>JAPXFY010000019.1:22356464-22376464 GCA_030674185.1 Monoplex corrugatus
ACACAGTACACGATAAGACACAAGACATGATAAGACAAGATACGACAAGACACAAGAGAAGACAAGATTTGTCTTTTTGTCTCAGATACGCGTTCTGTTCCATTTTACTTATTACTAAAACGTGTGTTTAATCTCACAAAACAAGACAGGTGTAAAATTTTTGGACCTTGTGTATATAAAAGACAACGAAGAATAAATGCACAAACAGCACACACATACACACACGCACGCACGCACACACACACACACACACACACACACACACACACACACACACACACACACACACACACACAGTTTGTGCTGGAGCAGCTTTTTATGTTCCAAAATTTAAGATAAAAAAGTCATTTTTCGTTGGGGCAAACTTATCGATCTTTACAGCGGAATTAGTCGCTATTAATCAAGCATTGCATTATCTAGTAAATCTTAAAACCATGTCTTTCAAAGTAGTTCTCTTTGTTGACTCAAAATATGTATTATATGCCTTACGGTCTTTTAATGCCGACACAAGACCTGATTTAATTACTGAGGCAAATCATCTTATACATCGTTTAAGGGTCAAAGGTACAGATATCAGTTTATGCTGGGTGCCTTCTCATGTTGGTCTTCACGGCAACGAAGTAGTTGACAGAGCAGCTAAGCAAGGCGCCCAGAATGCTGATAATGCTATAGAATTACATGTTCATACCTCCGTAAAAGAAGCTTGCAACTTGCTCGAATCAGCCTCATGGACTCGATTTCTTGAACATTCAGATGAACAGTTTGTGTCACAACAATTGATAAAACTTACCGTTCAAAATGTATGTAAAAAATTGCAGTATTCTTCTATGTATCATTTGAGATCGATTGTTGCTGTTTGTTTTCGTATTCAGCTAAACGCATTGAGAACAAAATATTGTAAAAATGTCAAGTGTATTTGCGGCGAACAGTTCACACTGTTTCACTGTTTATTCTACTGCAAAATGCTACGTTCTTTTTTACCGAAAATGTTTACTCAAGAAAAGTATTCTGAAAATCATTTCCAGAAAATTACATCAGATCAAACGTTGTTAGTTAGAATTTCAGAATCATTAGTTCACAGTCCTGTTAATGCATTACTTTAACTTTATTCGGTTTGTATTTTAGTGTTACAATTTCCCTTCACGTTATTGAAGTTAATTGTTAGTGTTAAGTTCTCGTTCCATTTTACTGTTCCCCCACCTGCTAATGTCTTTTTCCTCTGTCTTCCCTCTGCCCAAATCCAACCCGTCCAACTATCGTTCTACATTTTATTTTGTTCACTTTTTTTTTTTTTTTTTTTTTTTTTTTTTAATAATTTCCCCTCCCCCCCCTCCCCCGTCTAATATCACTTATAGTGAAAAGACGTTAAATTAAAGAACGAACACACACACACACACAAACACACACACACACACACATACAGATATAATTTTATGTATATATATGTATGTATATATATATATATATGTATATGTATATATATATACATATAGATAGATAGATAGATAGATAGATAGACAGACAGATAGATAGATAGATAGATGGATGGATAGCTGGATAGATAGATAAGATAGATAGATAGATAGATAGGTAGATAGATAGATAGATAGATAGATAGAGAGATAGATAGATAGATAGATAGATAGATAGATAGACAGATAGATAGATAGATAGATAGATAGATAGATAGATAGATAGATAGATAGATAGATAGATAGACAGATAGATGTACACGCCAAAAAAATCCAAACCAACCATAGAAAGAAAGAAAGAAACAAACAAACCAGAAGACTAGTTCCCAAACGTAGCACTGAGCAGAAGGAAATGGCACAGTTCTGATCTGTGGCTGATTCTCGCCTGTCTTGTTTGGATATATTCAATATGCGTTCTAATTTTGTTTTTGTGTACTTTTACAATCATCTACACTCAGTCAAAGGGGTCCATGTGACCAGTGTCCTGTGTTATAAAACCTCTCGTTAGCTGGTCTCGCTCATTTCGTAATGTCAGCCCGGAGGGAATAGAATCTGTGATGCCACGACGGCCGTTCCTTCCAGTCACGCATGACAATATTGGAAATCATTCCACTCGCTTTTAGAAAGAGTAGAGAGGTATGTTCTGAAAACTGTTCTTGCGTTCCAGCGTTCCCATAATGCCGTGTGTTTTTTTTACCGCTTAGGGCCATTATCCGTCATACTACTGTCAATATTCGAACGATCCGTCTTCAGTTTTAAGAGCAGAGTGGATGTGTTTGTTCCTTGCGCATGAATAATTACCCGCCCATCCTTCATGTTTCCATTATTCTGAGCGTGTTAGGTTAGTGTTTCAACTGGCCTTTGTCAAGCGTAAAAACCACAAACAAACAAACACTAGATACAAAAATTAGGACAGAGCAGCAGGGAAGTTTCAGTCTTTCTCTCCTAATTTTTATATCTGGTGTTTGTTTGTTTGAGATCTTACGCTGGACAAAGGCCAGTTGGCCGAAAATTTGCGCCTGTCTTGTCTTGTTGTATTAAATACACGTTCTTATTCTTTTTTTTTTCTCTCACATTTTTATGGTTTTCCAACAGCAGCAGCAGCGCTGTGTTCAGTTAATCCATGGCTTCCACATTCATCTCCTGTAGACCCAGTACATTCTCTATAAAACCCTTCCACATGACTTTATTGATCTTGTCTAAAACCTCCCTCTTACCATATTCTCAGCCATGGGTACAGTCTGCCCACGTGAAGTCTGGCCTTCGCTGTATCGTCCAAAGGAGGACAGACACGATTTGTGATGACACAATAGAACTGTGCCATGCATGCCTCCCCCACCCCCCCCCCCTCCCCCGATCCCTCAGAAATTGTTGCTGTCCCACTATTGAGAAGAGTGGGAAGACTTGTTTGGGGGTTGTGCATCTGCCGGGTGCTGGCCATCCATGTCAGGTGTTATGTGTGTTGTCTCCAACTTCCACCTTCTTGGCGGTTTGTCTTCAGGGTGCAACATGTAAAACCTGAACCATCATGTTTATTGGTCTCCAGCCTTTTTTTAATCAAGTTTACCGGTCTCTAAGCCTTTTTATCAAGTTTTGTGGTCTCCAACCTTTTTTTTTTATCGAGTTCACTGGTCTCCAGCTTTCTTATCAAGTGTATTGGTCTCCAGCCTTTTTATCATGTTTTACTGGTCTTTAGCCTTTTTATCATGTTTTACTGGTCTCCAGCCTTTTTATCATGTTTTACTGGTCTTTAGCCTTTTTATCATGCTTTACTGGTCTCCAGCCTTTTTATCATGTTTTACTGGTCTTTAGCCTTTTTATCATGTTTTACTGGTCTTCAGTCTTTTTTATCAAGTTTTACTGGTCTTCAGCCTTTTTATCAAGTTTTACTGGTCTTCAGCCTTTTTATCATGTTTTACTGGTCTTTAGCCTTTTTATCATGTTTTACTGGTCTTCAGCCTTTTTATCAAGTTTTACTGGTCTCCAGCCTTTTTATCAAGTTTTACTGGTCTTCAGTCTTTTTATCATGTTTTACTGGTCTCCAGCCTTTTTATCATGTTTTACTGGTCTTCAGCCTTTTTATCAAGTTTTACTGGTCTCCAGCCTTTTTATCAAGTTTTACTGGTCTTCAGTCTTTTTATCAAGTTTTACTGGTCTCCAGCCTTTTTATCATTTATCAAGTTTTACTGATCTCCAGCCTTTTTATCAAGTGTTACTGGTCTCTAGCCTTTTTATCAAGTTTTACTGGTCTCCAACCTTTTTATCAAGTGTATTGGTCTCCAGCCTTTTTATCATGTTTTACTGGTCTTCAGTCTTTTTATCAAGTTTTACTGGTCTTCAGTCTTTTTATCAAGTTTTACTGGTCTCCAACCTTTTCATCAAGTGTATTGGTCTCCAGCCTTTTTATCAAGTGTTACGGGTCTCTAGCCTTTTTATTTAAATCAAGTTTTACTGGTCTCCAGCCTTTTTATCAGTGTCACTGGTCTCCAGCCTTTTTATCAAGTGTTACTGGTCTCTAGCCTTTTCATCAAGTTTCACTGATCTCCAGCCTTTTTCATCATGTTTATTTGTCTCTGCCCTTTTCTTTAATCAAGTATATTAACCCCTGTCTTTTTCACCATGTGAATCGATCTCCACTCTTTTTCATCACATTCACCCAGCAACGAACAGTAGAAGACTTCAAAGTCTGACTACAAGAGGGGTACTATACATAGAAGTGGAGAATCTGTCTTGCTGCCAAACGTGGCAATGGCATCAAGGGGCAGTAAGTAAGTATGAAAGGAGGGACGAAGTGGGGGGAGGGGGGGGAGAACGAGAAAGAGGGAGGTCTGTGTTGAATTCGTTCTACGTATGGGTCGATACAGCGATCAAGGTCTAAGTATAAAATCCTTCCCATATTATTCCGTTGTCTATGTCCATGTGGTGAAGTTACCCTGTGGGAAAGACGACAGTAAGAGCTGTATGAGACCTGCTCTGCGCTCCATTCAGAAATTGTTCCTGTCGTTATTAGCAAGAGCTTGAGACACTCATTGGGATGGTATAATTGTCCCTAAGTCCCCTGGTGATCCACACTCCCTGCCGTTCTGCATGCCCTACCCACCCCTGTCATTCACCTCTCCTCCCCCCCCCCCCGGGACCTCTCTCTTTCTCCCTTTGTGTCTCTGTCTCTGTTTCTCTCTCTCTTTCTCTCTCTGTCTCTCTCTCTCTCTTTCTCTCTTTTTTTCTCTCTCTTTCTCTTTCTCTCTTTCTCTCTCTCTCTTTCTCTCTCTCTCTCTCTGTCTCTCTCTCTCTCTCTGTCTCTCTCTTTCTCTTTCTCTCTTTTTTTCTCTCTCTTTCTCTTTCTCTCTTTCTCTCTCTCTCTTTCTCTCTCTCTCTCTCTGTCTCTCTCTTTCTCTCTCTGTCTTCTCTCTCTCTCTCTTTCTCTCTTTTTTTCTCTCTCTTTCTTTTTCTCTCTTTCTCTCTCTCTCTTTCTCTCTCTCTCTCTGTCTCTCTCTCTCTCTTTCTCTCTCTCTGTTTCTTACTCTCTTTCTCCTTTCTCTCTGTTTCTTACTCTCTCTATCCCTCTCTCTGTCTCTCTCTGTCTCTCCCTCTCTCTTTCTCCCTTTCTCAAATCATTTCCCCCGTCTCTTTCAGCCTGGTTTTACTACTCCCTGTTCAGTTAAGTGTCGCCTCCCTCCCCATAAGTATCCACTGGTCATTTGCTACCTTCCTCTACCTGCCTTTCTAACAGAGATGATGATGACGATGATGATGATGAGGAGGAGGAGGAGGACGACGACGACGATGATGATGATAAGGAGGAGGAGGAGGACGACGACGACGACGATGATGATGATAAGGAGGAGGAGGAGGAGGAGGACGACGACGACGACGACGATGATGATGATGATAAGGAGGAGGAGGAGGAGGAGGACGACGACGACGACGATGATGATGATGATGATAAGGAGGAGGAGGAGGAGGAGGAGGAGGACGACGACGACGACGACGATGATGATGATAATAATAATAATAATAAAGAGCATTTATATAGCGCCTAATCTGATGAAAACAAGAGCCCTAAGCGCTTACAGGTATCACGCAGACACAACCAAACACACACACACACACACACACACACACACACACACACACACACACACACACACACACACACACACACACACACACACACACACGCAACACACACACCAGCCGACATTCAAGGCTCAAAAGACAACAAGGGGGGATTTGGGGAAGTTAGGTGGTAGAGTCTTTATAAGTATCATGAGAGGGACTGGAAGAGATGGGTTTTCAGAGAGGACTTGAAAGAAGTGAGAGTTGCAGAGTGGCGAACAGAGACAGGGAGCTGATTCCAGATTACAGGGGCCTGATAGGAAAAGGAGCGTTGACCATAAGTTTTAGTGCGACAGAATGGTATGCGGAAGGTACGAGTATCAGCCGAGGAACGAAGTTGACGAGAGGGGGTGTACAGATGGAGGAGGTCAGAGATGTAAGGGGGTGCAAGACCGTTGAGAGACTTAAAACATAACAAAGCAATCTTGTAGCGAATTCTCTTTTCAACAGGTAACCAGTGAAGAGATTTTAGAAGAGGAGTGACATGAGAGGAACGAGATTTTCTGAAGATGAGCCTAGCAGCATTGTTTTGAACTTTTTGAAGCTTTTGAATGAGAGAGAAAGGACAGCCCGAGAGGAGGGAGTTGCAGTAGTCGAGACGAGAGAGAACAAAGGCACAGAGGAGAGTTTTGGTGGCTTCGACAGAGAGGATATTGCGAATAGAAGAAATTCTGCGTATCTCAAGATAGCATAATCTGCAAACATTCTGGACGTGTTTTTCAAAGGACAGGGTGTTATCAAGAGTGACTCCAAGATTGCGGACAGTGGAAGATAGTGGAATGTCAGATCCAAGCAGAGAGACAGACAGAGGAAGGGAAGAACACTTAGCCAATGTGGTGGGAGATAAGGCTAAGTTCAGTTTTAATGGGGTTGAGTTGAAGTTTGTTTACAGTCATCCAGGAGTGAACATCAGAAATGCAGCCTTGGGTTTGTCTGATTATAGAGGGCAGTTGTGGGAGGGAACCAGAAGTATAGAGTTGGTTGTCATCAGAAAAGCTATGATGGGACATAGAGTGAAGTCGCATAATTTCAGAGAGGGGTTGTGTGTACAGCACAAATAGGATGGGACCTAAAACAGAGCCTTGGGGCACACCAAACTGGAGGGTAGCGGGTGCAGAGGATGAACAACAGACAGAGACTGTTTGAGTGCGATTGGAAAGGTAGGACTGGAACCAAGACAGAGCGATGTCAGAGATACCGAACACTTTATGGAGACGTGTGAGCATGATAGAATGGTCGATGGTGTCGAATGCAGCCGAGAGATCAAGGAGAGATAGAAGAGAGATTTGATTTTGATCAAGAGCAGTCAGAATATCATTTGCAATTTTTACAAGAGCAGTTTCAGGGCTGTGTCCAGTGCGATAAGCCGACTGATAAGGGTAAGAGAGGTTGTTGGCGGTGATATGATCAGAGATCTGTGCGAGAACAATTTTTTCAAGGACTTTGGATAAGAAAGGTAGGTTGGAAACAGGTCGATAGTTTTTGAGGTTATTGGGGTCAAGACTAGGTTTCTTTAAAAGAGGTCTGACCAGGGCAGATTTGAAGGAAAAGGGAAAGATACCAGATGACAGGGAATTGTTGATGACAGTTGTGAAGTGAGGGAGCAAAGTATCTAGGCAGTGTGTTAAGATAGATGCTGGAAGAGGATCAAGCTCACAGGTCTTGATGTCAGAATGGCTGATTACATTGCGGATAGTAGTTTCAGAAACAGGCTGAAAAGAAATAAGTGGTGTGCCTTGAAACAGAGGGTCGGGAATAGGAGGTTGAGAGATGGGCTGGGAGTCAAGACTGGAACGGATGGACCTAATTTTATCAATGAAAAAATCTGAAAAATGTTGTGCTAGACGGGCAGGGGGAAAGCATGATGGGAGAGGAGATTTATCTGATTTGCCAAGGAGGGTATTAGTAACGGAATATAGCTGTTTTGATGTAGAGCATGCAATAATTTTCGCATTGTAAAAGGCAGACTTAGCAGAGTCAAATATAGCATTGACAGTTTTGTTGGCAGCCTGAAAAATCTGTTTATTGATAGTAATGCTGTTCTTCAGCCACCGTCTTTCAGCACGACGGCGTTCACGCTTGGCCTTAAGAAGATCAGGGCCAACGGCAGAAAACCAGGGCGATGGTGGTCTCTGGGATACCCTACGTCTGGTGGCGGGGGCGTGCATGTCCAGCAGATCACCAATAGTCCGATTGAGGTCGTCAGCAGAGGCTGGAGGACAGGACTGAAGAGCGGCCAGGAGATCTTCGTTGAAGACGACGGTGTTGATATCAACTAGTTTTCTGACCATGACATAGGTAGTTTGGGGTGGAGGCTTGGTCATTGAAAGTTGGCCGAGGATACAGACATGATCCGAAGGAAGAGTATAATCAATTTCAATGGATTTGATGAAGGACTGGTCAGTTCTATGAACAACCCAATCGAGGATGTTGCCTTTTTCGTGGGTTGGAGTGTCGATAGATTGGGTCAAGCCAAAGGAGTTCAAAGAGCTTATCAGTTTAGCAGTGTGGGTCTGGTTAGGTTCATTATAATGAAAATTAAAGTCTCCTGCAATGATGAAACAGCCTTTCAAGGTGTTACAGTAGGCAAGGAGGTCTGGAAACTCTTCTACAAACACATGGTTTTTAAGCTGGTTCTTTGGGCTGGGTGGTGGACGGTAGAGGAACAGCAGATGGAAAGTCTGGTGGGGTAGAGTGAGGGAGAGCTGGACAATTTCAAAAGTAGAGTGTTTGAATTTAAAGTCAGTCTTGGTAGTAATTCGGGCAGGAGGGACTCGGCAACAACAAAAGCGATGCCGCCGCCGAGACCAGTTTTGCGAGCGAACGAGAGTGTACGGTGACCGGGAGGAGCAAGATCCCTCTCCTTGGGTTCATCCCCGACAGGCTGAAACCAGGTTTCATTGACGGCGAAAATATCGACGACGTGGTCATGGATGAAGTAGTTGATCGCGGATCTCTTCTCGTGTCTGGTACCGAGGGCCTGAGCATTGAACAGTGCAAGAGTCAATGAGTCAGTGCGTAGTTTCTTTTTGCCGGCTGTGAGAGGAATGAGGTTATCAGGGTTGGAGCACAGCGGTCTGGGGGACGGATGGGTATCATAGACAGGAACAGAAGGCAGACCACTGCTGCCATGACGCTGATGTACATCAGTGACCACTGGAATCGTACGTCTCTTGCGCATTCCACCACGACATGATCGACGACGGGGGAGATTTCGGCCGATTTTCAGCGATCTCAAGTGTTCAACCAGGTCAGGGTCAAGGATCGAGTCAGGGGGGCAACATGACAGCAAGCAGTCCCGATTGTACTGCACACGAGTGGAAGAATATGTAGACACAACAGCTGGTTGTGAAGCGGGGCGTGATGAGGCAGACGCACGCAGTGCGAGAGAGACAGAGCGGGGAGGGTGCACGTGCACTGGCGAGAAACATGGCGGGCTGAGTTGAAAATTCAAGTGGAGTAGGAGAGATAAAATACACAAAGAAAACAGTACCTTGGCTTGCAGCGAAGCATTCATAAACCACCACATACTGAAACAGGAGCATTCACAAACACAATCACTTGCTTTTAGCCATCAACAATCGATATAACTCCGTGCACACACACAAATAATCGCAGCGAGGTAGCCGTGCCTGTGAGGCGGCTGAACCTCGATTTTGATGATGATGATGATGATGGTGACGACGACGATGATGATGATGATGATGATGATGATGATTACTATGACGACGATGACGATGATAGTTATATTTCAACGGCAAAAGTTAACAGCAAAAAGCCATTTCTCACATGTGCGGTTACTTGCACGCTGTGTGTTTTTCATGACTTACAGGATTTGTAACGTGCATGATTGCCTTTCTGCAAGGGTGGGTGGTGAGGAGGGGGGGGGGGGGCTTGGCACCAGCAGGTCTACCTGGGGGACGAGAAAAATCACCCTTTCCCACCTCGCAGGGGTCTTAAGGCAAATTGAACCAAAAGCCTTCCGACTGGAACTTAGAGAGAGAGAGAGAGAGAGAGACAGACAGACAGACAGACAGACAGAGACAGAGACAGAGACAGACAGACAGACAGACAGAGACAGACAATAGACAGACAGAGAGACACAGAGAGACACAGAGAGACACAGAGAGAGACAGAGAAAGACAGAGTCAGAGAGAGACAGAGAAAGACACAGAGAGAGAGAGATAAAGAGAGAGAGACAGAGAGAGAGAGAGAGAGAGAGAGACAGAGACAGAGACAGAGAGAGGGAGAGAGAGAGAGGGGGGAGAGAGAGACAGAGAGAGAGACAGAGAGAGAGAGAGAACAAAGATGTGACAAAGAGACAATAACAACGATGTTATATTTTTTAATGGTGAAAGGTTTTAGCTGAAAGCCTTTTTAAAATTTTTTTTTATCAAATCTGCCATCGTGAGAAAGAAAAACAGACAGAGTGAAAGAATGAGAAAGAAGAGGGATGGTGATAACTGTGCAGGAGGAATGGTGGTGGTGGTCAGCACAGGACGACTGGACGTTTAGCACGTTGTCTAGAACTGAGTCTGGCATTGCAGTGAGCTTGAGAGCCGTGTACAGTATTACCACAAGCTCCCAAGGCGCTCTGTCCATCATCCTGGTTTTTGTCTGTATGTCTAAATCTCCATTTCCTTGCTCATATCGTTCCATCCAACCATACCTGTAACTAATTCGCGGTCTCTGTATCTATTTAGAGTCGTCTCTTTCTCTCGAACGGTCGTGAAATATAATTACATCTTTGTTAACTGTCTGCGAACAGGACTTTAAAAATTTAACACAGAGAGGAGACATTTGTGACCTCCCACCACGAAATCAGTCTTAACTCGCAGTCAGTCGAACAGCACTAGGAGCTGAAAAGGTGACTGAGGGTCTATCTGGGGTGTTTTGATTTTTTCTCAAAATTGATTTCTGTAGACTATAATCTATCCCCCACAGACATTTTTTTTCTTGAAAAAATATTATTAATCAATTTAAAATGGTATTCTAATGCACTGATCGCAGCAGAAAGAACGCAATTTCCTACCAAAAGTACCTATTTTTGTCTCTTATTATGAACCGTAACCTGTACAGTACCCGCACATGTAATATACTGATGGAAAGCTCTTTGGTGCATCTTTCAGATAATGACAGTGAAAATTAGAAACAAACTGGGTCAAAGCCACCAAATAAAGAAATTTAAGGAAAATGTGTAGGAGAGCACACAAAAACTTTAGAGGCCGTTTTCTCAAAATATCCGTCATACAACTTAATGACTTTAAACATACATAACTTCTACATTTTGTTTGAGTACAAGCTTTATTCAAGTACCAAAATAATCAGCAGAATGTACACTTTCCAGTGATATGTATATCTCAAAATGCCCAAAATGCTAGTTAAGACTGATTTCGTGGTGGGAGGTCACAATTATTGATTCTTTTGAGTCTGTCCACACAATAAATAACAAAGCCCTATTTGCCACAAACACAGCCAAAGAATTCAATGTTTGCAAAACAGCGGTTAAGCGCAATTATCTGTCGTCTGGAAAAACCCAGCTGGATATAATGGGAATATAATAGTGAAAATCATCTGTGTTCAGGACAATGTTCATTAAACACATTGATGTCCACCGTGAGACATTGTGCAAAAGGACTCCTCGTGTCAGTGCGGCAAAGACCTCCCAGACAACAAAACAAGGCTACGTAACAAAGTAAGTCTTGAACACTGGAGTACAAGTACACTCGTACAGTAAGGAATAACGACACTGTGCAAAAGGACTCCGTGTTTAGTGTGACAAAGACCTCCCTGATAACAAAGTGAGTCTCTACGTAACAAAGTAAGTCTTGAACACTGGAGTACAAGTACACTTGTACAGATAAAAGAATGACGACACTGTGCAAAAAGACTTCATGTTCAGTGTGACAAAGACCTCCCAGATAACAAAGTAAGTCTCTACCTAACAAAGTAAGTCTTGAACACTGGAGTACACATACACTGGTACAGTGAAGAACAGCAGCTAGCTCTGAAACAGTAAGTCCAGCCCGGGAGACGAGGAAAGGAATGGGGAGACGAAGGTAGTGAGCCATTGACAGACTCCATGGATCACCCGTCCAGGAGTCATTGGTAATGCTGGCTTCAGACAGCTACACACATCACCCCCAGCCATTCCACATTGTCCTCACACACAGACGCCATACAGAAACAGTGTGGACCAAAGACTCAGTTACAACCGTTGGGTGTGTCGTGAAGAAATCCTTCACCATACCTGAGCGCCTGTTGAATTTCACGGCAATTGGATAACAGTTAGCAGTTTGGAGTTTGTTCAAGATGAATTCAATAAATTACTCTCGGACAATGCCATATTCATTCCATCTACCCAAATCTGCCTGCAATTATCTGGCAGACTCCTTAAGCCAACGCAAAACCCTAAGTACTGGCAAGGTCTTGAAATGGGGAGGGGGTGGAGAAGAGCCTTTGTAACATTAAGCTGACACCACCAGAATGAGGGCAACATTAAGATGGACAACGAACAGGCCAGCTTATAACAATGCAGGCTGGGATTGAACACGAGATATCAGATCTTGAGTCTACGGCCCTATCCAAAGAACAAACCACTGTGTAAAACATGTGCTCTGCCCGAGGATTGAACCCACATCTTTCACAAACAGGAACGTCTCAAAGGAATCAGGTTCTTTTGGGATGGTACACCTTCCACACAAAGGGGCGCCGTCATGGGAACTTCTCCAAACGTCAGCAGAATTGACAGCGGTAACTGTTGTCAAACTGATTCCTTGGCTGCTGAGGTTTCAATGGCATCTAGGATTCCATCCATAGTGGGTGGATCCATGAAAACACAGTCTGGTCTGTCTGGAATGGACATATTCTTTTAAAATGTGTTCTGGGGTTTGTTATCTCCCCACCATGCCATTGGGTTTGTTGACGAGGTAACAGATGACTGCGTCTAAATGGGTCATGCAATGCAAGGACAGCCCCCATTTGCTTGATGAAATGACTATCACCGGACGGGTCATGCAACGCATGGAACCCCCCCCCCCCCCTCCCTGTTTGGTTGATGACCTGACTATCCAGTGGCTGGGCAGCTTGGGAGGTGATTGTCCGGAGAGTGGCGAGGCATTGATGCTTCGGGTCCCATCCGCGCCTTCGTGGGGATTTTCTTAAGCAAACAACCAACCAGCACCAATCTCTGAACCAATCAATCTCTTCCCGACAGTGTGACAAGTCTACCAGTGAGGAAGACATGGGAATAGCGTTATATAAGTTGGTTTTAGATAAACTAATGTTCACGTGGAAGGGGGGGGGGGGGGGGGGGGGGAGGGAGGTAATTCACAAACTATGTACTCAAGGAGCCATTCACTCAGGATCTGATATCTCCAGCTGAATCCCAGCCCGCAACATCAAAACCTGGTCTAGTCGCTGCCCATATTTATGTTTCTATTATTCTGGTTGTTGCGCAGTATGCATCTTTGGTGGCTTGCATGTTGGTGTTTCTATGATCCAACCACTGACATGACTTGCGGTATCTTAAACGTGCGTAGTTGATATTCTGCATACATACATATATACACGAAGTGAGATTAGACACTAGCAAGTCTGCATACGTGTTGTCCAGGGAAACCGGAACAATCTCCACCCATTGCCCACCACCAGGTGGTGACTAGACGGATCGAACCCAGGACCGTCTGACATGAAGTCCGACAATTGCCCACATGACCACCACGCCCGTCAGAAGTTTTGCTGGCTCGCTCCTTTTTTCAGGTCTTTACAAGGCAACACGTTTCCACTGGTGCCCCGTGTAGATGGGCAAACACTTGTGAGGCTTCAGCAACTGTCACTGTGGCTTCCTTCTTTTGGATGATTGGGTCTTTCCTTAGTGGCTGGTTGGTTGGTTGGTTGGTTGGTTGGTTGGTTGATTGGTTGGTTGGTTTGGTTGGTTGTTGGTTGGGTAGTTGGTTGGTTGGTTGGTTGTGGTTGGTTAGTTGGTTGGTTGGTTGTTGGTCAGTTGATTGATTGGTTGTTGGTTGGTTATTGGTTGGTTGGTCGGTTGATTGGTTGGTTGGTTGGTTGATTGTGTGGTTGGTTGATTGGTGGTTGGGTGGGTGGGGGGTGGTGTGATTGGTTGGTTGGTTGATTGGTTGGTTGATTGGTTGTTGGTTGGTTTGGTTGGTTGGTTGCTTAGGTTGGTTGATGGTAGTGGTTGGTGTGGTTGGGTGGGTGGTTGATTGGTTGTTGGTTGATTGGTGGTTGGTTAGTTAGGTTGGTTGTGGTTGGTTGGTTGGTTGGTTGGTTGGTTGTTGGGTGGTCGGTTGTTGGTTGGTTGGTTGATGGATAGTGGTTTGTTGGTTGATTGGTTGGTTGATGGTTGGCTGGTTGGTTGGGGGTTTAGTTTGTTGGATGATTGGGTGGGTGGGTTGGTTGGTCAGTTGGTTAATGAAGGTGGATGGCTGTCTAGTTTGTAGGTGGTTGGTTGGTTGGTGTTGGGTAGTTGGCTGATTGGTGGGTATTTGTTGGTTAGCTGGCTGTTCGCTTGGTGGCTGTTTGGGTTTGGGGTAATTGTGTGCATGTGGTTCAGTTGGTTGAGTGGATGTGTGATGACTGAGTGGATGGGTTAGTTGAGTGATTAGCTTTACAATGAAGTTGTTCGGCTATTCTCTTTGTGTATCATCCATGCCAGTTGAAGCTTCACAGTCGATCTGATTTTCAAATATTCATATCGCTTAAAATCAAGCGTATCTAGCGTATCTGATTTAGCAACACCTGGTCTGTTTCTAGACAGGCGTTATCCAGTCAACGTACCGTCATATTACAATTGTGCATTTCTTCTTGTCTCATTTTTATCTCTTCCTGTTTTGTTGTTCGCTCTTTCTGGTGACGGTTGTGTAAATCTGCTCGTCTTTCTTTCTCCCATTTCTTCTTGTGTTTACAATAAAATATTATAAATATAGAATACCCCCCCCCCCCCCCCCCCCCCCCCCCCCCATTTCAAACGGAACAAAAGTATCCCCAAGTTTCTAACGGAACAAAAGTCACATCAACATCTCTTCTTCCTGCTGTTATAGGCACTTAACGGATTAAATCGTCTGGCGTGTGTGGGGTGACTTTTAGCATTAAAGGCTGATATAGATGTGTCGTTTTGGGCCACACGGGTTCAAAACATCAGGCATATATAACATACATACACAAGGATCGCACGCGCACACACACACACACACCACACATACACACATACACACACGCACATATACATACACACACACACATACACACACACACACACACCTACACACTCATACAAACATACACATGCACATACGCACACATACACATAAGCACACACACACATACACACACACACAACACACACACACACACACACACACACACACACACACACACACACACACACACACACACACACCAACACACACACACGTTTCGCTTTTGTACTGTAGATACTTACAGATTAAAATCGTCTGGCATGTATACGGTGTTTTTTGTTTGTTTTATTTATTTATTTTTTTTTTTTTTAGTTTAACGACTGCTCCAGATTTAGTGTTTCTTGGGTGACACAGTTTCAGTACATAAGTACAATGACTTTTGGGTCAACGTTCTGTTAGTGTTACCGCCATTAGTGACATAGATTTCAATGTCGAACACAGGGATTCAGTGCATAAGTACAATGACTTTCGGTTTAAGATTCTTTTAGTATTACCACCATTAGTGACATAGATTTCAGTGTCGAACACCTGAAGAGCGGGAAAAAGCTGACACAAATTCATCTTCACACGCTGTCAATTTCGATTAAGTGGTAATCGTATAGGTTGTCCCTTGATTCGGGGATGGTAGAGGATTGAGGTTGCACATATTTCAGCTTCTCGGGGCCAGTATTATGAGGGCAGTGTCCATCTTCTCTCCCTCTCTGCTTTGCCGTCCGTAAGCCAGATCAGGGTCAGGTACAGATTCACAGCTGGACGGACACGGAAACCGTGAGCACAGTTTTCCAGTTTTCTGAGGCTGAACACAGTACACCTCGATTCCACAGTACCGCATCCATAATAATGATACTACTAGTGATAATGCTAATGATATACTGATGATGATGATGATGATGACGAACGACGACGACGAACACATCATCATCATCCATCAATCATCATCATCATCGTCATCATCGTCATTATTATTATTGATGATGACAATAATAACAATATAATAATAATAATGATAATAATGATAATTACAACAACAACAACAACAATGATAAATATCCATCATCATCATCATCATTATATCATCATGACAATGACGATGATGATGAGAACGACGAAGACGATGATGATGATAGTAATGATAACAATAATAATCATAATGTGATGATGATGCTGAAGGTGATGATAATGATAATGATGACAACGACAACGACGGCGGCGACGACGACGACGACGACGATGATGATGATGGTAATGGTGATGATGATGATGAATGATGATGATGACGATGACGAGACGACGACGACGACGATGATGATGATGATATGATCCCATTTGTACAGTACAAACATTCCATGTGGAATAAGAGACTCGATGGACTTAAGACAGATGTGAGGTACAACAGCACTGCATTACATATCATGATAACCGCATGCCTAATTTGTAAAATTAATCTACATTATTGCAGCGGGCACAGTCAGTTCATCAACTTACCAACAGTCAACAATAGACAGGAACACCACAAATAGACGGTAGAACCACTGCTCATAAAGAACACACTGGGGGGTGGATCATTCGACCATTGTTTATCATAGCGCACACGCACACGCACACGCACACGCACACGCACACCACGACACTACACGCACACGCACACGCACACGCAAGAAAATGAAAAGCGTTCCTACCAACAAATACATACCAATCAGGAGGACAGTTCTTCAGAGTTATATAGAACCAATACTGTTATATGGATGTCAAGCGTGGATAGTCAACACGCAAAGTAAGAACAAAATTGAGGCAGCTGAAATGCGGTTTTTAAGAAGAATTTTAAGAGTTCCATAGACAGCAAAGAAAACAAACCAGTCTTACAAGCGGCAATACAAAAAGAATATTAAGGAAAAGATTAGAAAATACATTTTATGAGGCAAGAAATTCGAGTCACAACAAGAAAGCTATGGGGAAAAAAGAGCACCAGGTAGACCCAGGGAGAAAATATTGGATTGATTTGCGGAGTGGATGAAGACAGAATGGTAGATTTTCTTGCAGCGACAAAAGATAGATTCGTGTGGAGGGCCATGATCACCAACGCCATGTGCGGCAAGGCACATGATGATGATGACGCACATGCACGCGCGCGCTAACGCACACGCGTACACACACACACACACACATATGCATACACACATACACACACACGCATGTACACACACACACAACACACACACACATACACACACACCACGCACATACTCATACTCACACACACATACACACTCGTTCACACACACAGATAACAAGCACACACACAAATAGATCTCTGCAGTTTTGTAGATGTTCTGAAACAGATGTTTTCAGGTGATTTTGAAAGAAAGCAGACATTTGTTTTGAAAATATCATCTGGGCGTTGATGATGATGATGATGATGATGATGATGGTGATGATGATGGTGGTGATGATGATGATGATGATGATGATGATAATAATATTATTATTAGTATTATTATTATACTATTATTATACAAAAATACTCAATTTTAATCATGGTGACTGCTAGCATTGAAGCAGGACACAAAAGAGAATCAGAAAGCGAATTTGATATAACTAAGACAAGACAAGACAAGACTAAATGAGACAAGACAGTACAGGTTTTCTATAAGTTTTGTCTTTTGTTTACACTTGGCAAAGGCCATTTGGCCGAAAAAGTGTATCTGTTGTCTTTAGTTTTGTCTGGTCTGGTCTTGTCTTGTTCTCGTTGATGACCCGATTCATTTTTGTGTATTTCTGGTTCAAAATTTCTAGACTGAGAAACCAGGAACACATGACAGAGAAGTGATAATGCGGACAGAATTGACGAAACAGCACTTCGGCCAACCGGCCGTTGTCAAACGGTCAGAAAACTAAAAGACAACGGGAAAAAAATAGAAAGAAAGAAAAACCAAGTTGACCTGACTTAAAAGAAAACGACGAGGCAGAATATTCATGGACGTGCTGAAGATGATTCAGAATATAAACGACCAGAAAACTAAAAGACAACGACAAAAAAAGTTGCCTTCACTTAGAGGAAAACGACGTGGCAGAATATTCATGGACGTCCCGGAATCTGTGGCTGAAGATGATTCAGATTAAGGAATTGGAGTGCTAAAACGATAAGGATTTTGCATGTGTTGGATGTGGAAGTGTAGGAAATACGAAGTGCCAACCGAATGACAGACTGGAACATTTATACACTTTACTGATCATCATCATCATCATCAGGTGCCCTGCCGCTTGGCGTTGGCGATCATGGACTTCCATCTGTCTCTATCTCTCGTTGCTCCCAGCATCTCTCCCACCCCCCTCGTCCCCAGCCACTCTCAAGTCCGTCCAGCATTTTCTCCCTGGGTCTACCTGGTGCTCTCTTTCCCTCCAGCTTTCCCGTTGTGACCAGATGCTCCAAATCCCCCTTCCTCATAAAATGGCCTATAAATGTTGCCTGTCTTTTCCTAATCTTCCTTATGAATGATCTACTTGTGTCTGCCTCCATCAAGACTGTCTCATTTGTTTTCTTTGCTGTCCATGGAACTCTCAACATTCATCTTAGAAACCACATCTCGGCTGCCTCAATCTTGTTGTGGCTTTGCTTGTTGACTGTCCACGCCTCACATCCGTACAACATATTGGTTCTAATAACATTCAAGAACTCTCTTCCTGATCTTAATTGATAGGCATTTGTTGGTGAGAATGCTGTCATCTTCCCGAATGCTGCTTTGGCTTGGCTGACTCTGCCGGCTATTTCTGATGTGCATCGGCCGTCTGATGAAATGATCGTTCCCAGGTATTTAATTTATCAACCTGTGTCAAGGTTGTGCCATTTGCTGTTATTTTGCATGATGTTATTTTACTGATCGTGTTGCAGAAAAAAAAGATAAGCCAGAACAATACCGGTAGGGGACATTTAACATGTTATAAAGTTGAATGTTTGACAAGGGACGTCTGTGGAAAAGTGAAAACTGTGTGTGTGTGGGCTGTTTGTTGGTTGTTATCCAGATATGTCTGTAAGTTTGTCATGGTATACATATATATACACGGTGTTTCCTCTTTGCTGGTGTTGTTGTTGCTGCTGTTGTTGTCGGCCATCATGCTGTGTCGATATGGGTGCGTAAGTATGAATGCATGTGTGTATGTCTGTGTGCGGGGATGTATTTACTGTATTTGTTATTTCATCTCTTACCTGTTATTTTATCTACATACTCCTGTATTTTGTAATTATCTATTCACTTACTTACTTACTTTACTTATACTTATTCACTTACTTATTTACTACTTACTTATTCACTTACTATTTACTTACTTACTATCACTTACTTACTTACTACTACTATTCACTTACTACTTACTTACTTACTTATTCACTTAATTACTTATTCACTTACTTACTTACTTACTTACTTTCACTTATTACTACTTATTATTACACTTACTTACTTATTCACTTACTTACTTACTTATTCACTTACTTATTACTTACTTACTTATTACTTACTTACTTACTTACTTATTACTTACTTATTACTTACTTACTTATACTTATATACTTACTTACTTACTTATTCACTTACATATTCTATTATTCACTATTACACTTACTTTTATATACACTTACTGCTTACTTACGTATCATAATCACTTCTCCATACCTATCATGAAGACTCACTAGTTGATAGACAGCTGAGCATTTGGGCATTGACTAGGGGGGGGGGGGGGTCTGTCATGTGAGACAAGTTTATACAGAATAGCTAGTTGTGATATGATTCAGACTTTAATTATTGTTACTTTGTATTATGTTCCTTTTTGAAGGTAAGATACACAGATGCACATGTCATTTACATATAACCAAGATTATTCCAGTGGTAGGCTGATAAAATACAGTCTATAATATAGACTAGGTAAAACATAGTCTATGTAGGGCCTCAGAACCAGGCCAGCTCATGGGTTTATGTGCAGCTTAAGGCTTGTGCCATGATCACCATACACATGGCACCTGTGACGTTAGTGTATATGGAATTCGTTCCGAGCGCGGAGACGTCATCTTGAGAAACTGAAACTGAAACTGAAACTGAAAACTGAACGACACAGCATATTCATAGACTGCCCTCAGTCAGTGGCGGGAGAAGATAACTCTGACTAATAAGGAGACATTCAAATAGTTATAAGGTGT
>JAPXFY010000019.1:22388964-22391464 GCA_030674185.1 Monoplex corrugatus
TTTTGTCTTCTCTATGACACATATTGACAGTACCAGCAACTACTACGAGCACAGTCGAAATAGAATCAAATTTCGACTGCGATTAAAAGTGAGTGTGGCAGAAATGTGTGTGTGTGTTTGTGTGTGTGTGTGTGTGTGTGTGTGTGTGTGTGTGTGTGTGTGTGTGGTGTGGTGTGTGTGTGTGTGTGTGCGCACGCATGTGTGTGTGAGAGCGTGTGTGTGTATGCGTGTGTGTGTGTGTGTGCGCGTGTGCGCACTGCGTTGCGTGTGTGTGTATGCGTGCATGTGCGTGTGTGTATGTGTGTGTGTGTGTGTTGTGTGTGTGTGCTGGTGCGTCGTGTGTGTTGCGTGCTGTGCGTGTGTGTGTGCGTGTGTGTGTTGTGTGTGCGTGTGTGTGTGTATGCGTGCATGTGCGTGCGTGTGTGTGCTTGTGTGTGTGTGTACGTGTGTGCGTGTGTGTGTGTGTGGTAAAAAGAGAGAGGAGAGAGAGAGAGAGAGAGAAGAGGAGAGAGAGAGAGAGAGAGAGAGAGAGAGAGAGAGAGAGGAGAGAGAGAGAGAGAGAGAGAGAGCGATACAGAATGACAACTTGAATCAAAAGGTTACACGCCTAGAAGGTAGCGTATCCAAACGCATCATCCTGCGTGTGTGCGCATATGTGTGTGTATGCACGCGCATTGTTTGTTCTAGTCCCATAAAGCGCAACGAGCATGCTTTTGACATGGGCTGTCTGCACTATTCAATTGAAATCTGTTTTTTTTTCCAAGAAGGAAAATTAAATCAAACACCAAAACGGAATTTGTGTGTTTTACAGATCGGTGGCAAACAATAGCATGTTTTGAGTCAGAGAAAGATTTGCACGGGTAACACATTCTGATTTCAACCATTCTTTGATCCTTTCCCTGGCTTGTTTGCTACGTAAACATTTCCAATATTTATAATCGATGATATTTTTGTTTCTAAAATCAAAGCAAAAATTATCTCCACGTCACTTTTTTTTTCATGATAACGTTCTTTCCAAAAATTATGTGTGCAGTGCGTATTTGTAGCCATTTTGGTTTAACCGCTTGCCTTTCCACCAGAAATGTATGAAAATCAAGTGAGAACGTGTATCTAATATCAAAACAAAATAGAAACATAGAATGAGAAAGAGTATTTAGTTATCATTAGTAAAAGACGCGTTCTCGTTCTATTTATTGATTTTTTTATGAGATCCATCTGACTAACGCTGACCATACTTTCATTCCGCCCTTGTATTTTATGACTTTCCATAACTATTTTCCCATAAAACATCAGTTCACAATTTTTCTGACCAGTTAGAACAAGAAGTCGGTAGTGTATGATCTGCTGTCATAGTAACACTGAGTTCCTTTCAGTACAGAGTAAATTGCTTTCTATTTGGTATCATTAACAATTTGATCTGGATGTTGTTTTGCCTGCTCTGTTTATTTCTTAATAGACTGTTTGAATCCATTAAAACATGAACAATTTTGTTTCATTTACATTTTCTGTTGAATTCGCCATGACAGAAATGACCTGTTTCAAAAAGTGTGCCACGCCAGAAACCTTTTTGAATCCATCTTCTGTATTTCGAAGTGATATGTATTTCCAACAGTCATTTCTTTATCATGTATGATTGGTTCTGAGAGCAACTCATTTGCCTATGTTAGTCTTTTATGATTCCAAAAATGGCTGTATACTGTAAAAGTGTTTCCAAAACAAGTTATCATTGACTTCAGTAAAGCATAGCTCGGGCCATGTTTTTCGTTTGTTTGTTTGTTTGTTTTGATTTGTTTTTTGTTTTCACAAGAGATATTTTCCATTTGTGTTTCTGTGCTTTTACATTTTCTCAGCCAAGAACATTTTAAAGCTTCAGTGTCTTTATGTTTCAGTTTCAATTTCTCAAGATGACGTCTCCGCGCTCGGAAACGAATTCCATATGCACTAACATCACAGGTGCCATATGTATGGTGATCATGGCTCAAGCCTTAAGCCTGCACATAAACCCATGAGCTGGCCAGGTCCTGAGGCCCTACCTAGATTTTACCTAGTCTATATGTTATGCTGGAATTGTATCAGCCTATCACTGGGACAACCCTGGTCACATGTAAATGACATGTGTGGCTGTGTATCTTATCATCAGAAAAAGGAACATACATATAAAGTAAACTGATAAATAATGAAAGGTCTGAATCACAACACAACTAGCTATTGTGTATAAACTCGTCTCACGTAACAGAAAGTCATCCTCTCCCATGTGTCTGTATGAATATCTGGATGTAAAACATTCATTTTGTATTCTCTTTTTGGCCTCTCTGTTAATTCGGTCTTTTCTATATTTATTGCAAACAAAATGAAAAGCGCATTTTTTGAAGATTCCCGACAAAGCCATCACAGATATCTGGGAGTAGAATTCGTAAGTGGATGACTGGATGAAATTAATCATTTTAGTACAGTGAGATTTTCTAGTTGTGATAATTTTTCAGCTAACTATTTTTTGTCA
>JAPXFY010000019.1:22398964-22401464 GCA_030674185.1 Monoplex corrugatus
AAGAAAACAAAAACAAAAAAAGACGAGAAGAATCTGTTCGAATCAGGATTTAAACCCTAGTTTCCTGCATAGTGGACAGATACTTTAACCACGTGGGAACACTGCTGTGTTGTGCTGACTGGTTGGTTGGGTAGTTGGCTGGTTGGTTGGTAGTTAGTTTGCCTTTGACTGGCAGACTTTGAGTTGACTGGAGACATAGCATGTTACTGTAGTGCATGCTACTTTGTTTTTCTTCTTCTTTCTAGGGCCTGTTGTACAGGAAAACATATAATGACTGGTTGGGTGAGTGTATAGCTGGACAGTTAACTGGCTGGCTAGTTTATGTAAGAAAACTATGTGACCTTTAGTTCTAAGATGACAAAAAGAAACATTTGTATAACTTGCTGATTGCTTGGTTAATTAGGTCAGACCGGATTCGTTGCACTAGGCACGATCCATTTACATCAGCCATACCTCTTGATTAAATATTTTCCCATTCTGTCGAACATATGCCTATATTTTCTTTTCTGCATTATTTAATACTGGTATCCTTTACATTCCAAACACTACTCTTCGCTAGTACGTCATGGTTCTCATTTTCTCTCTGACATCATATTTACTTAAAAACACATTATGATGTTATCTTAGTCAGTTTATTCCTTTTCTCACATTAGACACAGCAGAAAGGAAGTTTCAGTCTTTTTCTCAAAATTTTTGTATCTGGTGTTTGTTTATTTGTAATCTTACCCTTGACAAAGGCCAGTTGGCCGAAAATTTGCGCCTGTCTTGTCTTGTTGTATTAAATACGCGTTCGTATTCTTCTTTCGTGTTTTTTCTGGTTCCTGTTTGCTAGTTTGTGTAAGAAAACTATGTGACCTTTAGTTCCAGGATGACACAAAGAAACATTTATCTAATTTACTGATTGCTTGGTTAATTATAATTTTGCTAGTTTGTGTAAGAAAACTATGTGACTTTTAGTTCTAAAATGACACAAAGAAACAGTTGTCTAATTTGCTGATTGCTTGGTTAATTATGATTTTGCTAGTTTGTGTAAGAAAACTATGTGACTTTTAGTTCTAAAATGACACAAAGAAACATTTATCTAATTTACTGATTGCTTGGTTAATTATGATTTTGCTAGTTTGTGTAAGAAAACTATATGACCTTTAGTTTTAAAATGACAAAAAGAAACAGTTGTCTAATTTGCTGATTGCTTGGTTAATTATGATTTTGCTAGTTTGTGTAAGAAAACTATATGACCTTTAGTTCTAAAATGACACAAAGAAACAGTTGTCTAATTTGTTAACTGCTTGGTTAATTCTGGTTTAATTGTCGTTTTGATTGGTTGGTTTGCTTCGGAAATTAAATCAAAAGTACAAGGCAGACGTCTTGACAGTAAAGTGTAGTGTTTATATTTTCAAGGTGTATACTGCATTTTCAAAGAAATCTGGTAAAGGGGAAGAACCTGACTGGTCAGTTGTTAATTTCTTAGTGAAGTGATTGGTTTTTCCATCTTTTATATGTGTTCTCTATTCTTTAAAAAAAAAGGCAACAAAAAAAAAAAGTTTGCATAAGAAATAGTGAACCAAACTCTAGATGTCAACACGTCATAAATAAAGTGGCTGCATGTCAAATAATCGAATGGTGTGAACTGACATCCATGAAGACAGATTTCATAGCATTATACAGCTTGCCGTTTTAAATTAAACGATGATTTATTAAAAGTCAATAAAAATAACCTTTAGCTGTATGACTTTTATTCACGGGCGTTGTATCATTTTTACATTATAAATTCCAAACTCTTGCTTCAGCATTCCTTTATTTTCCGACAGATAAGAACAGTAAGCATACGAAATTGCGTTGGGGATGAAATGTATGTTTCTATGTGTGTGTGTGTGTGTGTGTGTGTGTGTGTGTGTGTGTGTGTGTGTGTGTGTGTGTGTACGTGCGTGCGTGTGTGTGTGTGTGTGTGTACGTGCGTGTGTGTGCATACATACACACACACACACACACATATATATGTATATATATATATATACATTTGCATCTATACGTACATATATAATATATATATATATATACATACATACAATCATACACACATACATACATAGGTACATAGATAGACAGACAGATAGACAGACAGATACATAGACAGATACATAGACAGATAGATAGATTATCATCAGCACTATTTTATCCCTGGTGGCCGCCATATCTGCCTGAAAACAACGACAATACTTATCACGTACGAAAGCAGAAGCCCAAACTGAATGACATCAGAATGACGCACACGGGAAGTACTAGATCTACATGCTAACCAAGTCATGTGATCTCATTACATTTCCGTTTAAAATGCGAACAGTTGAGACGAGAGTACATAAGCAGTTACACTTATTCACCAGTACCACCGTTACCTCACGGTGCCAAGCCTAAATACCATTACTATTACTATTAGTGCCACTACTACTACTACTACTAGTGCCACTACTACTACTACTACTACTACTACTACTACTAC
>JAPXFY010000019.1:22411464-22436464 GCA_030674185.1 Monoplex corrugatus
GTCGGCAATGTCCACTTACTTCACACGGCGACACCCACCCGCACACTCTGACGCTGTGGTCCTCTCCCTCGCTGTCTCCCCACCCACGTTACTTTCTGAGCGTCAGTATTGCCAGCCTGCTTACGTTGCTCTTCAGAGGAAGAATATCGACCAATCGATGAGTTCGGTTAGCGTCTTGTCCTGCACAGTCGCCCAAGTCCTGGTGAACATTAACGATGTGATGGCAGTTGTCGGTAGCAGGCTTGTACAACGCGAGCTGGGGGAGCTGGGATGTTAACTAAAGGTCCTTCACATGCCCTCAGATAGTTAGATATCCTTTTCGTTGCAGCTAAGCGTCTTTGGTTCTTCTTTTCCGCGGCAGCTGATAATTTTGATGGGGTTTTAGTTGGTGTAGTATCAATCCAGGGCTTTGCTCGCGTCAAAGGTTATCATCGGTGATTATCGGTCCATCTCACTATCTTGGCGTGGAGTACAGTGTCAGAGAAGACATGGCCTTTGTTGTTGATATGAACTGAATACTGACTGGTAGGTCAAACATTGTCTGCGTCTTGACTTTGGCTCTGTGTGTGTGTGTGTGTGTGTGTGTGTATGTGTGTTGTTTTTGGTTTTCTTATCAGCTGAGAAGTGTTTGTGACTTGCTAGGAATAAAAACAACGATGACAATAAACTGGATAAAAGTGTTGTTAACTCTTGGGACTTAAAATATCCCGTTTTTTCCTTTTTCCTTTTGGGGAGAGTGTTTCATATTGACCAGAGGCTGTGTGTGTGGTGTGTGTGTGTGTGTGTGTGTGTGTGTGTGTGTGTGTGTGTGTGTGTGTGTGTGACAAAAATATACTTGCAAATTTTCTTGTTTCTCTTGTTGAACAATTTCCAAATTAAGATCAAAGGTGTGGATTGCTGAAGAGTCAAACTGCTTGAAATTGAAAGTTGTAACGCCAAAGTTCAAGGTCATGGACCAGAAAGGAACGAAAGTCTGAACCTCTTGAGGAGAGTGTGTGGACAGCACTTTTCCTGAACTTGTACAATAGTTGCGTTCTGTTTTAACTGTTTTCCTCTCTTTGTGTTGTTTTAGTTTATCTTATGCTTGTTCGAAGTCACGGAGACTTTGAGAAGTACAACACTAACTTTCTGAAACTTTTGTGTACAATGGGAGATAATTAGAATGTTAAAATGGTATGACCATCTTGGTTTATAGATTGTTAAAATAAAATGGCTTGACCAACTTGGTTTATAGATTGTTAAAATAAAATGGTATGACCAACTTGGTTTATAGATTGTTAAAATAAAATGGCTTGACCAACTTGGTTTATAGATTGTTAAAATAAAATGGCTTGACCAACTTGGTTTCCCCATCTTTCTGTTTGGTTCTCTTCTTTCCCCCTCCCCCACCCCCACCCTCAGTTGAGGAAGTGTGCTGTTCTTGTGGCACTTTTAATTTTTGTCAGAAGTTGTCTGTCAGTACCAGTCGTTCTGGTGATGTGCAGAACACATGACCTCCAATCTCATACATCGAGAAGATAACCAACATCAGTGGCCTAAATATTCAAGAAATTGTCCACAAAAGTCAAGACAGAGCAGCCTGGAGGGAGATGGTGGTGTCCAGGTTGCAGCGGCTAACACCGAAGCCGGTGACGCCGACAGGTGAGACAGAGATGAGACGGTACACATGTCTGGGAGATCATGGGTTCAGATCCACCAGTCCAGATCATTGTGGGAGTTTCTCAACCATAAGTGGCTCCTATCCACAGCTGAACGTGTTGCAGGCTGTCGGGAAGAGACTGGAACCACACAGTTTAGCTTCATTTATTTCATTGACGCATTATTGAGGGTGTTACTCAAACGTGTTAATAAACCGCAGGTGTCTGTGTGTCTCAGGCCTGGTTGACATCGAGATATGTTATGAAAGAAAAGTATACAGTACATCTCTTTCATGCAGTCGTGATCCATCGTGAAACTCTGTAGCATTATCAGTATCACCCCCTCGTGTGTCATCGTAGCATTTTGTAAAATGTCCCCAAGTTTTGTGACGCTTTTGTTGTTAATGTTGTTCTCACAATGATCAGAGTTAATCATGTTGGAGTGTTTTTGGAGTGGGACAAAGTGATAATTGACAATGCTTTCAGGAATGGGGCAAGTTGACAACTGACACCATTTTCTTTCAGGAGTGAGGCATGTGAATAACTGACACTGTTTGCTTTCAGAAATGGGGCATGTTGATAACAGACACTTTGCTTTCAGGAATGGGGCATGTTGATAACTGACACTGTTTGCTTTCAGGAATGGGGCATGTTGATAACTGACACTGTTTGCTTTCAGGAATGGGGCATGTTGATAACTGACACTTTGCCTTCAGGAATGAGGCATGTTGATAATGACACTTTGCTTTCACAAATGGGACATGCTGACAACAGACACTGTTTGCTTTCAGGAATGGGGCATGTTGATAACTGACATTGTTTGCTTTCAGGAATGGGCATGTTGATAATTGACATTGTTTGCTTTGAGGAATGGGGCATGTTGATAACTGACACTGTTTGCTATCAGCAGTTGGGCATGTTGATAACTGACACTGTTTGCTATCAGCAGTTGGGCATGTTGATAACTGACACTGTTTGCTATCAGCAGTTGGGCATGTTGATAACTGACACTGTTTGCTATCAGCAGTTGGGCATGTTGATAACTGACACTGTTTGCTATCAGCAGTTGGGCATGTTGATAACTGACACTGTTTGCTATCAGCAGTTGGGCATGTTGATAACTGACACTGTTTGCTATCAGCAGTTGGGCATGTTGATAACTGACACTGTTTGCTATCAGCAGTTGGGCATGTTGATAACTGACACTGTTTGCTATCAGCAGTTGGGCATGTTGATAACTGACACTGTTTGCTATCAGCAGTTGGGCATGTTGATAACTGACACACTCTCACAGTCTACAAGCAACTGAAGTCTGTGAAACAAAAAGGGCACCTAGACTGACTATCTCCTTTATTTTTCTCTTTTCGTATCTTTTAGGACGTTTCGTAAAATCTGTATTGAAAACAAAATTAGATGATGTCAATCTTTCTCCAGTAACTTGTTTCATTAGTGGGATCATGGAGTCAAACATGTTAGTCAAATTTGATTCAGACTGCTTCATATATAACCATGATAATAAGAGCTACTCTGATTTCTTGGGTAGGTTGGTTGGTTGGTTGGTTGGTTGGTTGGTTTTTGTTTTTTTGTTTTGTTTTGTTCTGTTTTGTTTTGTTTTTGTTTTGTTTGGTGTGTGTTTTTTTATTGCCTAGTCTTTCATATCTTTACCTCCATACCGCCCATTTCATCTCTCCAACGCACCTCCAGTCTCACCAAATCTGAGGGTACCATGAGGGCAGGCCACGAAAGGTCACATACTATGGGATAATCTTTCATAATGCCATGAAAGATCACATAACGTGGGATAATCTTTCATAATGCCATGAAAGATCACATAACGTGGGATAATCTTTCATAATGCCATGAAAGATCACATAACATGGGATAATCTTTCATAATGCCATGAAAGATCACATAACGTGGGATAATCTTTCATAATGCCATGAAAGATCACATAACGTGGGATAATCTTTCATAATGCCATGAAAGATCACATAACGTGGGATAATCTTTCATAATGCCATGAAAGATCACATAACGTGGGATAATCTTTCATAATGCCATGAAAGATCACATAACGTGGGATAATCTTTCATAATGCCATGAAAGATCACATAACGTGGGATAATCTTTCATAATGCCATGAAAGATCACATAACGTGGAATAATCTTTCATAATGCCATGAAAGATCACATAACGTGGAATAATCTTTCATAATGCCATGAAAGATCACATAACGTGGGATAATCTTTCATAATGCCATGAAAGATCACATAACGTGGGATAATCTTTCATAATGCCATGTTTATAGGAATGGGAATGATGCTGTGGAGTTCTATACTAGATTGAGACTGTGTGACAAGGGTATAATCTACGCTTACTTTCATGACATATCCTGGCCTTAACCAGGCCCGAGAGTTACAGATACCCGCGGTGTTGGTCATACGTTTAAACAATACCTTCAATGACGAGTGCATTAACACGCTCAGCTCTGGATAGGAACCGGTGTGGATAAACAAACAAACAAACAAACAAACAAACAAACAAGTAAAAAAGGGAACAACATGCAAACACCCCCCCCCCCCCAATACATAAATGAAAAAAATATCTATATATCATCATCATCATCAGGTGCCTTGCCGCATGGCGGTTGGCGATTATGGACTTCCATATGTCTCTATCTCTTGTTGCCTCAAGCATCTCTTCCACCCTCCCTGTCTTCAGCCATTCTGCAAGTCCGTCTAGTATCTTCTCCCTGGGTCTACCCGGTGCTCTCCTTCCCTCCAGTATATATATTGAACTTATGAGGTTGGACCCCATCACCTCAACTCAGTAGTAATAGTGTACATTTATGGTGCGCCTTACAGTGCTCTAGGCACTTATAACTTTACAATACATTAAGAAATCAATATGTACCAGTAGCCGTGATGTATTGTTTAGTGCAACGGACTACCGTCTGGAAGGTTGTGGGTTCGAATCTCCATCAGTCCCTTACAAAATTGTTGTCGGATTTTTCGGCTCTAACGGACTCCAACCCAGAGTTGGGCGTGCTATAGGCTCATTTGGAAGACTGGGACCACACAGTCGAGTCTCATCCACTTCACGGATACGTCATTGAGAGTGTTGCTCAAATCTTCTGACCATCTCCGCAGGTGTCTGTATCTCTCAGACGTGGTTGACGCCAGGATATGTTATGATGATAGTAAGCGTAGAGTATAGCCCTGTCACGCAGTCTCAAACCTAGATGGAATTTCATAGCATCATGATTATCACCCTCACTGACACCACCATCATCGCATTGCAAAAAAACTGTGCAGGCTTCTGTGGCCATTAAGGTGGCGTAGGAAACGGGACGGAAAAAAAAGGTAAGCACGAAGGTAACCTCCCCGATCCTAAAAATTAATCAATCTGTACATGTAACACACATCCAGTAATTTCACCCAGTAACACCATGCACATACTCTCAGGACCTGGCCAGCTCATGGGTTTATGTAGTACAGGCTTAAGGCTTGTGCCGTGATCATTCTGGGCCTTCTCCATCACATGGCACCTGTGACGTTAGTGCATATGGAATTCATTCCGAGCGCGGAGATGTCATCTTGAGAAATTGAAACTGTAACCTACTGTAAATAACATCCTCATACAAGACACTACAAGAACCCAATTAACAGGATGGGATAGGGTCGCCACGTTGGGCCACGTTCATTTTAGACCATCACCGTGTACAAGATGTATGTGTATGTAATGTAAATTAAGGAAAAATTGTGACCTCCCACCACCAATTCAGTCCTTAACTCGCAGTCAGTCGAACAGCACTAGGAGCTGAAAAGGTGACAGAGGGTCTATCTGGGGTGTTTTGATTTTTTTCTCAAAATTGATTTCTGTAGACTATAATCTATCTCCCACAGATTTTTTTTTCTTGAAAAAATATTATTTATCAATTTAAAATGGTATTTTAATGCACTAATTGTTGCAGAAAGAACGCAGCTTCCTACCAAATGTACCTATTTTTGTCTTTTATTATGAACCTTAACCTGTACAGTATCCCCATATGTAATACACTGACAGAAAGCTCTTTGGTGCACTTTTCAGATTATGACAGCTAAAATTAGAAATTAACAGGTCAAAGCCACCAGGTGAAGAAATTTAAGGAAAATGTGTAGGAGAGTACATAAAAACTTTAGAATCGTTTTCTCAAAATGGCCGTCATACAACTCAATGACTTTAAACATACATAACTTCTACATTTTTTGGAGTACAAGCTTTATTCAAGTACCAAAACAATCAGCAAAATATACACTTTCCAGTGATATGTATATCTCAAAATACCCAAAGTGCTAGTTAAGACTGATTTCGTACTGGCAGGTCACAATTATTTCTTTTAACGAACAATATATCCTTACCGACTGTCGTAATTACATGTGGCGTATTTTTCACTGATTTCAATGAACCGTGCACAGTGTGGTGTCCGTTTAGCAAAACACATTTGCATCTCTATTGGTTCAGATTCGCCCTCAAATATCTGAAATAACCTTAAATAAAGATGCTTATATTTTTCATCACCGTAATCCATGTAAAATTAGAATTCCAGCTGTGATGTCCTCATATAAAGATCTTTATAGTTTTCATCACACCAGGCGGTATGATATTGGATTTTCCCGTTCTATATTTATGAATTTGCGATTTGTCATGAAAAGGGACACCTGAATCTGATGAAAATCCATCAAGAAACAGTTGAGAAATACTTGCTGACATTTTTGTCCGCAGACAGAGCGACGAATGTATGCAGATAGATGCCCCACATTTGAACATTGGATAATCTCCCCATAAAACAGGCGGAGAAATGGAAAGAAAAGGAGGGTGTGATTTCAGATATAAACTGATGTCCCTTAGAGAGAAGACACTGACATACTGACATTAACACGTAGTTTATTGTGAAGGCCGCCACCCCATACACAACCAGGGAGGGGACGAGGTAAGGGCAGTATTGGCAGTTTTCACAAGGCGTTGTAAACATCATCCATAGGCTTTTTCATTAACAGTTGTCATATGTTTGTGGTGGTTTTGTATTGCAACTGCATTCCATGAACAATTTCTGACGCGCAGTTAATGATGACAATACATTGCGACTTTTCTTGGAAGGTTGACATCCGAACATTCGAATAAACCCTTAGGCTCTGAGTCTGCATCTCGTGTGAGGAACTGAAAGATATTTGATCCTAAGACTGTCGAACAGCGCATTTGAACAAAACGTAGTTTTCGCTTCTTTCAGATCTGAACAAAAGTGTAACTTGTTTAAATTTCTTGCTGATATCTCATATTTCAAGATTGTAAACTTTCAATTGTTGCGTTGCAACAGCATTCAGACTGATGAGTACATTTGAACAATCTGTAAACTTCTAAGCGCTTGCGAATGATGTTTTTCGTCATTCTTGTTTAAAGTGTGCTGTCATTGTTGCGTTGCTAAACAAAAGAAGCTATTTTCTTTGTGTAGTCTACTCTGTCTGCATATCTCGGAAGCCATAAGCTACTCGACAATCTTTACACCTTTAGCCATGCAGCGCTCTTCTTAAAACTATCATTTCAGTACTATTTTGCATTACCTTGAGCGCTTGTTTGGGGATCTTATTTTTGACATTTGGGTCAATTCATGCCAGTATCGGAGAGAACAAATCGCAGTATCTATATACAGTGGATATCGTCCTCTTTCTCCATACACTGTTTGGTTTGGGGTTTCATCATTTACGCTAAGTTTACAAGCAAACAGATAGGCAGATCATGTTACTTTATATCTCATTGTTCCCTAGACCTCCGAAGTGTACGTTAGCATTGGTTTGATTTGTGCATCAAAGAGTTGAAAAAAGACGCTAGTGTCCAAACGTCCAAGTGCCCACATTGTTTTATTTAAACATAATATCTTACATATGACTTGCCTCTTTTTCTGTGTGAGATGTGATCTATTGTTGTGTTTCCTCTGGGGAATTCTCCTGCTCGTCCGTAACTGATCTTTTCTAAATTTTCTGTCCACGAGGAAAGTTGTTGTTCAGAATGAATAAGAATATTTTGCTAACAACACTGATTAGAGAGATACGTCTGCAGTTGTCTGGATTATTTTCTTTTCCTTTCTTAAATAGAGGAACTGTACAATGTAATAGACTTGCTCTGACAAGTAATGAAACGGCTTGTTGCATATGGTTTGTGGAATAATCCTTTCAAGAGTGAAACGACAAGGTGTTCTCCATATCTCAGATTTTCTCTACAAACTTTGTCAAACCTGAGGATTTTTTCCATTTTTATGTTTTCGATACTTAACGTACCTCTTGTTCCAGTATAGTATCGTCTAGTTCAGGAATTTATACCATGTCTGGTGGTACAGTGTATGTATATATGGACGATATTCTGTATACGATTTTTGACCAGAGTCTGAAAATGTTTCCCGGCCTGCATGTTGGCAGCTGGAAATGTATGCTTGTTTTGTTTTGCTTTGCGTACGATATCCCAGAATTTCTTCAGACTTCTTCTAATGGTTACAAGTTTCCAATGAACTGCAGTTTTTATCCGTCTTTTTCTTCATTCCTGCAGTAGACTTATACTCAGCTGTTTTGTCTGTATTCTTCTTTGTGGTTCCCCTTCTTTACCAAATTATTCAAAGCATATTATGAGTCAGGCTTTTTATAGAGCATTGCCTATCGTGACATTTGTTCGTTTCACGTGTCATACCTTGGTAAAACAGACCATTCGCTCACAATCACCTGCTTGCAGCAAAATGCTACTGAATCGATCTGTAGACCTAACTGGACACTCTGTCCACAGGGTCAAAAGTATTTTCTGTTTTGATTTATCCACATTTAGTGCTTCCATAACCGTGATCGTCAACACCATGTGGCAAGACCCTTGATGATGATGATGATGATAATCTCATCTGTTTTCTGACTGTCCCATTGAACCGAAAAGAACGTTCTCCTGTGCAGGTAGGATATAGTTTTCCCACTCATTTGTAGTAACGGACAGACTCAGATGTCTGGACATATGGGCTGACCCAACACGGGTATCTGTTTCACAATAGACATTTGTTTTCGACCGAGTCAAGGAAGTCTATTACACAACTAGTCCGGCCAGCTCTAAACGTTTCTGTGTCATCAACATCTATCCGATTATGTAAACTGAGTGGATTACATTGAAATGCGGATTAAAAGTCGACATGAATTTTATCAAAACAATTCGCAGAACCGCCTTCAGAAATTCCGATGTTATCTTTAATTTACTTCTTCATCTTACCTTGCTGTAAGAGATAGAAACTCTCCATTTTGATACCGACCTGACAAAACTTCAAGATGATGTGTGCTGCATGTTGCAGCCTTGTTGACGGTAGTATGGGTCCTGATACGGTGGAACAAATGTTCTTTAAATAATAAATCTTTATCAAGTCATGATAAATGTTTTGCAATTTTGATGCGTATTATTGTATCATATTCAGTGTATCATTGTGGTAAAGGGCATTAACGTTTTGCGGATTAACACAGAAACTACCCTTGATTATCTCCCCTGTTTGGGTAATTTCATTGGTGTCAGTGTAATGCGGTAGAATAAAATTTTCGACATGTAAAAGCCTCAGGGGCACAGAAGACATGAAAGGTTTTGACATAAGACAGAAAATCAGGTTCCTAATCTGCCTGTTTTCCTCACGCACCTAATTATTGTGATCTGAATGTGTGTGGGCCTTGGCCAATTTACCATTTTTCCTGATATGCCTGCTTTGACATGCGAGAAAATTTGCTTGTCGTGCATTTGAGTTAGTGGCTGACTGTGACTAACATGTTGCGTGTGGTACAGCCCCTGTCTGTGGATGGTTGTTGTGTTGCATCATGAGGCTTGCGACTTTTCATGGGGATCTCTCAGGCACCAGGCACGTCGTTTGGGACTACGGTGTAGGATTTCGTACTGTAGCACTTGGGTAATGGCCACCTTGGTTTGCAGCGTGACTAGGGGGACTTCTCAGGGCCTCCACGTAGCTTGCTAGATGGAACACTACACGAATAACCATTTCCTGTCTCTGTCTTTGGTGAATGTCCTCTTCTATATCAGAGGATTTCTAACTGTTTTGGTCAATGTATGCGGTGTTCACGTCACGGCTGTCTTCTTGTATGCGACTGACGTCTTGTCGGCTATCTTTGATGTCATATTTCAGTTATATTATTTACCACATGTTTTAGATTATTGCTCAGTCGGTCATAGCGTTCGTCCATGTTTTGTTTGTTTGTTTGTTTTTTTGTGAAGGCTCTGTTTTGAAGGTAAAGGCAATGGATCATTAAAAAAAACGATCTTCGATTACATTCTGCATCTTCTGGATGAAAGAACTGCAGACGTTGCAGGGGTCTGCGTTGAGTTCGTCATCCATGCATCTTGTCAGCAACAGTATTGCAATGTTACTACTACAACTACTATTACTACTACTACTACCACTACTACTACTACTGCTATTACTACTCATCATCATCATCAGGTGCCTTACCGCATGGCGTTGGCGATCGTGGACTTCCATCTGTCTCTATCTCTTGTTGCCTCAAGCATCTCTTCCACTACCACTCCCCTGTCCCAGCCACACCGCAAGTCCGTCCAGTATCTTCCCCCCGGGTCCATCCGGCGCTCTCTTTATCTCCAGCCCTCCCGCCGCAACCAGGTGCTCCAACTCCCCCTTCCCCACAAAATGGCCCACAAATGTTGCCCGCTCACCCGCCCCCAATCCTCCTTATGAATGATTCTCCTGTGTCCGCCTCCACCAAGACTGTCCGCCCGTCCCCTCGCTGTCCATGGAACTCTCTGGAACTCAACACTCTTCCGAGAAACCACTACTACGTACTACTACTACTACTACTACTACTACTACTACTACTATACTACTAATGATGATGATAAACCAAATGACTGACATGGACACACAAGCCAGCCAGGGAAACAGTTTACATTTACTGCTGTTGACTGTGTGCACTTACTATAACGTCTTTGACTCTTTGGAACCACTTGTCTCCACACAATGTGCATTTGTGTTGCATAAAAACATACATACTGAATTGATGTGTTTGTGCTGTGTTTGACTGCTGTACTTGGCATTTTGAAAGGCTGTTATGTTATTTTCATGAAAAGATGATTGGGAACAGCATATCAATGCCTTGTTTTTCACGATTGCTTTGTTGCTTTGTTGACGTCTTCATACTCTCTATTAGTGAAACTCAGAGCGATCAAAACCTGCGTCTGCACACTTTGAACCTGACTCACCACGTCCGACAGGGAGAGATAGGGAGAGAGAGGGAGATAGATAGATAGACAAATAGATAGAAAGATGTATAGATAGATAGATAGATAGACAGACAGACAGACAGACAGACAGATAGATAGATAGATAGATAGATAGACAGACAGACAGACAGATAGATAGATAGATAGACAGACAGACAGACAGACAGACAGACAGACAGACAGACAGAGCCCCCTCATGAAAAATTGTGAACAACACTTAAAACAAATATTATATAAATACATACTCATAATCTATATACAGAGAGAAATTTAGAAATGTAACAATTATACAATCGACTTAATATCATTTATAACTCATATCTGTAATGCAATCTCTCCATGTTTCTTATGACGTTTAGATGGAACTATTGCGAGCTGTTTTTTCCCTTCATTTCTGGACAAAAAAAGCAGTGACACTGAAACACACGTGGATGTTCATAGTATCTAGATGGAATTAAATTGGCACGTAAATCTGGTAGACTTGGGTAACAAAACAACGTGTACTTCATCTCCAGTGGATGTCTGACATAAACGACAACTGAAATTGTGATCCTCAGGATGTTTTATCGTTGTGTATGGACTGTTGTATTTGAAATGATACGCTTTTTATCAAAGCCTGGCTAATAAACCTAGTCAATTTCAGCGAAATATAAAGTTTCAAAGAAGTAACTGTCTCAAATGCTCTGTACACTGGAAGCCTGTCTTTATTGTGTATATGACTGTCCCAATATATCTATGTATGCTTGAAACAATTCCACATTCCATGCCATGATGTTCCCATTCTGGACCAAATCCATGCACATGTAAAATATCTACGGATACTTGAAGCCCATGAAAATGTCCCAATAGAATCAAAACCATACATAACTGTATATGCTTTAACAGTTAGCCTAGCCTTGTTCTAATTAATTCTAATATCTGATATTCAATACCCAATGCATCTCAGAAACGAATTTATACAAATAAGGTACCTTCCTAACCCATAATCTGGCGTTCTCGATCAAGAGAACCATCATAGCAATCGTCGTCGTCATCGTCATCATCATCATCATCATCATCACCACCACCACCACCAATACCATCACCAGACTTTTAAAGATCATCCTCTTATACAAATGGAATGCTATGAAACGTGCTGTAATCGTCGTGGATTATCCCTTCTGAAGAAGATCAAGACTGTAGACAAATTTTGCTACAGGAGCAGTACAGTGAGCAACAACGGATCTCTTGGTGCCAAGGTGACGCTGCACATCTCCATGGCTGGCTGTGCCTGTGGAAGACTGACCGGGAGGTTATTGCAGGGCCATGGCATCAGGCTGGCTATTTAGACAACAGTAGTCCTGATCGGCCTGCTGTATTGCTTGAATACCAGGACGACCTACTAACGGCACATTCAATACCCGGAACGGTTCCGTCAAAGATGTCTGCATAGGATCTGTTACATCATGTGGCAAGATGGAATGTCCAAAGTTCTGGGAAGTGTGGCTTGCCAGGTAGAGAGCTTCTATTGATTAAGTGCCAGCTCAATAGACAGGGCATGTTGTCCACCTGGAAGACTGTGGCATTCCAAAGGTGACTGGGTATGGAGATGTGAAGCAGGGATACCATGATCAGGGAGGACCACAAAGGCGATGCAAGGACTCTGAAAGCCAATTTTATGAGCTGTAGCATCAGCACCAACAATTGGAAAGACGGTGTCCGCAGCAGAGCAACCTGGTCACAGCAGTGCACACATTTAAACAGCGCAGCACAGATGCTGTTCAACACAACAGGAACTGGTGAAAGCAGAATTCAAGGCTGCAGAATTCCTTTTATCATGTAGCACGTGTGGAAGAGCTTGTGCCTGCATGATCAGTTGTGTATCCCACATGAAGACCCACACCTGGCGATAAAGGACCAGTAGGCCTAATCATCCATCGGATGGACGGGAGACGCCATCATCATTACTTGTAATACAAAGGCAATTCCCACAGCCATACAAAGCTGCTGGCACCAGAGAAGAGAACATGGTCTCTCGCAAGAGATAATTATACCATGGAACACTGACATTTAACAAACTCCTACAAGAGATAATTATACCATGGAACACTGACGTTTAACAAACTTCCACAAAGAGAAACTATACCATGGAACACTGACATTTAACAAACTCCTACAAGAGATAATTATACCATGGAACACTGACATTTAACAAACTTCTACAAGAGATAATTAAACCATGGAACACTGACATTTAACAAACTTCTACAAGAGATAATTAAACCATGGAACACTGACATTTAACAAACTCCTACAAGAGATAATTAAACCATGGAACACTGACATTTAACAAACTTCTACAAGAGATAATTATACCATGGAACACTGACATTTAACAAACTTCCACAAGAAATAATTATACCATGGAACACTGACATTTAACAAACTTCCACAAGAGATAATTATACCATGGAACACTGACATTTAACAAACTTCTACAAGAGATAATTATACCATAGAACATTGACATTTAACAAACATGTAGGTCTAGGTCAGTAAAACAGTATACAGATTCTTAATAAAATGTCATATTACACACAATGATATTTACAGCTTTTAATTTATTTGAGAAATACAAGATTGTCTTGAAGGTTACTGTGGTGTGATGGGATGGAGGAAGGGAGGGAAGGAGACAGAGAGAGGGGAGAGAGAGAGAGGAGGGAGGAGGAGGAGGAGAAGGAAGGGAGAGAGACAGGAGGAGGAGGAGAAGGAGATGAAGGGAGAGAGAGAGGAGAGAGAGAGAGAGAGAGAGAGAGAGGAGAGAGAGAGAGAGAGAGAGAGAAATTATATTAAACAAAACAAATATGTGGGAGCTGTTACTCGGATTCCACCCTTTCTGTGACCATACTAGCACGATCTCATTTCCTGACATGTCAGGAGTCCACACGACATGAGAGTATTGGCTGGCTGTCACTGCCTCTGCTAACCCCAGTTCCAAACCTTATGGTACTGCAGATTTATAATAAAGACTCCTTTCCTTACGGCCTGGCAGTATTTCAGTTTGAGTTCTCTTTTTCTTTCCATCTTTTTTCGATCTCCATTTTCAAAGAGAACAGTTTTCTTCCAAATTTAAAAAAAATTCATTTGAAGCAAGTGATAAAAGCAAATGCAAAACAAACAGCACAGCGCAATTGCAATAAGATCATAAGATCAAATTTGATCCCTTTTAATCCACTGGACGAGGCGGCAGGGAAGGTTTTAGTCCTCTTCTTATTATCCGTTGTTTGGTGTTGTTTGTGGTCTGTTTGTGACCGTGCATTCGCGCTTGACAAAGGCCGGTTTGCCGAAAATTTGCGCTTGTCTTGTCTTGTTGTGTTGAATACGCGCTTACTTTGGTTTGCTTGTTCTTCTGGTTCCTGTTTGCTTGGGCACTTGTTTTGGATTTGATCCATACGTTTGAAATACATCCACCTAAAGCACAATCACCATTAAAAACAGTATGAATAACAACAACAACAACATATCAATTTGTCATCATATATAGGCATGTTATTAAGTAATCGGACTTGCTGTCACATTCATTCGCATACATTGATAATATTTGTATTACAATGTGAATTGACAGAATCAAGACTCGATTGTTATTAAAAGTAAACATGGCAGCCGTTTTGTTTTGAAAGTATGCAAATTCCACTTCATTTTTGCATCGTATTCTTCTGTGTGGTATTTTATTGCAAGGTATCTTATAAAAAAAGGTTACGTTTGGTACAGTATTTTCATACTTGCATTTATAAATGTACATTTTTTCAAGAAAGACAATGAAGTCAAATATCAGATATCTGCGCATCTTTTTATCAACATCAAATCATACCACACTTTCAGTTAAGCTGAAACTTGCACAGGTGATACACTGCGATTTTAAGAGTTCTTCAGTCCTTACCCAGAATGGTTTCTTCTGTAAACAATTCCAAAGTATATTATCAATACTGTCTTTCGTTTCCAAACAAATTCACAGCAAAATTTGTTTACAAGTCCCATTTCTTTTAATATGATACTAATTTTGATAATTCTATGTACAATACGGATCTGCAGCCATTCCAGTTTAACTTCTTGTATTTTATGTATTTTCATAAATTCTTTTTTTTTCCGTGGAATATTTGTCTCCAATTTTTCTGACCACTTAGAGCAAAAACTTGGATGTGTATCATCTGTTGTTAATATTTTGTGGTATAACCGTGTTCTTTTTGGTACAAAGCCACGCCACCACCATCACCACCACCACCACCACCACCCGTCCCCTTTCCATCAATATACAATGCCTCCGCTGCCTATCAACAAGATAAAAACAACATTTCCTTAATCATAGCCCCTCCAGTCTGCTGTCCACTTCCGAAGAAATAAAATGAAAGGAAATGAAAATAAATAAATAAATAACAGATAATCATCATCATCATCATGTGCCGTGTAGCATGGCGTTGGCAATTATGGCCCTCCAAACGAATCTATCCTTTGTTGCTGCAAGTACATCTCCCACCCTCTCTGTCCTCAGCCACTACGCAAGTCCGTCCAATATTTTCTCCCTGGGTCTACCTGGTGCTCTTTTTCCCTCCAGCTTTCCGGTTGTGACCAGGTGCTCTAATTTCTCTTGCCTCATGAAAGTCCTCTTAATGTTGTTTGTCTTTTCTTAATCTTCCTTAATCTTCTTTTTGTGTCTGCCTCCTTCAGGACTGTCTCGTTTGTTTTCTTTGCTGTCTAGAGAACTCTAAATATTGTTCTTAGAAAACCACATTTTAGTTGCCTCAATGTTGTTCTCACTTTGCGTGTTGACTGTCCACTCTTCACATCGGTACAAAACTATCGGTTCTATGTAATACTGGAAAACGCTCTTCTTGATGTGAATTGATATGCATTTGTCGGTAAGGACGCTTTTCCTTTTCTTGAATACTGTTTTAGCTTGTTTTATTATGCTGGCTCTTTCTAATGTGCATCTGCCGTCTGGTGAAATGAATGTTCCCAGATATGTAAACTTACCAGTCTGTCTCAGTGTTGTGCCATTTGCTGTTATTTTGCTTGAGGGGATTTCTTTTTTTTTTCTTCTTTTTTTTCTTTTAAAATTTTTTTTTTTTTTTTTACTGATTACCGTGACTTCAATCTGCTTACTATTTATTTCTTTTGCTTTATTTCTACGTTCTATTATATTCACAAGATATTGTAGATCTTTTCCGTTGATTTTCTTTCAATAAAGAACAATTAAACTTCCAAAGTATACTACTTTTGATACTTTGTCCAAATTTCATATGTTAGAGTTACCATGGAGTGATCATATTTATGCCCTGATATTATACCTGGATCTTCGAAATTTAATATTGCGTTTTCTTTCAGAAGGGAAAATATCTAGTCCTCTTTGGTTTAGGGGTCAAATCTTTCGCCAAGCAAAACGTTCAACTTGTGGATTATTTCTCGCCACACATAAGTCAAGTTAAATTCCCGCATCATGTTTTCCGCCGACTCTTTTTCTTTTGGATTATTGACATTGACATAGTTATCGTAATCTGAATACGGATCAAGAACCAGATTGCAGTCATCTGCCAGTATTAAGTCTTGACTGTTGTCATCATCAGCATCAAGTGCCTTGCCGCATGGCGTTGGCGATCATGGCCCTCTATATGTATCTATCCCTTGTTGCCGCAAGCACTACTTCCACCCTCTCCGCCCTCAGCCACTCCGCAAGTCTGTCCAACATTCCCTCCCTGGATCTACCTGGTGCTCTCTTTCCCTCCAGCTTTCCTGTTGTGACCAGGTGTTCTAATTCCCCTTTCCTCATAAAATGGCCTATAAATATTGCCTGTCTTTTCCCAATCTGCTTTATGAATGATTTTCTTGTGTCTGCCTCCATCAAGACTGTCTCGCTTGTTTTCCCAGCTGTCCATGGAACTCAACATTCCTCCCAGAAACCACATCTCAGCTGCCTCAATCCTGCTCTGGCTTTGCTTGCCGACCGTCCACGCCCCACAACCGCACATTATTATCGGTTCTATATAACATTTAAGACCTCTCTTTCTGATGTTAATTGATAGGCATTTGTTGGTAAGAATGCTTTTCATCTTCTCGAATGCTGTTTTGGTTTGGCCTACTCCGCTCTGGCTATCTCCGATGTGCATCTGGCGTCTGGTGAAATGATCGTTCCCAGATATTTAAACTTATCAGCCTGTCTCAAGGTTGTGCCGTTTGCTGTTATTTTGAATGAGGGGATTTCATGTTTTTTACTGATCACCATGACTTCAGTCTTCCTGCTGATTAGCTCCGATCTCTTACCTTTGACTGTTGTATTTCCTGATATTTCCCTTTTATTTTCCATAAGATAAAGGATTAACTTTGTTTGGGCTGAAAACATTTACCAGAAATTATTTCTTTGTCCACAGTGGTTAAGGATACCATGACGAAGGTTGCCACTATTGTCTTCTCTCTTCTTTAATCTTCTTCTTCTTCTTCTTCTTCTTCAAGGTCACAAGGATCTTAAGAAGTACAAAATCTGGATATTTTTAACAGAAAATGGAGTGTTAGAATGGCATGACCATCTTGATTATTTGCTTTCTTTTCAGAGACTTTAACCAGACTGAAATTGTTCTCTTGGAATACTACTTTTCTTTTCATGTCTACCTATCTTAGACTTTCTAATCATCGTATTAAGTTCACCTTCCAGTCCACTGGCCGCCTTTCTTCGAAAGCCTGTTTGTAATGTCGATGATATATATATTCTAGGTTATTAGGTTACAGATCTACTTTCTTGACGCCTACATCAGTAAAATGATCTGTGCCCTTTTCACGTATAATTTCATTAATTGCTTTTTGTTTCTGTCCTTCTTTGCTTTTTTCAAAATCTGTGTTTTCTTGCTTGCTGTTTTTAAGTCCCTTGTTCGATAAACATGGTTGTTGGCGTAGCGGTAGAGCTTCCACTACCTGATTTGTTTGTGCAGGTTCGAGTTTGGCTGGAGAAAAGTTTGTGTGTGCGACCTCCAGTCCACCCAGTGGTAAATGGGTACCTGACCGCTTTAGGGTTGGGGAAGATAAACGTAAGGTAGAAGAGTGGGACCTCTCTAAAACAAACTTGACCCAAGAAGTGATATCCCCTTGCAACTTCCTCCACTTCACTCCTCTGGGACATTCCAACCCAGACAGGACTACAATCACCTTGTCTTTTAAGAATGACAATTGCAGATGGTGATCTTCAGTCCCGAGACATAGAACCGTGGATGTCTCCTTCAGGGCTTAAAACAGGAGGAGGGAAAAAACACTGAAACTAGGGGGGTCCGGGGGCCATAACTTGCGCGCCGTTGCTATGAACGCTTGCAAGCCAATCACGGATGCCCTGGTCCTTTTTTTTATAATTTTTTTTTACAAACCGAAACCGCGGAATTCCGCCCAGAAGCGGAACGTTTTAAGCCCTGCTCCTTACAGTTGTAACGCCAAACCAACAGGCGGATAGAAAAACAAAACAAAAGGTTGCAAGGCAGACACTTCTTTCGTTTCATGGGACTCAAGACTGTCATCACTTGCACTTAGTGTTTTTTGATCCACCAGCACAGTATCAGTGCCAATTGAATTTGGTGGTGATTTGAGGTTGACATTGTTTAAATGTACCACCTTTTCTGATTGTTCTGAGATAAATATTATGAATGAAACCCCTTGGACGGGAAATGTGGAATTTTTGGCTGTTGGAAATGATATACCTGTGGGGTGTAATTTTTAGAAAACCATTAATTTTATAAACTTGCTTGTCACATTTTCCTCAGCAGTTTAGTTACACTCAACAGCAAGGCTGTATTAGGCGACTCAATGAACAAGAAAGCCCAGACAAAATCCTTCCACTGATATGCAACATGTGATGATCTGCAATGGATTACACCACCCTGTTTATTCGGTTTTGTTTTATGCACGGACAAATTTTGATCAATACTATTTAAAACCAATACCGTGTTTACTAACAATCTTTGTTTAAACTTGCAAGACAGTTAATAAAGATTTTAACCCCTTCTTTGATTTATTCGGCTGACATTTTTGTCGCCTTACGTAAACGTGCTAAAAGTGACCACTCGGTCATTCCTCTGTCCATATTGCTTTCGGCGGCGACCACCCACTGGAAACTAAATTTAAATTCGTTGATAAGTACGTTTTACGTCAGTCGATGGCTCGACACTCTTGTACGTCTCTGTTGTAATGATGTGCGTGCATGCGTGTGCGTGTGTTTGCAAGTGCAGTTACATCTGCCTGTATGCATTTGGGTGGATACGGGCTGGAAGGGAATTAAAAACATAATTTTATCGCGCGCGTGTGTGTGTGTGTGTGTGTGTGTGTGTGTCTGTGTGTGTGTGTGTGTGTGTGTGTGTGTGTGTGTGTGTGTGTGTGGTGTGTGTGTGTGTGTGTGTGTGTGTTGTGTGTTATTGTGTGTGTTGCGTTGTGTTTATGTGTGTTGTGTGTATGTGTGTGTTTGTGCGTGTGTGTGTGTGTGTGTGTGTGTGTGTGTGTGTGTGTGTGTGTGTGTGTGTGTGTGTGCGTGTGTGTGTGTGTGTAACATGATAACACAGTGGCACGCGTCGAGACCACATTTCTTGCTGTTTTGGAAAGAACAAATAGAAAGCCGAAGTCGTGAATATTGAAAAGTACAGTCTGGTCTAAAGAATGGCAGAATTTTGACAGTACAGACCGATTAAAAGACTGATTTTGACAAGTTTAATGACCTTTTTATGTTAAATGTATACACTTATTCAAAGGTTTGGTGGCTTAGGAGTGTGTTTCTGTTTAATACTGAAACATCACCCAGTCTGACCCTCATCACCTGTTTTTACCTCTACATGTGTCCCACCTTAACGAGTTGGCACTGGTTCGTGTTGATGAGTCACAACTGTGGCCCCAGACAGTCATTTCGTGACTCCCAGGTCACAGTCTGGACTTGAGTGCTTAAACAGAACACCTTGTTGGTGATGTTCACTTTCTCCTTCAGGTGGAAATGTGCTGAGCTGTGGCAATTTGGTTTGGGGGACTTCATGAAATAATTTGGGAATTAATGGATCATGTGGTTTGATATGAATTTTATTTGATTTAAGATCTTAATATCTGATTATGTTTGATTTAATTTTTTTCTCACATACAAAGATACAATCCCTTGAAATGTCATAGCTTTAAATTCCACTCATGAGATCACATATTCCTCTCAGCGGGAAAAAAGGAATATATACACAATGTTTTGTACATGAAGGTGCCCTTATAACCACCTGATTTTCATTCTGGACTCTGTTATTATAGATATTTGTTCACTTGAGTTTTCATGTGGTATTCAGTAATTATAGAATTTACATGACTCAATAACATCCATCCAAAAAGGATTTGCATTTGCTTACTAAACTGTGTAATTCGGGCCATTTTGTTCTAAATGCTAGTACAATGTTTTCACTGATGCTTAGTATTACAGAATCCACTTCAAGCACATGAATCTTAGAGAATAAAAATAAATTCATTAACGTCAGTATTTTTGTCCCTGTCTGCATATTATTGTCAGACACTATCTTTTCCTTCTTTTATCCTGTTTTAGATAACTTTTAAAACACATTTGTTTTATGTCAGTTCATGAAATTATCATGTGATTTAGGAGGGATGTCCGAAGGTGAAAGATGAATATGTTTGGAAAGGGTCAAAGACGTCAGTACAGCAACCCTACAAAGTGCAGTTACACATGTCTGTCCATACTATTTTCAGTCCTTCCCACGTGCGGATGCCGAGGGCTCTTTCAGTATAAATAGTATCCCCACCTTCTGGAAATTCTGTGCTAGAAATTTCTTCTTTCCTGTTACTCTCTTTGTTTCTGCCTTGTTCCTTTGCTTTCTGTCATTTCTTCCTGTCATTTTCTGCCTTTGCTGGTCCATTGATCTGTATGTGTTCGATAAAGTCTGACGACGTACTTTTCTCTTAAGATTGATAATTGGGTACATGTGCATTTTTGGCTCTAGGGAAATGAGATATGCAGAAGCAACATTAGATAACTTAGGCCTGTTTCATGTATGTTTTAGTGTCCTTAGTTACGTTTAAATTTGTATTTGTAAATCCACTGTGCGATAAATTGGACGGAGTGGTCAACGCCGGGGCATCTCCTTAGAATTATGCGCAAATGCATTGATACGTGTACTTAATTTTCTTTCCCATTTTTTTTCCTGTTGAAGTATTATACATGTTTTGAAACGGTAATAGCCCTTATATGGCTCTGCGCTGTCGAATAGACTTTGAACAATAAAATAGCAATAACAATAACTTTCAGGCCTGGTTGACGCAGAAGTACTTTTTTGCGTTCTAGTGCGCCTGCACACGTTTGCAGTGGTGTGCATCACGCTGAGGGGAACTTTGTACTTCGTGCAGCGTCCAGCATGGCAATTATGAATGGGCCTTGATTGTCTTCAGTGTTAGGGAAGGTAAAGAGGCAAGAAAGAATAGATGGGCACCGCTCATTGATGCTTCCTCAAGAAAACTTGAGGTCCCTACCACCTCACCATCCTTCAACTACAGGATTATGGAGAAGAAAAAAACTCGGCTTTTGTTTGCCCACATTTCAAATAATCATTTTGTCCCTGAGATTCTTCATTATGATTTATTCTTTGACAATTTTCTAAATCCTGGGTAAATCACACTCCTAATACTTTGAACCATAGGGGATTCCAAGTATTTTTTTACGTGCAGAAAAATGTCATTTGTTATTTTCTCGCTTCATTATTACCATGATTCTTGCGTTCATCTGTATTGAAGAAAAAAACAGAGAATTTACTAAATTCGTGTATTATTATCTGTCAGTTTCATTCATCAGTTGTGCACGGTCTGTAAATTTTCGTGGTTTGTTTTGTGTATCATTGATATTGAATCTTATATTTCGTTTATACCTTTTCCTATCTCTTCACAATAGCCAAAATATCTGCACATACGGTGAAGAACGAAGGAGACACTGAGTTCCCCTGTTTGCACCCACGTACTACGTGAAACCATTCAGTTGTCTGTCCATTTGCATTGACTTTGGACTTCATGCTATCATAGAATGCACGTATCCAACGACAAAGATCTCCAGATCCATTTAAACTGGGAACTTCAAGTATACATTCCTATTTTATGAAATCTAAGGCCTTCTAAAGTCTAGCCTTAAAAGGATCGTAGTTTTTTCTTTAAATTTAGATAATCTATGAGATCTAATATCATCTACATTGTATCTGAGGATATGAAAGTCATACACTATTGTGTGCGAAAATAAACCATGCTAAGTGCATATTGAATACTTTATTTCCAGTTATACATGCACTGTTTGATGATAAAAAGGAGAAATATTTATATAGTGCAACATTCCTGGAAGCAAGGTCCTTAGGATTTTGCACTTTCCAGAAGATGTCTACACAAGGACATAAGAACAAGAAACCAATGATATAAGCATGACTGACGTTGTATTGTTAAAGTCGTAAGAACAAGAAATGGACGGTCAAAGTGTGAATAAAGATGTAAGAACAGGAAATGGCTAAATCTAAGCATTCTACGACAATTGAAAAAACTCTTATATATGCAAAAGCATATTCCTGCATCAACACACGACATAGATTCACAGACACGCAGGCACGTATGTACGTATGTGATTAGACAAGCATCTACACAGGGAGTTATTCTGGTGATCACACATACACTGACGCAGGCTTTCAAACAGATCGATGAAAACAGCGTTATCTCGAACATCCAATCATATGGGTACAATACGGACAGGAGTGCAGAAAGATGAAAGAGGTGAGACCAGTACTAAAAACAGTATTGCACAGAGAGAAGTTTTAGAGCTGTTTTAACAAGGGACAAAGATTGCAAATGGCATGTATCTGAGGGAGGCATGTTCCACAGTTCTGGCGCACAGAAAGAAAATGAACGAAAGTCTTAAGTCATTATATGAGGAATATAGAGAGTGCATGTAGAACTGTATAGAAGGATCATGAATAGTGAAGGGATCAAAAATATAGGCAAAAGTGATTTAACAAAGTTGAAACAGAGAACTGAGAGCTTGAAGATTACCCAGACTTGGAGTAAGAGCCATTTAGGTTTGTAAAGAAAGACCGAACATAATGACACTTTCAAGTTTTCAAAACTAGCCTTGCAGTAGAATTTTTAACCTTAACGTAGTTTGTCGAGAATGTAGTGTGAGCAACCAGAAAGGAGAAAACTGCAATAGTGTAATTCGGATAGGAAAGGGGCAGAGACCAGTGATTTAGCTCAGTGAGGGATCATGTATGTGCGGATAACACTAATGCGCAGAATTTCTAAATAAGCTGAGCGACTCGTGGTGGAGACATCGAGATCCATGGAAGTTGTCTGTGTAAATGCAGATGATTTTTTTCTTGATAAGGAAGGCTTCTGTTCTGTCGTCGTGCTACTTGTTTAAGTTTGCTCTCTGTCGTCCCGTTTTCTTATATCCGAGATACAGTTCTCAGTACCTTAGATGGTAGGTAGAACAAATCTCGTATGAAGGTCAAGAATCAAACAACTGTATATCATCTGCAAATGACTGCACATTGTCTTTTGATCATCATCAACAACAACAATAACAGAAATTTACATACAATATGAACAGGATTGGAACAAGGACTGAGCCTTGTGGAACTGTTGTTTTTAACTGTAAAGTTAGCACTCTTTTATGTATGATCTTTAAAAAAGACAGTTTGTTTCTGTCACTCATGTAAGATTTGAACCATACAGGTGCCAAACCTAAAATACTATGAAAATTGTTCTTATCCATACGGAATAATGCTATGGTCTGTAGTATCAAATGCAGCAGACAAATCAAGGAGAGTTTAAATGGAAACATTACCTCTATCTGAAGCAAGCAGAATATAACATGCTACCCTGAGGAGTGTCGTCTGAGTATGGGCAGTAGGCAGACTGGGAAGAGCAAAGCAAATTATTGACTGTCAGACAAACAAGATGTTGCAAAACAATTTTCTCAGTGATGTTCTGGAAAAAAAACCTGTGGCAGGTTTGATACTGGGCGATAGACTTTCAAGTTTTTGTGATCAAGATTAGATTTCTATAGAAGAGGCTTAACACAAGCATTTTTGAGGCATGATAGTAAGCAATCATTTACAATACTAGTCAATGATGGGAGGATGTTATCCAAGCACTCAGGTAGCGAAAACATAGGGAAAGGATGAAGACAACAAGCAGTTGGTGTGAATCTTTAACTTTTCATTACAAGTTCTAGTTCTGAGACTGGCTGGAAGGTTGTACATTTTGAAAGATTAGGAATATCTAATATCGAAAGAAGCCTTGTTCTTTTGTACTAAAATGTATTGAAATGAATATTTATTCCCATTTTTGTTTCGTTATCCATCATAACAATTCGGATACTTTGGACTTGATGTAAACATACAGAAAAACAAATGAAAGAAATTAGATTTCATTTCTAGTGGATTTCATGTGTTTGCCATCCATGGGAGTGATCCATCAGAGACAGATAAAGTGCTGATGTCTCAACCAAGTGCAAATGTAGCTACGACAGTCATGAATAAAACACCGAATAAAGCGTCTCTGTGATATTACATAGCCGTATATGGGTCACAAGAATAATACGACTTTCGTCCAAGTAGCCAAACAGCAGTACTGTTGTTTTTTTTCCTGTTTTTTTCAGCTGCACTGTCCTGTTGGCTTGCTTTTCAACCGTGTGTTTCGAAATGGAGAGATGGACATTGACCTGAGATCGCGTTGAATCGAGCATTTCAGTCTTCCGTGACCTTTCTGTAAGGCCATTAAATCGTATGAACACTGTGTTTGTGATGTCATTGTATATTGACATGCTTTGGTCTCAACAGAATATTGGAAGCAGCCTTTGACTATAACCTCTGAAATCAATGAATTATTTTTCTCCTATGTGCGCTAACGTGCGACTGTCCATTGACTTGCATGTTGTTTGCAGTCATGGCCTAGAGATCCATAGGACGGCCCGTGTCTTTAGGACGCTGTTATCAATAAACGCTTCACCAGTTGTCTCCATCCGTCACCTTTGTGGTTTAGAGCCTGGTCGACTCTGCTG
>JAPXFY010000019.1:22441464-22443964 GCA_030674185.1 Monoplex corrugatus
GTGTGTGTGTGTGTGTGTGTGTGTGTGTGTGTGTGTGTGTGTGTGTGTGTGTGTGTGTGTGTGTGTGTGTGTGTCTGTGTGCGTGAGTGTGCGTGCGTGCGTGCGTGCGTGTGTGTCTGTTTCAGCGCTTAGATTTGATTTTATCAAGATTTTGCGCTATATAAATATTGTAATTATTATTATTATTATAGATCATCACTCCAGGTCTGATAGACTGGGATAGAAATCCCTATCCGAGCAGGAATCGAACCTGTGTTGCTCGTGTTCTGAGCGCGTGGTTTTTCCACTGTGCCACACACTGCCAGCTTGCTTGCACACACAGCCACACAAAAGGACAAGATAAGGAGGAGAAAAACATGGGCAGTCTGGGATGCGGGTTTCCTTCTCTCTCTCACTCTCTCTCTCTCTCTCTCTCTCTCTCTCTCTCTCTCTCTCTCTCTGTCTCTGTCTCTATCTGTCTGTCTGTCTCTCTCTCTCTCCTTCCTTTTCTCTCTTTCAGTCTCTCTCTCTGTCTCTGTATATCTGTCTCTCTCTCTCTCTGTCTCCCTCTCTCTAACACACTCTCTCTTTCTCCCTCTCTTTCTGTCTGTCTGTCTGTCTCTCTCTCTCTCACTCTCCTTCTGTCTCTCTTTGTCTTTGTCTGTCTGTCTGTCTGTCTGTCTGTCCCTCTCTCTCTCTGTCTCTCATTCTCACTCACTCGCTCACTTACACATACACACACGCTCTTTCTCTCTCTAACTCCCTCTCTCTCTTTCTCCCTCTCTTTCTGTCTGTCTGTCTGTCTCTCTCTCTCTTTCTCTCTCTCACTCCCCTTCTGTCTCTCTTTGTCTCTGTCTGTCTGTCTGTCTGTCTCTCTCTCTCTCTCTCTCTCTCCCCTTCCTCCCTACCTCTCTCCACCCACATTTTCTGTATCGATTCAATGGCATTGCTTCCAAGCCACTCATTTCGGCTTTTCAACACACCACCAGACCCAAGTTCATTCAGTCAAAGTCCACTGGAAATAGCGATATAAATCTGCCATTTCGAGGATCTAGCGTTGTCAGATTGCTTTGAGACCACCCATCAGAGGAGATTCCCTCGGTGGAATTCAGATATGCCTGTGTTCTGACTCAGCATATTTAAGACAGATCTAGCATGTTCGTAATAACAACAGTAACACGTCATTATCAGGGATCCAGTGAGCGTCTTCCCGGCAAAAGTAGACCACGTCCACGCACTTCCGACGGCAAAATCGACACTAACCAAATCCTCAATGCCAATCAACCCAGGATACGGACACTGATGGACAATCTTGAACCGAGGTCATGACTAAATCCTAGCATGAAAAAAAAATGAGAATGGTGTATTTAATTATTCACAAATCACGACAGATGCACAATTTTCGGCGAACTGGCGTTTGTCAAGCGAATACAAAGGGGAACAGGAAACAGATACACAAAACTTAGTATAGAAACAGCAACACTTACCTGACGCTTCGTTGAGGTGGAGAAAATGACAAGCATGACAGGCCAACGAAGGGAATGATTTACCGGACAGGTAATCATGACTGTGCTTTGATGTTCTAGTTGGATTGTGGCTACAAATCACTGGGTGCTCTGATTTTGTTTGATCGTTAGTCTTTTAGTTACCGTACAGCGACACTGCAGATGCAGCTGTGTGGTTAATCTGGACGAACCAATGATCACCATGGGGTTATGGCGACACTGACTGGTAAAGCTCCTTTATACGTGGCACTGGCTTATGCACGGATGTCGAGCTTACTTACGCCATGAACATTTTGGATCTTATTCATCACGGAGCATTATGACGTCAGTGCATATGACGCTTAGTCTGAGCGCAAAGACATCACCTTGAGAAACTGAAACTGGACATAAACTGAAACATAAAGGCGGGGAAATTGTAGTGCCGAAAATGACTATCTCAAACAAACTGAATGTCAACAGAACAACTCTGCTCACTACAAAATCTTATAGAAAAAAACTTAAAGAAAGACCCACGACCAGCATCGCCCACACACGTCCAGTAAACTGACACAGTAGACAACAGACACAGGCCGAACAACACTGACGACCACAGGACAGTATTGACGACCACATGAGCAGACACGCTCTTACAGACCTGACAGAACTGAGGACTCCAATCTGTTACCATCTTCCCCAAATTCACAAACGACAGAAGGAATCAGCATGCACCGAGTCAGATGGCCTTCAGAAAAAAAATTACCTTATCTGGCCGACATATCATATCATAGAACAGGTAGCACACCTCCCCAGCCACAACACGTGAGGTCAACATGGTGCAGGGCTGGAACATTAAGTACAGTCCTATGAATGATGACGCTCTGGTCACCATCTGGTCCTCATTATCATCATCATCATCATGTACCCTGCTGCATGGCGTTGGCGATCATGGCCCTCCATATGCATCTATCCCTTGTTGCCGCAAGCACATCTTCCACCCTCTCTGTCCTCAGCTACCCTGCAAGTCCGTCCGATATTTT
>JAPXFY010000019.1:22448964-22473964 GCA_030674185.1 Monoplex corrugatus
AATTCCGGCTGTTTGACACACTACAAGCCAACCCTAAGACAAATATGTTATAAATAGAATATTTTCTTACAATAAGTAAATGCTCATAATGTCTTTGCCGCAAGGTCATTCAGTCAAAGTCACAGGGCCATGAAGTCCACAGGAGCCAGTGACGTCATGCTAGGACGGGGCCACACACCAGAGGAGACCACGCTGCTGCAAGATCACTCCGGTGTAGTCCAACAGAGACTGTGCTGGTTAAATTTAATGAAAACGCTGTCTGCTAGGCCTTGCGCTCATTCATGACAGTTATCGTTCAATGGCGTGACAACACCACGTGACAGGCCCCTTGGCAAGGAGCGCTAGGCCACCACCAACGACTCTCACAGCATGATGAAGTCTGGATAAGAGGCGGTCATGGCCGAAATACCCTACAATAATTCTTGATGATTTGATGGGGAGTTGAACCCACGACCTGCCAGCCGGTAATCCGTTGCCCTAACCACTTGGCCACGTTGAGTGGTCACGCTGAGAAGTCTGTGCTAACACTGTACAGGTGGTTGCAGATCCCCGTGGGGATGCCGGGGGCTCTTTCAGTAAATAGTATCCCCACCTTCTGGATATTCTGTGGTAGTAATTTCCTCTTTTCTGTCACTCTCTTTGTTTTTCTTCCTCCTTTGCTTTCTGTCATTTCTTCCTACCGTTTTCTGCCTTGCCGGTCCATTCGCCTGATGTGTTCAATAAAGCCTTACGTACTTTTCCTTGGGGTTGATAATTGGGTACATGTATAAGTGCATTTTTGGCTCTATTGAGGTGAATATGCTGAAGAAATTTAAGGTAATTTATTTCGTGTTTATATATGTTTTGATGTCCTTAGGTATACTTAAATTTGTCATCAGGTATGTTATTCAAGTCCCCTGTGCGATAAATTGGACGGAGTTGTCAACGCCTGGCGTACGTCCTTAAATTATGTGCGCCAATGAATTGATATGTGTACTTAATTTTCTTGTCTTTTTCTTTTTTTCCTGTTGAAGTTTTGTGTTTTGAAGCGGTTATAGCTCTGAAATGGCTCTACGCATTCGGCTGGGCTTTAAATAACAATAACAATAATGTGGTTAAAGACATACAGACGGACAGCCGTCCTTCGGTGCCCGTTGTAGATAATCCCCATTTTTCTTAAAAATGGTCTTTTACAAAATGATGAAAAAAAAGCCCTCTCAGTTAATTGTTATGAAAGATGAATGAAGCCCAAACCATGTGTTTTCCTCATGGAAATCGCGTGAAACAGGCAGTGGAAGGTTAGCACTTTTAGTAATGATTCTGGACAGACTTCCAAGGCCCATACACAGCGAAAACCGCTGAACCGCTGAAGGGTCTCAGAACACACTAATAGATCAAAGTTATCCATATTTGAAATTATTGGAAATGCCTTTTAACTTGAAGTTTGCGACTATGTTCCACGCTACGGAGCAGCAGGAAGTTACAGTCTTTTTTCTCCTAGTTTTTGTATCTGGTGTTTTTTTGTTTGTGATCTTACGCTTGACAAAGGCCAGTTGGCCGAAAATTTGTGCCTGTCTTCTGTGGTTGTATTAAATACGCGTTCTTATTCTTTTTCGTTTTTTGCGTTTTGTTGTTTGTTTGTTTGTTGTTGTTTTTTCTGTTTCCACGCCAGAAGCTATTCGAACCCAAGATGATTTGAAATCTGACGTTTTATCCACTGACCGCCGCGCCAATTTATTTGTTTATATGTGTCTGTCAGAATGTATGTTTGTACACAAAATGTGCCACTTAAATCATCAGCAGTGTATATGTCATTTCTACCAAATGTTTGAAGATATCTCTACTTGAAGATAGCTCTACTGATGAAGACAGATTTCGACTACATTTAAGGCTAAAGAGAAGAATCATTATCATTCTCTCTCTCTCATTCTCTCCCTGTCATGCACACACGCTCGCGCGCGCGTGCGCACACACACACACACACACACACACACACAACACGCACGCACACACACACACCAAACACACACACCACACACACACACACACACACACACACACACACACACACACACACACACGCACATTCACACGAACTCGCACACAGCACACACATACACGCACGTGCGCGCACAAACACGTGCCCGCTTGTATACGCATATACACATTGTGATATATACTATCCATAACATTTGCAGGTGATGTGCTGGGAGACAATGTGCACGTTCTTTTTCCCTATTCCATTATCACATATGTATACATATATGTGTATATATCTCTCTACATAATATATATATATATATATATATATATATATATATATATATATATATATATATATGTATGTGTTGTGTGTGTGTGTGTGTGGTGTGTACATATATATACCTACATATTCATTTCTTTCCTCACGTACTGTTTATTGTTCGCTGTTTATTCTTTCTGCTTCTTTTACATGTACTTCTTACGGAAATTGACGTAAAAATAAACTTGACTCGGACAGATTTGATTTGACATGACTTGCAAGAGTCACTGAGGTCAGCCAGTTATCCAGTTCACATGTACGTAAAACGTGTGTAGCATTGTGAGCAGTCAGTTTGATGGATTTTGACCAAATTTGGGTCGTACACCAAGTCTGCATAGTCTCAGAGGTGTAAGATTAGAGGGAAAAATCATTCACTATTTCGACCACTGTGGTAGAAAAACACACAGTACTGCAAGTGCCCCCCCTCTCTCCCTCCATCTCCTCTCCCTCCTCTCTCTCTGTCTCTCTTCTCTCCCTCCCTCTCTTCCATCTCTCTCTGTCTCTGTCTCTCTCTGTCTGTCTTTCTCTCTGTCTCCGTCTCTGTCTGTCTGTCCTGTCTATGTTTTTATCTGTCTGTCTGTCTCTCTTTCTCTCTCTCTCCCTCTCTTTCCTTCTCTCTCTCTCTATCTCTTTCTTTCTCTCTCTATCTGTATGTCTGTCTGTCTGTCTCTGTCTCGTCTGTCTGTCTGTCTCTCTCTCTCTCTTTCTCTCTCTGTCTGTATATCTGTCTGTCTGTCTCTATCTCTATCTCTCTCTTTCTCTGTCTGTCTGTATGTCTGTCTCTATCTCTATCATTCTGTCTGTCTGTATATTTGTCTGTCTGTCTCTCTCTCTCTATCTCTCTCTTTCTCTGTCTGTCTGTCTGTCTGTCTTCTGTCTCTGTCTGTCTGTCTGTCCTCATCTCTCTCTTTCTCTCTCTTCTCTCTCTCTCTCTCTGTGTCACATGTAATGCTATATGACATGTGTGTTTAGGACCCGGGTGGCGTTTGATGGCAACACCAGGGGCCTCACACCCTACTCCCCTCCCGTATTCCCCTTCCTAACTTGCGTGTGCTTTGTGCCCTGCAGATTTGATCGTTGCTGGTGATTGCTTTGGTGTGTGATGAGAGGTCGCCACTTAGCTTGATTCTTGAATCAATCTTTGGAGCACAATTACTATTATTGTTATTATTATTATTATTAAGTATGAAATATTGTGGAAGAAATATTAGGATACAGCTAGTTACATAGTCGACATGAATTAAATTGGAATTTCGTATTCATGTGCATGTATCGTTGTGTAAACGTGAGGATCCGATTTTGTTGTCATGACGTTAGTTTATCGCATGTGTTGTTCAATGAGGAGTAAGTTATAGATTGACAACATAATTTAACAATACCGTGACATGTTAGGATTTCGGCTATGGCCTATGTGGTCAGCTGGGCTATAAGCAACATTGATTTGATTTAGGCATCTCAGCAAAAATTCAGTGTGCGTTGATAAAAAGTGTGCGCGTCATAAAGACGCACGTACACACGCGCACGCGCACGGAAGAGTGCACTTGTACTTAATACGTATACATAAGCATACACGCGCTCACACAAGCTGATACTTGTGGTCACAGTCCACTGCATATATATAAGTGTGTTCATGGTACCTATGCATATATCATATAATGGTGCATGCATATACAAAAAAAGAAGAAGAAGAAAAGAAGAAGAAGAGAAAGGAACAAAAACAACAACAATAACAACAAAAATCACATATACAACGACAGCAGCACTAGCAATAACAACAAAAACAACACCAAAATCAAATGGACCACAGTGTGACGATCACGGACAAAAGACGTGAAAACAAAATACACATGCATATATGCAGAAGGGCATAGCAGACAGACAAGACAGACAGAACAGACGGACAGACGGACAGACAGTGGACAGATGGACAGTAAGACATACAGACAAAGAAGATAGACAGTAAGACAGACGGACAGTAAGACAGACGACAGACACACAGTAGACAGAGGACAGACACGACAGTAAGACAGAGACAGACAGACAGAAGACAGAACACAGTAGCAGACCACAGTAAGACAGACACAGAGCACACAGTAGACAGACACGAAGACAGACACACAGTAAGACAGATGGACAGAGACACGAAGACTAAGACAGAGGACAGACACACAGTAAGACAGACGGACAGACACACAGTAAGAACAGATGGACAGACACACAGTAAGACAGAGGACAGACACACAGTAAGACAGACGGACAGAAACAGAAGACAGCACACAGTAAGACAGATCAGCAAGTAAGACAGACAACACAGTAAGACAGAACAACAGTAAGACAGACAGACAGTAAGACAGACACACAGTAAGACAGATGACAGACACACAGTAAAGAGACAGACACACAGTAAGACAGACACACAGTAAGACAGACACACAGTAAGACAGACACACAGTAAGACAGACACACAGTAAGACAGATGGACAGTACACACAGTAAGACAGACACACACAGTAAGAACAGAGGACAGACACACAGTAAGACAGATGGACAGACACACAGTAAGACAGACTGACAGGCGACACACAGTAAGACAGAACAACACACAGTAAGACAGAGGACAGACAACAGTAAGACAGATGGACAGACACACAGTAGACAGACGGACAGACACAGAAACAGAAGTAAGACAGACGGACAGACACACAGTAAGAGACAGACAGACACACGTAAGACAGAGGACAGACACACAGTAAGACAGATGGACAGAGCAGACAGTAAGACAGACACACAGTAAGACAGACACACAGTAAGACAGACAGACACAAGTAAGAACAGAGGACAGACACACAGTAAGACATATGGACAGACACACAGTAAGACAGACGGACAGACAACAGTAAAACAGATGGACAGATACACAGTAAGACAGACACACAGTAAGACAGACAGACAGACACACAGTAAGACAGACACACAGTAAGACAGACAGACAGACACACAGTAAGACAGACAGACAGACACACAGTAAGACAGATGGACAGACACACAGTAAGACAGACGGACAGAGTCAGAGAGAAACAGACATGTCATGGAGATAAAAAGACAGACATATAGAAAGACACAGGAATGACAAGAAGAACAAATTCACGCAAACAAGTTCAAGTCTTTTTTAATGTAATTTTCACAGAATGAGTTATAAAACTCGTGATAAATCCAGAATTTCAAAACAAACGAATTCATTATTGCATCAATGAATTGATTAATCAATAATTAAGGAATGTGACAGTGCTTTTCCAAAATCATGAACATGGCGCTGTTTTGTTCAAATGAAAACTAAATAACGAGGGAAAAAAACAAAGAAGCAAAAAAGACCCCCTTCCCTCTACACACATACAAAGAAAAAGAAAACATCGCATTAGTAGTTTGAGAAGAAGAAAATTCACTTGTTCGGTCATAAGAAATTCCATTCCTCAGTATATGGACAATCTGCTTTAAAGTTTGGTAGTAGTCACGCAGCTCAGCCGTTTCAGATGGGGACAGGAGAAAATGAAAAAAAAAAGAAACTATTTCATTATAAATTTCTATTTCAGTTCAGAACTTAGGGCAAAATCTGACTAATAGAATGTGTACTTCTTAAACATGACAAGTTTAAAAGTCAGGTGGGTTTTCCCAGCAAAGTTCAGAAGAGCCTCTCCATTTCCCATGAAAATTGTATGCAGCGTCATAAAAAACAGACAAATAAATACACTAATAAATGCAAAAGGAACTATCCTCTAATTCTGCATCCACAATGAAGACATTATCACAAAACTTAATTCCAATGGAAATAATTTTTTATTTTACACCCTTCTCGTTCGTCCCATCCATTCCCACAATCATCGTATCCATCACATATCATGAAGTCCTTCATACACTTGTGGGTGCCTGGGCATGTCTGCGTGTAGCTCGGGCACTGATACTGATCTGTATGAAAAATTGATATAAGTACATGATGTAAGTCAATGCAAGTTGAGACACGATGATATATGACATACTATGGTGAACAAAAGGAGGCTTTCTTATTTGAAATCTTATTATTTTGTTTTTTGTTTCTGTCTCTTTACCATGGGCCACCCCTTCTCTAACCACTGCACATTGTCTGCAATATAAGTACACAACAACACATCTTCTTGGTCTTTACTTTCTTTGTTTGTCCCAACTTGTGTGCTGCCCCAGTGGTGTTGTTTCCATGTGGCTCACTCTGGCTCCACAACACACCATCAACACCAAGTTCATTCAGTCAGAATCCTAGTGTCACGAGCTAGAAATGTTAAGCCGTCATGAAGCCACCCACCACAGCGGATCCTGCACTTCTGCTGGGTCACTTCAGTCGAGTTCATTGGTGCCTGTTGTGATCTAACTTACAATGGACACTGTGTACTAAGCTCTTACTAACGACAGAGATCGTCAGTCACAGAACCAGACCGAGTAAAAGTATCTCACCCCCAGTAAGGAGATCACCACCATGGCCCTCCAACGACAGCCCCCATAACCCACTGACACCACAGACCACAACTGGAAATCATTCCTGGTGTGGAACTGATAGAGGAACCAGAAATTGACTTCACAGTAGATCAGAGCATGTAGAGCCATAGAACTGGGACAATTATCACGATGCTATTATCATTGATGGTTTTATGGTAATGAGTATGATTATGTGAAGATCCATCTAAGATTGAGACTTTGTGATAGGACTGTACTTTGCACTTACTCTCATAAATTATTTTGTGATCCAGGCTTGGAGATGCAGACAACTGCAGTGTTGTTCAGGAACATTTGATAACATTCAATTATGCATCTGTAAAGCAGATAACAATCGATTGTGTGGTCTTACCTTCCCAATCAACCTATAGCACGCTCAGCTTTGGGAAGGCGCTCAAACCCACAATCTCCTAGTCAGTAATCCATAACCATTTAGCCACAGTGACTGGTAATTTTTCGTTCTATTTCTTGCTCTTGCCAATCGCATGGAAATCAGTGTCTTTGGTCATGTGTACAAAGAAGGAGCTGGGTGACATAAGTAGAGAGTAAATGCAAATACAGATCGATTACCAAGAAAAATACAGGTACCAGGTTACTATTAATTTCATTAAACAATCACACACTGGGTAGTTTGAAATGCGTCACAATTTAGATGGTACACATACAAGACCAAACCAAAAGACTGTATAAAGAATTGTTCTGGAACTAATCATGACACATTAAACACAGACTCATGTTACATCCACCTTAGAGAAACACTACAGGCTAGGAAATCTTGATACATGCCGTCTATGTCTTTATTGATTTAATCTACTGACGACTGGCTGTTTGTGTGTGTTTGGTTCTCATGGCCTATTGATGTAACTATGACGTCACTTTTTTGCATGTGTCTTTTGATTGTTATCTGACGTACACGCTTTCATGGTCTTATATGAATCTATGAGTACATGGCTTGTTTGTGTTTGGTTCTCATGTGGTCCTTTTGATTGTTAATTACTGACGTACATGGGCTTGTTTGTGTTTGGTTCTCTATGTGGTCCTTTATTGATTGTTAATCTATGACGTACATGGGCTTGTGTTGTGTTGGTTCTCATGTGGTCCTTTATTTGATTGTTAATCTACTGACGTACATGGGCTTGTTTGTGTGTGTTTGGTTCTCTATGTGGTCCTTTATTTGATTGTTAATCTATTGACGTACATGGGCTTGTTTGTGTTTGGTTCTCCATGTGGTCCTTTATTTGATTGTTAATCTACTGACGTACATGGGCTTGTTTGTGTGTGTTTGGTCTCATGTGGTCCTTTATGTTGATTGTTAATCTACTGACGTACATGGGCTTGTTTTGTTGTTTGGTTCTCCATGTGGTCCTTTATTTGATTGTTAATCTACTGACGTACATGGGCTTGTTTGTGTGTGTTTGGTTCTCTATGTGGTCCTTTATTTGGTTGTTAATCTACTGACGTACATGGGCTTGTTGTGTGTGTTTGGTTCTCTATGTGGTCCTTTATTTGATTGTTAATCTATGACGTACATGGGCTTGTTTGTTGTGTTTGGTTCTCTATGTGGTCCTTTATTTGATTGTTAATCTACTGAGTACATGGGCTTGTTTGTGTTTTTGGTTCTCTATGTGGTCCTTTATTTGAGTTGTTAATCTACTTACGTACATGGGCTTGTTTGTGTTGTTTGGTTCCTATGTGGTCCTTTATTTGAATGTTAATCTACTGACGTACATGGGCTTGTTTGTGTGTGTTTGGTTCTCTATGTGGTCGTTTATTTGATTGTTAATCTACTGACGTACATGGGCTTGTTTGTGTGTGTTTGGTTCTCTATGTGGTCCTTTTTTTGATTGTTAATCTACTGAGGTACATGGGCTTGTTTGTGTGTGTTTTGGTTCTCATGTGGTCGTTTATTGATTGTTAATCTACTGACGTACATGGGCTTGTTGTGTGTGTGTTTGGATCTCTATGTGGTCCTTTATATGATTGTTAATCTATGTGAAATGTTGAACGGAAGGGAAGCGTTAACGTCATTTATATCCAGCGAATCTCACAAGAAGAGTGATTGAATTGGAGGATTTATATTTTAAGTTTTTGCTGATTATACTAAGGCTTATGATCGGTTAAAACACTAATGATTGATCAACCAGCTGAAAGCTCAATATTGATGGACATGATATAAGAATGATAAGAAACAAACAGCAACAGTGAGAGTAGAAAATGATATAAGCTCTTTTCAAAGTAGTAATGGATATATAAGTAAATAAATGACGAAATGGGTTAGACCAGAATGTCTTCTGTCACCAGATCCATTTTCAATTTACAACGAAACCATCATGTGAAACCTATAAGAATGACCTGAGAAGAAAATGATAAACAATCTTTCTTATGCAGATGACACTGTTCTAACTGTAGAAAAAAAGACCTACAAAATCTTCTGAATTTAATAGAGACAGAATGCAGGAATAAATGCCTAGAGCTAAATAGTAAGAAGATTAAAGTGATGGCAATTAGTCAAAAACAGGAAATCCCTCACGTAAAATAACAGCAAACTGCACAATACTGGGATAAGTTGATAAGTGTAAATATCCGGGAACAGCACTTTGACCAGGCGGCAGATGCACATTAGAAATATCCAGCAGAACAGACCAAGCTAAAACAGCATGCAAGAAAACGAAACGCATTCTTACCAACAAATGCCTATCGATTGACATCAGGAAGAGATTTTTTCAGGGTTATATAGAACCACTATTGAAGTATGGATGCGAAGCCTGGGCAATCAAGTAAAGTCAGAACAAGACTGAGGCAGCTTAAAGTGGTTTTTAAAGAAGGGTGTTAGGATTTCCTTGGAGAGCAAAGAAAACGAAGGAGACAGTCTTTAAATAAGCAAACACAAAATGAAAGGATTTCCTTGGAGGGCAAAGAAAACGAAGGAGACAGTCTTGAAAGAAGCAAAAACAAAATGAACATTAGTGAAGAAGAATAGGAAAAGAAAAGCAACATTAATAGGACGTTTTTGAGGCAAGAGAAATTTGAGCTGCTAGTCAAACAGGAAAGTAGACTAAAAAGAAAAAGTACAGGTAGACCAGGGAGAACATATCAGACAGTTTTGCAAAGTGGATGGGACAGAAAGGATAGGAGCGAGAAAAGAGGACCATGATAACGAACGCTGTCTAGCATGGCATGTGATGATGATGAAGAAGAGCTCTCTCTCTGTCTTTGTCTCTCTGTTCTCTCTGTCTGTGTCTCTGTCTGTCTGCTCTCTCTCTCTGTTCTCTCTTCTCTCTCTCTCTCTTCTACTCTTCTCTCTCTCGCTCTCTCTCTGTACCTACAGAGGCGGGAACTTCAGGGAGGCACAATGTGGAGGAGTGTGTAAGAGGAGGATGCTTGATGACCGAGATAAGATGGGAACCAGGGGGTGGTTTCACACAACGGAGTCATAGATTTGTGAAAAGTTTTAACTGCTGTATGATTATTTTGCATTCCAAAAAGTACCGTGATTCATACGATCATTCTGTACTTATAAACAGCCTCCTGATGAAGACCATGCAGGCTCAGGTACTGGGAGAAAACACACACACACACACACACACACACACACACATACACACACACACACACACCACACACACACACACACAAACACGCACACACACACACACACACACACACATATGTATATATATATATGTACACACCACACACACACATAATATATATATATACACACAATATATATATATAATATATATATATATATATATAACAACATATATATGTTTATATAGATTGTTAGAACGAAGTGTGATGTATGAATCTGAGTGCCTTGTGATGTGCAAGTAAAAATGTTTGCAAAAAAAACCAAAAAACAAACAAAGCCAGAGTGACTTACCACAGTCCTTCTCATCATCGCAACAGTCGGATTTACCATCACAGCGGAAGTACATAGAGATACATGGCCCGTTGATACCACACTGGAACTGGTTCTCTCCTGAACAGTCTGTGGCTGTTAGAATAATTAGCACCATCAACTTTGTTGTTGTTTTCATCAACATTGTTGTCACTGCTGACACCATCATCTCAAAGATCGTCATCAATATCATCGTCGCCATATCATCATTATAGTCATCGTCGTCGTCATCACCGTCGTTGTCGATATTCATGGTCATCATCATCATTTTTTTCTCTTTCTTGGTGATCAACACTGTGGTCATTGTCATTTTTTATTTCACCAGCGCTGATATTCACCAGAACAAGCTACACGACTTTTTTCTCTCTGTACTTTTTCTTTGTCACCGTCTTCGTTGTCATTATCATTACTATTATCTTCTTTGTTTTTTAATACTAATATTTTTGTCACTACCATTATCTTCTTCGTAGTTATTGTCATGGCTATTGCACATATCACTTTCATACTATTGTTATTACTTTAGGTACACTATTATCACTATCCAGTTTTATAAACCTTTTACACCTGACACCTTTTTCGCATATTATCATTTAAACATTATATCATCATATCATCATCATCATGTCGTCGTCGTCGTCGTCTCGTCGTAGTCGTCATCGTCATCGTCCATCGTCGTCATTTTCATCTCATTACCATGCCCATCAACATATTCATATCACAAACACTCGCACACACACATACACACACATCACACAACACGCACGCGCGCGAGCACAAACATAGACAGACAGACACCACACACACACACACAACACACACACACACACACACACACACACACACACTCACACACATTCTCACACACACACATCACACACACACACACACACACACACACACACACACACACACACACTCATACGCACGCACGCACGCACGCACACTTTCACATCAACACAAGTACACACACTCACACAAACAGACACATACACAGACACACAGACACAAGACACAGACACACAGACTCACACACAACACACGCTCAGACACACAAAAACACGCGCGCGCGCGCACACACACACACACACACACACACCACGCACGCACGCACCACGCAACACACGCCAAGCACGCACGCACACACAGCACGCATGCTCTGTGAAAATCATCCACATACTAAGACTTGTAGAAAGCCTTTAGTTAACGAATGATATCAAACTATCTAAATCCAAACACCATATGTACATCAGCTTTACAGACATAGTTATAATCATCACTTTCAAATTATAGGAATTCGGCGAAGTTTTTTTGGGTGATCCATACCATTTTACAGAACACATGTTCACTATGCTAAGATGATAAATGAACATGGGGATTGTAGTAATGCAGCTAAGGAGATCTAATCTGGACATAAACTGTGTGACAGGACGTTACACTTCCTTTTGTACCATCTTCTGATATGAAACCAGAGATGAGATTCAAATGAAACATTTGGACAGAACTCTCAATATACATCTGTGAAATAGTGGGTCTGACTGTGTGGCCACAATCTTACTTGTGAGTCCAGAGCTTGCTCAACTCTTGTTAAGAGTTGCTCTGGGTAAGAAAAATGGCACAACAATTTTAACAGACTGATAGAAAAAGTGACTACTATGTATAACTTGTCAGGATTTCGTAAGATTAGTTTATAATCACTAATGAAGAATTAAAAACTCACGACAATCTTTCTCATCCTTGCCATCTCCACAGTCTTGATATAAATCACAGACCCATTCCTTTGGAATGCAGTACGTGTCGCTACATTTGAATTCATTGACCCCACATGTGGTGTTTGTGTCTGCACACAGAAAAGATATATTGTAAGTAAAGTAATGATTAAGGTTTTCGCATAACCTGAGTGGCAAAGAGACATCAACTTCCCATGGGGCAAATAATGCAAAGTTGGTGTCCATGTCCTCTCTTTTTATACTTTATTTTCTGCTTCTTTGAAGAGATCAAGTACCCATCATACCAGGAAGGACTGGGGAGGTGTGTTTAAGCCAGAACCTGAGCTTTTTCACCCAATCACTTGACCACCACATTCCATTGTGCTTAAGCCCAGCTCTTCAAATTCTTCAACCACTGTTTTCACCCACCATCTAATATGCTGAAACCAGTAATGTTATTTTGAACATTACAGAGCATCAGAGAGTAAAGAAGTGAAAATTGCTGAACTCTGATGGGTTTTACTGTGAGCTCACTTTGTGCTTCTCCAAGGCTAAACACAGTCAGATATCTACTGACATATATGGAGGCTGCCGAATGCACACATTTTCATGAGCCAGACTCAAACCCATGCTGCAGATTTGGAAGCAGGACTTCTATCTCGACATTGTCTTTTGATGGATGGGTAAAAGTCAGACTTCCAATAGGAAGTTCGTGAGTTCCATAACTTGCTAGACAACTATGGCAGATGGGTAAAGGGTGGAGATTTCTTCCAATCGCCCTTACAAAGACATGCCTGTGCCTAACCCCCTTCATTGCATCCCCTGGTGTAAACCAGCCTGAGAGATTCAAACACAGGATTTGAACAGATTCTCAGTATGCATCTGTGAAATGGTGAGTCTGACTGTGTGCATGCACAATAGCAAATATGCACTTTAGAGGTCCTGAAATCATGTCAGTGTCTGGTTAATGGACACATGAAAACACCAAGCATGCAAGCAACAGCACATTGAAAAAAAATGGTACATAACTAGTGAATTCTAAAACTGGAATATAAAGTATCATTATAATTATCATCGTATTACTATCATTATCATTAACATCATCAAGATTATCATACTTTCCTCATATATCATTTCACAGCTCTTAAAAATGTCAATGATTTGTTGCACTTTCACTTTTACTACTTCCGACTCAATAACCTCATCACCACTATCACTACACAAATAAATTGACAATAGAAACAACAATCGAATCAACAGTAACGTTAGCAACAACAACAGCAAATAATGATTAATTCACTCCATTGTGAGAGTTCGAAACATGTTTGGAAAGGAGAGATAAACAAACTGCCCTTGATTACACAGTATAAAGCCTGTACCAACACTTTGAATAAGGATAGAAAAGTGCTGAGTGGTCATCTGTGTGTCTACTTTACTATGGAATACACATTGATAGCATCCATCAAAAATAGATTAATACTACTTAAGAATGAGAAAAAGGCCTGTTTACTAAACCAGTCCACTGGTTACCAATAAAATCTCACTGCAAGTATAAAACTGCAAAATCTGCTTATCACTGTTTTGATGAAAAAAGCACTGAGTGGTTATGTGTATGTTCACTTTACTAGAGAATATATACATCTATTGCACCCATCAAATAACAGTTTAATACTACCTAAAACTACCGTGTTTTCCAGACTGCTTCTTCATATATCTACATATATCAAATGACATGCACCGTGTGATCGTCAAAACAAAAGTTTTTGATGGTGCCGAAATGCCATCTTAATCTGCTGGTAAGTGTAATTTCGGTGTCATCGCAACATCTGTTTGGCTGATTTCAGGAAACTGCCTACCATATCACATGTCAAAAGTCAAATGTTTACCTTTTCGCTCAACCCCCCCCCCCCCCCACACACATTATTGATAACATAGTTGCTCATGACCAATTTGCAATACGAATTACCGATCATGTGGCATCGTGAAATCATTTGTATACATTCATAACCACGAGTATATCTGTATGTATAGTTTAGGCATTGTTCGTGTATTTTTAATTTGTGTACATCTATTAATGTGTGTATTCTGATGTATACATGTGGATATATTAACGCTTCTGTGTATATTAAACCCTGAGTTTTCTGAACTATGCAATTTGTATGTATTGAGTTTAAATAAATTTAGAAAATAGCGCCATACAAGAATGAATTATTATGATCATTATTCAAAATCAATGTAGTTTTCAAAGCTTACAGAGAATTCTGCAAAAAGTGGACATTATCTTACTAAGCTACAGAAAATAGAAAAAAAAGACGACAAAAGAAGAAAGAAAACGGAAAAATACGATTCAAAAAAGACACGTAAACATATCTTCCCTTCTCTGCAGAAATCAGACATTGCAAGAAACGAAGTGTTCCACGTATCACACGTAGTAAAAATTACACAATAATCGTGATCAACGAAAACTTTTTTCAAAACCCTTTCACCTCGTTTTAAAGCACTCCTAGCCTCGACAACAGCCATGGTGGCCAGAAGCAGAACAAAACAGAGTGCAGTGGCTCTCATGATGGTCAGGTACTGGTGCACTGGTGTACGAGCAGAAACGACCGCCAGGTTCTGGAACGTTGCAGGCAGGTTTTACCAAAAGCACTGATACCAAACTCAGGAAAACAGAGCCTTTATATAGCCACACATGGCGTCATGGGTGACACGGATACGTGTCCTTTTGTTGGGTAAGCTGTATACCTTATGATGTTTGCCAATTTAATATAAATATAAAATATGACGCGTTACAGATTGATACTCTATATGGCCTTATTCTGTACAAAAGTTTTGAAGTCTTGCCGTAATGCACCCCTTCCCCCTTAGCAAATCTGCAAACACCAAGTGAATAAACACCTTTCATATGGAATGATAGTTCATCGCTGTGTGCTTTCATTTCCTAAAACACACACACACCACACCACACACACACACCCCACACACACACACACCACACATCACACACACACACACACACACCACACACACACACTATCTACTCATCTATTCTATCTATCTATCTATCTATCTGTCTATCTATTATCTATTTATCTGATTATGCTATCTATTATCTATTATCTACTTGTATCTATCTATCTATCTATCTGTTATCTGTTATATTATCTGTTTTCTATCTATTATTATTTATCGTTGTCTATCTATCTATCTGTTTTATTATTTTGTACTTTATCTATGTCTAGTCTATCTTATCATCTGTCTGTCTATCTATCATCTACATACACAGATACATTCGCGCGTACAGAAAACAGACACAACAGACAACACACACACACACACACACACACACACACACACACACACACACACACACACACACACACACACTCTCATACATATGTGTCTGTGTGTATTTTTGGGGGGGGGGGGGGTGACAGGTGTAGTAATTTGTTAGTTTATGTCAGTTATCTTGTAATGTAGCATGTGAAATTGAGCAGAAAAACAGAAGGATACAGCACAAGTCAAGGAAAGAGTGTCAGTGAGAGAGAGAGAGAGAGAGGAGAGGGAGAGAGAGAGAGAGAGAAGAGAGGAGAGAGAGAGAGAGAGTGCGAGAGAGAAAGGGAGAAGAGAAGAGAGAAAGCAAGAGAGAGAGAGAAGAAGAGAGAGAGACAGAGAGAGACAGAGAGAGAGAGAGAGAGAGAGAGACAGAGAGAGAGAAGACAGACAGACAGAGAGAGAGGAGAGAGAGAGAAGAGAGACGACAGAGAGAGACAGAGAAAGAGAGAGACAGAGAGGGAGAGAGAGACAGAGAGAGAGAGTACTGCATTACTTCATATTTTAATGGATTTGAATTTGTACAAATATTCAAAGTATATTTGTTATGTGTTCCGAGCACACCCACACACACACACACACACACAATACACACACACAACATAAACATCTATATATCATATATCATATAAAAATATTATATATATATATATCTTGTTTTTGTGTGTGTGTGGTGTGTGTGTGTTAGTGTGTGTGTTGTGTGTGTCTGTGTGTGTTGTGTGTGTGTGTGTTCGAGTGTGTGTGCTTGCATATTGCAATATACTTACACACACAACACACATATATATATATATGTGTGTGTATGTGTGTTTGTGTGTGTGTATGTGTGTGTGTGCGTGTGTGTGTGTGTGTATGGCGGTGCGGCGCGGGCGCGTGCGTACATGGGTCCTACGTGCCTGCATGCACCCATTCATACCTCGGTGAGATGTACATTTGAACAAATGTTAGAACACATTTTATGTTACTGCCGTAGGTGTTATGTGTGTGGGTGAGGGTTGTGTACGCAGATCGTGTGCGTGTTCATGCCACCAGCCCCCAGCCCCACCCACAACGCCTGTGATATCTGTAGGAAGACTGGAGACTTGTTGAGTTAAAACAGATAACAGATTTGATCAGCTAAATAAGCAGTATGATTATTGTTTGACTTATGGTGTGACTAGTCATATTGTGGTTAATGTGTCTGTGACAGATTGTTGTTATTGTTAAGGACTGTGTGGTTATGTTGACATGAACACCCCTGTCTTGTTTGAGATTAACGCCATAAAGATATCAAATCATCAACTTGTCAATTTGTCTCTTCCTTTATTTTTCTCTTTCTGTCTGTCTCTGTCTGTCTCTGTCTCTGTCTGTCTCTGCTTCTCTTCCCTCTCTTCTCTTTCTCTTCTCTCTTCTCTCTCTCTCTTCTCTCTGAGACTCACCTTTCTCTCTTTGTCTCATTCTCTTTTTTCTCTCTCTCCCACTATCTCGTCTGTTTATTTTCTCCCTTTCTCTACCTGTCATTGTCTCCTGTTTCTCTGTGTCTCTCTGTGTCTCGTCTGTCTGTCTGTCTCTCTCCCTCCTTCCTCTTCTTCTCTCTCTCTCTCTTTAAGCATTGATATCGATATAAACTGAAACAAATCTAATTTGGTCACTGTGCAAGAATGCAAAGGAAGGTGAAATATATTTCATTTTTGCTGTCCTGCACTTGGTAGCTTAAAAGAACGATACACATCACTGAAATTTTACTCATTCCCACATGAGTTTTAGCTAAGTTTATTGATGACTTTAAGCACACACATTAGTTAAAAATTTGTCAAATTGTCTGTATAACGCATAAAAACTGATGTCAACTGTCATTCCTTAATACGTATTCGAAGGTTTTAATTGACATTCAACAGTTGTCATGACTAAAGATGTTTGTGTGTACGTGTACTCTGTTCATTGCCTATACATGAAAACCCCATTGGACACAGACACACACACACACAGACAGACACACACACACACACACACACACACACCACACTCTCTCTCTCTCTCTCACACACACACACCACACACACACACACACACACACACACACACACACACACACACACCATACACACACACACTCACACACACACACACCACACACACTCACACAACACACAGACACACAGACACAGACACACAGACACACAACACACACTGACACACAGACACACACACACACACACAGACACAACACACACCACACACACACACACACACACACACACAACACACACACACACACACACACACAACACACACATACGTAAAACTGGATGAATAAACATGGTTGTCAACTATTACTCTGTAATGCTTCCCCTTTATGTTTACGTGCTAACCCACAAACATTGAGCAACTATCCAGCTCAAACATTTTGGAGAAGAACACCAGTTAATGTCAGCAAAATCATGATTGCTTGACCGAGATTTTGTTTTCGTTCGATGTGTAATGTTCATCACAAATGTTACACTTTCCTTCCTACCAGTGATACACATACCATTTTTTTCAGAACAACATTCATAATAATTGCTTTATTAAAAATCAAAAACATTAACAAACTGGGACTGCCTGAGTATCGCCTGCCCGATAGGCAAAGGGCTGTGATTTTTCTGATCTTCCAGGTCAATATGTGTGCGAACATGTTAGTGTCCTAAACCCTCTTCCTGTGTATACGTCACGGACAAACAACTATGCACGTAAGAATCCTGTAGTCATGTCAGTGTTTGGTGGCTGATGGAAACATGAACATATCCTGCACGTACGTCCACCAAAGACGGAATATGCAGACAATGCAGCAACATAACGCCTGCACAGTATGGGAAAAACAAGTTACATACACGCGTCCGAAAATATAGGAATGAACAAACAAACAAACAAACAAACAACAAACAAAAACAAACAAACAACACGGTCCGAAACATAAGAATGCAAACAAACAAACAAAAAAGAAAAACAAAAGCAAACGAAAAAAACAAAACAAAAGCAAAAACAAACAAACAAAAGCACACTGAGCTTACTGTTTTTGTCTTTATCTGCTTCTATGCTAGCTGAATGGGTAGCGCAAACTGTGTTAGATTTGAGAAGTACAACATGGGAGATAATTCTCAAGAGTTATGTCCTTTGATTAATAACACAAAGTTGGGACATGTCTGGAATGTTTCACTGCGTTGAAAGAGCCATGTACTGAAGATGCCTCAAGGTTTAATCCCAGTCTGCAATAAAAACGAGAGTCGGCCAGTTGATTACTTTTGTAAATACTCCAAACATTCTGAGGGTGTCAGCTTAATGTTTCTAAGGTTACCCTCTCCTTGCTTCGATTTGAAGACCTTGCCAATACATAGGGTTTTTACAAAACTATCCCACCAGACTAGAAATTTTAGGTGAAGTGGATACACAACAGTTTAGTTTTTACAAATTCTTCTTGAACTAATTTAGATTCAAATTAAGATTCATCTCAATCCATATTTGAAACAGTTGAGCAAAGATATTACAAGCTACCATTTTTTGCATATATTTGATATCTTCAGTAGCCGTAATCGGACATCAACCATCCAAAGTACTGCTGGTCTCCTTTTGTGTGTGGCCCCATAGTGGCTTGCCATCTCTGTCTTCCATAGACTGTCCGGCATTGAGACTTAGACTGAATGAATGCAGAGTTGATGGTGTGTTGTGGAGCTTGAATAAGCGGCGAGGTATCAACGACATTGAGACGGCGCAAAAGTAGGGGCAACAAGAAGAAACAAAACAAAACAAAACAAACAAAACAAAACAAAACAAAACAACAAACAACAACAAACAAAACAACAAATGCCTCTCTCCGCTTTCTCTCTACGACTGTCTGTCTGCTGTATGTATGTATGTATGTCTGTATGTCTGTCTGTCTATCTGTCTGTCTCTCCATCTCTCTCGCTATATCACCTCTTATACTTCTTTTTCCTCAAATTCAACCTGTCTCACGAACAAATTTAAACAAACCAACAAATAAAGGAACACACAGACGCCAGTGGTAAATATGTGCCCTACTGTGGGCTGGGCTGGATGGTTGTCAATGTTTGTGGGATTAGCACATAAATATAAAGGGGAAGTATTACAGAATAATTGTTGACAACCATGTGTGTTGGTCATCGCGTGTGTGTGTGTGTGTGTGTGTGTGGTGTGTGTGGTGTGTGTGTGTGTGTGTGTGTGTGTGGTGCGTGCTGCGTGCGTGTCGTGTGTGTGTGTGTGTGTGTGTGTGTGTGGTGGTGAGTGTGATGTGACACACAGACACACACACACACACCGCCTACAGACAACAGCATGAAATATACTTACAGTATTTGTACATATTTATATCCATTAAAATATGTGATAATACAGTACTTCTCTCTCCCTCTGTGTCTCTGTCTGTCTGTCTTGTCTGTCTGTCTGTCTGTCTTGTCTGTCTTGTCTGTTGTTCTGTCTGTCGTCTGTCTTGTCTGTCTTGTTCTGTCTGTCTGTCTCTGTTTTCTGTCTGTCTGTCTCTTTCGTCCCTGTCTTTCTGTTTTTGTCTGTCTTCTGTCTGCTCTGTCTTCTTCTCTTTCGTTCCCACTGTCTTCTGTTTTTCTGTCTGTCTGTCTGTCTCTGTCTCTGTCTCTCTTTTCGTTCCCATCTGTCTCTCTTTCTGTCTCTCTTCTGTCTCTCTGTGTCTCTCTGTCTGTCTGTCTGTCTGTCTGTCCATTGTCTGCTGTCTCTCTCTCTGTCTCTCTTGTCTCTTCTGTCTTGTCTGTCTGTCTGTCCGTCGTCTGTGTGTCCTGTCTGTCTGTCTGTCTCTCTTTCGTTCTCACTGTCTCTCTTGTCTGTCTCTCTGTCTATCTCTCTCTGTGTCTCTCATCTGTCTGTTCTCTCTCTGTCATCTCTTGTCTGTCTCTCTGTCCTGTTTCTGTCTTGTTTCTGTCATCTGTCTGTCTGTCTGTCTTCTTTCCCCTTTTACAATTATTGTAAATTCATATTTCATCATCTGCATTGTTTCTAATAATTTACTTTTCTTTCATACTGCTTTAGAATAAGTTTTAATTAACATGATATCAAAATCGTGTTTCCATTTACAATATCGACTGAATTTGTTAAATCGTTTTGTTTTGTTCAATTATATCTCTGTCCTCTGTCCTGTCTGTCTGTCTTGTCTGTCTGTCTGTCTGTCTTCTGTCTCTCTCTCTCTCTCCTCCTCCTCCTCTCTCTCTCCTCTCCTCCTCTCTTCTTCCCTCTGTCTCTCTCTCTCTCTCCTCTCCCCCTCTGTCTCTCTCTCGTCTCACTCTTTGTTTGTGTTGTTCTGTATCCTTCTGTTTCTTTAGTTAAACTCCTCTGCTACAGTATAAGTTAGCTGATATAAACTAACAAATCGCTACACCCCTCCTGACCCACGCACACACACACACACACACACACACACACACACACACACACACACACACACACACCACAACATATAATATATATATAAATATATATATATATATATTAATACATGTGTTGTGTCGTGTGTGTGTTGTGCGTGTGTTGTGTGTGTGTGTGTGTGTGTGTGTGTGTGTGGTGTGTGTGTGTGTGTGTGTGGTGTGTGTGTGTGCGTGTGTGCTTTAGAAAAACAACACACACACAGTAGTAAACTATAATTCCATATGAAAGGTGTTTATTCACTCGGTGTTTGCAGATTTGCCAGGGTGGGGGGGGGGGAGAACACTACTGCAAGACTTCAAAACTTTTGTACAGAATAAGGCCGTATATTGTGTGAGTCTACATTTGCAAACTATCATTCGTGATACGTCATATTTCATATTTATATTAAATCAACAAACATCATAAAGTATACACCCACCCAACAAAAAGACACGTATCCATATCACTCATGACGCCATGTGTGGCTATATAAAGGCTGTGTTCTCCTGAGCTTGGTATCAGTGCTTGTGTCGTTTCTGCTCGTACACCAGTACACCAATACCTGACCATCATGAGAGCCTCTGAACTCTGTTTTGTTCTGCTTCTGGCAACCATGGCTGTTGTCGAGTCTAGGGATATTATAAAACGAGGTGAGAGGGTTTTGAAAAAAAGATTTTGTTGATCACGATTATTGTGTCATTTTAGCTGCGTTTAGATACATGAGCACTTCGTTTGTTGTTATATTTCTGCAGAAAGAGAGGATATTTGCTTTAATGTTCTTTTGGTCCCGATTTTTTTCCTTCTTCTTTTTCCCCTTTTTCTTTCTTTTGATGTCCTCATTTTTCTACTTTCGGTAGCCTTGTGAAAACATTCCAAATTTTGCTGATTTGACTATGAATAGTTCGAAAAATATGTTGATTTTGAATATTGATTATTGCAATTCATTCTTGTATAGCGCTCTTCTAAATCACTTCAACTCAATAATTGAAAATTACATATTTTAGAAAAGGCGTAATACATACAGAAATATTACTATATCAGACATAAACACATCAGAATATACACATTAATGGATGTATACAAATGAATGTACAAGAATAGTGCCTAACTATACAGACAAATATACTCGTGTTCGTCAACATACATATACACAAATGATTTCTTGATGCCTCATGATTGGTAGTTAAAAGGAGTGCATATTAGTCAATGAAAAACTATGATGTCAACAATGGGGTTGGGGTAGGCGAACAGGTAAACCTTTAACTTTTGAAACGTAAAAGGGTGGGCAGTTTCCTGAGATCAGCCAAACAGATGGCGAGATGACACTGAAATTACACTTACCAGCAGATTTAAGATCGCGTTCTGGCACCATCAAAAGCTTTTGTTTTGAGGATCACATGCTGCATGTCATTTGATATATGCAGAAGCAGTCTGAAAGATACGGTAGCAAAGATTCATCAAAACAACAATAAGCAAAGCTTATAATTTTATACCTGTAGTGAGATTTGGTTGGTAACCAGTTGAGCGTTTTAGTAAATAGGCCTCTTTTCTCATTCTTACTGGATATTTTTTTACTGTTTTTTGTATTCGTGTTGATTTGCCTCTGTTGTTCTTCGTGTGTGGTTGTGTGTTGTCGTGTGTTCTGTGTGTGTTGTGGTGTGTGTGTGTGTGTGTGTGTGTGTGTGTGTGATGATAACGGTAATGTGGTTATTGTGTTGGTAGTAGTAACGATTGGTTAATTGGTTGTTGTGTTGGTAGTAGTTAGATTGAAACTGCAACAATTATCATTGAACTGCAAAATTATTGATGAGAGCAGTAGATAGATAGATAGATATAATAGATAGATAATAGATAGATAATAGATTAGATAGATAGATAGATATAGATAGATAGATAGATAGATAGATAGATAGATAGATAGATTGGGTACTTGATCTCTTCAAAGAAGCAGAAAATAAAGTACAAAAAGAGAGGACATGGACTCCAAGCTTGCATTATTTGCCCCATGGGAAGTTGATGTCCCCTAGCATCCATTTAGTAAGAACCACTCAGGTTATGTGAAAACCTTTATCATTACTTTACTTTCAATATATCTTTTTTGTGTGCAGACGCAAATATCACATGTGGGGTCGATGAAGTCAAGTGTGACCACACGTACTGCATTCCAAAGGAATGGGTCTGTGATTTAAAGGATGACTGTAACGATCGCAGTGATGAGAGAGATTGCCGTGAGTTCTTAACCCTTCATATACTTCTCATTTTGTGTATATATGCATTAATGGTTGAATTTCCATTAGTGAGTATAAACTAATCTTACGAAATCCTGACCAATTATACATAGTTGTCACATTTTTTCTATGAGTCTGGTTAAAATCTTTATCCAGAGCAATTCTTACCTAGAGATGTGGACTGACAAGTAAGACTTGGGGCCACACAGTCAGACTCACCATTTCACAGATGCATACTGAGAGTTCTGTACAAATATTGTTTGAATCTCTCAGGCTGGTTCACACCAGGAGATGCTACAAAAGGAAGTGTCAAGTCCTGTGACACAGTTTATGTTCAGAGTAGAACTCCTTAGCTACATTACTACAATTCCCATGTTCATTTATCATCTTAGCATAGTGAACATGTGTTCCACACTTTGTTTCCTCTAAAGCGTCACCAAAAAGAATTTTTTCCGAATTCCTATAATTTCAAATTGGCGGTTATAATATCTGTCTATGCGATATCCATATAATGTTTGGTTTTACATAGTTTGCTATCACCCATTAACTCAAGGTCGTCTTCAACGTTCTATAGGTGGCTAATTTTCACAGAGCGTGCGCGCGCATGTGTGTGTGTGTGTGTGTGTGTGTTGTGTTGTGTGTGTGTGTGGTTGTGTGTGTGTGTGTGTGTGTGTGTGTGGTCGTGTAGTGTATGTGTTGTGTAGTATGTGTATGTGTGTGTGCGTGTATGTGTGTGCGTGTGGTGTGTGTGTGTGTGTGTGTGTGTGTGTGTGTGTGTGTGTGTTTTGTGTGTTTGTGCGTGCGAGTGTTTATGATATGAAGAATATGTTGATAGTCATATAGTCATGGTAATGCATGATAATGACGATGATGACAACGACGACTTCGACGACGACGACGACTGATGATGATGATGATAGATTATGATGTCATTATGATGGGATGATATAAGTTCAACGATAATATAAAAACATGGCAGGTGTTATAAGGTTTATTAAATTGGATGGGGATAATAATATACCTAAAGTAATAATAATAGATGAGAGTGACAAGAACGATGACGATGACAATAATTATGAATAAGATAACAGGTGGCAACAGAAACTTATGGCATTCAAAAATGAAATAGGTAATGATAATAATGATAATGACAACGACGACGATGAAAAAGATGTCCAGGGAGAAAAAAAGTCAAATAGCCTACTTTGGTGAATATCAGAGCTTCTGCAAGTAAATGAAAACAGTGACAACAACCACAATATTGATCACAAAGAGAAAGACAAAATTATTATGATGACAATGACAACGACGAAGATGACGATGAAGATGTTGATCACTTTGATGATGATATGAGACGACGATGTTGATGACGACCATTGAAATAATTATGTCAGCAATGACGGCAACAATGTTGATTAAAACGACAACACTCGTTTTAACAGCCTCAGACTGTTCAGGAGAGAACCAGTTCAGGTGTGGTAACGATGGGCGATGTATCTCTATATTTTTCCGTTGTGATGGTAATGCCGAATGTTGCGACGATGAGAAGCACTGTGGTAAGTCCATTCTCTTTTTTTTTCTATGTCTATGTATCTGTCTCTTTATGCATATTTTTTTGGTAATC
>JAPXFY010000019.1:22478964-22503964 GCA_030674185.1 Monoplex corrugatus
TTGACGAAACTGTGCGATACTTACGATTTTTGAAAAAAGCATTGTGACATTCCTTAGTTATTGGTGAATCAGTTCATTGATGCAATGAATGATTTTGTTTGGTTTGAAATTCTGGATTTATCATGCCTTTTGAAACTCACTCTGTGAAAATGCATTAAAAAGGACCAAAAAAAATCTTGTTTTGGTGGAGTTGTGCTTTCTTCCAGTTCCTCTTGTCATTTCTTTGTCTCTCTGTATGTCTGCCTATATATCGCCATGTCTGTTTCTCTCTGTCTCTGTCTGGCTGTTTGTCTAGATGTCTGTCTGTCTGTCTGTCTGTCTATCTGTCTGCCTGTCTGTTGCAGGATTTCACCAGCACATAAATGGCTTCTTCAGGCCAAATGACACCAAAGTAGTTCTAAGCCATATTCAGTGCTTCACAATAGGTTTTATAAGCGTTTTGGGGTAAAAGTGATGCAAAACACATTTCACAACAATTACAGCTTAACTTTTTTCACTCACAGAGTAATGTAACACAGATAAGCTGTAGTTTCAAAAACCGAAGGTAAAGTATACCTTGAAACCTTGCCACCAAGAATGGTTTATATGCAGGAATGCACACTTGCCATAACTGTCTCAGACACATCTTTACGCTGTGTTTGCTGTTTAAGTCCATACAAAGGTTGGTGGGGGTAATATTGATACAAAAATATATTTCACAACAATTACAGCCAAATTTTTATTTTGCAGAATGCAACACAGATATGCAATAATATAAAAGAAATCAAAGGTGCAGCATAACTTGAAGACATTGCCACCAAAAAGCTAATCCTAATCCCACCTCACACCTCACCCTACAACCATCCCTCACCCTAACCCTCACCCTACCCTCACCATCACCTCACTCTAACTCTAACCTAACACTAAAACTAACCCTAAACCCTAACCTTAACCCTTAACCCTTACCCTTAACCCTACCTACCCTAACCTAACCCCTAACCCTAACCCTTAACCCAACCCTAACCCTACCCACCTACAAACCCTCACCTTTACCATACTAACCTTCCACCCTCACCTCACAAACCCTCACCCTAACCCCAACCTAACCCTAACCAACACTAAACCATCACCTCATCCTCACCTCTACCCTCACCCTAACCATAACCCTAACCCAACCTTAACCCTAACCATAACCATAAGCACTCACCTCCCTCACCCTTACATTAACCCTAACCCTAACACTAACCCTAACCCTAACCCTAACCTAACCCTAACCCTAAATCCTAAAGATAAAGAGAACAACAGAGACACAAACAAGACAAGATGACAGACAGAAACAGATAGACAGACAGAGAGCGCATAAAAACTTCCTGAAATCACAGTAAGAACTGTAACATGAATAAGAAACAAGACAGAGAACAAACGAAAGAACAGCTGATAAAACAAAGGAATAAATGAATGAAGAACAACAAACAAACAAACAAACAAACAAACGAATGAACAAAGGAAGGAAAATGTTTGCCTGAACAGTGACTGTAGGCCACACTTAACCAGCCACGTGGTATGAAGGTTGGGTTTGCACAGTCTTTTCACACTCATACTGTATCAAATAATATGTTGACTGGAGAGAAACAGACATCGTACTCTGAAGCCGAATGCAAAACAGATAGACAAGCAGACAAATAAACAGACATTGAACACAAAGAGAAGACAGAGAAAAGAAACTTTGTGATGTATCCGCATTCTCAGCTGAGCTCAAGCTGTCAAATGATATGCTTACAAACAACTTTACTCAACGTCTATTATTATGGAGTGCTCTTCTTTCATTTTTAGCACAGTTAGTATTAAAATATCAAAAGAGGAGTCAGACAGGTTGTGTTCTGTCACAAGATCTGTTTTCATCTTACAGTGAAAATAATGAGAAATTTAGAAGAATGCCCTGGATCAAAGGTTGGAGGGAAAATGATAAACAACATTCGTTACGCAGATGACACCGTGCTAATTACAGAAAATGAAAGGGACCTACAAAACCTTGTGAATGTAATAGAAACAGAAAGCAAAAATAATGGGTTGGAGCTAAATAGCTAGAAGACTGAAGTCATGGTAATCAGTGAAAAACATGAAATCCCCTCATGCAAAATAACAGCAAACAGCACAACCTTGAGACAGGTTTTTCTCAAAATTTTGTATCTAGTGTTTGTTTCTCTTACGCTTGACAAAGGCCAGTTGGCCGAAAATTTGTGCCTGTCTTGTCTGTTGTATTAAATACGCGTTCGTATTCTTCTTTCGTGTTTTTTCTGGTTCCTCTTTGCTTGAACGGCAGCACACTTGTTTGACAGTGATAAGTTTAAATGTCTGGGAACGATCATCTCATCAGATGGCAGATGCACATCAGAAATAGCCAGCAGAATGGGCCAAGCCAAAACAGCATTCAAGACGATGAAAAGCATTCTTACCAACAAATGCCTATCAATTAACATCAGGAAGAGAGTTATTGAATGCTATATAGAACCGATAGTAATGTTATATGGTTGTGAGGCGTGGACAGTCAACAAGAATAGCCAGAAGAAGATTGAGGCAGCCGAGATGTAATTTCTGAGAAGAATGTTGAGAGTTCCATGGACAGCAAAGAAAACAAACGAAACAGTCTTGTGGAGGCAGACACAAGAAGATCATTGATAAGGAAGATTAGGAAAGACAGGCAACATTTAGAGGCCATTTTATGAGGAAAGGGATAGAGACTGTCACAAGGAAAGCTGGAGGGAAAGAGAGCGAGAAAATATTGGATGGACTTGCAGGGTGGCTGAGAACAGAGAGGGTGGAGGATGTGCTCACTGCAATCAAGGGATAGATACATATGGAGGGCCATGATTGCCAACGCCATGCGGCAGGGCACTTGATGATGATGATGATGATTATATTATAGAGTGGACAGAGAGACAAAGAGAGAGAGAGAGAGAGAGTGGAGCAAGAGAGGGGTCTTCCATTCTCTCTTGGTCAGGAGGCTGCCTGGACCTGGTTGGTGCGCATTGTGTGACTGTGTCCGTGGTTTGTCATTTCCACGATTTGCCATTCTGTTTGTAAACAGGGTAACTGGAGGCTTGGTCTGGATGGGTCGTGCGGCGCGTGGATAGGCCTCCATCCCCCTTTGCTTTGCTTGAAGAAATGACTGCAGATTGGCGTCAGGAGTTTGGGAAGTGAGTGTCCCTAGAGGGTGGGGTGTTGGTGCTCTGGGTACCATCCACGCCCTCGTGGTGTTTTTATTATTATTATTATTTATTATATTATTATCATATTATTATTATTATTATTATCATTATTATTATTATTATTAGTTATTATTATTATTATTATTATTATTATTTATTTTTTTATTATATTACCAACTATATGTTTATTGTAAACCAACATAATCTAATACGTTATTGTACGTCATTTTAATATAAAATGGACATGTTCTTTTGCAACGTGTTTTTTAATCAGTGAAGAACATTTTTTTCTGATAGTCAGCTTTCAGGCCAGTATATTGCAGCTTGGGTGAAACTGGAGACATCAGATCTTGAGTCCCTGGCTTTCATAGCTACAAGAAAGATCACCAAAAACCTTCACAGAAACAATCTCTTCACAATAACAAACACTTCGATTCGTTATGCGTATGCCGAGAAAAGGAAGTTACAGTTTTGATTTTTGTTAGACAATGTCTCATGCTCAGAATATTTCTTATGGACTTATAATTATAGAAAATACAGCGTAAAAAATGTCTCAAACAGTTATGGCATATATGTAATCTTATATGTAAACTCTTCATGGTGGCAAGGTCATTAAGTTATATTTTACTTTGGGTTTCTTTATACTATTGCCTATCTATGTTGCATTATTCTGTCTATGAAAGAAAGATAGGTTATAACTGTTGTGAACTGTTTCTCTGTATCTTATTACATTCACGACGGATAGATGTTATAGATAGAAAGGAATGGAAAGATTCAGTATGGTAAGGCAATGTTGCAGACTTGCGAGATAGGGAGGGAAGATTTTACACATGCAGAGCATTCTGTGTCAGAGAGGCAGTTTTTAAGTAGAAGGCAGTTTTCATGTAGAAGGCAGTTTTCAAGTAGAAGGTAGTTTTCATGTAGAAGGCAGTTTTCATGTAGAAGGCAGTTTTCAAGTAGAAGGTAGTTTTCAAGTAGAAGGCAGTTTTCATGTAGAAGGCAGTTTTCAAGTAGAAGGTAGTTTTCAAGTAGAAGGCGGTTTTCATATAGAAGGCAGTTTTCATGTAGAAAGTAGTTTTCAAGTAGAAGGCAGTTTTCATGTAGAAGGCAGTTTTCATGTAGAAGGCAGTTTTCAAGTAGAAGGCAGTTTTCATGCAGAAGGCAGTTTTCGTGTAGAAGGCAGTTTTCAAGTAGAAGGCTGTTTTAATGTAGAAGGTAGTTTTCATGTAGAAGGTAGCATGTAGAAGGCAGTTTTCATGTCAGTTTTCATGTAGAAGGTATTTTCATGTAGAAGGCAGTTTTCACGTAGAAGGTAGTTTTCATGTAGAAGGCAGTTTTCATGTAGAAGGCAGTTTTCATGTGAAGGCAGTTTTCACGTACAAGGCAGTGTTCCGGTAGAAGGCAGTTTTCAAGCAGAAGGCAGTTTTCAAGTAGAAGGTAGTTTTCATGTAGAAGGCAGTTTTCATGTAAAGGTAGTTTTCATGTAGAAGGCAGTTTCCACGTAGAAGGCAGTTTTCATGTAGAAGGCAGTTTTCATGTAGAAGGCAGTTTTCATGTAGAAGGCAGTTTTCAAGTAGAAGGTAGTTTTCAAGTAGAAGGCAGTTTTCATATAGAAGGCAGTTTTCATGTAGAAGGTAGTTTTCATGTAGAAGGCAGTTTTCATGCAGAAGGTAGTTTTCATGCAGAAGGTAGTTTTCATGTAGAAGGCAGTTTTCACGTACAAGGCAGTGTTCCGGTAGAAGGCAGTTTTCAAGCAGAAGGCAGTTTTCAAGTAGAAGGTAGTTTTCATGTAGAAGGCAGTTTTCATGTAAAGGTAGTTTTCATGTAGAAGGCAGTTTCCACGTAGAAGGCAGTTTTCATGTAGAAGGCAGTTTTCATGTAGAAGGCAGTTTTCATGTAGAAGGCAGTTTTCAAGTAGAAGGTAGTTTTCAAGTAGAAGGCAGTTTTCATATAGAAGGCAGTTTTCATGTAGAAGGTAGTTTTCATGTAGAAGGCAGTTTTCATGCAGAAGGTAGTTTTCATGCAGAAGGTAGTTTTCATGTAGAAGGCAGTTTTCATGTAGAAGGTAGTTTTCATGTAGAAGGTAGTTTTCATGTAGAAGGCAGTTTTCATGTAGAAGGCAGTTTTCATGAGAAGGCAGTTTTCATGTAGAAGGTAGTTTTCATGTAGAAGGCAGTTTTCAAGTATAAGGCAATTTTCATGTAGAAGGTAGTTTTCATGCAGAAGGCTGTTTTCATGTAGAAGGTAGTTTTCGTGTAGAAGGCAGTTTTCAAGTAGAAGGCTGTTTTAATGTAGAAGGTAGTTTTCATGTAGAAGGTAGCATGTAGAAGGCAGTTTTCATGTAGAAGGTAGGTTTTTCATGCAGAAGGTAGTTTTCATGTAGAAGGCTGTTTTCATTCAGAAGGCAGTTTTCTGGTAGAAGGCAGTTTTCATTCAGAAGGCAGTTTTCATGTAGAAGGTAGTTTTCATGTAGAAGGTAGTTTTCATGTAGAAGGCAGTTTTCATGTAGAAGGTAGTTATTCAAGTTGAGGGCGCAGAGCTCGTGTTTCACTAAATTTTGATTGTGAACGGTGTTTCAAAACAAACTGTAGTGCTATCCGTATGTTCAAGTTTGTCTCACTTCGTTTTCGGGCCTCCTAGCAGAAGGTGTTAGGAGAAGACTAGATGAAGTCATATCTGTCTCAGACAGATGCAGAGTAGTGTTGTAGTCATGTTCTATGCCTTAGAATACTACTATCCATGTGGTCCATGTTAGTTAGTTCGTACTTCAGAGAGATATCTCCACATCCCCAGATGGTGTGGGATGGAAGTACTTAAGTATCATCTCTAGTATGGTGGCTTTATGTCTTATATGTAGTTTTGTGGTGCCCGTTCTGTCGTCGTCGTCGTTGAATTCCCTTTCGGGTATTGTGAAGATAAGTACTGTATTGTATCGTGCTCATTTGAAATTCAAACGCGAGTAGCTGTAAATTGAAAGAAAATGAAATAGGGTAACGGAATTAATGTTAAATCCATAAGAAGGCAGTTTTCATTAGAAGGTAGTTTTTCACGTTGAGGGCGCAGAGCTTGTGTTTCACAAAATTTTGATTGTGAACAGTGTTTCAAAACAAACTGTAGTGCTGTATATAATGATGTATTTAGTCAGAAAGTAGTGTTAATACTGAATGTTTCGTACCTATGTAATTTTTTTAATGTTAAATTAATCTGCATGTTAAGCAAGCAAATCATATAGGAATTGTGCGCCATGCAGGAAACTGGCAAACATGGATTGTAGACTTTAGAACAGAGCGTGATAAGTCGTGAGTCCATGGCGGAAGAGCTATCAGAGACATTAATAGTCTGGCATAGCGTAGTCATTGGCCAATCAAAATAAATAGCATGGCCAGCAAAGATTTGAAGCTAGGTATTGCTTGCTATGGTAGGAATTTAAATGGAGGAAGATATTTGGCATTGTCGTTTCGTAGCAAACCATATAGTTGGAAGGAATGATGATTTTGAAATCTTATTTCAATTTAAAATACTGTCTGTTGACAAATGGAATAGTTGATACTTTGAAGGCTAGAATTGTCTAAAGTAGTTTGTGATATTCTTGAAATTAACATGTATGAATTATAAATCGTTAACAAAATACCTGTAAGAGTGGCAACGTCGGTGATTTCGAGTAATTTGTACACGAAGAAATTGTTCCTTAACACATTCGTGAGAGGAAGATTATTGTTGAACCTAATTCTTGTGAGGGTGATGTTGAACGCTGCGGCCATAACGTTTACTGGTAGGAAACCGTAAATTTATAGGCCAAGCTGTTGCACTATTCAGTTCGTTGTCTGTTTTTTTATGTCAATGGATATTATATGTTACTGTCGCGGATACAAGACTTGGAAACTAAATGACAGCAATATTAATATTTTTATTATTATTATTACTATTATTATTATTATATTATTATTATCATTATTTATTATCATTATTTATTATTATTATCATTATTATTATTATTATTATTATTATTATCATCATTAGTAATAGTAGTAGTAGTAGTAGTAATAGTAGTAGTATTGTTGTTGTCGTTGTTGCTCTTGTTGTTCTTGTTATTAATATTATTACAATCATTGTCGTTGTTGTTGATAGTATTAGTAATGTTGTTGTTGCTGTTACTCTTATTATAAGTATCATTATTATTATTATCATTGTTGTTGTTATTAGTATTTTATCATCATCGCCATCATCAGTAGCAGCAGTAGTAGTAGTAGACCCACAGCACGAGAAACCTGGTTAGAATCACATATCACACAGAAATGATTTCATCTCTTCCATAAATTATAGATAGTGATTCAGGTTCTAGTCGTTCAGATAAGACGATAGACCAGTGTCCAGTGTACAGCACGCACTTAGCGCACGTTAAATATCCCATGACAACAAAGGAGTTGTGACCTGGCAAAACTGGTAAAAAGTCCACTTTCACAGCTAAAAACAGAAACACACGCATACAGAAAAAAATAGGTAGCGCTTCAATGCTGCCACATGATCTTCCCGGACAGAGAAGCCCGAATTTCACTCGATGAATCTATTGTGAAGACGGAGAAAACTCTTTAAAGTCTTTTCTCTAGCCCTTGTCATGTGTTCCGTCTCCTCCCAGGGTCCTTGTTGTCATCCCTCTCCTCTCCCCCACTCTGTTGCTTAACTTTCCTCCATTCCCACCAGCGTCGATACAGTTATCTGAAATCGTTCTTTGCACGTCGCCTTTGGCCAGGTTTTGTCTTGAAGGAGTTGTCACCCAGTCTGCCATTAACCTCCATCCACGGCAGGTTTCTTTTTTTTTTCCACATGCTTCTTTAAACCTTTGACTCCCGCACTCTATGCACCAATTGCAAAAATTTAACCCTTCGATTTCCTCGCCCTATCCACCAGCTTCCTGCAGGATAGAGTGAGAGAATCGAAGGGTTAAGTTTTTGATTTGCTGGCATGGTTGACAATGTGAGATGCTGGTGGACAGGGTGCAGGAGTCTTAAGGTTAAAGTTCCTATGGCGGTCTGAATTTTCTGTAATCATTTTTGTGTATGAGAATGGTTTGACCATGATTATGATAATACCAAAGAAATAAGAGGGAAGCAGGGAGAATTTCGAGGAGTGTTCTGAGCTTACTGTTTTTGTACTTTGTATCTGCTTCTATGCTAGCTGAATGGGTAACGCAAACTGTGTTAGATTTGAGAAGTTCTTTACAACATGGGAGATAATTCTCAAGAGTTGTGTCCTTTGATTACATGATTATGATCCCTGATAGTGGAATTGTAGGATTACATCAATTTATTGACCAAAATCAATTCTGATTGCTTTTCTTCTGATTCAGAGTGAGTCCTTTATGGACTATCTTCAATGAGGACAACACATCCCAAACTTTCAAATAGAAAATATGAGTAATCCATCAACATCACATGCAATTAACGAACAAAACGAACAAAGTCTTGTTAAGGAAAGGATAGTGAGTTGTGACGGCAATGCAAAACTTGCCAGTTACAGGCAATGTGTTGAAGCACTGTCAAGGATTATCTCCATCATTTTTGCAGTTCAGTGCTTTTTAGGGCGAATTTCACTGTGACATCTCTCGTACTCCTAAAAGAAAGCCCAAAGAACAAATTGCAACAAACAGACCTCACCACGTTCTGAGGTAGTCTTGGTTCGTTCGTGTTTGATTATTGCAGGATGCTGGTGGACAGGATGCGGGAGACAAAGAGTTTAACTGACTAAACTGGCATCACCAGTATGACTGGTCCATTGTGATGGGCAGCAAAGAAGGCAGGTGTGACATAGAAGGCAATGGTTGTATGATGAACAGTAAAGGCAGGTGTGACATAGGAGGTAGTGGTTGTATGATGAACAGTAAAGGCAGATTTGACATAGGAGGCAATGGTTGTATGATGAACACTAAAGGCAGGTGTGACATAGGAGGTAGTGGTTGTGTGATGAACAGTAAAGGCAGGTGTGACATAGAAGGCAATGGTTGTATGATGAACAGTAAAGGCAGGTGTCACATAGAAGGCAATGGTTGTATGATGAACAGTAAAGGCAGATTTGACATAGGAGGTAGTTGTTGTATGATGAACAGTAAGGCAGGTGTGACATAGGAGGTAGTGGTTGTATGATGAACACTAAAGGCAGGTGTGACATAGAAGGCAATGGTTGTATGATGAACAGTAAAGGCAGATTTGACATAGGAGGTAGTTGTTGTATGATGAACAGTAAGGCAGGTGTGACATAGGAGGTAGTGGTTGTATGATGAACAGTAAACGCAGGCGTGACATAGGAGGTAGTGGTTGTATGATGAACAGTAAAGGCAGGTTTGACATAGGAGGTAGTGGTTGTATCATCATCATCATCATTCTCCTGCCCGTGATGGGCGTAGAGGAGAGATGAGAGACACTCTTGAAGCCAGCCGTCGCCAACCGGTCCTGTCCTCCGCCTGTCGCACCAGCGTGGGGCCATCCAACCTGGTCCATTCTTTGATGTTGTCCATCCAGCATTTGGCTTGTCGTCCCCTTCGTCTGCCGCCTCCCAGTGTACCCTGTAGGACCGTTTTGGGCAGTGAGTTGTGGCGTGTGACATGCCCGAACCACGACAGCTTCCTGTTCTTGACTGTTGCCAGGAGGGGTTCTTGTGGGCCTGCGAGTGTTGTTATTTGGCTCCACACAAAGTCGTTTGTCTTCCGATCTTGCCAAGAGATCCCGAGCAAGCGCCTGAAGCATTTAGTTTCAAACGTCTGGATTCTCTTGGTGGTCTCTGCTGTCATGGTCCAGCTCTCGCATCCATACAGCAGGATGGGGAGCACCAGGGACTTGTGCAGCTTCATCTTCGATGGAAAGCCGATCTCTCTGCTCTTCCAGATCTTGTTTAGCTTTACCATTGCTGCTGTTGCGATCGCTAGTCTGGTCTTGATTTCTGTTGTAGAGCGACCGTCTTTGGTGAGAGTGGCGCCAAGGTATTTGAAAGCGTCCACTTCTTCAAGCTGTTGCCCGTTCATGTAGATTTCAGCATGGGTGTTGGTTGTGCTGTTGACCAGGACTTTGCTTTTTTCTGTGCTCACTTCCATTCCGTGTGCACCTGCACTTTCTTCCAGTCTCATGGTCAGGTCTTGTAGTTCTTCGTTGCTGCCTCCCATCAGGTCGATGTCATCTGCGAACCTCAGGTTGTTGATGGTTCTTCCTCCGATGGAGACAGTGGAGTGGAAGTCATGGAGGGCTTCACGCATGATGTTCTCCAGGAAGAGATTGAACAGCACGGGAGAGAGTAGGCAGCCTTGACGGACTCCAACTGTGGTCTTGAAGTAGTCCCCTATCTGGTTGTTGAGGAGAACTGCGCTGCTGGCAGTGTTATACAGCGCCTGGATGGTTTGGACGAGACCTTCCTCTATGCCAAACTTTCTTAGCACCTGCCACAAACCCTTATGCCACACCCTGTCGAATGCTTTTTTAAAGTCTATGAAGTTGTGGAACAGGTCTCTCTGATGCTGCAGATGTTTCTCCATCATTATCCGGCAGGTGAAGATCTGTTCTACTGTGCTTCTGCCCGCCCTAAATCCAGCTTGTTCTTCCGCAAGGTGTTCTTCCGCTTCTTTCTTCAGTCGATTCAATATGACTCTGAGCATGATCTTGCTGGTGTGGCTAATGAGACTTATTGTTCTGTAGTTCTGGCATTGGCGCATATTTCCCTTTTTGGGCAGGGGGATGATGAGTGATTGAGTCCATTCTGTGGGCCACTGTTTTGTCTCCCAGATCTTCTGACAAATCGATGTTACACGAGTGACCAAATCATTCCCTCCATGTTTGAGCAGCTCTGCTGGGATATTGTCTGCTCCAGGTGATTTCCCTGCTGGTAGGCTGCGGATGGCTTCTTCCACTTCTTCTCTCATCACTGGTAGCGGTGAGGATTCCCTCAATGGTGTTGAGTCCCCCTGAAACAAACTGTCATCTGGCTGTATTGGGTAGTTGTATAGTTCTTGGCAGTACTGCGTCCATCTGTTCAGAACAGCGGAGCTTTCTGTCAGCAGCTCGCCTGAGGTATCCTCGATGACTGACGATCTGTTTTGCTGCGTCTTGGTAAGGTTTTTCAGTGTGGTGAAGGCATGTTTGCTGTTTCCTTTTTTCATGCCTTTCTCGATGTTCTCACACTGGTTGTTGATCCATTGTTCTTTGGCTTCAATCATTTTCTTCTTTACAAGGTTGTTGGTTTTACGATACTGTGCGGCTTCTTCAGGGCTGGAGTTTTTCGTCTTCTTCAGTGATCTTCTGTTGTCGCAGAGGTCAAGGATGTCATTTGAGATCCATGCTTGGTGTTTCTTCCTCTGTCGCCCCAGTACCTCCTCTGCTGTTTCGCGGACTGCCTCACCAAAGTTGTTTGTGAGGTCGTTGATGTCGCTGTCCAGGAAGTTGAGTGCCGCGAACCGCCCCCCGAGCTGTGCCTGGAATGCCTCTTCTATCTCTGGATCTTTTAGCTTTTCCAGGTCAAACTTGATGCGTGGCTGCGCAGCTTGGTACTTCTTTTTCAATTTGATCTTCATTGTGAGCAGCACGAGGTCGTGGTCGCTGCCTATATCAGCTCCAGGGTATGTCCTCGTCTTTGCTTTATTAATGCTTGATTTGAAGCGCCGCGGTGTGAGGACAAAGTCGATCTGGTTGTGAGTCTTTCCGTTCGGCGCATGCCAGGTTGTTCTTCTTGACAGTTTGTGGGGGTAGAGGGTGTTGGCAATGGTGAGCCGTTGGGTGCAGGCAAACTCCAGAAGGCGAAGTCCCCTGTCATTAGTTTCCCCTGTGCCAAATTGACCCACTGTTCCAGCCCAGTTTTTGTAGGCATCTGGGCCGACTTTGGCGTTGAAGTCCCCCTGAACTATGATGATGTCTTTCCTGGGGGCTTTTCCGATGGTGTCTTCTATTTTCTCATAGAATTCTTCAACCACCTGGTCTTCGTGGCTGGTAGTTGGAGCATACACTTGTATGATGGTGATGTTCTTTGGTTTGGCTGACACCCGAATGCTGATGATTCTGCTGTTGACAGGCGTGCAGCTCATGATGCATCCAATGACTTCTTTGCGTACGATGAAAGCTACGCCATTTTCATGTAGTGACTCTTCGCCACTGTACCACATCTTGTGTCCTTCCTCTGTGACTGCTTCTCCGAAGCCTGTCCATCTTACTTCCGATATACCCACAATGTCCCATTGGTAGCGTCTCAGCTCGTGTTCTAGTTCTTTTACTTTGCCGCACTGATGAAGTGTACGGACATTCCAGGTTCCAATGGTAGCTTTTTCCGTTGGCAGTTTGAATGATGTCTTTGCCCCAGTAGCTGACTTTTCACTTCCACCCTGGTGCTTGTCAGTGGTAAGCGCGGTCGTTTGTAACCCGGGCCCCGACCGATCCGGTATGTTGTTGGCTATAGTGTCTCTCATATCTTTTCTGTGGGCTTAGGTTAATCCTTGGTGGCGCCAATCCCCTCTCCAAGTCTCCTGCTGTGACAGGTAGTACTGGGCTACAGCTTGCCAGTAGCAGACCTATTTGTCTGACCTGATATAAAGTGGTTGTATGATGAACACTAAAGGCAGGTTTGACATAGGAGGTAGTGGTTGTATGATGAACAGTAAAGGCATGTGTGACATAGGAGGTAGTGGTTGTATGATGAATAGTAAAGGCAGGTGTGACATAGGAGGTAGTGGTTGTGTGATGAACAGTAAAGGCAGGTGTGACATAGAAGGCAATGGTCATATGATGAACAGTAAAGGCAGGTTTGACATAGGAGGTAGTGGTTGTGTGATGAACAGTAAAGGCATGTGTGACATAGGAGGTAGTGGTTGTATGATGAATAGTAAAGGCACGTGTGACATAGGAGGTAGTGGTTGTGTGATGAACAGTAAAGGCAGGTTTGACATAGGAGGTAGTGGTTGTATGATGAACAGTAAAGGCAGGTGTGACATAGGAGGTAGTGGTTGTATGATGAACACTAAAGGCAGATTTGACATAGGAGGTAGTGGTTGCATGATGAACAGTAAAGGCAGGTGTGACATAGGAGGTAGTGGTTGTATGATGAACAGTAAAGGCAGGTGTGACATAGGAGGTAGTGGTTGTATGATGAACAGTAAGGCAGGTGTGACATAGGAGGTAGTGGTTGTATGATGAACAGTAAAGGCAGGTGTGACATAGGAGGTAGTGGTTGTATGATGAACACTAAAGGCAGATTTGACATAGGAGGTAGTGGTTGCATGATGAACAGTAAAGGCAGATGTGACATAGGAGGTAGTGGTTGTATGATGAACAGTAAAGGCAGGTGTGACATAGGAGGTAGTGGTTGCATGATGAACACTAAAGGCAGGTGTGACATAGGAGGTAGTGGTTGTATGATGAACAGTAAAGGCAGGTGTGACATAGAAGGCAATAGTTGTATGATGAACACTAAAGGCAGATTTGACATAGCAGGTAGTAGTTGTATGATGAAACAGTAAAGGCAGGTTTAACATAGGAGGTAGTGGTTGTGTGATGAACAGTAAAGGCAGAGTTGACATAGGAGGTAGTTGTAGTATGATGAACAGTAAAGGCAGGTTTAACATAGGAGGTAGTTGTTGTATGATGAACAGTAAAGGCAGGCGTGACATAGGAGGTAGTTGTTGTATGATGAACAGTAAAGGCAGGTGTGACATAGGAGGTAGTGGTTGTGTGATGAACAGTAAAGGCAGAACTGACATAGGAGGTAGTGGTTGTGTAATGAACAGTAAAGGCAGGTGTGACATAGGAGGTAGTGATTGTATGATGAACAGTAAAGGCAGGTGTGACATTGGAGGTAGTGGTTGTGTGATGAACAGTAAAGGCAGGTGTGACATAGGAGGTAGTGGTTGTGTGATGAATAGTAAAGGCAGGTGTGACATTGGAGGTAGTGGTTGTGTAATGAACAGTAAAGGCAGGTGTGACATAGGAGGTAGTGATTGTATGATGAACAGTAAAGGCAGGTGTGACATTGGAGGTAGTGGTTGTGTGATGAACAGTAAAGGCAGGTGTGACATAGGAGGTAGTGGTTGCATGATGAACAGTATAAAGAAGACAGGTGGGCAGTGGTTGATTTGTTCATTATGATGGACAGTGTGTATATATGTGTGTGTAAGACTGAGTCAAACAGAGGATGGCAACTTGGGTCAAGGGTCACACACCTGATAGGCTGAGTTGTACCATATCTCAGCATCCTCTATTGTGTGTGTGTGTGTGTGTGTGCGTGTGTGTATGTGTGTGTGTGTGTGTGTGTGTGTGTGTGTGTGTGTGTGTGTGTGTGTGTGTGTGAGTGTGTGCATGTGTGTTCACATATGCATTGCGGTGTGTGTCAGTGAATATGTTATCCTGTTCTTCTCCCTTAACTCGTGTAAAGAGTCCTGGGGCGACGCACTAAAGAACTGTTCACCAGATTCCCCCAGCTTTGTCAAAGCCAAAGCCTGGATCTCTGTAAATGGTTTGTCTGTATATCCCATAATGTTGTCTGTCCATCAGTTTTTATTTGTTTGTTTTTTTGTTTGTTGTTTGTTAGTTAGTTATTTAGTTAGTTAGTTTGTTTGTTTGTTTGTTTGTTTGTTTGTTTGTTTAATTGTTTATTTGTTTCTGTCATTCCCTCAGTCTTCCTCTCTCAAAGTTTCTTGTTACATGGCCATACCAACGTTGTTTTCGTGTACACTTCTATTTCTTCAATGCGTGTATTCATTTTTATTATTTGGATCTCCTTTTTCAATATTTTTCCAACAGTTATGTTGTTACAATGGCTCCTTGCATTTATTTTTGTTTCATATTTAGTTATTGTCTGTTTTTATTCGTATTAAAGTTTAATGATGTTTTGTTCCTGTAAAGTACAAGATTGAGGCAGCCGAGATGTGGTTTCTAAGAAGAATGTTGAGAGTTCCACGGACAGCAAAGAAAACAAATGAGAGAGTCTTGATGGAGGCAGACACAAGTAGATCACTCATAAGGAAGATTAGGAAAAGACAGGCAACATTTATAGGCCATTTTATGAGGAAGGGGGATTTGGAGCACCTGGTCACAACGGGAAAGCTGGAGGGAAAGAGAGCACCGGGTAGACCCAGGGAGAAAATGCTGGACGGACTTGCAGAGTGGCTGGGAACGAGGGGGGTGGGAGAGATGCTAGGGGCAACAAGAGATAGAGACAGATGGAAGTCCATGATCGCCAACGCCATGCGGCAGGGCACCTGATGATGATGATGATGAAAGTACAACAAACATGATTTTGACATGAAGCGTTTGCGCTTTATACATGAAATTGGGATTATTGTTGTTGTTATTATTATTATCATTATTATTATTATATCATTATTATTATTATTACATTTATTATTATTATTATTGTCATCATCATCATCATCATAATGATTATCAATCATCATAACCATTACTATTACTACTACTATGACTACTACTACCACTATTACTATCTTCATCAGCAGCAGCAGCAGCATTATCATTATCAAAGAAGGCAGGTTAGATATGGGAGGTAGTGGCAGAAGTCCAGATGCCAGTTTTCATTGTTCAGTTTTATCTACACAGGCTGCCAGCCCCAAAACGTTCAACACAGGACTTCTGGCCTTTGAGACGAGCGTGATAACCACTGCATTGTTAAACTACAACATGTTTTGTGGCCTACATAGGTCTTGACTCAGAACATCCCCATTATCAGCATGGTGTTGCAACCAACAAAAATATCGGGCAACCACTTACTTAGAATAAGGGAATAAAACTTCACTATTACATAAAATGATGGGGGGATGCAACTGTACGCTGTTTATTCATTGCTGACTGCACAAAGACTCGGCCTCACGGGATGAAGGACTGGTCTGTGTGCTGCCCGTGCAAAGTGGACGTAACCGATGTCGCAATAGACCTTTGATTCACCCCCAAATTGCCCCCTCATGCAATTTCAGGAAGAATAGCCCCCCAAACGCTAGTGTGTGTTCCTCCAAAGTCAGTTTCGTCCTTCATTCGAGGCGCCTTGTTTAGATCAAATCGATGGCTGCTCTGAAGCTGACATTCCCAGGGGGGAGTCTTAATGGCTTGCAGGCAAAATTGTACAGGGCGCGTTTTCTGTTTTTATGCCTCAAGCATTGCATTGTCGTTGCAGGGGTTATCTTTTCCTCTCTTCTGTGTGTCACAGCAGTCATATGGCTATATCAAACTTGCCTTTGGCTTTCTTTCATTTTCTACCCTTCTTTTTAGCTTTCAATTTTTTCCTTTCAAAAAAGGGGAGATTGTCTGTTTGTATGTGTTTGTGCTATTGTCTGTCTCGTACCAAAAATGTAACCGCAAGACTTTCTCGGCTGTATTTGGATAGATAATGTGGGTAATACATACATACATACATACATACATAATACATACATACATAATACATACATACATAATACATACATGTACATATATACATACATACTTACATACATACATGTACTGATTGTATGTGTATATGTACATGTATGTATGTATGTATGTATGTATGTATGTATGTGTGTATGTATGTATGTATATATGTACATGTATGTATGTAAGTATGTATGTATATATGTACATGTATGTATTATGTATGTATGTATTATGTATGTATGCATTATGTATGTATGTATGTATGTATGTATGTATTACCCACATTGTTGTGTGAAAAGACAATGTAATGCTGCAGCTCTGGATAAAAGGTGTGGTGTTGCTTATTAAGTTTTGAGGACAAGATGTCAAGTTCAAGGTCAGCCAGACCAAAAAAATGCCAAAAAAGTGGAAGTGAGTGAACAACACTTTCTCGGGAATTTCTGACAATGTTAAAAAAAAAGTTGACATTGTTGCTACAATCTACCATTGTCCTTTATTCACGTGAAGTTTTTATTTCAACTGAATTCTCTGTCATGTCACAGAAGTACACAATCTGGATTTTCTGTAATAATTCTGGTATAAAAAGGGAGACTGTTCAAATAGCTTGGCCATGTTTTTTTCTCTCTGTCTATTCTGCACAGAGCCCCTGAAGAAGCGGAGATTACTATGGCCTGTAGTGTGTATGAAAAGCAGGACTTAGAACTTTGCAGCACTCATCACTCGCATATGACATGGCACCAAGAACATGTTTGCTGGACAGAATACAGTTGTCATATAGACGTTAGTGCTACATCTTATTTGCATTACAGGCACACGTACCCGGAAATTTATTCCAGTTTTCACATTCTTATTTCTTTACTGATTGATTTAATCATTCATTTGTTATTTATGTAGTTGTATTATTTCTGTTTCGTTTACTTTTTTGTGTTGTTTGTGAAGAATGTTTTTGCAAAGTTCAGTGACTTAAAAAAAAAGACACAATCTCTAATAGTTATCCATCATCATCATCATTATCATCATCACCATCATCAACAACAACATCATCATCACCATCATGCTCATTTAGAGTGTATCTCCTTATTGTGACCAAAATTACACGAATGGAAATACCAGGAATGCATTCGTTCACATACACTGCGGCAGTGCTAAATGTTTTTGCTTGTTTCTGTTTTTGGTGCTGTCCAATCTTCTGCACCGGCCCTGTTGACTACCTCTCGCCACGTATTTTGGCTTTCAAGCACAACTCCACACCCCAAAAAACTACAAAGGAGGGGCCATAAATTGTTTACGACACTCATTACCCCAAGAATGGAGAGAAGAGATAAGGTAATACTCCAGATATGGCGACTTCTAAGAGTTATCGGAAGGCCGGCAAGTGGTTTAATGGCCTCAGCATCAGACAGGATGATGCCAAAGACATATAAGCCCAGAAATGAGACTGGAATGCAAGACGCCGCTAACGATCGTCACCTCATCGGGTTGTGGCCACTAAAACAGCCAGCCCAGGGGGAATAAAGTGAACTGTGGGACATCAAAGGGAGGGCACTCTGGAAACGATATTTATAACCGTTTCTTTTCTCGTCTCTATCGCGTTTTATTTTTAAACCTGATACAATCCAGTTTCTATCGACTTTTATTTCTCTGTTGATCTATTGAGTCAGGAACATCTCTCCCTACCCCTTTCTTTCAGTCACTTTCATCTTTATCGAACAGAGACATTGATTTGATTGATCTGTGACGCAGGTGCATGTACGTGTGTATGCGTGCATGTCTGTGTGTGTATGGATGTATGTGTGTGTGTGTGTGTGTGTGTGCGCGTGCGTGTGTGTGTGTGTGTGTGTGTGTGTGTGTGTGTGTGTGTATGTGTGCGCGCGTGCGTGTGTGTGTGTGTGTGTGTGTGTGTGTGTGTGTGTGTGTGTGTGTGTGTGTGTGTGTGTCTGTTTGTGTTGTGCATGGGAACACGTGGACCTTCGCATGCTTGCGTAATATGAAAGTTACCCACATGTGTATCACTTCGTATGTAATGTAATGTAATGTAATGTAATGTAATATATGTAATGTATGTAATACAATGTATGTGATGTATGTAATGTAATGTATGTATGTGATGTGTGTAATGTAATGTATATGCTTATGTAATGTAATGTACCGTATGTATGTATGTATGTATGTATGTATATGTGTATGTATGTATGTGTATATGTACATGTATGTATATGTGTATGTATGTATGTATGTATATACATGTATGTATGTCTGTATGTCTGTATGTCTGTATGTATGTATGTATGTATTACCCATATTGTTGTGTGAAAAGACAATGTAATGCTGTAGCTCTGGTAACTGTCTTAGACTTCCACGTCAGACTTATTATCATTATTATCATTATTATTATTATTATTATTATCATCATCATTAGTAATAGTAGTAGTAGTAGTAGTAGTAGTAGTAATAGTAGTAGTATTGTTGTTGTCGTTGTTGCTCTTGTTGTTCTTGTTATTAATATAATTACAATCATTGTCGTTGTTGTTGTTAGTATTAGTAATTTTGTTGTTGCTGTTACTCTTATTATAAGTATCATTATTATTATTATCATTGTTGTTGTTATTAGTATTTTATCATCATCGCCATCATCAGTAGCAGCAGTAGTAGTAGTAGACCCACAGCACGAGAAACCTGGTTAGAATCACATATCACACAGAAATGATTTCATCTCTTCCATAAATTATAGATAGTGATTCAGGTTCTAGTCGTTCAGATAAGACGATAGACCAGTGTCCAGTGTACAGCACGCACTTAGCGCACGTTAAATATCCCATGACAACAAAGGAGTTGTGACCTGGCAAAACTGGTAAAAAGTCCACTTTCACAGCTAAAAACAGAAACACACGCATACAGAAAAAAATAGGTAGCGCTTCAATGCTGCCACATGATCTTCCCGGACAGAGAAGCCCGAATTTCACTCGATGAATCTATTGTGAAGACGGAGAAAACTCTTTAAAGTCTTTTCTCTAGCCCTTGTCATGTGTTCCGTCTCCTCCCAGGGTCCTTGTTGTCATCCCTCTCCTCTCCCCCACTCTGTTGCTTAACTTTCCTCCATTCCCACCAGCGTCGATACAGTTATCTGAAATCGTTCTTTGCACGTCGCCTTTGGCCAGGTTTTGTCTTGAAGGAGTTGTCACCCAGTCTGCCATTAACCTCCATCCACGGCAGATTTTTTTTTTTTTCCACATGCTTCTTTAAACCTTTGACTCCCGCACTCTATGCACCAATTGCAAAAATTTAACCCTTCGATTTCCTCGCCCTATCCACCAGCTTCCTGCAGGATAGGGTGAGAGAATCGAAGGGTTAAGTTTTTGATTTGCTGGCATGGTTGACAATGTGAGATGCTGGTGGACAGGGTGCAGGAGTCTTAAGGTTAAAGTTCCTATGGCGGTCTGAATTTTCTGTAATCATTTTTGTGTATGAGAATGGTTTGACCATGATTATGATAATACCAAAGAAATAAGAGGGAAGCAGGGAGAATTTCGAGGAGTGTTCTGAGCTTACTGTTTTTGTATTTTGTATCTGCTTCTATGCTAGCTGAATGGGTAGCGCAAACTGTGTTGGATTTGAGAAGTTCTTTACAACATGGGAGATAATTCTCAAGAGTTGTGTCCTTTGATTACATGATTATGATCCCTGATAGTGGAATTGTAGGATTACATCAATTTATTGACCAAAATCAATTCTGATTGCTTTTCTTCTGATTCAGAGTGAGTCCTTTATGGACTATCTTCAATGAGGACAACACATCCCAAACTTTCAAATAGAAAATATGAGTAATCCATCAACATCACATGCAATTAACGAACAAAACGAACAAAGTCTTGTTAAGGAAAGGATAGTGAGTTGTGACGGCAATGCAAAAATTGCCAGTTACAGGCAATGTGTTGAAGCACTGTCAAGGATTATCTCCATCATTTTTGCAGTTCAGTGCCTTTTTAGGGCGAATTTCTCTCGTACTCCTAAAAGAAAGCCCAAAGAACAAATTGCAACAAACAGACCTCACCACGTTCTGAGGTAGTCTTGGTTCGTTCGTGTTTGATTATTACAGGATGCTGGTGAACAGGATGCGGGAGACAAAGAGTTTAACTGACTAAACTGGCATCACCAGTATGACTGGTCCATTGTGATGGGCAGCAAAGAAGGCAGGTGTGACATAGAAGGCAATGGTTGTATGATGAACAGTAAAGGCAGGTGTGACATAGGAGGTAGTGGTTGTATGATGAACAGTAAAGGCAGATTTGACATAGGAGGCAATGGTTGTATGATGAACACTAAAGGCAGGTGTGACATAGGAGGTAGTGGTTGTGTGATGAACAGTAAAGGCAGGTGTGACATAGAAGGCAATGGTTGTATGATGAACAGTAAAGGCAGGTGTGACATAGAAGGCAATGGTTGTATGATGAACAGTAAAGGCATGTGTGACATAGGAGGTAGTTGTTGTATGATGAACAGTAAGGCAGGTGTGACATAGGAGGTAGTGGTTGTATGATGAACACTAAAGGCAGGTGTGACATAGAAGGCAATGGTTGTATGATGAACAGTAAAGGCAGATTTGACATAGGAGGTAGTTGTTGTATGATGAACAGTAAGGCAGGTGTGACATAGGAGGTAGTGGTTGTATGATGAACAGTAAAGGCAGGCGTGACATAGGAGGTAGTGGTTGTATGATGAACAGTAAAGGCAGGTTTGACATAGGAGGTAGTGGTTGTATGATGAACACTAAAGGCAGGTTTGACATAGCAGGTAGTGGTTGTATGATGAACAGTAAAGGCATGTGTGACATAGGAGGTAGTGGTTGTATGATGAATAGTAAAGGCAGGTGTGACATAGGAGGTAGTGGTTGTATGATGAATAGTAAAGGCAGGTGTGACATAGGAGGTAGTGGTTGTGTGATGAACAGTAAAGGCAGGTGTGACATAGAAGGCAATGGTCATATGATGAACAGTAAAGGCAGGTTTGACATAGGAGGTAGTGGTTGTATGATGAACAGTAAAGGCATGTGTGACATAGGAGGTAGTGGTTGTATGATGAACAGTAAAGGCACGTGTGACATAGGAGGTAGTGGTTGTGTGATGAACAGTAAAGGCAGGTTTGACATAGGAGGTAGTGGTTGTATGATGAACAGTAAAGGCAGGTGTGACATAGGAGGTAGTGGTTGTATGATGAACAGTAAAGGCAGATTTGACATAGGAGGTAGTGGTTGCATGATGAACAGTAAAGGCAGGTGTGACATAGGAGGTAGTGGTTGTATGATGAACACTAAAGGGCAGATTTGACATAGGAGGTAGTGGTTGCATGATGAACAGTAAAGGCAGGTGTGACATAGGAGGTAGTGGTTGTATGATGAACAGTAAAGGCAGGTGTGACATAGGAGGTAGTGGTTGCATGATGAACACTAAAGGCAGGTGTGACATAGGAGGTAGTGGTTGTATGATGAACAGTAAAGGCAGGTGTGACATAGAAGGCAATAGTTGTATGATGAACACTAAAGGCAGATTTGACATAGCAGGTAGTTGTATGATGAAACAGTAAAGGCAGGTTTAACATAGCAGGTAGTGGTTGTGTGATGAACAGTAAAGGCAGAGTTGACATAGGAGGTAGTTGTAGTATGATGAACAGTAAAGGCAGGTTTAACATAGGAGGTAGTTGTTGTATGATGAACAGTAAAGGCAGGCGTGACATAGGAGGTAGTGGTTGTATGATGAACAGTAAAGGCAGGTGTGACATAGGAGGTAGTGGTTGTGTGATGAACAGTAAAGGCAGAACTGACATAGGAGGTAGTGGTTGTGTAATGAACAGTAAAGGCAAGTGTGACATAGGAGGTAGTGATTGTATGATGAACAGTAAAGGCAGGTGTGACATTGGAGGTAGTGGTTGTGTGATGAACAGTAAAGGCAGGTGTGACATAGGAGGTAGTGGTTGCATGATGAACAGTATAAAGAAGACAGGTGGGCAGTGGTTGATTTGTTCATTATGATGGACAGTGTGTATATATGTGTGTGTAAGACAGAGTCAAACAGAGGATGGCAACTTGGGTCAAGGGTCACACACCTGATAGGCTGAGTTGTACCATATCTCAGCATCCTCTATGTGTGTGTGTGTGTGTGTGTGTGCGTGTGTGTATGTGGTGTGTGTGTGTGTGTGTGTGTGTGTGTGTGTGTGTGTGTGTGTGTGAGTGTGTGCATGTGTGTTCACATATGCATTGCGTGTGTGTCAGTGAATATGTTATCCTGTTCTTCTCCCTTAACTCGTGTAAAGAGTCCTGGGGCGACGCACTAAAGAACTGTTCACCAGATTCCCCCAGCTTTGTCAAAGCCAAAGCCTGGATCTCTGTAAATGGTTTGTCTGTATATCCCATAATGTTGTCTGTCCATCAGTTTTTATTTGTTTGTTTGTTTGTTTTTTTGTTTGTTGTTTGTTAGTTAGTTAGTTTGTTTGTTTGTTAGTTTGTTTGTTTGTTTGTTTGTTTGTTTATTTAATTGTTTATTTGTTTCTGTCATTCCCTCAGTCTTCCTCTCTCAAAGTTTCTTGTTACATGGCCATACCAACGTTGTTTTCGTGTACACTTCTATTTCTTCAATGCGTGTATTCATTTTTATTATTTGGATCTCCTTTTTCAATATTTTTCCAACAGTTATGTTGTTACAATGGCTCCTTGCATTTATTTTTGTTTCATATTTAGTTATTGTCTGTTTTTATTCGTATTAAAGTTTAATGATGTTTTGTTCCTGTAAAGTACAAGATTGAGGCAGCCGAGATGTGGTTTCTAAGAAGAATGTTGAGAGTTCCACGGACAGCAAAGAAAACAAATAAGACAGTCTTGATGGAGGCAGACACAAGTAGATCACTCATAAGGAAGATTAGGAAAAGACAGGCAACATTTATAGGCCATTTTATGAGGAAGGGGGATTTGGAGCACCTGGTCACAACGGGAAAGCTGGAGGGAAAGAGAGCACCGGGTAGACCCAGGGAGAAAATGCTGGACGGACTTGCAGAGTGGCTGGGAACGAGGGGGGTGGGAGAGATGCTAGGGGCAACAAGAGATAGAGACAGATGGAAGTCCATGATCGCCAACGCCATGCGGCAGGGCACCTGATGATGATGATGATGAAAGTACAACAAACATGATTTTGACATGAAGCGTTTGCGCTTTATACATGAAATTGGGATTATTGTTGTTGTTATTATTATTATCATTATTATTATTATATCATTATTATTATTATTACATTTATTATTATTATTATTGTCATCATCATCATCATCATAATGATTATCAATCATCATAACCATTACTATTACTACTACTATGACTACTACTACCACTATTACTATCTTCATCAGCAGCAGCAGCAGCATTATCATTATCAAAGAAGGCAGGTTTGATATGGGAGGTAGTGGCAGAAGTCCAGACGCCAGTTTTCATTGTTTAGTTTTATCTGCACAGGCTGCCAGCCCCAAAATGTTCAACACAGGACTTCTGGCCTTTGAGACGAGCGTGATAACCACTGCATTGTTAAACTACAACATGTTTTGTGGCCTACATGGGTCTTGACTCAGAACATCCCCATTATCAGCATGGTGTTGCAACCAACAAAAATATCGGGCAACCACTTACTTAGAATAAGGGAATAAAACTTCACTATTTCATAAAATGATGGGGGGATGCAACTGTACGCTGTTTATTCATTGCTGACTGCACAAAGACTCGGCCTCACGGGATGAAGGACTGGTCTGTGTGCTGCCCGTGCAAAGTGGACGTAACCGATGTCGCAATAGACCTTTGATTCACCCCCAAATTGCCCCCTCACGCAATTTCAGGAAGAATAGCCCCCAAACGCTAGTGTGTGTTCCTCCAAAGTCAGTTTCGTCCTCCATTCGAGGCGCCTTGTTTAGATCAAATCGATGGCTGCTCTGAAGCTGGCATTCCCAGGGGGGAGTCTTAATGGCTGGCAGGCAAAATTGTACAGGGCGCGTTTTCTGTTTTTATGCCTCAAGCATTGCATTGTCGTTGCAGGGGTTATCTTTTCCTCTCTTCTGTGTGTCACAGCAGTCATATGGCTATATCAAACTTGCCTTTGGCTTTCTTTCATTTTCTACCCCTCTTTTTAGCTTTCAATTTTTTCCTTTCAAAAAAGGGGAGATTGTCTGTTTGTATGTGTTTGTGCTATTGTCTGTCTCGAACCAAAAATGTAACCGCAAGACTTTCTCGGCTGTATTTGGATAGATAATTACTTGGATAAAAGGTGTGGTGTTGCTTATTAAGTTTTGAGGACAAGATGTCAAGTTCAAGGTCAGCTAGACCAAAAAAAATGCCAAAAAAGTGGAAGTGAGTGAACAACACTTTCTCGGGAATTTCTGACAATGTTAAAAAAAAAG
>JAPXFY010000019.1:22508964-22510933 GCA_030674185.1 Monoplex corrugatus
TTTTCGGTATCATAAATTTCCTTAAGAACAATTGCCATTTTTTTCAATTCCAAATTTATCTAGGGCCTCAATCATTTTTGTAGAAATATTGTCTGGTCCTGGGCTTTTCCTGGTTTCATCATTTTCAACGCTGCTCTAATTTCATCTTTCATTATTGGTGGCCTAACATTTCTTTTGTCATCCAGTTTTTTACTTTTCTTTCAAATCTAGGAATATCTTCAGAGCTTCATTTATTGAGTTTCTCAAATTTGTCCATTGTTCCTCACTGTTACCAACGTCCTCCAGACTACTGAATTTGTCTTGATCATATACTTTAACTTTTGCACGAGTCGATTCGTCTGTCTTTAAGAGTCCAAGATTTAGTTTGATGTTACTTTTGGTTTGTTTTTTCTCTTTAGTTTTAGCCTTAATCTTCCCATTACTGGACTATGGTCACTGTTGCAGCCTGCACCTGGTGATGTTTTTGCTATCAGTAAAGAATTTCCAAATCTTTTATCTTTAACACTGAGCCTTGGTTGTCTCTAATTCTTCATAGAAATTGTCAATTTCTTCCTCAGCACTTGGGGATATTGGTGCACATACTTGGACATTGATGATACCAAATGGTTTGCCATCCAATCTAACAAATAAAACTCGGTCTGATATAGCCCAATATCCTTCGAAAGACTTTGACTTGTTGCTGTCCATTATGATGCCTATTCCTCTTTCATATGAGTCTCCCCCAGAATATATAATTAATGCTTGCCTGATGTTATCATCCTGCTCCCTTCCAACTCACCTCCCCTAGTGCTAAAATATTGATGTAGGCCTTTCCATCTCTATCTTGACATTTTCTAATTTTCCTTTTTGCAGTAATGTTCTTATATTCCAAGTAGCAATTTATATATTTTTAATCCGATTGCAGCAGCCTGATGTGTCATCTGCGCAGCCTGACATTCCCTACCGGGCGAAGGTGCTCTATAGGAGTTCCTATTTACGTCGTTTGGTTTTCGTTTCTTTCGTCTGATACGAGGAAGGACACAATGGTTGTATCCCGTTGCCTTCCATTGGGTTTTATACGGCCTTTCCTCTAGTCTTTGTCGTTTGCACGACTACCCACAGAACAGTGGAGTGATTTCCTGTAAGGATTTACTTCCTTAGTCTTGATCCTCCCCGAGATAACCACAAGTCTTGTGATTTTCTGTGTCAGGGTTTACTCCCTTAGCCTTGATCTGTCGTGAGACAACCACAAGGCAGTGGTGTTTTTTTCTGTCAGGGTTTACTTCCTTAGCCCTGGTCTCTCCCGAGACACCCACAAAGCAGTGGTGCTATATATCCATGGCTGGGGGTCTCCTTCGTGGTCACCATGGTATGTCCACACGCCGGTGGATCTGCGTGCCGCACGTCTGGGAACCAAACTTTCTCCAAGACCCTCGAGCTTAGCCTGAGTCTGTGGAGATCAGTATCACCCTGAAAAACACTGACCACTACACGAACGGTGTAGAAAATTACAGATTGTGATTTAAGAGTTAAGGAAGTGAAACCCCGTTCGTCTTATTCCCACAGTCCATAAAAAAAGGTAAGACAAAAAAAATCAACAGTAATTTTACGTTGTAGAACGCATTTGTATCCTCTGTTTCCAAGTTACTAGAATCATATCTGCTATTTTATTCTGCTCAACACCACATGAGGAAAATCGTCTGCTCTTTTTTTCCACTTGCTTTTATGCATCTTTTCGTTGTTGACTTTTTATATGCTTGACAAAGGCCAGTTGGGCGAAAATATGCACCTGACCTGTCTTTGTGTTGTTCTATTGAATACGCGTTCTCATTCCATTTTTGTGTATTTTTCGCTCTTGTGTGCTTAAAAGCTGGCAGTCACTTTGATTTAAGATTTAGTTTTTCGTTTGTTTGCGAAAACAAGAAAGTCAGTTTTGCATTATGTAATGACAACCAATTTCTCATCCCTGTCATGTCAAAAAAATTCATGA
>JAPXFY010000019.1:22511033-22528533 GCA_030674185.1 Monoplex corrugatus
AAAGTAATAACAATATAAAACTGGATAGTGATAATAGTGTACCTAAAGTAATAACAATATAAAACTGGATATTGATAATAGTGTACCTAAAGTCATAACAATAGAATGAAAGTGATATGTGCAATAGCCATGACAATAACTACGAAGAAGATAATGGTAGTGACAAAAATATTAGTATTAAAAAACAAAGAAGATAATAGTAATGATAATGACAACGAAGACGGTGACAAAGAAAAAGTACAGAGAGAAAAAAGTCGTGTAGCTTGTTCTGGTGAATATCAGCGCTGGTGAAATAAAAAATGACAATGACCACAGTGTTGATCACCAAGAAAGAGAAAAAAATGATGATGATGACCATGAACACCGACAACGACGGTGATGACGACGATGACTATAATGATGATATGGCGACGATGATATTGATGACGATCTTTGAGATGATGATGTCAGCAGTGACAACAATGTCGATGAAAACAACAACAAAGTTGATGGTGCTAATTATTCTAACAGCCACAGACTGTTCAGGAGAGAACCAGTTCCAGTGTGGTATCAACGGGCGATGTATGTCTATGTACTTCCGCTGTGATGGTAGTTCCGACTGTTGCGATGATGAGAAGGACTGTGGTAAGTCAGCTCTGGCTTTGTTTGTTTTTTGTTTTTTTTGTTTTTTTTTGCAAACAAATATTTTTATTTGCACATCACAAGGGACTCAGATTCATACATCACACTTCGTTCTATCGGTCTATCTATGCATATATATACATATATATATATATATATATATATATATATTGTGTGTGGTGTGTGTGTGTGTGTGTGTGTGTGTATGTGTGTGTGTGTGTGCGTGTGTGTGTATGTGTATGTGTGTGTGTGTGTGTGTGTGTGTGTTTTCTCCAAGTATCTGAGCCTGCATGGTCTTCATCATACATCACACTTCGTTCTATCGGTCTATCTATGCATATATATACATATATATATATATATATATATATATATTATATATATATGGTGTGTGTGTGTGTGTGTGTGTGTGTGTGTGTGTGTGTGTGTGTGTGTGTGTGTGTGTGTTTGTGTATGTGTGTGTGTGTGTGGTGGTGGTCTTTGATTTAATGTCTATTCACTAAAGTGATTTTAGACAAAAACAAAAAAAAACAAACCCAACTTGCAAAAGGTTAATCTTCAGGAAAAAAAGAAATGAACCAGAAAAACAAGACAAGAAAGAAAAATTTACAAATGACGTTATCATAATTAACGACTGAAACAGTAAAATTAGCTAACCATAACACTGAACATGAGAAATAACGGCACGTTAAAGATATTTCGCTATCGGACTTTTTGACAGGCTAACAAAAAATTCATATGTTAAGGATGGTGAGGCAAATATGTCAGAAACTGTCTTCGTTGATAACGTAGGTATATGTCGTTTTACCTGAACGCATGAAAGAATATGACTATGTGTTATCTTCTTTCCACACAGGCACACTACATTCCTGGTGTATTTTGTTTTGAATGCATCAAGTTTCCACCTATACATAAGGGATTGTATACTTCTGCTGGCAGGGAACCGCTTAGGTGTTTTGCTAATTTCAAAATTCATGTAACATTTTTCATACTTTTTCTGTTTATCTTGAAACTGCTTCCATACGTAGGCGTCCACTAAGGTATAACACTCATGCAATGAGAGGGAAAGTTGTATATGATTTGAATCTGGTGAGCTCTTTGCCCCCGTTTGGCAGCCCTATCAACCATATCATTGTAATGAAAAGAACTATGAGATGGTATCCAGCAGAAAGTAATATCAGTGCCTCTTAAGGATAAACTATTAATCAAGTGAGTAATTTCCAATATCATTTCAGATCTTGTTTGTAATTTTGATAATTCAAGAGCTTGAAGTACAGATTTTGAATCAACGCAAAAAAGTATCTGGGGAATTGTCCTAGGAAGATTTATCATACAATTCAAAGCCATTAAGATTGCAAAGAGTTCTGCAGTAAAGATAGATTTATAAAGTCCTGTATAGAAAGATTTCTCAATTTTGAGAGCAGGTATTAAAAACGCTGAGCCTGCTTGTCTTTCAATTATTGAACCATCAGTGTAAACTTTCAAGTGATCGGAATAAAAGTCTTCTATATGACATTTAACGTGACTTGCCAGTAAGTTGATATTATCTTCTTTTTTTAAGTCAGTGTGGTGTATGTCAAATCGTGCTCTTTGAAGTTCCCAACTGGGTACTGGTGAAAACGAAGGTCTTAAAGTTACAGGACCTGTGTCTAAATCAATTCCAGAGCCTTTCATAACATCAGCTGTAAATGTTGCAAGCGTGACCTGTGAGGATATTGATTTAGCTCTTTTTGGAAAGTCAAATGTTCCTGAACAACACTGCAGTTGTCTGCATCTCTCAAGCCTGGATCACGACAATATAATATGAGAGTAAGTGCAGAGTACAGTCCTATCACGAAGGCTCAATCTTAGATGGATCTTCACATAATCATATTCATTACCATAAAACCATCAATGATAATAGCATCATGATAATTGTCCCAGTTCTATGGCTCTACATGCTCTGATCTACTGTGAAGTCAGTTTCTGGTTCCTCTATCAGTTCCACACCAGGAATGATTTCCAGTTGTGGTCTGTGGTATCAGTGGGTTATGGGGGCTGTCGTTGGAGGGCCATGGTAGTGATCTCCTAACTGGGGGTGAGATACTTTTACTCGGTCCGGTTCTGTGACTGAGCGATCTCTGTCGTTAGTAAGAGTACGCAGTGTCCATTGTAAGTTAGATCACAACAGGCACCAATGAACTCGACTGAAGTGACCCAGCAGAAGTGCAGGATCCACTGTGGTGGGTGGCTTCATGATGGCTTAACATTTCTAGCTCGTGACACTAGGATTCTGACTGAATGAACTTGGTGTTGATGGTGTGTTGTGGAGCCAGAGTGAGCCGCATGGAAACAACACCACTGGGGCAGCACACAAGTTGGGACAGACAAAGAAAGTAGAGACCAAGAAAATGTGTTGTTGTGTACTTATATTGCAGACAATGTGCAGTGGTTAGAGAAGGGTGGCCCATGGTAAAGAGACAGAAACAAAAAACAAAATAAGATTTCAAATAAGAAAGCTACCTTTTGTTCACCATAGTATGTCATGATATCATCGTGTCTCAACTTGCATTGACTTACATCATGTACTTATATCAATTTTTCATACAGATCAGTATCAGTGCCCGAGCTACACGCAGACATGCCCAGGCACCCACAAGTGTATGAAGGAATCCATGCTATGTGATGGATACGATGATTGTGGGAATGGATGGGACGAACGACAAGGTTGTAAAATGAAAAGTTATTTCCATTGGAATTAAGTTTTGTGATAATGTCTTCATTGTGGATGCAGAATTAGAGGATAGTTCCTTTTGCATTTATTAGTGTATTTATTTGTCTGTTTGTTTGTGACGCTGCATACAATTTTCATGGGAAATGGAGAGGCTCTACTTCTGAACTTTGCTGGGAAAACCCACCTGACTTTTTAAACTTGTCATTTTTGAGAACTACACATTCTACTAGTCAGATTTTGTCTAAGTTCTGAACTGAAATAGAAATTTATAATGAAATAGTTTTTTTTTTTTTTCATTTTCTCCTGTCCCATCTAAAACGGCTGAGCCGCGTGACTACTACAAACTTTAAAGCAGATTGTCCATATACTGAGGAATGGAATTTCTTATGACCGAACAAGTGAATTTTCTTCTTCACAAACTACTAATGCGATGTTTTCTTTTTCTTTGTATGTGTGTAGAGGGAAGGGGGTCTTTTTTGCTTCTTTGTTTTTTTTCCTCGTCATTTAGTTTTCATTTGAACAAAACAGCGCCATGTTCATGATTTTGGAAAAGCACTGTCACATTCCTTAATTATTGATTAATCAATTCATTGATGCAATGAATGAATTCGTTTGTTTTGAAATTCTGGATTTATCACGAGTTTTATAACTCATTCTGTGAAAATTACATTAAAAAAGACTTGAACTTGTTTGCGTGAATTTGTTCCTCTTGTCATTCCTGTGTCTTTTCTATATGTCTGTCTTTTTATCTCCATGACATGTCTGTTTCTCTCTGACTCTGTCCATCTGTCTTACTGTGTGTCTGTCTGTCTGCTTACTGTGTGTCTGTCCATCTGTCTTACTGTGTGTCTGTCCATCTGTCTTACTGTGTGTCTGTCTTACTGTGTCTGTACTGGTGTCTGTCTTACTGTGTGTCTGTCTTACTGTGTGTCTGTCCATCTGTCTTACTGTGTGTCTGTCTTACTGTGTGTCTGTCTTACTGTGTGTCTGTCTTACTATGTGTCTGTCCATCTGTCTTACTGTGTGTCTGTCCGTCTGTCTTACGTGTGTCTGTCTGTCTTCTTACTGTCCATATGTCTTCTGTCCATCTGTCTTACTGTCCGTATGTCTTACTGTCCGTCTGTCCGTCTGTCTTACTGTCCGTCTGTCCGTCTGTCTGTCTGTCTGTCTGTCTTACTGTCCATCTGTCCATATGTCTGATTGTCCGTCTGTCCGTCTGTCCGTCTGTCTGTCTGTCTTACTGTCTGTCTGTCCATCTGTCTGTCTGTCGTCTGTCTGTCTGTCTAGCTAGCTCTTCCTGCGTATATGCATGTCTATTTTGTTTTCACGTCTTTTGTCTGAGATCGTCACCACTGTGGTCCATTTGATTTTGGTGTTGTTTTGGTTGTTATTGCTAGTGCTGCTGTCATTGCATATGTAATTTTTGTTGTTATAGTTGTTGTTGTTGTTCCTCCTTCTCTTCTTCTTCTTCCTCTTGTTCTTCTTCTTCTTTTCTTCTTCTTTTTCTTCATTTTTATGACCAACATTTTCTTCTTCTTCTCCTCCTCCTCCTCCTTCTCCTTCTCCCCCTTCTTCTTCTGCTTATTCATCATCATCATCATCATCTTCTTCTTCTTCTTCTTCTTCTTCTTCTTCTTCACCTCCTCCTCCTCCTCCTTCTCATACTTCTCCTTCTTCTAGAAGCCTCACTTATCTGTTTGTCGTATTCTACAGTCTGACAGGCCCCTAGCCTGTATGTTGTGTGGGTATGCATGGTCTCCCCGACACATGGGTGGGTTATTCAGGTCAAATGACACTAAAGTAGTTCTAAGCCATGTTCAGTGCTTCATAATGGGTTTTATAAGGGCTGATGGGTGTGAGGCTCACTAAGGCGCAAACTATGGAAAGAGAGACAGAGAGAGACCTACTTCCATTCATATATCAACACAACACCTAACATTCAAACTTCCACACAAGTTTCTTTGTTAATACACACGCACTCATTCTCACTCACACGACATTATAAATATTCACACATTATTAGTTCACATCCAACACAAACGGCAGTCACTACCTCAACATCAATCGACACGCACTGTGTATAGTTCAGAAACGTCTTCAGGCAATGGCATGTGGAGTCATGAACCGGCACTGCCAACACTGAACATCATAAATCTGAAAGATACTCATAACAGCTGTAGTCAAAAGATGTGTACTAACAGACGATGACCACACACCAAATGCACTTAAAGATGAATATACTTTAAAACAATGAGGTGGCGAATCGGTGAATTAAGCAGAAGAAACTGCTGAAGGCGATGGAAGACGAATTCTCCGAACTCATCGTGGCGACATGAGCTGAAGTACCTTTCTAGTCTGCAGGGGTTCTGCCAGGGAATTTCTGGTATGCAGGGGTTCTGTTGACAGTTGATGCCCCCCCCCCCCCCCTAGTAACAACACAAAACGCCAGACGACGATGGAAGCCTCACATGGTCATTCCGGCACAGTCCGTCGCCAGGTGCCCCACTGTTGCTGACCCGTTGACAAAACTTTCACAGGAAAGAAGGGAAGAAGTGAGGCAATCTGGAACTTTATTGTTCTTAAGCCACTAAACCAAAGACTTATAGTCCATAACCATACCTCCACAGTCTTTGTCTTGTCCTTATGTGAACATTGTAGCATTTAAACAAACAAACACACACACACACACACACACACGCGCGCGCGCACGCACACACACGCACGCACACACACAAACACACACACATATGTATATGTATGTATATATAATTATATATATATATATATACATATACAGAGATATATATATATATATTTATATTTATATATATATATATATATATTATATATATATATATATATATGTCCTTAACTGGTCGTAAACACAATTGCAAGTACACATAATTATGTAAAATATATGCATACACCATTATATGATGTATACATAGGTACCCATGAACATATGTCACACGCACAGACTTATATATGCAGTGGACTATCTGTGACCACAAGTATGAGCTTGTGTGAGCGCGTGTATGCTTATGTATACGTATTAAGTACAAGTGCCCTCTTCCGTGCGCGTGCACGTGTGTACGTGCGTGTTCATGATGCGCACACTCTTTTTATCAACGCACACTGAATTTTTGCTGAGATGCCTAAATCAAATCAAATCAAATCATATGTTGCTTATAGCCCAGCTGACCACACAGGCCATAGCCGAAATCCTAACGTGTCACGGTATTGTTAAATTATGTTGTCAATCTATAACTTACTCCTCATTGAACAACACATGCGATAACTAACGTCATGACAACAAAATCGGATCCTTACGTTTACACAACGATACATGCACATGAATACGAAATTCCAATTTAATTCATGTCGACTATGTAACTAGCTGCATCCTGATATTTCTTCCACACTATTTCATACTTGATATTGCTCAGTCATTTAGTTTCCAAGTCTTGTATCCGCGACAGTACATATAATATCCATTGACAACGAACTGAACAGTGCAACAGCTTGGCCTATAAGTTTACGGTTTCCTACGAGTAAACGTCATTGCCGCAGCGTTCAACATCACCCTCACAAGAATTAGGTTCAACAATAATCTTCCTCTCACGAATGTGTTAGGGAACAATTTCTTCGTGTACAAATTACTCGAAATTGCCATTCTTACAGGTATTTTGTTAACGATTTATAATTCATACATGTTAATTTCAGGAATATCACAAACTAGGCCTACTTTAGACAATTCTAGCCTTCAAAGTATCAACTATTCCATTTTTCAACAGACAGTACATGTATTTTGAATTGAAATAAGATTTCAAAATCATCATTCCTTCCAACTGTATGGTTTGCTACGCAGCGACAATCCCAAATATTTTCCTCCATTTAAACTCCTACCATAGCAAGCAATACCTAGCTTCAAATCTTTGCTGGCCATGCTATTTATTTTCATTGGCCAATGACTACGCTATGCTAGACTATTAATGTCTCTGATGGCTCTTCCGCCATGGACTCACGACTTATCACGCTCTCGTTTTAAAGTCTACAATCCATGTTTGCCAGTTACCTGCATGGCGCACAATTCCTATATGATTTGCTTGCTTAACATGCAGCTTAATTTAACATTAAAAAATTACATAGGTATAAAGCATTCAGTATTAACACTACTTTCTGACTAAATACATCATTATGCACAGCACTACAGTTTGTTTTGAAACACTGTTCACAATCAAAATTTTGTGAAACACAAGCTCTGTGCCCTCAACGTGAAAAACTACCTTCTACATGAGAACTGCCTTCTACATGAAACTGCTTCTACATGAAAACTGCCTTCTACATGAAAACTGCCTTCTACATGAAACTGCCTCTACATGAAAACTGCCTCTACATGAAAACTACTTCTACATGAAAACTACCTTCTACATGAAACTACCTTCTACATGAAAAATGCCTTCTACATGAAAACTGCCTTCTACATGAAAACTGCCTTCTACAGAAAACTGCCTTCTACATGAAAACTGCCTTCTACATGAAAACTGCCTTCTACATGAAAACTGCCTTCTACATGAAAACTGCCTTCTACATGAAAACTGCCTTCTACATGAAAACTGCCTTCTACATGAAAACTGCCTCTACATGAAATGCCTTCTACATGAAAACTGCCTTCTACATGAAAACTGCCTTCTACATGAAAACTGCCTTCTGCATGAAAACTGCTTCTACATGAAAACTGCCTTCTACATGAAAACTGCCTTCTACATGAAAACTGCTTCTACATGAAAACTACCTTCTACATGAAAACTGCCTTCTACATGAAAACTGCCTTCTACATGAAAACTGCCTTTCTACATGAAAACTGCCTTCTACATGAAAGCTGCCTTCTACATGAAAACTGCCTTCTACATGAAAACTGCCTTCTACATGAAAACTGCCTTCTACATGAAAACTGCCTTCTACATGAAAACTGCCTTCTACATGAAAACTGCCTTCTACATGAAAGCTGCCTTCTACATGAAAACTGCCTTCTACATGAAAACTGCCTTCTACATGAAAACTGCCTTCTACATGAAAACTGCCTTCTACATGAAAACTGCCTTCTACATGAAAACTGCCTTCTACATGAAAACTGCCTTCTGCATGAAAACTGCCTTCTACATGAAAACTGCCTTCTACATGAAAACTGCCTTCTACATGAAAACTGCCTTCTACATGAAAACTGCCTTCTACATGAAAACTGCCTTCTTATGGATTTAACATTAATTTCTTTACCCATTACATTTTCTTTCAATTACAGCTACTCGTGTTTGAATTTCAAATGAGCACGATACAATACAGTACTTATCTTCACAATACCCAAAGGGAATTCAACGACGACGACGACGAACGGGCACCACAAAACTACATAATTATAAGACATAAAGCCACCATACTAGAGATGATACTTAAGTACTTCCATCCCACACCATCTGGGATGTCCAGACATCTCTCTGAAGTACGAACTAACTAACATGGACCACATGGATAGTAGTATTCTAAGGCATAGAACATGACTACAACACTAAATGACTACAACACTACTCTGCATCTGTCTGAGACAGAAAATGACTTCACCTAGTCTTCTCCTAAAACCTTCTGCTAGGAGGCCCAAAAACGAAGTGAGACAAACTTGAACATACAGACTAGCACTGCAGTGTGTTTTGAAACACTGTTCACAATCAAAATTTGTGCACCTCAATGTGAAAAACTACCTTCTACTTGAAAACTACCTTCTGCATGAAAACTGCCTTCTACATGAAAACTGCCTTCTACATGAAAGCTACCTTCTGCATGAAAACTGCCTTCTACATGAAAACTGCCTTCTACATGAAAACTACCTTCTGCATGAAAACTGCCTTCTACATGAAAACTACCTTCTATATGAAAACTGCCTTCTACATGAAAACTGCCTTCTACATGAAAACTGCCTTCTACATGAAAACTGCCTTCTACATGAAAACTGCCTTCTACTTGAAAACTACCTTCTGCTTGAAAACAGCCTTCTACTTGAAAACTACCTTCTACTTGAAAACTGCCTTCTACTTGAAAACTGCCTTCTACATGAAAACTGCCTTCTACATGAAAACTACCTTCTACTTGAAAACTACCTTCTACCAGAAAACTGCCTCTCTGACACAGAATGCGCTGCATGTGTAAAATCTTCCCTCCCTATCTCGTAAGTCTGCAACATTGCCTTACCATACTGAATCTTTCCATTCCTTTCTATCTAATAACACCAGCTGATCCAGTCGTGAAAATGGGTAATACAGATACAGAGAAACAGTTCACAACAGTTATAACCTATCTTTCTTTATTGACAGAATAATGAAACATAGATAGGCAATAGTATAAAGAAACCCAAAGTAAAACATAACTTAATGACCTTGCCACCATGAAGAGTTTACATATAAGATTACATATATGCCATAACTGTTTGAGAAAATTTTTACGCTGTATTTTCTATAATTATAAGTCCATAAGAAATATTCTGAGCATGGAGACATTGTCTAACAAAAATCAAATCTGTAACTTCCTTTTCTCAGCATACGCATAACGAACGAAGTGTTTGTTATTGTGAAGAGATTGTTTCTGTGAAGGTTTTTGGTGATCTTTCTTGTAGTTATGAAAGCTGTGGACTCAAGATCTGATGTCTCCAGTTTCACCCAAGCTGCAATATACTGGCCTGATAGCTGACTATCAGAAAAAAATGTTCTTCACTGACTAAAAACACGTTGGCAAAAAAACATGCCCATTTTTATATTAAAATGACGTACAATTACGTATTAGAGTATAGTTGGTAATAGTAATAATAACGATAATAATAATAAATAAACTAATAACATAATAATAAATAAAAACACCACGAGGGCGTGGATGGTACCCAGAGCACCAACGCCCCACCGCTCTAGGGACACTCACTTCCCAAACTCCCGACGCCAATCTGCAGTCATTTCTACAAGCAAAGCAAAGGGGGATGGAGGCCTATCCACTCACCGCACGACCCATCCGGACGAAGCATCCAGTTACCCTGTTTACAAACAGAATGGCAAATCGTTGAAATGACAAACCACGGGACACAGTCACACAATGCGCACCAACCAGGTCCAGCGCAGCCTCCTAACCAAGAGAGAATGGAAAATTTTGTGCACCCTCAATGTGAAAAACTACCTTCTACTTGAAAACTACCTTTGCATGAAAACTGCCTTCTACATGAAAACTGCCTTCTACATGAAAACTACCTTCTGCATGAAAACTGCCTTCTACATGAAAACTGCCTTCTACATGAAAACTACCTTCTACATGAAAACTGCCTTCTACATGAAAACTACCTTCTACATGAAAACTGCCTTCTACATGAAAACTACCTTCTACATGAAAACTGCCTTCTACATGAAAACTACCTTCTACATGAAAACTGCCTTCTACATGAAAACTGCCTTCTACTTGAAAACTGTCTTCTACATGAAAACTGCCTTCTACATGAAAACTACCTTCTACATGAAAACTGCCTTCTACATGAAAACTGCCTTCTACATGAAAACTACCTTCTACATGAAAACTGCCTTCTACATGAAAACTGCCTTCTACATGAAAACTGCCTTCTACGTGAAAACTACTTTCTACATGAAACTGCCTTCTACATGAAATCTGCCTTCTACCAGAAAACTGCCTTCTACTTGAAAACTGCCTTCTACATGAAAACTACCTTCTACATGAAAACTGCCTTCTACATGAAAACTGCCTTCTACTTGAAAACTACCTTCTACATGAAAACTGCCTTCTACATGAAAACTGCCTCTCTGACACAGAATGCGCTGCATGTGTAAAATCTTCCCTCCCAATCTCGCAAGTCTGCAACATTGCCTTACCATACTGAATCTTTCCATTCCTTTCTATCTAATAACACCAGCTGATCCGGTCGTGAAAATGTGTAATATAGATACAGAGAAACAGTTCACAACAGTTATAACCTATCTTTCTTTATTGACAGAATAATGCAACATAGATAGGCAATAGTATAAAGAAACCCAAAGTAAAACATAACTTAATGACCTTGCCACCATGAAGAGTTTACGTATAAGATTACATATATGCCATAACTGTTTGAGACACATTTTTACGCTGCATTTTCTATAAGTCCATAAGAAATATTCTGAGCATGCAGACACTGTCTAACAAAAATCAAAACTGTAATTTCCTTTTCTCGGCATATACATAACGAACGAAGTGTTTGTTGTTGTGAAGAGATTGTTTCTGTGAAGGTTTTTGGTGATCTTTCTTGTAGCTATGAAAGCTGTGGACTCAAGATCTGATGTCTCCAGTTTCACCCAAGCTGCAATATACAGGCCTGAAAGCTGACTATCAGAAAAAAATGTTCTTCACTGATTAAAAACACGTTGCCAAAAAAACATGTCCATTTTTATATTAAAATGACGTACAATTACGTATTAGAATTATGTTGGTGTACAATAAACATATAGTTGGTAATAATAATAATAATAATATAATAATGATAATAATTATAACGATAATAATAATAATACTAATAATAATAATAAACACCACGAGGGCGTGGATGGTACCCAGAGCACCAACGCCCCACCACTCTAGGGACACTCACTTCCCAAACTCCCGGCGCCAATCTGCAGTCATTTCTTCAAGCAAAGCAAAGGGGGAGGCCTATCCACGCGCTGCACGACCCATCCAGACCAAGCCTCCGGTTACCCTGTTTACAAACAGAATGGCAAATCGTTGAAATGACAAACCACGGGACACAGTCACACAATGCGCACCAACCAGGTCCAGTGCAGCCTCCTGACCAAGAGAGAATGGAAGACCCCTCTCTTGCTCCACTCTCTCTCTCTCTCTCTTTGTCTCTCTGTCCACTCTATAATAATAATTATCATCATCATCAAGTGCCCTTCTGCATGGCATTGGCAATCATGGCCCTTCATATGTATCTATCCCTTGTTGCAGCGAGCACATCCTCCACCCTCTCTGTTCTCAGCCACCCTGCAAGTCCATCCAATATTTTCTCACTCTCTTTCCCTCCAGCTTTCTGTTGTGACCAGGTCCTCTAATTCCCCTTTTCTCATAAAATAGCCTCTAAATGTTGCCTATCTTTCCTAATCTTCCTTATCAATGATCTTCTTGTGTCTGCCTCCATCAAGACTGTTTCGTTTGTTTTCTTTGCTGTCCATGGAACTCTCAACATTCTTCTCAGAAATTACATCTCGGCTGCCTCAATCTTATTCTGGCTATTCTTGTTGACTGTCCACGCCTCACAACCATATAACTTTACTATCAGTTCTATATAGCATTCAATAACTCTCTTCCTGATGTTAATTGATAGGCATTTGTTGGTAAGAATGCTTTTCATTGTTTTGAATGCTGTTTTGGCTTGGCCCATTTTGCTGGCTATTTCTGATGTGCATCTGCCATCTGATTGTTCCCAGACATTTAAACTTATTAACCTGTATCCAAAACAAGTGTGACTGCCCGCGTTCAAGCAAACAGGAAACAGAGAAAAACACGAAAGAAGAATACGAACGCGTATTTAATACAACAAGACAAGACTGGCACAAATTTTCGGCCAACTGGCCTTTGTCAAGCGTAATAGAAACAAACACTAGATATAAAAATTTTGAGAAAAACCTGTCTCAAGGTTGTGCTGTTTGCTGTTATTTTGCATGAGAGGATTTTATGTTTTTCACTGATTACCATGACTTCAGTCTTCTAACTATTTAGCTCCAACCCATTATTTTTGCTTTCTGTTTCTATTACATTCACAAGGTTTTGTAGGTCCCTTTCATTTTCTGTAATTAGCACGGTGTCATCTGCGTAACGAAAGTTGTTTATCATTTTTCCACCAATCTTTGATGCAGGACATTCTTCTAAATTTCTCATCATATTTTCACTGTAAGATGAAAACAGATCTTGTGACAGAACACAACCTCGTCTGACTCCTCTTTTGATATTTTAATACTAACTGTGCTAAAAATGAAAGAAGAGCACTCCATAATAATAGACGTTGAGTAAAGCTGTTTGTAAGCATATCATTTGACAGCTTGAGCTCAGCTGAGAATGCGGATACATCACAAAGTTTCTTTTCTCTGTCTCTCTCTTTGTGTTCAATGTCTGTTTATTTGTCTGATTGTCTATCTGTTTTGCCTTCGGCTTCAGAGTACGATGTCTGTTTCTCTCCAGTCAACATATTATTTGATACAGTATGAGTGTGAAAAGACTGTGCAAACCCAACCTTCATACCACGTGGCTGGTTAAATGTGGCCTACAGTCACTGTTCCTTCCTTCGTTCATTCGTTTGTTTGTTTATTTGTTCATTCATTTATTCCTTTGTTTTATCAGCTGTTCTTTCGTTTGTTCTCTGTCTTCTTTCTTATTCATGTTACAGTTCTTATTGTGATTATCAGGGAGATTTTTATGTGCCTCTCTGTCTGTCTGTCTGTCTGTCTGTCTGTCTGTATCTGTGTCTCTGTGTGTGTCTCTTTCTCTTTATCTTTAGGGTTAGGGTTAGAGCTACAGGTTAGGGTTAGGGTTTAGGGTTAGGGTTAAGGTAAGGGTGAGGGTGAGGGTGAGTGCTTATGTTTATGGTTAGGGTTAAGGTTGGGTTAGGGTTAGGGTTAGGGTTGGGATTTAGGGTTTAGGGTTAGGGTGAGGGTTAGGGGTTAGGGGTTAGGGTTAGGGTGAGGGTTAGGGTGAGGGTAAAGGTGATGGTGAGGTTTAGGTTAGGGTTAGTAGGGTTAGGGTGAGAGTGGGGATGAGGGTGAGGGTGAAGGTGAGGGTGAGGTGAGGGTTAGGGCTAGGGCTAGGGGTTAAGGGTTAGTGGTTAGAGTTAGGGTTAGGGTTAAGGTAAGGGTTAAGGGTAAGGGTAAGGGTTATGGGTTAGGGTTAGTGTTAGGGTTAGGGTTAGGGTTAGAGTTAGACTGAGGGTGAGGGTAAGGGCTAGAGTGAGGGTTAGGGTGAGGATGAGGGTGAGGTTTATGGTGAGGGTGAGTGTGAGAGTTGGGGTTAGGGTTATAGGGTTAGGGTTTAAGGTTTAGGGTTAGGGTTAGGGTAGGGCAGTGGTAGAGGTAGGGTTAGGGGTTAGGGGTTGGGAGGGGGAGGGGTAGGGTAGGGTAGGGTTAGAATTAGGGGTAGGGGTATGGGTAGGGTAGGGTGAGGGCTAGACTTAGGGTTAGGGTTAGGGGTAGGGGTAGGGTGAGGTGAGGGTTAAGGTTAGGGTTAGTGTAAGAGTGAGGGTGAGGGTGGGTCAGATAGAGGGTGAGGGTAAGGGTTAGGGTTAGGGTGAGGGTGAGGGTGAGGATTAGGGTTAGGGAAAGGGTGAGGGTGAGGGTGAGGGTGAGGGTTAGGGTTAGGGTTAGGTTGGGGTTACAGTTAGGGTGAGGGTGAGGGTCAGGGTGAGGGTCAGGGTCAGGGTGAGGTTTAGGGTTAGGGTTAGGGTTAGTGTTTAAGGTTAGGGTTAGGTTAGGGGTTAGGGGTTAAAGGTTAAGGTGAGGGTGAGGGTGAGAGCTAGGGTTAAGAGTTAGGGTTAGGGTTAGAGGCTAAGAGTAGGGTTAGGTTAGGGTTAAGGGTTAAGGGTTAGGGGTTAGGGGTTATGGTTATGGTTATGGTTAGGGTGAGGGTGAGGGTTAGGGTTAGGGTGAGGATGAGGGTGATGGTGAGGGTGAGGGTTTGGGTTTGGGTGAGGGTGAGGGTAAGGGTTAGGGTTAGGGTTAGGGTTAAAGTTAGGGTAGGGTTAGGGTTAGGGTAAGAGTTAGAGTTAGAGTTAGGGTTAGGGTTAGGGTTAGGGTTAGTGTTAGTGTTAGGGTGAGGGTGAGGGTGATGGTTAGGGTTAGGTTTGGGGATTAGGGTTAGTGTTAGGGTTATGGTGAGGATGAGGATGAGGGTGAAGGTGAGGGTGAGGGTTTAGGGTTTAGGGTTTAGGGTTAGGGTTCAGGTTAAGGTTAGGGTTAGGATTAGGGTTGGGGTTAGGGACAGGGTTAGGGTAGGGTTATGGTTATGGTTAGGGATTAGGGTTAGGGTTAGGGTTAGGGTTACTGTTAGGGTTAGGGTTAGGATTAGGATTAGGGTTATGGTTAGATGAGGGTGAGGGTGAAGGGTTAGGGTTAGAGTTAAGGTTTCAGTTAGGGTTAGGTGAGGGTGAAAGTGAGGGTAAGGATGAGGGTTTAGGGTTTAGGGTTAGGGCTAGGGTTAGGGTTCAGGTTTGGGTTAGGGTTAGGGGTAGGGGTAGGGGTAGGGTTAGGGTTAGGGTTTAGGTTAGGGTTAGGGTGAGGGTGTGGATGAGGGTGAAGGTGAGGGTAAGGGTGAGGGTTTAGGGTTAGGGTTAGGGTAAGGATTAGGTTTGGGTTAGGGTTAGGGGTAGGGGTAGGGTATGGTTTAGGTTAGGGTTGGGGTGAGAGTGTGGATGAGGGTGAAGGTGAGGGTAAGGGTGAGGGTTTAGTGTTTAGGGTTAGGGTTAGTGTTAGGGTTAGGGTTAGGGGTAGTGGTAGGGTTAGGGGTAGGGTTAGGGTTAGGGTAGGGTTAGGGTTAGGGGTAGGGTTAGGGTTAGTGTTAGGGTTAGGGTTAGGGGTAGGGTAGGGTTAGGTTAGTGGTAGGGGTAGGGGTAGGGGTAGGGTATGGGTATGGGTAGGGTTAGGTTTAGGGGTAGTGGTAGGTTAGGGTTAGGGGTAGGGTTAGGTTAATGGTAGGGGTAGGGGTATAGGTATGGGTAGGGTTAGGGTTAGGGTTAGGTTAGGGTTAGGGTGTGTTACTCCGTCCCCTCTGCCCCTACCTTCCCACCCTGTCACTTTCGTCCTCCAAGCCATGTTTTTGTTGTTTTGTTTTTTGTTTGTTTCTTTCTTTGTTTGTTTTTTGTTTGTTTTTATGTTTTACGTCTAATATCACACTTAGTGAAAAGACGTTAAATCAAGGAACGAACGATATTGATCTAATCATCCTCATTTCATTTCTTCAGCGAACAGTTTTTTAGTCCATTTACATTGTTGTCAGAGGGGCTAACGAGTATATTCCTTTTCTCTGTCAACTGTTTTTTAGTCAGTTGTGTTTTTTCACGTTTTGTATTTTTTGTTCACTTCGAAAGACAATAATTTTCAATGGTAAAAAATACTCAAATAAACAAAAAATAATGATACAATACAGAGAGAGAGAGAAGAAGAAGAAGAAGAAGACCAGCATGGAGTACAATTGAGTTATAATTAAATGTTTTGTCACACAGAGAAGACAGCAAAGACAGCACGTGCAAAAAACACAAAAACAAACAAAGAAACAAAAAACATTTGAGCAGAAACACACCATGTACGATTTCACAAGGCAGTCATCTCTGGGATTTTTTGTTTGTTTGTTTGTTTTGTTGTTATTGTTGCTTTGTTTTGTTTTGTTTTGTTTTGTTTTATTTTGTTTTGTTTTGTTTTGTTTTGTTTTGTTTTGTTTTATTTTTCGCAGCTGCCATCGATTTTATCTGAACGTGGCGCACTGAATGAAGGCTGGAATTAACTTTGGGGAAACAACGCGGCGGATTGCCGGGGGAAACTCTCCCTGAAATTGCACAGCCGGCATTGACAATGGATCCAATGACTACAGTGACAGTGGTTTGCATTTGTGTGAATGAACAGATTGTTATCATCTCTTTTGAACAGAGTCCATGAAAAGAGTCCGCTCAGTCTGCCCCTAAACCTCCATCTATTCCGTAATCGTCCATTGCCTTCTGAGAAGAATGAAAGCAGATAATCTCCATTTTGTTTAAATTAAAGCCTCTCTGTCGATACTCAGTGGATAATTGCGATGTGGTCATGTTTACTGACATGAACAATACCAACATTTTATTAGTCTTCACTGCTTGTGTATTTGACTGGAATCTGGTAAAGAGTCACCAATATGTAGATGGACGTAATACGTAATTACCCGTTTTCTCTTTTACTGCTGTTGTCATCGCTACTACTGCTCTTGTCCTAGTTATTATTGCGTTTACTACAGTTGTTGTTGCTGCTGTTGTTGCTGCTGTTGCTGCTGCTATTGATCATGACGACAATGATGATTTATGGTGATGTCTAACGATTGTGTCTGAAAATTGTCTAATTATTGTGTCTGAAAATATCAAGTCTA
>JAPXFY010000019.1:22533533-22573533 GCA_030674185.1 Monoplex corrugatus
CGCGTGTGTGTGTGTGCGTGGGTGTGTGTGTGTGTGTGTGGGCGCGCACGCACGCGTGTGTGTGCGTGTGTGAGTGTGACAAGGTAATAGAATTTGCTTGTTTGACATTTATATCTCCCATTGACTTTGTTAGTTTGATGTTTTTATCTTTCGTCTTTCTTTCACTTATCATCATTTAGTGACATAATATGATTTCTGACATCTCACTTTGTAAAACTGTCGATGTGCAACAACGTCATTTGAAATGAAAATAATGTTCAGTATTTTGTGTTGTTCTGAATGGTTTAGTTGATATGACGACAATGTTAATAATGATTTTGTTTGTATAGAGCAGTCCATGTCGAAAGCATGCTTGTTGTACTTCACATACCACAAGTAATAGAACAGAGCTAGTTCATTAAGAATAACAACAGATAGTAATATAAAATCATAAATAGTTATCGGTATCACTAGTCGATAAAACACACACACATGAAAGTAATTTTTCCACACACACGCATATTTCCTACAATACTATGTGATGTAATACGACATACACACAAGTACACACACTCACGCACGCATACACACACGCACGCGCACATATACACACACCACGTGGTGCGTGTGCGCACAAGCACACACTTGCACACACACACGAACACACACACACACAAACACATACACACGCACAGACACTCACACACACTCACACACACACACACACACACACACAACAAACAAACAACACCAAACAAACAAACAAACAAAACAAAACAAATAAACAAATAACAACAGACTGAGGAGGGAGTTCCAATTTTGGGGCCAAAAAGTGAAGGATTTCTTTCGGCAAGTAGACAAGAAAAAAACTGAAATCAATAGAGAGGATCCTTGAGATCTTAGTCTTCTGAACGATTTGTAGGGCAGGAACAGTTCTTAAAAATATAATGACGTGGTATCCAAATTATCAGACTCTGAGCAAAATGTGGCAACTTTATATTCGATTCATGCTTAGATTGGAAGCCAATGCAGAGTCCGTAAGAAAGCTTTTGCACTATACGTCTGCTCTCCCGTGGAACAAGTTGAGTTCGACTGTTTTAGATTTGTTGGAGTATCGATAGCTAGTGGACTAAGAGAGTGATACAACAACGTCGCCTAAACGGAACAAAAAACCACACACGGCTTGTTTGTGGCATCAACACACAGAAATGGGCGGATGTTGTTTATTCTACGCTGCGGGAGATAGGACTTTGCTTAGGTAATTAACATGACTTCGTATGGAAAACACGCTTGATCCCTTGCAGACTCGCTGAAGGCTGCATAGTCTGAAATAGCCATGGTTTAAGTTTAGTTTTTGTTTTGTTTTGTTCTGGGGGGGGGGGGGGTTGTTGTTTGTTTTTGTTTTTGTTTTTTGTTTTTGTTTTGTTTTTGCTTTTGTTTTTTATCAATGCGCATGAGTTCTGTTGGAATATTTTTCTTTTAATCATTTTCAGCTTAGTTGCTTTCATACAGTTAAATGTCTTTTCAGTATTGCTTCTAAGTTCATAATCACGGTTCCAGTTGTTCTCCCACCATCATCCACATCATCTACAATCCTCTTGTCTCCTCTTCGTCATTGATGTTTTGATACTTGATTCAGTTACCAAAACCTGACCCTTATGAACTGTCGCTGTCTATTGTCTGACCCAGTTTGTTGATCATGACTGACACACGGGGGTTGTGTGACTCAAGTGTACACGACGGCGATTGAAACCTTCACTTCATCTCATCATCATCATCATCAGGTGCCTTGCCGCATGGCGTTGGCGATTATGGACTTCCATCTGTCTCTATCTCTTGTTGCCTCAAGCATCTCTTCCGCCCTCTTTGTCCCCAGCCACTCTGCAAGTCCGTCCAATATCTTCTCCCTGGGTCTACCCGGTGCTCTCTTTCCCTCCAGCTTTCACGTTGTGACCAGGTGCTCCAAATCCCCTTTCCTCATAAAATGGCCTACAAGTGTTGCCTGTCTTTTCCTAATCTTCCTTATGAATGATCTACTTGTGTCTGCCTCCATCAAGACTGTCTCGTTTGTTTTCTTTGCTGTCCATTGAACTCTCAACATTCTTCTTAGAAACCACATCTCGGCTGCCTCAATCTTGTTCTGGCTTTGCTTGTTAACTGTCCACGCCTCGCAACCGTACAACAGTATTGGTTCTATATAACATTCAAGAACTCTCTTCCTGATGTTAATTGATAGGCATTTGTTGGTAAGAATGCTTTTCATCTTCTTGAATGCTGTTTTGGCTTGGTCGATTCTGCTGGCCACCTCTGATGCGCATCTGCCGTCTGGTGAAATGATCGTTACCAGGTATTTAAACTTATCAAACTGTCTCAAGGTTGTGCCGTTTGCTGTTATTTTGCATGAGGGGATTTCACGTTTTTTACTGATCACCGTGACTTCATGACTGCTGTTTAGTTCCAACCCCTTACCTTTGCTTCATCTAGCCAACAACAGAAAGTCACAACACAAACGTCAGCCCATCTGATGACCAATGCTGATAGGAGCAGAATTAGCTTCACGCCACTTCACAAACAATTAGAGTCAGCTAGATGATGGCTTACTGATACAGTGGCTCCATGAACCTGGTGGAGTTTCAATTTCAGTTTCTCAAGATGACGTCTCCGTGCTCGGAATGAATTCCATATGCACTAATGTCACAGGTGCCATGTGATGGAGAAGATCCAGAATGATCACGGCACACGCCTGAAGCCTGCACATAAACCCATGAGCTGGCCAGGTCCTGGGGCCCTACCTAGATAGTTCCATAATCCCGGGGTCGTAGGGGAGTGAGGTGGCAGAGATCTCAACTTTTCCCGGGGCCAGCACCACAAGGGCGGCGTCCATCCCCTCTCCCTTGCTTCAATTTCATATTCATATTCACATTATTTTATTACCAAGTTTTCAGAAAGGCAAGAAGGCTAATTGGTCTTCAAGAGGTGGGACCTGGGAAAGCAACCTATCTCTCCGATCTTTTATACCAAGGCAGTCGGGCAATGCCCTGCTCTTCACGATTTTCAACTGCCATGGGATCTTAAGTGTGCACAGCCAGCAGGCACACGGGTCCGACTAGTTTTTCGTCCCCTTCCGAAGGACTAGACGTTCAGTTCTATCTTCCGGTCAAACTGAGAGAAAAGTCGAGGCCTTTACGGGCAGCGAACACTGGTGGAGTATGGAGCCAGTGGTGGTGTTCGTCTGTCGTCGTCGACAATGACCACGGCTTCATGAAGTTGATTTGAGTCAGTGTGTCCGTAGGTGACTGATCAATCCAATCCGGGCACGGAAGTAGCGTCCACAGGTTGGACATCTGTGGTCGGTTACTGTGGTTGAAGGGTTTGCAGCCCTAGCTTTCCGTGCAGCTCGTTATTCTTGTGAAGATTGGATACGAGACAGTTCTGAAGTGGTACATCCGATTTCGATTCTTCTACGCCAGACTGTACGGTCGAGAGCCAGTAAACTGTAAACAATAGCACAGACGTCCGTCTGTCTCACAGTTTCATAATGGTAATGTCCCCAGAGTCCGCTACCCTGTAAACCCTCCTCATCAATTCCTCTTCATCCACCCTTCTATTTTCACCCTCATCACTTCCATCCCTCCATTTGCAAACCCCTGCCTACATTTCCAATGATGATTTATCTGAAATCGTTCAGTTCACGTCCTGGCTGGCTGCTTTGTGTGGAAGCAGATGCCTGCCTCACCCCATAGTTCCTTTGTCTTCACACTAACCAGTTTGTATCATCTTTCTATTCAGCTCACATGCAGTGACGACAGGTTTGTTTTTTTTCTTTCTTGTTCACTCTCTCTTCGCCTCCGGTGCGCTCGTGGGCGCACACACACATGCACATGCACACACACACACACACACACACACACACACACACACACACACACACATACACACACACACACACACACACACACACACACACACACACACACACACATACATACATACACACACACCACACTCACAGAGAGAGAGAGAGCGAGAGAGAGAGACATAGTCACACACACAGATACACGCAAACTTTACATATACATGAATGTACACGGTAAGACAGAGAGACAGAGACAGAGACTGAGATAGAGACAGAGACAGAGACAGAGAGACAAAGAGACACAGACAGACAGAGACTGAGAGGCAGAGAGACAAAGACAGAGAGACAGACAGACATACAGAGGGGAGGGGATTACTGGGAGACATCTGTCTATGATAATTTACGCTTAGTTTCAATGGATGTACAGCTGCAGTGTACATTTTGGTCGACATGGTCGTGTTTGTGTTCCCAGGAATCCAGGCAGGACATGGATTATACAGGCTTGTAGTAAGCACTATTCATTTGTGTGTATGTGTATGTGTGTGTGATGTTCAGAAGCAATTTCAGGTCATTTAGGTCCGTTTTTATACATGTTTTAGTGTCCTTAGTTATGTTGATATTTGTATACAAATTTGGTTTTTTTAATCCTCTGGTGATGAATTGGACAAAGTGGCAACGCCGAAGCATATCCTTCAATTACGTGTGCGAATACATTGATATGTGTACTTAATTTTGTACTCCAGGTTTTTTCCCAGTAAGGGCTGGGCTTTAAACAACAATAGGAATAACAGTCAGCCCCAGTGGGAGGTCTCATGTTGTCAGCTGAAATGGCGTTCTCTGCTCTGATGGCTTGTGTGTTGCTTTGTTGCACGTGCTGGGTTTCTTATCTTCCTTTGTGATCATAACGTTTATCTGCATCAAAGATTATTGTTTTTGCCCTATGTATGTTAGTTGTTGTTGTTTTTCTTTAATTGTCTCGTCAAACTAAAGGATTTTGCAAGATCCTTCAAAATGTATTGAAAACAAACCTAAAACTTTGTTTGATATTCAGTTGTTCCAAACAGTTTGGCCGCCTAAATTCACAACTCCTTTCGATCGTCTTCCTCAAGAAATCTCCCCATTGCTACTCTCCATCCGATTTGTGCAATCTCCCCACCCTTTTCTCTCTACAATGCCATCGAGGGTTTTTCTGAAATTGTTCTTTCTAGGTCCGTTTCTTGACCAGTTTTGTCTTCAATGAATTGTTCTGTTCACCTCCGTTGTCTTTCAGTCTTTCTACCGATCCGATTTGTGTCATTGTGATGTACACTTCACATATAGTGAGAACATGTTCTAAGTAAAGCCATTCTACTTTCGTTCACTCTCTGCTGGACAGAGAGACAGAGACGGAGAGAAAGAAAGGGGAGGGGGAGGGAAACGAAGACAGAGAGAGACAGAGAGAGAGATGCCATCTTGAAAGCAGCAGTAAAGACTTTAGGCTCAGCTGACCTCGGAAACAGATTCCAAATGCCCCCTCTAAAAGCCTTCATGGACGACAGACTGTGCTTTCCATAAACAAAGAAGTGACACGCGGGATCCTGAAGCAGTTGGACAAAAGTTTTCGTCTCATATAGGATGAATTTCAAACCCAAAACGTCTCGGAGTAACGTTTACTGTCCCCAATCAGTCATTCCAACAGTGACAGAGGAATCAGTGAAAAGCCTCGGAAGGTGGTATGACGACTCCCTGAAAGATATACAAAGGGACAAATGAACCAAGCATATGACAAAAACATTTGCAGGTAATAGACCACTGTGGCCTTTTTGACAAATACAAAGTATGGTGCCTGCAGTTAGTGCTGATTCCAAAGCTCCTTTGGCCTCTGTTGATATACAATATCTGCACTAGCACAGTGTAATCAATGGAGATCAAAATCAACAAATACACAAGGAAATAGCTTGGTGTCCCACCCAGTCTCACTGACGTTGCGCTCTACTGTCCTCGGGCAAAGCTGAAGCTATCCCTAAAATCCACTGTTGAGGAGTATAAGGCAGGAAAGGTTAGGTTTCTTAGCATGCTTGAAGACTCTGGAGATAAGGTTGTGAGATCTATCCAGCCCAGGCTGAGGACTGGTAGAAAATGGAAAGTCCAGGAAAGCCTCATGGTCAGAGAAATAACAGGACACCTGCATACCAATAGGCAGGGGCTGGGATCAACAAAAATGGAATGGTGATCAAAGGCCGACGGAAAGGCAAAAAGAGATATAATACAAGAGATGAAGAAAGAAGAGGATGCCACAAGACTTCAGAAGGCAGTTCACTAAGCCAACAGGGCAGTGGACGACTTGGGAAAACGCACTCTAAAGAAGTCTATGCTGGAATGACCTGTGGCAAATGGTCCCTCTCAGAATCATTTCATCCCTCAGATCTGTGTATGACCTCCTGCCCCCGAATGCTAATCTGATGAAATGGGACAAATCGGATGACCGTGCTTATTGTTTTTTTCCGTTGTGGGTTCAACCCCCCTCATCTAGCAAGTCAGGTAAGACGTTTGTTACGTCACCGACGGCCAGTCAATGAACATGTAGTATCAGATTACATGGTTACCGACAGCTGACCAGTGATTTGACTCACACAAATGGTGTGTGTGTGTGTGTGTGTATATGTGTGTGTGTGTGTGTCATCAATGAAAGTTTTCATGGTATCAGTGTTTTCAGGAAAATCGAGTAGGAAGATTAGAGAACAATCCCAGCTTAAAATATCATTAGTGGACAAAACTTTAAACGCAGGAGACACGGGAAAAGTCTGGGTCTCATCAACATGAAAGCAAAGCTGTGTTAGTGCAGTCATTTGATTTTTAAGAATCCCCTCGAGCCGTTGCAGATAGAATCATTCCCCCCACCACAGACACACACACGCGCGCGCGCACACACACACACACACACACATGTTCTCACTCACGTTTCCTTTTCCAGACTTAATACTGTTCCCTCGTTCGTTATTTCTTTTCATGTTTGTTCACTTAATAGTGGTCCATTAGCTCAGTTATAAGACCACCATACTCATAATGCAGGATGGTGGGTTCAACTTTGGCCGGTATGTTGAAGTCTGTTCCAGCCCCGCAAAATTAACAACTGGCTTGTTCTCTGCCCATCTTAATGTTTCCATCATTCTGGTGATGTCAGCTTAGTGTTTCCATCATTCTGGTGATGTCAGCTTAGTGTTTCCATCATTCTGGTGATGTCAGCTTCGTGTTTCCATCATTCTGGTGATGTCAGCTTAGTGTTTCATAGGTCCCTATCACCACCTTTCCCATTTCAAGGCCTTGCCAGTGCATAGGTTTTTTGCGCAGGCTCAGGGAGTCAGATAATTGCTGGTGTGTTTTGGGTGGAGCGATGGTGGAACTGTCTAAGTGTACTCAATCTTTCTGGAACTAATTCCAAACCCCGAATTCACAACAGTGCTTGCAGACAGTGTTGACTCTGGATTATGTCCTTCATTCAGTGTGCCATGTTTACATCAAACCATTAAATCTGTCCTTCATTCAGTGTGCCATGTTTACATCAAGCCATTAAATCTGTCCTTCATTCAATGTGCCATGCTTACATCAAACCATTAAATCTGTCCTTCATTCAGTGTGCCATGTTTACATCAAACCATTAAATCTGTCCTTCATTCAATGTGCCATGCTTACATCAAACCATCAAATCTGTCCTTCATTCAGTGTGCCATGTTTACATCAAATCATCAAATCTGTCCTTCATTCAGTGTGCCATGTTTACATCAAATCATCAAATCTGTCCTTCATTCAGTGTGCCATGTTTACATCAAATCATCAAATCTGTCCTTCATTCAGTGTGCCATGTTTACATCAAACCATCAAATCTGTCCTTCATTCAGTGTGCCATGTTTACATCAAACCATTAAATCTGTCCTTCATTCAGCGTGCCATGTTTACATCAAATCATCAAATCTGTCCTTCATTCAGTGTGCCATGTTTACATCAAACCATCAAATCTGTCCTTCATTCAGTGTGCCATGTTTACATCAAACCATCAAATCTGTCCTTCATTCAGTGTGCCATGTTTACATCAAATCTGTCCTTCATTCTGTGTGCCATGCCTACATCAAATCTGTCCTTTATTCAGTGTGCCATGTTTACATCAAATCTGTCCTTCATTCAGTGTGCCATGTTTACATCAAATCTGTCCTTTATTCAGTGTGCCATGTTTACATCAGATCTGTCCTTTATTCAGTGTGCCATGTTTACATCAAATCTGTCCTTTATTCAGTGTGCCATGTTTACATCAGATCTGTCCTTCATTCAGTGTGCCATGTTTACATAAAATCTGTCCTTTATTCAGTGTGCCATGTTTACATCAAATCTGTCCTTTATTCAGTGTGCCATGTTTACATCAAATTGTTCTTTATTCAGTGTGCCATGTTTACATCAAATCTGTCCTTTGTTCAGTGTGCCATGTTTACATCAAACCTGTCCTTTATTCAGTGTGCCATGTTTACATCAAATCTGTCCTTTATTCAGTGTGCCATGTTTACATCAAATCTGTCCTTTATTCAGTGTGCCATGTTTACATCAGATCTGTCCTTCATTCAGTGTGCCATGTTTACATCAAATCTGTCCTTTATTCAGTGTGCCATGTTTACATCAAATCTGTTCTCCAATCAGTGTGCCATGTTTACATCAAATCTATCCTTTATTCAGTGTGCCATGTTTACATCAAATCTGTCCTTTATTCAGTGTGCCATGTTTACATCAAATCTGTCCTTCATTCAGTGTGCCATGTTTACATCAGATCTGTCCTTTATTCAGTGTGCCATGTTTACATCAGATCTGTCCTTCATTCAGTGTGCCATGTTTATGCCATGTTTACATCAAATCTGTCCTTCAATCAGTGTGCCATGTTTACATCAAATCTGTCCTTCATTCAGTGTGCCATGTTTACATCAAATCTGTCCTTTATTCAGTGTGCCATGTTTACATCAAACCTGTCCTTCATTCAGTGTGCCATGTTTACATCAAATCTGTCCTTTATTCAGTGTGCCATGTTTACATCAAATCTGTCCTTTATTCAGTGTGCCATGTTTACATCATGTCTGTCCTTTATTCAGTGTGCCATGTTTACATCAAACCTGTCCTTTATTCAGTGTGCCATGTTTACATCAAATCTGTCCTTTATTCAGTGTGCCATGTTTACATCAAACCTGTCCTTTATTCAGTGTGCCATGTTTACATCAAACCTGTCCTTTATTCAGTGTGCCATGTTTACATCAAATCTGTCCTTTATTCAGTGTGCCATGTTTACATCAAATCTGTCCTTCATTCAGTGTGCCATGTTTACATCAAATCTGTCCTCCATTCAGTGTGCCATGTTTACATCAAATCTGTCCTTCATTCAGTGTGCCATGTTTACATCAAATCTGTCCTTCATTCAGTGTGCCATGTTTACATCAAATCTGTCCTTTATTCAGTGTGCCATGTTTACATCAAATCTGTCCTTCATTCAGTGTGCCATGCTTACATCAAACCATCAAATCTGTCCTTCATTCAGTGTGCCATGTTTACATCAAATCTGTCCTCCATTCAGTGTGCCATGTTTACATCAGATATGTCCTTCATTCAGTGTGCCATGCTTACATCAAACCATCAAATCTGTCCTTCATTCAGTGTGCCATGTTTACATCAGATCTGTCCTTTATTCAGTGTGCCATGTTTACATCAAATCTGTCCTTCATTCAGTGTGCCATGCTTACATCAAACCATCAAATATGTCCTTCATTCAGTGTGCCATGTTTACATCAAACCTGTCCTTCATTCAGTGTGCCATGTTTACATCAAATCTGTCCTTCATTCAGTGTGCCATGTTTACATCAAATCTGTCCTTCATTCAGTGTGCCATGTTTACATCAAATCTGTCCTTCATTCAGTGTGCCATGTTTACATCAAACCGTTGAGATGACTATTCCCAAATATTTAAATTTATGAACCTGTCTCAATGTTGTGCCATGTGTTGTTGTTTTGCATTTGGGGATTTCTTGTTTTTCACTGATTACCATGACTTCAGTCTTCTCGCTATTTCGCCCCAGCCCTTTATTTCTGCTCTCTATTTCTATTATGTTAACCAGATTTTGTAGTAGGTCATTTTTCAATTCACGGGATCATCTGCGTAACGAAAATTGTTTAACATTTTTCCTCCATGTTCCGTTTTCCTCCATTATGTTTTGTTGATTATACCAAGGCTTTTGATCTCATAAGACACAAAGAATTAATCAACCAACTAAAAAGGCTCAATGTTGATGGAAAGGATCTAAGAATAATAAAGAATATGTATTGGGAAGAAACAGCAGCAACGAGAGTAGAAAATGATGTAAGCTCCTTTCCAAAATATCAAAATAGGGGTTAGGCAGGGATGTGTTCTATCATCAGATTTGTTTTAGCTTTACAGCGAAACCATTAGACAAACCTAGAATGCCCTGGATGAAGGTTGGAGGAAAAATGTTAAACAATCTTTGTTAGAGAATTTAGGCAAGTTTTTATATGTTGTTGAGTGCTCAGATATGTTTATGTATCTGTTTATACATCACTTTTCGAGTTTATTTTTAACACCCTGACGATAAACCGGACGATACCAATGGAACATCCTTAGATTACCTGTGCGAATGCATTGATATGTAAAATTGATATTATTTTCCATGTGTTTTTATAGGGTCATGAGATGTTGTAGTAATAGCCTTGATCTGGTTCTGTGTGTAGTCGGCTGGGCTTGGATGAATAGTCATAAAAATAATAATAGTATAATCATCATCATCACCATCATGATAGTAATACAAAAAAAATGAAAATAGCAACAAAAATGATGATGATGAAGATGATGATGATGATGATGATGATGACGACGACGACGACGACGACGACGATGATGATGATGACGACGACGACGATGATGATGATGATGATGATTTGTTTCTCTCTGAGTATTTCCTCCTTGAAGTGAAGCGACATGTCTTTAAGTGTTTAAAACATAGTACCCCGAAGGTTCAAATTTTTCTGATCGATTTACAGACACCACACACAGATATCCATTTGACGTCGCAGCTAAGAGGTTGCTTTGCCCAATCTAGTTTCGCAACCCTGTTCTCAATCCCCTATTTCCTGAAACTTCAGCATCACCCAGTCCCCATCCATCGCCCCCTCTTGCATCCCCCATTCTGCAGCGCCATTGAGGATTTATCTGAAATCGTTCTCTACACGTCGTTTCGGGGCGTTTTGAGTGGAACGAGTTGTCTGGTTCATCCCCATTGTCTCTTCTGTCTTCACTCTAACTCTGTACCGCCTTCGTATTCAGCTCACTTGCAGTGAGGATGGGTTCTGATTAAGACTTTCTCCTCCCGTTCAATATCTGTCACACAGAGAGACAATGACAATAACAATGACAATGACACTTTACTTTCCAATGGTAAAAGTTATTATTAGCGAAAAGCCAGAAAAACAAAGATAGAATCGGAACGGGTGTTTAATATATATCAAAACAAACTTTCGGCCAGCTGGCCTTTGTCAAGACAACATCATCATCATCATCAGGTGCCCTGCCGCATGGCGTTGGCGATCATGGACTTCTATCTGTCTCTATCTCTCGTTGCCCCTAGTATCTCTCCCACCCCCCTCGTCCCCAGCCACTCTGCAAGTCCGTCCAGCATTTTTTCCCTGGGTCTACCCGGTGCTCTCTTTCCCTCCAGCTTTCCCGTTGGGACCAGGTGCTCCAAATCCCCCTTTCTCATAAAATGGCCTATAAATGTTGCCTGTCTTTTCCTAATCTTCCTTATGAGTGATCTACTTGTGTCTGCCTCCATCAAGACTGTCTCGTTTGTTTTCTTTGCTGTCCATGGAACTCTCAACATTCTTCTTAGAAACCACATCTCGGCTGCCTCAATCTTGTTCTGGCTTTGTTTGTTGAAAACAAAGAATAAATGAACAAAACTTAGTTGCAAAAAAAAAAGCAGAAATAAAAACAAAAAAACAAAAACGACTTTCTGCCTGACATGACACTGAGCAGGACAGCCATTTTGAGATAGAGAAAGAGAGAGAGACACACACAGACACAGAGAGACAGACAGACAGAGACAGAGACAAAGAGAGGGAGGGAGTCTGACTGCAGTGATGATCGTACTAGAGTGTTGATTTGAGTCGGTTTCAAAAAAAAGCTCCTAAGCTCTGAATTAATAATAATAATAATAATGATTACAATATTTATATAGCGCAAAATCTTGATAAAATCAAATCTAAGCGCTGAAACACACACACACGCACGCACGCACACACACGCACGCACGCACGCACACACACGCACCCACGCACACACACACACACACACACACACACACACACACGGCTATAAATGGGGAGAAAGAATAAAAACAATGGAAAATTATAGAGAGCATATTATATACAATTATATATTGCAATGTGAGTCCCCTCCGAGTTGGAGACAGGCTGCAGAGGGGATTGAGTGAGGTCAGGATTTTATGCAGAGAAGAAAAGGTGAGTTTTGAGAGCGGACTTGAAGGAGACAAAAGTAGGTTGCTGACGGACTGAGAGAGGAAGTTTGTTCCAGGAGAGCGGACCAGAAACAGAGAAGGCTCGTGGACCATAGGTATTGAGCTTAGTGCGTGGAAAGCGAAAAGTCAGAGGATCGGAGGCAGAGCGGAGGGTACGTGAGGGAACATAGATCTCAAGTAGGCTTGACAGGTAATCGAGGGCTGCGTTATTGAGGCTTTTGTAGCACATGGTGTCTAGTTTGTACTGTATGCGCTTTGATACAGGGAGCCAGTGAATTTGTGCCAGGAGAGGAGATATGTGGTCAGCTTTTTTCTTTTTGAGTACAAGGCGTGCAGCATTGTTTTGAATGCGCTGTAGGATGTGAGTGGTGGAGGCAGGAAGACCGGACTGGAGTGAATTGCAATAGTCAATGCGAAACATTATGAAGGAGAGAACGAGTTTTGCAGTTGTTTCCACAGAGAGATACTTCCTGATCAGGCTTATACGATCAGGCTTATACGATCAGGCTTATACGATCAGGCTTATACGATCAGGCTTATACGATCAGGCTTATACGATCAGACTTATACGATCAGACTTATACGATCAGACTTATACGATCAGGCTTATACGATCAGACTTATACGATCAGACTTATACGATCAGGCTTATACGATCAGACTTATACGATCAGACTTATACGAATTTCAACTGGGCGTCAAAGCAACAGTTACAGAAAAATGATGAAAATCGGCAAAACGGTTTTTATGGCAGTAGTGGTCGAATCATCACGTTCTGAGTCAGATGGTCATCACAGAGTTAAGTGTGCTAGGGGCTTACTGAGAGAGGAGGGATCACACAGTCCAGTCTCAACAATTCACGGATGTGTCATCGCGAGTATTGCCCTCTTGACCAACATTACGTGTGTGTGTGTGTGTGTGTGTGTGTGTGTGTGTGCGTGCGTGCGTGCGTGCGTGTGTGTGTGTGTGTGTGTGTATGTGTGTGTGTGTGTGTGTGTGTGTGTATGTGTGTGTGTGTGTGTGTGTGTGTGTGTGTGTGTGTGTGTGTGTGTGTCCTGGACCTGGTTGATGCCAGTATATGTTATGTAGGTAAGCGTACAGTACAGCCTCAGCATGCGGCCCCAATCCAGAGTGGCACTTCATAGCACTCGACTGAAAATAACTGTCATCTCTATCGTCATCATCATCAAAGCATAAACTGTCACTGATACCTATAGCCATTAATGTGTCGCAGGAAATAGGACAGAAAATATAACATCAAATGGTCAGCCCATGAAATGTATTTACTTTGTTTTCGTGCTTTTATTGTTGTTTGTTGTTGTTATGCTGTTGGGATTATTATTTTTGACAACTGTTCTTACAGTATCAATTATTATATAGCACACACACGCGCGCGCGCGTGCTCATACACAATCTTAAAATACTTTATCTGGTTCCCCCTCCTCCCCCTCTCCCTGATTTCAAAGAGAGCTGGTATTCGGATAAGGAAAAGAGTATATAATAGAATTGGTTTAATCTTTTCAAAGATTTATTCTTCATATTCCCTGTAAATAAATTCTGTGTAGAGTGGCAAAATATAGCTGCACACAACTCTAAAGAAAAACAGAGTGAAGCGCAACTCTGAGATTTGTTTTTAACAATTTCTACCACGGTCTTCACAAATACACCGTGACCAAAACTCACTAAAGGGACATAACTCTCAGCTTCTGCGTACTAAAAACAACAAAAAGAAAATGACTCTTAGATCACAGGAAGTCACTACAACTGAAAGGTTCTCGGTCAAAGTTTGGGTTTCTGATTTGTATCGGAAGTCATCCTTTCAAAGTATTGAAAGAGTGGTAGACCTGGTGACCACGTTCTTTTTCCATCTCTCTTCCTTCAGCTTACATCCAAACCAGCATATATACGTATAGTCTCACACAATGTACGCTGAAAAGCTAGGACTAGGACAAAAATCTTTTCTCTTATGGTTTCTTCGCCCTCCCCCCCACTCTTTCTGTCTGTCGCTGCAAAAGAAGCGAGGAGTAATGTTACTAAGAAGGGACAAGTGAAAAATATACACAGGAAGCGTTGAGTAGATTTTACAAGCCAGGCAGTTAAGGAGAGAGTTGTGAAACTAGTAGGTATTGGTATGGTGTGTACCTGTTGTTGTTGTCATAGTCGTTTACTTACTGTATCTGAAAATATCAATTCGCTCTATAACTGTTAAAACGTATACGTTTATCTCTACCTGTAACAGGCGTAACGCCCAGCAGGGACTGAAAGCGTGGCCAGATAAAGTATACACATATTTACTGCTGAAAATTATTATTCAACCCCCCCCCCCCCCCCGAGTTGTAAAAGGCAGATTGTTTTATATTGATTGGAAAGGGGTGTGTGTGTGTGTGTGTGTGTGTGTGTGTGTGTGTGTGTGTGTGTGTGTGTGTGTGTGTGTGTGTGTGTGTCCGTGCATGCACGTGTGCGTGTGTGTGTGGTTTGTGTGTTTGTTTGTTGATTGATTGATTGTTTCTTTCTTTCTTTTTTCTTTCTTTCTTTGTAGACTTCGACCCTTTTGGATAATTACAAATGTCCTACCTGTCCAAATCGATGTTTTCATCACTCCATTGACTCTGTAACAGAACCGTCCCAAGTGATGTATGTACTGTTGATCCCCCACCTGCGTGTAATAAACTCATTACGTCTGCGATCGTCATTTTGGGGTCTTCCAAGATGAGTAGACGAGTCTGAGTCTTGCTGACGAGTCTGAGTCATGCTGACGAGTCTGAGTCATGCTGACGAGTCTGAGTCATGCTGACGAATCTGAGTCTTGCTGACGAGTCTGAGTCTTGCTGACGAGTCTGAGTCTTGCTGACAGTCTGAGTCTTGCTGACGTGTCTGAGTCTTGCTGACGAGTCTGAGTCTTGCTGACGAGTCTGAGTCATGCTGACGAGTCTGAGTCTTGCTGACGAGTCTGAGTCTTGCTGACGAGTCTGAGTCTTGCTGACGAGTCTGAGTCTTGCTGACGAGTCTGAGACTTGCTGACGAGTCTGAGTGTTCCTGACGAATCTGAGTCTTGCTGACGAGTCTGAGTCTTGCGTGTAAGCCAGAGTCATAACTGACCTGTGTATTTCTACGTCCTATTTTTCATTATCCCAGCCACGTTCGTCCCGTGTTCCATTTCCGCTGGATGAAAATCATGGCCGTTATGAATTGCAGCATTGACGTCCGAGGTGGCTTCAGTTTCCGCTGCTGGCAAAGGGCGGATAGACGTATAAATCTTTCATCGTTTGCAATGCTGTTAGAATAGCGTGTCTAGTGAGAGGAGAATGTGTGTGTGTGTGTGTGTGTGTGTGTGTGTGTGTGTGTGTGTGTGTGTGTTTGTTTGTGTGTGTGTGTGGTGCGTGGTGTGTGTGTGTGTGTGTGTGTGTGTGTGTGTGTGTGTGTGTGATGTGGTGTGTGTGTGTGTGTGTGAGCGTGTGTATATGTGTCTGTATGTGTCTGTGTTGTGAGTGTGTGTGTGTTTGTGTGTGTGTGTCTGTGTGTGTGTGCGTGTATGTGAGTGTGTGTGTGTGTGTGTGTGTGTGTGTGTGTGTGTATTAGTGTGAATGTGTGTGTGTGTGTGTTTGCACGTGCGTGTGTGAAAGAGAGAACGGAGAGAGAGAGAAAGAGACAGAGACAGAGAGAAAGAGAGAGACACAGAGAGACAGAGAGAGAGAGAGACAGAGAGAGAGAGAGAGACAGAGACAGACAGACAGACAGACAGAGAGAGAGAGACAGATAGAGCGAGAGACAGAGAGAGAGAGACAGAGAGAGACAGACAGACAGAGACAGAGAGAGAGAGAACAAACCCGGAAGGATTTCGCCAGGAAGCAAAATAGATAAACTCACTTGAGGAGAGTGCTAAAACCACGTTACGAGTGTGTGTTCGAAGGGGGATGGAGTCACTCGCTGGGTCTGTCTCCGCCTCTAACAAGTTTCCTGTAATTAGTAGGGGGCTTTGTAAATAGGGTCCTTCATAAACTGGATTAAAACAGGCCCTATTGATCCCCACTGAAGTGTCCCTATTAAAACTGGATTAAAACAAGCCCTATTGACCCCCACTGAAATGTCCTTCATAAACTGGATTAATTAAAACAGGCCTTATTGACCCCCACAGAAGTGTCCCTTATAAACTGGATTAATTAAAACAGGCCCTATTGATCCCCACTGAAATGTCCTTCATAAACTGGATTAAAACAGGCCCTATTGACCCCCACAGAAGTGTCCTTCATAAACTGGATTAAAACAGGCCCTATTGATCCCCACTGAAATGTCCTTCATAAACTGGATTAAAACAGGCTCTATTGACCCCCACAGAAGTGTCCTTCATAAACTGGATTAAAACAGGCCCTATTGATCCCCACTGAAGGGTCTTTCATACACTGGATTAATTAAAACAGGCCCTATTGATCCTCACTAAAATGTCCTTCATAAACTGGATTAAAACAGGCCCTATTGATCCCCACAGAAGTGTCCTTCATAAACTGGATTAATTAAAACAGGCCCTATTGATCCCCACTGAAGTGGCCTTCATAAACCGGATTAATTTAAACAGGCCCTACTGATCCCCATTGAAGGGTCTTTCATAAACTGGATTAATTAAAACAGGCCCTATTGATCCCCACTGAAGTGTCCTTCATAAACCGGATTAATTAAAACAGGCCCTATTGATCCCCACTGAAATGTCCTTCATAAACTGGATTAATTAAAACAGACCCTACTGATCCCCACTGAAGTGTCTTTCATAAACTGTATTAATTAAAACAGGCCCTACTGATCCCTACAGAAGTGTCCTTCATAAACTGTATTAATTAAAATAGGCCCTATTGATTCCCACTGAAGTGTCCTTCATAAACTGGATAAATTTAACACAGGCCCTATTGATTCCCACTGAAATGTCCGGCAACAGTGCAGTCTCTTCTGATGGATGGTCTGACATCACTGGCTCCTATGTGCTTCCTAGTCATGGGACTTGCACTGAAGGAGCAGAACCAGCAGCATGAGATCAAGTCACTGAAGGCACAGAAGATGAAGTAGAAAAAACAAACCAGTCAAACAAAAATCCCATATTTTAAGGTGACTAGCGGAAGTTAACGCAGTCAGACATGCTTTCAGATTGTTGAATTCGGTGGACCAGTCAAGAGAAAGCAATACCATCATTCTAACCGACTTATTCTTTATATATATATATATATATATATATATATATATATATATATATGGACCAGTCAAGAGAAAGCAATACCATCATTCTAACCGACTTATTCTTTATATATATATATATATGTGTGTGTGTGTGTGTGTGTGTGTGTGTGTGTGTGTGTGTGTGTGTGTGTGTGTGTGTGTGTGTGTGTGTGTGTGTGTGTGTGTATGTATACTGTGTGCGTTGGATTAACTGTACGCACACTGTGGTAGTAATATAACGTAACATGCTTTCAGCCTTTCAAATGGAGCAATGGACTTGTTTTGAATGTATTCTGAATTCTGTATTCAGAATGCAGGGTTAGTGTCCTGCTAGACAACAGTACTGTCTGCTAAGTGTTATACACTTCCCGCCACTGGGACTTAGTTTAGATGGACTTGGGCTTTGTGCAATGTTGAAGAGTCTAAATGAGCAGCGTAGAGGTAGTTTTCAGTTTCAGTTCCTTAAGATGATGTCTCGGAACGAATTCCATATGCATTAACGTCACAGGTGCCATGTGTATGGCACAAGCCTTAAGTCTGTTCATAAACCCATGAGCTGCTCAGGTCGAGGTAGTAAAACGTGAGGTTCAAAATTGAAAATGTGTACTATCAGTTTGGAGGTCTTGTTGACAAAGAAGTAACGGACTCGCCTTCCAATATGACTGGACGAGTATCAACGGGTTACGAATCTGGCTCGAGCAAACTGTTGTACGCAACCTCCGGCATGTCCAGCTGTGAATGGCTACCTGGTTGTCTTCACAGTGATGGAAAGTAAAACAAGGAGACAGAGGAGATAGGTACCGCCCAACATTATGATAAAAGTGGCACCTACAGAAGTTGAGGTCTTTACCTTCTCAATTCCCAACGATCTGAGGTTTATGAGACAACTATTACCGATACTTACCATAAGCTTTAGTTTGCTGTTGTTCTTATCACACCATAGAAGAGGGGACAGTGAACGTATTTAAACCAAACCAAAGACGTGGAGAAAATATCATAGCCACTGCCCATGTTTACTTTGAAGCTCCATCATTAAAGAGTTCAGCTTCTGAGTGGATTTGGCGTTTCCGCTGTGTTGTTCCTTACTCGTAAGTCAAAAACACCACGCCCCGTTTGAAAATTGTCTAACTTGTATGTTGACGACTACAATGCCCCCCGTAGGGAAGCCGAGGGCTCTTTCAGTGTAAATATATCCCCACCTTCTGGAATTTCTGTGCAAGAAATTTCCTCTATTCTGTCACTCTTTTTGTTTCTGCCTTGTTCCTTTGCTTTCTGTCATTTCTTCCTGTCATTTTCTGCCTTGCTGGTCCGTTCACTTGCATGTGTTCGATAAAGTCACGTACTGTCTCTTAGGATTGATAATTGGGTACATATATTAAATGCATTTTTGGCTCTAGGAAAATGAGATATGTGGAAGCAATTTTAGCTAATTTATGCCCGTTTTTATATATGTTTAGCGTCCTTAGTTATGTTTAAATCTGTGTTCAGATTTGTTGTTGTTTTTTTTTTAAATCCACCGTGCGATAAATTGGACGGAATGGTCGACGCCAAGGGCATCTCCTTAGATTATGTGCGTGAATGCATTGATGTGTGTACTTAATTTTCTTTTCCTTTCTTTCCTGTGGAAGCATTGTGTATGTTTTGAAACGGTTATAGTCCTGATATGGTTATATGGCTGTATTAAAACAAGAATAACAAACTGTAACTGTTGACTACATTTCTGTAACAGTAAAAAATTTAAATTACTTGCCTGCTTTAAAAAAAATTTGACTTGCTGATGATGCAGTATCTTAATTTTAAGTGAAAATGGATTGTGACTTAACAATCACAGCAGTTAACACTCTAGGGGTCCTCCCACACAGTGCCATAAACTGCTGACATAAGATCGTTAAATCGGTGATATGCAACAGTAAATGCTCTCATGTGTGGTAAACGTTACATAGCAGGGGGAATGTTTGTGGCAAAGGTGGCCACGACCTGTTGACATGGTGACAGAACTGAAAGGAATAGTTTGTGGAACCGATAATTGCTTCTTTTCAATGAGTTGCCAACTAGATCACCACTGAAACATTGCACCATGTTTTTTTGTTCAGTCTCTTAAAACTGCTTTTACTTCGCAATTGTACTGACGCATAATGTATCAAAGAAAACAACTGATTCAAATGTTCCATGTAAAACTGACTCATCTAACTTCATTCCATTGTATGCAGATTACACATAACATGTAAGTTATTGCAAGCACGCGCTTTTGTCAACATTATTTATTTTAATCCTTTGACTCCCACACCCTGTCCACCAACATCCTGCATTGTCAACCATTCTAGCTTAACTCTTTGACTCCCACACCCTGTCCACCAGCATCCTGCATTGTCAACCATTCTAGCTTAACTCTTTGACTCCCACACCCTGTCCACCAACATCCTGCATTGTCAACCATTCTAGCTTAACTCTTTGACTCCCACACCCTGTCCACCAGCATCCTGCAATGCCAACCATTCTAGCAAAACAAAAACTTAACCCTTTGACTCCTTCATCCTATCCACCAGCTTCCTGCAGGAAGTTTTGGATAGGATGAGGGAGTCAAAGGGTTAAGTTTTTGCAGTTGGTAGATAGGGTGCGGGAGTCAAAAGGTTAAAGCATACAGATTCAGAATATGACGACCTCATAGCAACTGCTTGCTGACTGATTGCAAGAGGCTGGCAGAGCACAGCCCACCATGTGCAGGTCAGGTTTCGTGTTACAGTTGTTCAGTCACTGCCACACAGTAGGAAAGCCAGCCACACAACGGTTGCATCAAAGCAATGTTCAGCGAGGCAGTCTGCAAACTGTTCGGTCAGCGCTCAACCGCTGTTCAGGGTTGACGTGGCTAGTCCCTTTCTTCCGCGTCTTTGGCCAAGCGCATTCCGCGGGGCGATCGATGCCACATCGCCTTTCTCTCCGAACCCGATATGATGATGGCAGTGATTTACTTACGGCTCAATGCTGCCTTCTTTTAGATGAGGCACGACAGTGAAAGACTTGATCTCTAATGGCTCCAAAGGTCTTGCCATTATTTAATCTGCTTCAGACAGAATTCAGTACAGTTCAGCTCCATTCAATAACTTTCATTTCTCAAAGATAGTAGCAGGAGATCCCACTGAGTAAGTCCTATAGCTAGTCCTTGCTTCTCTTCACGTGTTTGGCCGATTGGCTTAAAAAGATTTTTAAAAAACGTGAATTAAAAACTAAACAAATAAGATAAAAGTGAGTTCGAAACAAACAAACAAGCTTATAAAAACCTAAAACTTTTACAAATATAGCAACACAGGAAAAAAAAAGAAGAAGATAAGAGAAGCGTTTCAAAAATCAAAGAGATGGCGGTTGACGTTATAACACTATCATGAAAACAGATGAACTACAACATACGATATCAATAAAGCTATAGAAAAATAATTATAATAAAATATTTACTTTTGTATGTCAATCGGTCAAACATTTCACAGAAACATAAATTGATACATGTTAACCCCTAATAAGAAACCAAAAAAAACAAATGTTGCAGTTGTAGTAGCAGCAATAACAGTAATAGAGGAGGAGGAGGGAGTCTAATACTAACAAAATGATCAGTCGTGATTTCTACGATCTTGTTTGACGCATCTGGCTCAGGGTACAGCTTCTCTTCACAGTACTCTCCTCCCACTCTGTCTCTGTATCTGTCTCTCTGTCTCTGTCTCTGTCTCTCTCTCTCTCTGTCTTTCTGTCTTTCTGTCTCTGTCTCTCTGTGTCTCTGTCTCTCTCTCTCTGTCTCTCTCTCTGTCTCTCTCTGTCTTTCTGTCTCTGTCTCTCTGTGTCTCTGTCTCTTTCTCTCTCTCTCTCTCGCTCTCTCTCTCCCTCTCTGTCTCTCTCTCTCTCTGTGTCTCTGTCTCTGTCTGTCTGTTTCTCTCTCTCTCTCTCTCTCTCTCTCTCTCTCTCTCTCTCTCCCTCTCTGTCTGTCTGTCTTCCTCTCTGTCTGTCTGTCTCTCTCTCCTCTCTCTCTCTCTCTCTTTCTGTCTGTCTCTCTCTCTCTGTCTCTGTCTGTCTGTCTGTCTCTCTCTCTCTCTCTCCTCTCTCTCTCTCTCTTTCTGTCTGTCTCTCTCTCTCTGTCTCTGTCTGTCTGTCTGTCTCTCTCTCTCTCTCTCTCTCTCTCTCTCTCTCTCTCTCTCTCTCTCTCTCTCTCTCTGCGCGGGCATTCCTGGTTCAAGTTGTACAGTTGCAGACGTAATTACTACTGCGTCAGTAATCTCTTCCAAAGATATCTTCGTATCTCCTGAGTATCCGTAAAGGCGGAGGTTCGATGTCCATCTCTGCATGGGTTGATAAGTCCTGTCTCTTGTCATTTCCTGCACATTTGTTTTGATGGAAAAGTGGTGGGAAGCTTGTTGGTGTCTGTGGCTCGTGCGTCAATGTATCTCCAGAATTCCATTTACAGGTTAAAGATCAGGACGAACATCCGTATAGGACAACATTAGTGGGTTCAAGTCTGAGATTCTTTGTGACAGATTAAGAATAGTGTGTGCGTGTGTGTGCGAGCGTGCGTGTGCACATGCATACACGCACACATGCACACACACGCATACACACATACACACACACACACACACACACACACACTCAAGCACGCACATACTCATCAAGTGATATGAAGTAATCTCCCTTCTTAGAAAAATCCAGCAGTACAAAGTCATATTCCAGCGGTATAAAGTCATATTCCAGCGGTATAAAGTCATATTCCGGCAGTATAAAGTCATATTCCGGCAGTATAAAATCATATTTCGGCAGTATAAAGTCATATTCCGGCAGTATAAAATCATATTCCAGCAGTATAAAGTCGTATTCCGGCAGTATAAAGTCATATTCCGGCAGTATAAAGTCATATTCCAGCGGTATGAAGTCGTATTCTGGCAGTATAAAGTCATATTCCGGCAGTATAAAGTCATATTCCAACATCATAAAGTCATATTCATTGGAACAAGGAACGTCAGTAAAGTATGACAGGAAGAAGAGAGAGGATGGTGCAAGATGTGTGGTTTTGTTTGTTTGTTTTGTTTGTTTGTTTGTTTGTTTGTTTGTTTGTTTTGTTTGTTTGTTTTGTTTGTTTGTTTGTTTGTTTGTTTTAGGATCATCGCACTCAAGGAGGTTACCTTCGTGTTCATTTTTTTTTCGTCTCATTTTCTACACCACCTTAATGGCCACAGAAGCTGGAACAGTTTTTACAATGTGATGATGATGATGTCGATGAGGACGATAACCATGATGCTATGGAGTTCCATCTAGGATTGAGACTGCGTGACAGGGCTGTACTCTATGCTTACTATCATAATATATCCTGGCGTCAACTATGCTCGAGAGATACAGACACCTGCGGTGCTGGTCAGAAGATTTGAGCAAAACCCTCAATGACGCATCCATGAAATGGATGAGACTCGACTGTGTGGTTCCAGTCTTCCCAATGAGCCCGTAGCACGCCCAACTCTGAGTAGCGGCCGAAAAATCCCACAATGATTTTTGAAGGGACGTACAGGGATTCGAACCCACAACCTTCCAGTCGGTAGTCCGTTGCGCTAACCACTACACCACGGCGACTGGTTGTTTTAATGTCGTTTAATCATTGTGATGCCATGGATCTTGCCCTGTTAAAACATCAAGTGAAAGGAGTCTACTTTTTGTTGTTGTTGTTTTTCCTTTTTTTTTTTTTTTTTTTGTCTTCTGTCATTTGCCGTCTATATGGTCAGTCCATGTCAGGCCACACCCCGTCCACCAGCATCCGGCTATTGTCAACCACGCGAGCAGAGCAAAAACTTAACTCTTTCACTCCTTCACCCTATCCACCAGCCTCCTACAGGAAGCTGGTGGATAAGGTAAGGGAGTCAAAGGGTTAAGTTTTCGCTGGTGGTGGATAGGGTGCGGGAGTCAATGGGTTAATATTGATAACATGTTGCTCACCTGTTTTAACTACCCACTGAGCTGTTGCATCCGATTTGTGCTGAGGAGTAGGTACGTCAGTGTTCTGTTCTAGCAATTTCTTCTGTTCCGTCACTTTCTTTGTTTCTGCCTTGCTCCTTTGCTTTATGTTATTTCTTCCTGTCGCTTTCAGCCTTGCTGGTCCATTCACCTGTATGTGTTTTTTTTTTTAGTTGGCCTGTTGGTTGATTGATCGATTGGTTGTGGCTTTACATAATCAATTGGTTGTGGCTTTACATACTTTCTCTTAGGACTGATGGGTACACGTATTAGGTGCAACTTTGGTTCTAAGCAAATGTGATCTGCGAAAGCAATGTAAGATAGTTTAGGCCAGTTTTACATATGTTTTAGTATCCTTAGTCATGTTTAAATATGTATATTCAGCTTTTTTAACCCCCTAGTGATAAATTGAACAGAGTAATCAATGCCATGGGCATGTCTTTATATCATTATATGTGTGAATGCATTGTTTTGTTTACTTAATTTTAATTTCCAGGTGTTTTTTTTTTTTTTCTCTACTGAGGTATGGTATGTACTTAACATAGTTATAGTCCTGATATGGCTCTGTGCAGTCGGCTGGGCTTTAAACAACAGTAAGTTGACAGGTTGGTTGTTTGTTAGTTGGCAAGCTGGTTGATTGATCGATTGGTTGTTGTTGCTGGTTTGTTTGTTTGTTTGTTTGTTTGTTTGTTTGTTTGTTTGTTTGTTTATTTATTTATTTATTTGGTTGGTTGGTTGGTTGGTTGGTTGGTTGGTTGGTTGGTTGGTTGGTTAGTTGGTTGGTTGGTTGGTTGGTCGGTCGGTCGGTCGGTTGGTTGGTTGGTTGGTTTGGTTTTGGTTTTGGTTTGTTTTGCTTTTGTAATGGAAAAAAATGACTGTTAATGTGACTCATCATTCTTTAGTTCATTTTTATTTATTTAATGTGGTGGTCTTTGTTTTGTTTGGATTTTGTCGTTGTTGTTGTTTTTCCTGAGAGCTATGGTTCATCAGTGTGAGCAGGCCACAGTGTGTGGGGGCTTTGTCAACTGTAGAGTGATCTGCGTTTCCTGAAGCGGGTAATGACTCCATGTATATGCAGCAGTCATAAGCCCTCCCCTGCCCGCTCCCTGTTAGTCCAGCTATTACACGCACCTCGCTCTCCCCCTGTCCACTGGGCTATGAGCCGCCTCCTTCTCCCGTTCTGGGGGTTACATGGTGCTGGTGCTCCCATGTCAACTTTACCCTCGAGGGAAGAAACTGGACGGATGCAAGTGACAAGATATTAATTCACGAGTATCGCTGAGAATGTGAAAGGTTCCAAAAGTTCACTTTCTGACCGGAATAGAGATTGGAAAATAACTGGAGGGACTGTTTTCCAGATGTTGAAGTACCTGCAAGACAGTGTAGATCTCTCTAGATGATGACTTTTTTCCTTTAAAATGTATTTGCATCGCAGTTCTTCCTGTATGCCTAATAAAGTCATTGACTTCAAGTAAAAATGCAGAAGAAGATTTAGGCAAGAAAGTGCTTCAGAGGAGTCCTCGGCATCTCTTACGCCGAGCATACGATAATACGCAGAGAATAGTCAACTAATACGTAAAACACTATAAAGATCTGCTGTCCACAATAAAGAAGAGAAATCTAAGACGTAATGAATTTGGCCAACTCTCAAAGATTATGTTCTAATGAACAGTACATTAGAAAAGGATAACGGGCGAACTGGTGCAGCGTTCATCAGTTTAAAAAAGGCATTAAAATTCTGGTGGATTATGGGACTGGTGAGACCTAAGCTGTAATACCATAGCTGGAAAACGACACAGGATGACAGGCCTTTGGAAGCTTTGTTTGAATGTCAATAATCAGAACGCTTGTTTAAGACAACCAGACAAGACAGGCGCAAATTTTCTCCTATGCATTATTTAATAGTAAGATAGTTTACATTCCAGCAACTACTCTTAGCTAGTGCATCATAGTTTTAGTTTCAGCCCTGGACCCTCTTCAGGATAATACAATATTAATATGGCATGACCACTTTTCAAATTGCAGAATTCATCTCACTTCCGCTCTGACATCATATCATATTTATTCACAAACACATTATGATGTCATTTTGAGTCATTTTAGTCCTTTTCTCACACTGGACAGAGCAGCAGGGAAAAGTCAGTCTTTTTCTCCTAATTTTTGTATTTGATGTTTGATCGTTTGTGATCTTACGTCTACGCTTGACAAAGGCCACTTGGCCAAAACTTGGCGCCTGTCTTGTCTGGTTGTAGTAAATACGTGTTCTGATTCTTTTTTCGTGTTTTTCTCTGGTTCCTGTTTGCTTGAACGCGGGCAGCCTCACTTGTTTTGGATTAAATATCAATGATGAGGTCAAGGATAGAGAAACATGTGCTCTTGCCATGTACGGTGGTAATGTTTGCAAGTCGCCGAATTTGACATGGTTAAGTGGCTGTTTAGCTTATAAATGTATGCATGTGAAGTCAGTCATAGAAGTTGTCTCAGCTGTGTGTCATACAATTTGTCACACCTGTCAGTCATACAAGTTGTACATCTAGTACTGTCAGTCATAAAAGTTGTCACACCTGTCAGTCATACAACTTGTCACAACTATATGTCAGTCTTACAAGTTTCACACCGTCAGTCATACAAGTTGTTACACCTGTCAGTCACACAACTTGTCATTAGTAACTGTCAGTCATACAAGTTGTTACACTGTCAGTCATACAAGTTGGTCACATCTAGTACTGTCAGTCATACAAGTTGTCACACTGTCAGTCATACAAGTTGTTACACCTGTCAGTCATACAACTTGTCAACATAGTACTGTCATTCATACAACTTGTCAACTGTCAGTCATACAATTGTAACTTTTATCTAATGGAGCTCTAAGCACTGAGGTAATGGGTGTCAGAATACAAAAGCAAAAAGAACAGAATATTATGAAATTCTGACAATATTTAACATCTGTTTTCACCGTTGACAATCTGCCTCTGTCAAATTTTATTTCAGTTGAAGCTTTTTCTATGTCACATCAATCTGAAAAAGTACGAAATCCAGATTTTTCGTTATTACGTTTGTGTAGAACTCTTGATATTGTTCCACCCATCTGTCCATCTGCTCGCCTCTGTGTGTAATGTTGACACCCGTGGCGGACTGGCTGTCATGGACGGGCATGATATTCCACCGTCAGCAAAGAGCTTAGCAAAGCTATTGACACCCTACCCTGCGGCAAATCCCTTAGGAATGATGGCATCCCGTCAGAAGTCATCATGGCCCCAAGGTAAGCACTCTCCAAAACCATTTGCATGAGTTACTGCTACAGTGTTGAGATGAAGGGATGGTACCCCAGGACATGTGTGACTAATCTTCACACTGTACAAAAACAAAGAAGGTCGCAGCGACTGCAGCAACTACCATGGAATCTTCCTCCTCAGTATTGTTGAGAAAACCTTTGCCCAACTAGGACTAAACAGGCTGCAGTCACTGGTAGATAGCAGAAACAGTCGCCGAACCAGACGCGTAGACCTTCAAATACAGCAACTGTAGCAGGGTCTGTGGCCCAAGGGTCGGTCTGTGTAGTCACAGCAGGTGCTGCAACAACCCGGACTGTCACTATGGGCACACAACACAGCAGGCCAGCAACAACATCCTTTGTGTAAAAAAAGGAGTTAGTGCGAAGGGCTGGACCATCTGACGTTGTTCTGTCTGTTTTGTTGTTGTTGTTGTTGTTGTTTTGTTTGTGTTTGTGTGTGTGTGTGTGTGTGTGTGTGTGTGTGTGTGTGTGTGTGTGTGTGTGTGTGTGTGTGTGTGTGTGTGTGTGTTTTGTTTTGTTTTGTTTTTCATTTTAAGGAGGCTGAAACATCAAAGCGTGCCAGGAACAAAATCCAATACCGCCAGTTATTTTTTGCAGCTGGAAGTAATCTTTATCATTCACAGACGCAAATGTGATTTTGAAAGTGTCTGAAGTTTTAGAATCATTTAATCATGTTGATGCCATCGGTTGTTCCTCTGTAAGAAATCAGGTGAAGAGATGTGATTATCATGTTTTTAACATTTTTAGTTAATTATTTGACTGGGGAAAACATGTTGTTTGCTTGTTTTCGTGTTTGGTTGAGTGAACTGAAAGATTATGACAGGGAAATAGCGTGTAAGTCCCATAGTAGACCATAGTCCGTTTTCGTGATTACCATTGCTGCAAAAATCATCGTTTGCATTTCCTAAAGCTTGTAATGATTCAATGTATATGCAAAAGTCGCAAGCGGTACCATGTCTGCTCCTCCTTCCCCTTCCCTTTACGTTCTTACTCCTCCTCCTCCGTCTCCTTCTTGCCAAGCTGAGAGTAGAAATAATGCCGGGAAGCGCCCATCCCTGTTGATCAAGCTATTACACAGACCTTCGCCATTCTCCTCCCGTGTCCAATCCACTGTGAGCTGGCATGCATCTGCGATTGTGTGTTACGTGGTACTGGTGTATCCCATGTCAATTTTGACCCCCAGAAAAAATCCACGAGACGTGGTAACAGGATAATTACTAGAAGCAGTGGTGTGATCGAGTCGATATTACAGTGCCTTCTTAGACTAGAGAGTGGAACGTTCCCGTAACGTCTGGTAATAGAAATGATGGGAGTTAACTATGCCTCACCTCCCTTGTGTACATTTTGTAGTAATCCCTCCTGTGGTGGGAAAGAGTAACTTCCCTTCCCCTACTCAACATGGTGATTCAAACCTAGGCACGTGGCATTCCTGCACAATCACACGAACATTTCAGCTGTAAGTTTAAAGAGAAAAGGAACAGAAAAAGAACTGAACAGGATAATCCTTTCTTACCACCTCCACAGATCGTTCAATGGTTGTCTGGTTTATAGTCTGTTAAGTAACATAATTCACTCCGGTGCCATGTATAACATGGACTTAACGCAAGTTAAAGAACCCAAGTCAACAGTACACTTGTCATTGTCAAACTTATGTAGAAAAATCCATGTAATAAATGAACCCCCATAAAACTTGACATAACGGTGGAGAAAAGAAAAGAATGACTGCAGCGCTGATGTGGTGAAATACGACCAAGGGCAGGGGTGACAATACAAAACATGTGGTGAAACACGTACAAGGACAGGGGTGACAATACTAAACATGTGGTGAAACACGTACAAGGACAGGGGTGACAATACAAACATGTGGTGAAACACGTACAAGGACAGGGTGACAATACTAAACATTGGTGAAACACGTCAAGGACAGGGTGACAATACAAAACATGTGGTGAAACACGTACAAGGACAGGGGTGACAATACTAAACATGTGGTGAAACACGTACAAGGACAGGGGTGACAATACTAAACGATGTGGTGAAACACGTACAAGGACAGGGGTGACAATACTAAAAATGTGGTGAAACACGTACAAGGACAGGGGTGACAAAAAAACAGATGTGGTGAAACACGTCAAGGACAGGGTGACAATACAAAACAGATGTGGTGAAACACGTACAAGGACAGGAGTGACAATACAAAACATGTGGTGAAACACGTACAAGGACAGGGGTGACAATACTAAACAGTGTGAAACAGTCAAGGACAGGTGTGACATACTAAACATGTGTGAAACACGTCAAGGACAGGGTGACAATACTAAACAGATGTGGTGAAACACGTACAAGGACAGGAGTGACAATACAAAACATGTGGTGAAACACGTCAAAGGACAGGGTGACAATACTAAAACATGTGGTGAAACACGTACAAGGACAGGGGTGACAATACTAAACAATGTGGTGAAACACGTACAAGGACAGGAGTGACAATACTAAACATGTGGTGAAACACGTCAAAGGACAGGAGTGACAATACTAAACATGTGGTGAAACACGTCAAAGGACAGGGGTGACAATATAAACAGATGTGGTGAAACACGTACAAGGACAGGGGTGACAATACTAAACAGTGGTGAAACACGTCAAAGGACAGGGTGACAATACTAAACATGTGGTGAAACACGTACAAGGACAGGAGTGACAATACTAAACATGTGGTGAAACACGTCAAGGACAGGGTGACAATACTAAACAGATGTGGTGAAACACGTACAAGGACAGGAGTGACAATACTAAACATGTGGTGAAACACGTCAAAGGACAGGGGTGACAATACTAAACATGTGGTGAAACACGTAAAGACAGGAGTGACAATACTAAAAAATGTGGTGAAACACGTCAAGGACAGGAGTGACAATACTAAACATGTGGTGAAACACGTCAAGGACAGGGTGACAATACTAAAAATGTGGTGAAACACGTACAAGGACAGGAGTGACAATACAAAACAATGTGGTGAAACACGTACAGGACAGGAGTGACAATACAAAACGATGTGGTGAAACACGTACAAGGACAGGGGTGACAATATAAACAGATGTGGTGAAACACGTACAAGGACAGGGGTGACAATACAAAACAATGTGGTGAAACACGTACAAGAGGTGACCAGTGTGGTGAACACTACAGGACAAACATACATGTGGTGAAACACGTCAAAGGACAGGGGTGACAATACTAAAACATGTGGTGAAACACGTACAAGGACAGGGGTGACAATACTAAAAATGTGGTGAAACACGTACAAGGACAGGGGTGACAATACAAAACATGTGGTGAAACACGTACAAGGACAGGGTGACAATACAAAACAATGTGGTGAAACACGTACAAGGACAGGGTGACAATACAAACAGATGTGGTGAAACACGTACAAGGACAGGGTGACAATATTAAACATGTGGTGAAACACGTACAAGGACAGGGGTGACAATACTAAACATGTGGTGAAACACGTACAAGGACAGGGTGACAATCTAAACATGTGGTGAAACACGTACAAGGACAGGGTGACAATACAAAACAGATGTGGTGAAACACGTCAAAGGACAGGGGTGACAATACTAAACATGTGGTGAAACACGTACAAGGACAGGGGTGACAATATAAACATGTGGTGAAACACGTACAAGGACAGGGGTGACAATACAAACAGATGTGGTGAAACACGTCAAGGACAGGAGTGACAATACAAACAATGTGGTGAAACACGTACAAGGACAGGGTGACAATAAAACATGTGGTGAAACACGTCAAGGACAGGGGTGACAATACAAACATGTGGTGAAAACGTCAAGGACAGGGTGACAATACAAACATTGGTGAAACACGTAAAGACAGGGTGACAATACAAACAGTGTGGTGAAACACGTCAAGGACGGGTGACAATACAAACATGTGGTGAAACACGTCAAAGGACAGGGTGACAATACAAAAATGTGGTGAAACACGTACAAGGACAGGGTGACAATATAAACATGTGGTGAAACACGTCAAGGACAGGGTGACAATACAAACATGTGGTGAAACACTCAAAGACAGGGTGACAATACAAAACAGATGTGGTAAACACCAGGACAGTAGTACAATACAAAACATTGGTGAAACACGTCAAGGACAGGGACAATACAAACAGTGGTGAAACACTCCAAGGACAGGTGACAATACAAAACATGTGGTGAAACACGTCAAGGCAGAGTGAAATCAAACATGTGGTGAAACACGTAAGAAGAGTGACAATACAAACATGTGGTGAAACACGTCAAAGGACAGGGTGACAATATTAAACAGATGTGGTGAAACACGTCAAGGACAGGGGTGACAATACTAACAGTGGTGAAACACGTCAAAGGACAGGGGTGACAATACTAAACATGTGGTGAAACACGTCAAAGGACAGGGTGACAATACTAAACATGTGGTGAACACGTCAAAGGACAGGGTGACAATACTAAACATGTGGTGAAACACGTCAAGGACAGGGTGACAATACTAAAATGTGGTGAAACACGTACAAGGACAGGGTGACAATACAAACATGTGGTGAAACACGTCAAGGACAGGGTGACAATACTAAACAATGTGGTGAAAACGTCAAAGGACAGGGTGACAATATAAACAGTGGTGAAACACTCCAAGGACAGGGGTGACAATACAAACATGTGGTGAAACACGTCAAGACAGGGTGACAATACAAACATGTGGTGAAACACGTCAAGGACAGGGTGACAATACAAAACAGATGTGGTGAAACCGTCAAGGACAGGGTGACAATATAAACAGATGTGGTGAAACACGTACAAGGACAGGGGTGACAATACAAACAATGTGGTGAAACACGTCAAGGACAGGGTGACAATAAAACAGATGTGGTGAAACACGTAAAGGACAGGGTGACAATACAAACATGTGGTGAAACACGTACAAGGACAGGGGTGACAATATAAAACATGTGGTGAAACAGTCAAGGACAGGGTGACAATACAAAACATGTGGTGAAACACGTACAAGGACAGGGGTGACAATACAAACAATGTGGTGAAACACGTACAAGGAACAGGGGTGACAATACAAAAAAATGTGGTGAAACACGTCCAAGAACAGGGGTGACAATACAAAACATGTGGTGAAACACGTACAAGAACAGGGGTGACAATACAAAACATGTGGTGAAACACGTACAAGGACAGGGGTGACAATACAAAACATATGTGGTGAAACACGTACAAGAACAGGGTGACAATACTAAACACGTACCCTCAATCGTCTCCTGCCCACAGGGAATGTGCTGTGGGCTTGTCTTGGAAAAATGGCAACACGCAACCGAGTCTCGTCTGCTTTATAGATGCGACATTGGAATGTAACTCAAATTTTCTGACCAGCACTGCACGTATCTGTCTCTCTCAGGCTTGGTTGACATCAAGATATGAAAGCAGGCAAAGAGCAACCCTCTGTCACGGGTGTCAATCAGAAATGGAACTCCATAGCATTATCGCTATCATCGCCACTCTCATCACCACAGATTAGTGACAATTTGCCACACATTCTGTTGCTGTTCACACCTTGTTCTCATGGTAACTACAGTATCGGTGAGTTTCAAGGTGTGCTGGAGATCGAACTGAACGGCGTAGGGGAAATTATACGCCAGAGGCCCAGAAAGTGGGGCATCAAATTAACAAATAAATAAACTAAGACATCGTAGACAAACCAAAAAAAAACAAGACAACAAACTAGAATTTGAGCCTGGTACCTCGGCCTGTGTGTGGCCTTCCTCAGGGGACTGTTTAATTAATCAGGAATGAACACTCAAGTCAAACATTTTTGAACGCAAACTGTTCACAGAGTAATCCAATCTTTTTGTCTTTTCAACCACACAGATGTAAATAAACTAATACAGAGAGGCATCTTTGCTCAACGTTCCGGCCACTTGCTTGGAACTGGACTTAAAGATGACTTTTCCCAAGGTTTCACAGTTCTATAAAGGGTCTACGCAGAACTGACAGTAACGATTAGTAGCTGATTTTACGATTTCTTGTCACAGTCTATTTATTGTGCTAAATCCCGGCTATACTACTCTGGGAGAGCGCGTCGCCGTAGTGCAGCGCCACTCTTTTTATATCGACAAAGGAAACAAATGGCAGTGGACTGTGATGATGCACTCCCCCCAGTAGAGCGGCATACAGAAAAAAGAGTGTGGCCATACACTGTCGCCCTGTTTTCCCGCTTACTATCAGAATACATCCGGAGAGATACAGACACCTGGGGTGCTGGTCAGAAGATTTCAGCAACACCCTCAATGACGGCATCCGTGAAGTGGATGAGATTCGACTGTGTGGTCCCAGTCTTCCCAATGAGCCCATAGCACGCCCAACTCTGGGTAGGACCGGTTAGAGCCGAAAAATCCGACAATGATTTTTGAAGGGACTGATAGGTATTCGAACCCACAAACTTCCAGTCGGTAGTCCGTTGCGGTAACCACTACACCACGGCGACTGGTAGGTCTCCACATATGTTGGCCTGAGAGATGTGGAAAAGAAGATCCACCTATTACCCACCCTGTGCTAACAGGCAGGATCGAACTTAAACCTCCCGACTAGAAGGCCAACGTCTACCCAGCTTGGAAGCTGTGCCTGTCTTTAAGGCATCAAAACGCGAGAGAAAAAAATCGTCTGGGGTAACTCTCGCCTGTGGTGCAAGTCTGGCGGAGCTGCAGTTTCCAGAGACAACGATTTAGAATGGAAATGAGACGTCCGTGGATGGTTTTGACAACGGCATTCCTACCATGACATGTCTGAACTTGATGGGTGATTCCACTGAATGTAGCAAATCATTTGCACATCATTTACTCTTACTGCCTATTTCTAGTTTGGATGATTAAGGTGAGTGGGATGAAGAGCAAAGAGAAGGCGATGGAGATATTATATTATATATAATATTACATATATATAATATATATACATATTACATATATATAATAAAATATATATATATATATATATATATATATATATATATTTATATATATATATATATAATATATTATAATATATATTATATCGCTTGCTCCAAAGCGATACAAGCGTTCTCCGGTTTCGTCCATCGAATTCATCGAGCGTGCAGCTCCTGGGTACACTTCCAAGAAAGCTTGGAGAGGGCGAAGAGGGATACTGGAACAAAATCAATATCCGCCTGATTTTTACGATCCGATAATAGAGTCGACACAATCAAAGAAATGGTGCCAAGCGAAAGTGAAAAGGGAAAGGGCGAAGAGGGGATAAAGAGAGTGACCAAGTCTGTTTGTTCGTACAATGTAGGGGAAACGTTTCTTCTGAATATGCCCGTGCTCTACATGTGCATAAATGTAATGCTCCCTGTACAATCGTTATGACCTTGCGAAAACTATGGACGTTTTGCCGTTGTTGAAGGCAAAGTGTCAAAGTTGATCCGGTGTGGGGTGGTTTACAAACTGACATGTCCATGCCGTAAGGCGTGCTACGTTAGGACAGACTGTCCGACATTTACAAACCCGTTTTCGTGAGCACATCAACAACACTGGGCCTGTAAAAAAAAGCATCTCGCACAAAGTAAGGTTACAAGGGATCAGATGTGAGATTTTAGCTTTAACCACAAGGGGCGAGGATTATTACATGACTCTGGAGGCACTGTGGATCAGAGATATCGACCCGGGATAAATGTAAAGGATAGTATAGGCGTAAGGGAATTGACCATTAATTTTAGTCTGGATTTTCCTTGACGCTTATGCTTGTCCCCATTTCATGTTTACTGTTTCCTTAACAAAAGATGTTTTGTTTCGATTTTCAGAATATTGATATGATCCTGATGATGCCATTTATTGGCGGAAATTACCACTGCAGTGATCATTTGAAAAAATCATCGTTGGCTCACACCAGCATCGCACACACACACACACACACACACACACACACACAATAAACACATCAAAATACACAAAAACACAACACACACACACACACACATATATATATATATACAGTGTATGTTGTGTGTGTGTGTGTGTGTGTGTGTGTGTGTGTGTGTGTGTGTGTGTGTGTGTGTGTGTGTGTAAACAGAGAGAGAGAGAAGAAGAAGAAGAGTATGATGACTTAGATGACTACAAATATCAGTGATCATCTTCATAGCAGTGCTTTGTGTTAACATTGCCATAAGTACACATCAACACCGTGACATACTGACAAAGGAGGCCTTGGGTTCGAACACTGTGGATGTTTTGACATAGCGGGGATGAAAAAGATGGGAAAACAAGGAAACATAAATTAGCTGTCCCAAACTGACAGTGGAACTGAATAATATCATCACTATCAGCCCTATTCTCATCATCACAGCACTGACAAAATTGTCCCAGACTTTCAAAACAGGTGTGACTGCCCGAATTCAAGTAAACAATAACCAGGGAAAAAAAACCACGAAAAAAGAATCAGAGCGCGAATTTAATACAACAAGACAAGACAGGCGCAGATTTTCGGTCAACTGGCCTTTGAATCCTTTTCTCACACTGGACGAAGCAGCAGGGAAGCTTCAGTCTTTTTCTCCCAATTTTTGTATTTGGTGTTTGTTTGTTTGTTTGTTGTTGTGATCTTACGATTGACAAATGCCAGTTGGCCGAAAATTTGCGCCTGTCTTGTCTGGTTGTATTAAATACACGTTCTGATTCTTTTTTCGGTTTTTTTTTTTTTCTAGTTCCTTTCTCAACTTTGTGGCCCCGTCATGCCCTGTCTCGTGGCAGCCTCATTTTCAGTGGGTTTGGAAGAGCGTTGAAAAGCCAAATGTGCGGTGTGTGAGCAGGGATACAAAACTATGAACGGAGCAAGCACGAAAAAGCTAATATTGAACAGTTCCATTTGTCAAGACAGTGCACAGATAATGCCCATAAAGCCCATAAATGTCAGATGATGGACGATCCAGAGAACGCTGATGGCAAATGCCTGGCGTTTGTCTGCTTCTAAGTTATATGCTCTCTATAATTTTCCATTGCTTTTATTCTTTCTCCCCATTTATAGCCGTGTGCGTGTGTGTGTTGTGTGTGTGTGTGTGTGTGTGTGTGTGTGTGTGTGTGTGTGGGGCGTGCGTGCGTGCGTGCGTGCGTGCGTGTGTGTGCGTGCGTTGCGGGTGTGTCTGTTTTAGCGTTAGATTTGATTTTATCAAGATTTTGCGCTATATAATATTGTATTGTATTGTATTGTATTGTATTGTATGTATTGTATTGTATTGTATTGTATTGTATATGTATGTATGATTTCCTATAAAAAGTAGGCGTGCATTATTCATTAAGATTATTTATAACCCTTCAGAAGATTAAGGAGAAAAAACGGATTTAGTTTGGTTGCTTCGTTTGCTGTTTAGATGCTTAATGGTTGGTTGGGTTGGTGTTGGTTGGTTGGTTGGTGTGGTTGGTTGGTTGTTGGTTGGTTTGGTTGGTTTATTTGTGTGTGTGTGTGCATGTGCATGTGTGTGTGTGTATGCGTGTACGTGTGCGTGTGCGTGTGTGTTATGTGTGTGTGTATGTGTGTGTGTGTGCGTACGCGCGGGGAGGGGGGGGGGCGTAGATACCTCTGTGTGTAGTGTGTGCGCGCTGCATGAATATCTGCCTCTGTATGTACGGGATAGAGGTAGCAACGTGGGCTGGATGGATGCTGCATTTTAATATTAATGGCAAGAAAAACACAAAAACAACAAACAAGGAATTAACCCACATCCTTCAAGTTAATCCTGCCAGCAGCTTTGCTCCTTTTTACAGCTGTTACTACTTCTCTGTCCCAGCTCTTCATGTCACGCTCAGTGACCATTCATTTCCTCGAGAAATTGATGCTTCTGCGGGTCAACTTCTAACAGTGTTGATGTTTTGCCTGCTGCTGCCACTGCTGCTGCTGCTGTTGTTGTTGTTGTTGTTGTTCTTGTTTCTTGTTCTTGTTCTTGTTTTGTTCTTGTTCTTGTTTTTCGATCACGTGTGGTGTGGTGGTGGTGGTGGTTGTGGTGGTGGTGGTGGTGGTGGTGGTGGTGATGATGATGATGATGATGATGATGATGATGATGATGATGATGATGATGATGATGATGATGATGATGATGATGATGATGAATGATGGAGTTGGTAATGGTTGATGATTTCGGTTATTTATTTCTTCGACAAATTTATGCTTCTGCAGGTCAATTTCTGTTACTGCTGACGTTTTGCCTGCTGTTGTCCCTTGTTGTGTTGTTGTTGTTGTTGTTGTTGCTGTTGTTGTTGTTGTTGTTGTTGTTGTTGTTGTTTTCGGTGACGGTGGTGGTGGTGGTGGGTGGTGGTGGTGGTGGTGGTGGTGGTGCGACTACGACGACGACAACAACGACAACGACGACGACGATGATGATGATGATGATGATGATGATGATGATGATGATGATGATGATAATGATGATGATGGAGGTGGTGATGGTTGATGATTTTGGTTATTCAGTTGGCTGGTTGGTTGATTGACTGGGGAATAGAAGTGTGTAATGCTGGGTGGTGTAGTCTACAACAGAGGAAGGGTACAGGTGTGGACAGGGATAGGGAGGAGGAAGACGTGTGTGTGTAGGTTACTATGGTCCACAATTTACTGCTATCAGTCATTTGAATTAATGGGTCTGGGAGCGTGTGTACGTGTGTGGAATAGTCGCTGTAGAGCGTTCAGAACACCACGGACTGGTTAATTACTGGGGTTCGTTTCCTTGGAGTTTCACGTCCCCAAGAGACGAGGGGATATTTTCTAAGAATAGGGCTGAAGGGACCGCCAGGCAGACAACAAGAACGCCAGTAAAGATATCAAAAGCAAGAATTAAAGGAAATGTATATCTTATCTTTTTTTTTCGACTATCCCTCCGTATGCGGGTAGAAAACCTATAGTAGTTTGTTTGTTTGTAATCTTACGCTTGACAAAGGCCAGTTGGCCGAAAATTTGCGCCTGTCTTGTCTTGTTGTATTAAATACGCGTTTGTATTCTTCTTTCGTGTTTTTTCTGGTTCCAATAAACAGTTGTCAAGCTGGATTTTGTACGTCGTTGTGTTGGGTAAAATAGCCCCATCTCTGCTTCATAAAAGAAAACGATCAAGTCTTTCTGTTCCCTAATGTCTCCTCACTCTGATCCAATAAACATTTAGGGCTCCGCGCGTTATGGGGACACTGTAAGGATTGATATATGGGCACCACACCACGTGACCTCTTGCCACGGAATGAGTCGCTTGTCACAGACAGTCCACCTCACTTTATTGCAGAGTGGGAATGTTTATGCTATTTCGAAAGGTAAAAATTATTTTAAAATCAGACATTTTTTCTGAGATGAGGAATTTAAAAGATGGTATCTCATGATTGACCATTTTCAGAGACAAGGTCGGCTGAATCACAATTTTAGCAATGAATTTTCCATAGAAACTAAAACCCAAAGTTCATGTAAAGGAAGCTTTTTGTGTGATGTTCAACGGGTTAATTCGGTTGTTATAAAACCCACCAGCTGTTTGGTAGATATTTTCAAATGTGTTTACAAGGAAAGAATTAGAATGTTATATATTTATAGACAGTAACATGTGCAAGAAGAGTTACGGTATCAGTTTCAGTCAAAACCCCCAAATCAACCCTTGACACTCCAACCTCCTATTATCGCTGGTAGAGGCAAACACTGTGGTACGACCAGCGATTCTTTCCATGGGGGAAATCACAAATGTTTTAAGGATGAGATATTATCTTTGATTAATTGTAAAAGGGTTAAAGAGAAACATTTGCGAAGATCGTTGATGGTAGAGGTGATGATGAATGCACCAACGGAAGTGGTGATGGTGGTGTTACTGCTAGTGGCAATAGTAGTAGAAATGCTGATGGTGAAGTGTACACGTGTGCGCGCGCTCATCGGTGGATATCAGTAATTAACCTCTTCAGTACCATGGACGTATTATAATATTACTATATTTATATATATATATATATATATATATATATATATTTTATCATATATCTACGTTATGATAATGTGTATCTCATTTGCCAACGATGTATATGTCCGTTCACATCACATCAAGAATTTTCCTACCTCCATTCTTAAGCTGGGAAACCCAATTCACACATCAAAGACAGAATCACCCCAGTAAGTCTACACAGCTTGTTGCTGCACCTCAGAGTAAGATATAAATGATCTTGTCGGCTGCTACATCCCATGAGACCTCCCAAGCGACCAGGCTGGTTATGGGTTTATTAAAAGAATGAACCTGCACAAACCTGCACAAAACTTTGTGCTGGCAAGGTGTTGGAATAATGTCCGTAAGTTTGTAACATTAAGATAGACAACGGACAAGTAATTTCTTGTTGCAGGCAGGGCTTGAACTCAAGACTTTCAGATCTGGAGTCCACAGCTGTACCAGATGAGACAAAAGCATGTCGGTAATCGTTGTTGAAGCGGTTAACGCTTTGCTCCAAATTGCCATGTTGTATAAACACTACTTTCGGCTCAAAACTAATCTCGTTAAACTATTCAGGACATGAACAATGTTATCCTGGCTTGATTCCGCCTTTCTAAATTTCTGGGCAGTTAACAGGATATGTTTGTCTAGACATGAGTGTCACGTGTGTGCAAGTCACGAAATAAAAGAAAAGAAAAACTTCCTGATTAGTGATTAGCGGAGAAAGACGAGTTCCCTTTCAGCACAATAGGCACGGGTAAGGTTTCTCCTTGCAGTGTGCCTCTGTATTTCCAAACAGTTCTCATCGAGTAAAACTTAGTTTAGGGTTCTTGACTAAAGACTGTCAACATACTGTCTGCCAGATGTAAAGGCTCCGGTGTATCTATGGATTCTGTTGGATTTAATCCAGCTTGACACTGGAGGAAGGGATGACTGCAAGTGGTGTAACAAACACAAAACTATAATCTATGTCAGTAGTCAAGCAGGTTTCACACGTTTCCTTTACATCTCTTTTTGAAACAAAGAAGGAGGGGGGTTTCATATGAACCGGGAGTACATGTGTGTATGTGAGATGCTTTGTAAACAAAATTTTCTCAGCTCTATATAAGCAGATCTTTACCTAGACCGGGT
>JAPXFY010000019.1:22576033-22588533 GCA_030674185.1 Monoplex corrugatus
ACATGAAGATCAGCAACCAATGGATGACAGCTGATGGAGTGTACATCCCAAAAGAGCAGAACACCCAGCGACATCAGCCAATTCAGCCAATATCACTTCTGAACGTCGAAGGGAAAATCAACTTCTCCGTCATGGCAGCAAGACTGACCAAATAATGGTAATGGATAACATGTCATATCGTATGGTGTCGTACTGTATCTTATCAGACTGTTGTGTAAGGGATTGTTTCACCTTGTGTCTGTGAAATTCAAACTGCTCTTCACGTTGGAAGTATGTCGCCACAGAGTCGATGGCTTTAAACCACAAACAGATTGACAGCACATATTTGATTCACAAAACAAAACAGCCACTTGTCCAAAGTACAAAATAAACAACAAACATACAAAAGCTGGAATGGAAACAACAGAAATACCTCGATATTTCGTTGAGCTGGCGAAAACTAACATTTTGCCTCGAACTTCTTTTTTTTCATCACATTTTACAATACACAGTGCTATTCATAGTATAACATAGAATATATTTCAATCCAGGAGAAGGACATTAAAATAACCAAAAAAAGGAATAAATCAATATAAATGAATCAAGTGAAGGGGCAAAATAAAGAGCAGTTACATTTTTAAAGCCTCAGTGTCAGAGTGAGGCAATACAATAGAGACCCTTACCAATTGATTGATTAGCCTTGACGGAATCAGTAATTTAAGAATAAAGTAACCAGTCAGCTTTGCCGTATACTCTTCAGTTTTGTATCTGTATTTCAGCTTTTTTGAGAGCAGAAATATTTCGTAAAGTATTATGTAATTTACGAATATAAGTATACATTTTAGCAAATAACATTATGTAACCAAGAACTGTGTCTGTCTTCAATCCACAGTCTACTGGAAATAAAACCATATTTCACTGAGTTTTATTTCAAAGGATAAAGGAATCTTTCATTCAACAATTGTTCAAAAAAATGCCAAAATGGTATCTTATGATGACACCTTCAGTAAAAAAAAAAAAAAAAAAAAAGAAAAAAAAAGTTCAGTTATCTTTACGTTCCCAACAGAAACTACGTAGAGTATCGTTGACAATTCTCATTTCTTTCAAAATAACATTTGTTGCAAAGATTCCGTGGACAAAACGAACTTGATTTTAGTGTGTATATAGACACTACAGTGGCGAAAAGCAGAGGGACATCCAGTAGTCATGACCTGGATGCCTCCCAGCCCCCTTAGAGTATCAAGAGATAAGGGCCGAAACACTTGCTTAACGGGGGTTTCTCCTCTGAGGACCTTGTGCTGTCAAGCTCTCGCCAGAATTTCTTACTACCTATAATTTTTACAGCGAGAGCTTCTTTCCTGGCCTGATTTCTTGTAGTGCTTTTACACGCTATAAATGCACGAAGCATGCAAGACTTCACTTGACCCGACACATTCAGAAAACGAGCGTTCAAAAAGTAATCCAAAACAAGTGTGACTGCCCGCATTCACGCAAACAGGGACAAGAAAAAATACAAAAAACATATAAGAACGCGTATTTAATATAACATACGCCTGTCTTGTCTTGTCTTGTATTAAATACGCGTTCTTTTTTCTTTTCTTTTTTTTTCGTGTTTTTTTCTGGTACCCAAAAAGTATACAAAAGTGAAATTTAAAACAGGCGGGAGGGTGGGTGGGTGGCGAGGGCACACAAGCAAAACAAATAGATGGATCAGGGAATGGAACCTGGGATCTGATACGTCTCAACGTGGGAGTTGTAATCGCTAGACCCTTGGTATTTGTGTGTTTGGTGAACAGAGTGATGGGCATAAAAGCCCAGCAGCGAGAGATGTGGGGCTAATGTTATGCATAAGATGGCACAACAACAATGGCGTTGACAAACGAAGCGAACTCTGTGATGGGAATAATTTACATGTAAACACACACCCACATGACGCGCGCACGCGTACACACGCACTCACACTCACACTCACACACACACACATACATGAACACACACACACACTCGCACACACACACACACACACGCAGCGCGCGCGCACACACATACACACACACACACACACACTCACACACACACACACACACACATGCACGCACGCACGCACGCGCGCACACACACACACACACACACACACTTACTCACTCACTCACACACACATACACACACACACACATACACACATACACACACACACACACACACACACACACACACACACACACACACACACACACACACATATGTTCTGAGTTCGGATTTTGGCAAACACAATTTGAGTAAACTTGAAGCGAACACAGACATATTTTACATGCCAACAAACACGCCTGCGCACACACAAATACGCACACATACACACACACTCACAGACATACGCACATACATACGCACACATACACATACACAAAAACAAGCACATGCACGTGCACACACATGTATATAACACACACATGCACACGCTCCCACATTATTCTCATTGTCTGTGTCTTGCATGTTGACTGCTTTCATCTGCACGGTTCCCACGCAGCCTCATGGCTGTGAAATGCCCCCAGCTCCATACCAAATTAAAATGAAAATCAGAGTGTTTTGTTTGTTAACCCGCCAGGAATTTAAGATTCATGTAGAAGAACGAGAAAGAGGATAGAACACAGATCCCAAGGTAAAGACAGAGAGGAGAACTTCAGGGAGAAGATTTTTTTTTTTAAAGGGGACACAAAAGAGAGAGAGAGACAGAGAGCGAGAGAGACAGAAGACAGAGACAAGAGAGAGAGACAGACAGACAGAGACAGAGAGAACACAGACAGACAGACAGAGAAAGAGAGAGAGAGACAGACAGACAGAGAAACAGAGAGAGACACAACAGACAGACAGACAGAAGAAAGAGACAGAGAGACAGACAGAGAAAGAGAGAGAAGAGACAGAGAGAGACAGACAGACAGAGAAGACACAGACAGACGAGAGACGACAGACAGAGAGAGACAGAGAGAGAGAAGAGACAGACAGACAGAGAGAACGACACAGACACAGATAGAAGAAGAGAGAAGAAGAAGAAGAGAGAGAAAGAGAGGGAAAGAGAGAGAGGAGAGAGACAGTAGCAGAGCAGCGAGAGACACACACACACACAGATAGAAGAAGGGAGAAGAGAGAGAGAAGAGAGAGAAAGAGAGGCTGGACAACAGAACGAGAATATTCGAAACGTATTTATGACCGCGCGTGTCTGTGTTGTGTCTTGTGTGTTGTGTGTGTGTTGTGTGCGTGTGTTTTGTGTGCATGTTTGTGTTGTGTGTGTATGTGTGTTTTTATTGTGTGTGTGTGTGTGTGTGTGTGCGCGGCGTGCAAGCATTCGTGCGTTGTGTTGTGTGTGTGTGTGTGCGTGCGTGTGTGCACGCACGCATGTGTGCAGTGCAAAATTCGCATTCTGAGATAACATTCACTCGTTCAGCCATTATTCCTCTCTCTCCTCTCTCTCTCTCTCTCTCTCTCTCTCTCTCTCTCTCTCTCTCTCTCTCTCTGTCTCTCTCTCTACTCTTCTATCTACTATCTTTTCTCTCTTTCTCAGTCTCTCTGTCTCTCTGTCTCTGCCTCTCTCTCTCTCTCTCTTCTCTCTCTCTCTCTCTCTTTCTCTCTCTCTGTTTCTCTCTCTGTCTCTTTGTCTCTGTCTCTCGGTCTCTCTCTCTCGGTCTCTCGTCTCTCTCTGTCTCTCTGTCTGCTGTCTGTCTGTCTTCTGTCTCTCTTCCCCCTCTCTCTCTCTCCTTCCTCTCTCCAATACACACTCACACATAACACACATCTCCTGTTGATATAGAACACTCTCCTTATCTTTTGATGAACTTTTGTTACAAGGCAGAGGGGAGTGGAAGCAGCGCTGTTTTGAGTAAGCTGAAGGTTTACGTGATGCCATGTAGCGATTCAGTAACATTAACAGATACACACATTACAAAATGGGACTACTGTCAGCTTGTTAGCAGCATCAGCTTACAGCTACTGGAACCAGAAGAACAGGAAAACCAATGTAAGCGCGTATTTAACAAAACAAGACAAAACAAGCGCAAATTTTCGACCAACCAGCCTTTGTCAAGCGCGAACGCACAGTCACAAACAGACCACAAACACCAAACAACGGATAATAAAAACAGGACTTGTTTTGGATCTTACAGCTACTGGCTAACTTTCTGAAACTCCAGCAGTCTGTAAATGTTGTTTGTGTGAATGCGTGCATACGTGCGTTGTTTGTGTGAGTGCGTGCATGCGTGGTTGTTTGTGTGAGTGCGTGCGTTGTTTGTGTGAGTGCGTGCATGCGTGCGTTGTTTGTGTGAGTGTGTGCATGCGTGCGTTGTTTGTGTGAGTGTGTGCATGCGTGCGTTGTTTTGTAGTGTGTGCATGCGTGTGTTGTTTGTGTGAGTGTGTGCATGCGTGTGTTGTTTGTGTGAGTGTGTGCATGCGTGTGTGTTTGTGTGAGTGTGTGCATGCGTGTGTTGTTTGTGTGAGTGTGTGCATGCGTGTGTTGTTTGTGTGAGTGTGTGCATGCGTTGTTGTTTGTGTAGTGTGTGCATGCGTGTGTTTTTTGTGTGAGTGTGTGCATGCGTGTGTTGTTTGTGTGAGTGTGTGCATGCGTGTGTTGTTTGTGTGATGTGTGCATGCGTGCGTGTTTATGCGAGTGCGTGATTGTGTGCGTTGTTTGTGTGAGCGTGTGCATGCTGCGTGGTCCAGGCGCAGTGATGACAAAAGCTGTGATAAAAATCATTAATAAATTAATTCATCATCAGGGCCTTGCCGCATGGCGTTGGCGATTATGGACTTCCATCGTCTCTATCTCTTGTTGCCTTAAGCATCTCTTCCACCCTCCTTGTCTTCAGCCATTCTGCAAGTCCGTCAATATCTTCTCCCTGGGTTACCCGGTGCTCTCCTTCCCTCCAGCTTTCCCATTGTGACCAGTTGTTCCAATTCCCCTTTCCTCATAAAATGGCTTATGAATGTTGCCTGTCTTTTCCTAATCTTCCTTATGAATGATCTACTTGTGTCTGCCTCCATCAAGACTGTCTCGTTTGTTTTCTTTGCTGTCATGGAACTCTCAACTCCTTCTTAGAAACCACATCTTGGCTTGCCTCAATTTTGTTCTGGCTTTGCTTGTTGACTGTCCAGCCTCGCAACCGTACAACAGTTTTGGTTCTATATAACATTCAAGAACTCTCTTCCTGATGTTAATTGATAGGCATCTGTTGGTAAGAATGCTTGTCATCTTCTTGAATGCTGTTTTGGCTCGGCCGATTCTGCTGGCTATTTCTGATGTGCATCTGCCATCTGGTGAAATGATCGCATGTTTAATGTTAAACTCACCTGTCCGTTTGACGGCGGAAACAGGTCGGTGAAGTTGTCAGTGTGACCATGTGGTTCATCCGGCCATTTAGCTGGTTGTGGCCAGAGTCTCTTCAGGACCATTTGCTGCTCTATGGACAGAGGTGGGCAGTCATCCCTTTTCCTCCATGACTTAACGGTGGTCTAGTGATGATCCTCTTTAAGTTGTAGCTGATGCTGTTGTCTGCTTAGTCTTCCTAAACTCCTCTTTTTGCTCACTAATTTACCGTTTCATTTCCTGGTATCCCACGGTTAGCGGGGATCCACTGCAGAACTACTGTTTTAGATTATCTGGTCATGTGAAGCTGCTTGTCATTCTATGGGGTCTCCAGGAACAGACAGGGCATTTGAGAGGAAGACCGGTTGATAGCATTTATCATATGTATTATGAATCCCGGCGACTGTTTATGAGTGCTTCTGTCTCTGCATGAAGAGGCATCAGATAAAATACAGGGGGGTGCAAAAGTAGGTATACAGTTATGAAAAAAGAAAACACGTACAATACTCATTGCATTTATTATACAAACAAATGAATATTGCATACACATGTAATAACAAGCACAGCCTTAATCCTTCAGATATTCAAACTGCTTGCCGTCGGTATTGATACACTCCTCTAATCGAGAGCGGAATTAAGCATTATAATAATGATGTGATACTTACTGTATACCTCCTTTTGCACCCACCCACTCACCCCTGTATAACTCGACGTGACTTGAAGATAATGGTAGACTGTCACAAGAATGAAATTCGATTTTAATTGTTTATAGTTGAATTTGGTCACCTCGCCCCACAGCTCTACTAAGACGTCTGATCATGTGTAATAAGCAGTGAGTCCAATTTTGAGTTTGGGGGAACACTTCTCCGGACAATGAATTATGATAGATGTCTGAAATTCTCGAAAAAGTGCTCTTCACACACCTTCGTTTGCAAGTGCCAATTTTAAATATGTTTTGTTCAATGTAACTTTGATCTTATTGCCTTACCGTGATTTCCACATTGAAGTTTTTGCGAATCCCAAACACAGAGTTGACGAAGATATATCCATGAAGAGCTGAGAAAATCTGGCCAACATATTTTTGTCACGGACATACAGAGTCCTTGAATGTTATATAGAACCAATACTGTTTGTACGGATGCGAGACGTGGACAGTCAGCAAGCAAAGCCAGAGCAAGATTGAGGCAGCCGAGATGTGGTTTCTAAGAAGAATGTTGAGAGTTCCATGGACAGCAAAGAAAACAAACGAGACAGTCTTGATGGAGGCAGACACAAGTAGATCACTCATAAGGAAGATTAGGAAAAGACAGGCAACATTTATAGGCCATTTTATGAGGAAGGGGGATTTGGAGCACCTGGTCACAACGGGAAAGCTGGGGGGAAAGAGAGCACCAGGTAGACCCAGGGAGAGAATGCGGGACGGACTTACAGAGTGGCTGGGGATGAGGAGGGTGGGGGAGATGCTAGGGGCAACGAGAGATAGAGATGGTTGGAAGTCCATGGTCGCCAACGCCATGCGGCAGGGCACCTGATGATGATGATGATGATGATGATGATGATGATGATGATGATGATGATGATGATGATGATGATGATGATGATGATGATGCACACCTCTCTCCGGTCGAAATGAAAGTGTGCCCTTTTTTTAAATGGAAGTTGGAAAAGAAAGAAAGACAGAGACAGGCAGACAGAGAGCTGTGTGAGTGATGTCGTGCTGTGTACAAAGGAGGTGATGGCCCATCCTCAGTACGAAATGAAGCGAGTGTAATGAGGGACCCAATGTATAGACGTGACAGTCTATCTCCCACTTTTTCTTCCCTCCCTCCCTCCCTCTGTCTCCCTCCACCCCTCACCCCCTTTGTCTGTCTATCTCGCTGTCTCTCTCGCTCTGTGTCTTTGTCTCTCTCTTCCTCTTAACAGCAAGTTTGAAAAATGGCTTTTGGCTTTTAGCTGATAACTCCTACCGTTGGAAAAGGAAACGTCATTGTCATTTACCCAGGGCCTATCTTGGAAATGTACCGACATTCCACAACAAGTGACCGCCAACATCTTTAATAAACATTTCTTCTCTGTGGCTGACAACATAACATTAACTGAAACAGATGAACTACTTTGATCAGTACAACAAACAACATATCCAATTTTGTCAAGAGAAAAATAAAACAAATGATTCATTCACCAATTCTTTCATCAGCATTCCTGAAGACGGTAAACACATCCTCAATATGAGCAGTAAGGTATCATCTGGCCTGGATGAAATCTGCAGCAAAACATTCAAACTATCTATATCAATATATATAACATATATATTCAATTTCTGTATTATTCAGAAAGTATTCCAAACAGAATTCAAAAAGGCGAAAACAATCGATTTACCAAAGACAGGAGATGAAAATGCTTTGCATACTATGGGTTAATATCACTATGATCAGTAGTCTCTAAACCGCTTGACATACATGAAAGTCATCGAAGATATTGCCTTTTCACAGATGATGTACTGTTGTTATCTGAAACGGTTGTAGGTTTGAAAAGGCAGCTGAACACACTACACACAGCAGCTACTTTTTTGTATCTTAAAGTAAATGTGCATAAAAGTAATGTTACCGTATTAAGAAACAAAGTATATTTAGCTGCTAGACAGAGATGTGTGTACGATGATATGGTTATGCCTGTTGTAAATCTAGATAAGTATTTGGGCGTTTATTTTTCTACACGTTTGAGTTTTACTCTAGCATGTAAAGATATTGCCAACAGGGCAAAAAAAAAACCGCATTGTTATATATAAGAAAGAGATTGAACGTATTGAATAATAGTTCATATAATTTGTTTGTCAAAATATTTTATTCACAAACATCCAGTTTTGCTTTATGGACCAGAAATTTTGGGATCAGACAAAGCAGTTTCATACTGTGAAGCTGTACAGTTTATTTGCTTTAAAAAGAATTTTAGGGCTGGCAAGCGTACATCCTAGTTTTTGGAGAAATGAACAGATGTCCATTTTTCATGCATTCAGTTGTACGATGTATTCAATTCTGCTTAAAAATTATTGTACACGAAAGATACTTGACTCCCCAAAAATCCTATAAAATGTTGTTTGATCTAGACTTTAAACGAAAGAATAATTCAGCAATTACTGTACGTATGTGTCAAATGAATATGGGTTTGGTGAAATCCAAAACAAGTGTGACTGCCCGCCTTTAAAAAACGCAAAAAAAAACCAAAAAAAAGAATAAGAAAGCGTATTTAGTACAACAAGACAAGACAGACAACCAGAAAAAACACACCTCTCCTGTATATTTTCACACCTCTCTCTCTTCTCTATATTTTATGTGATCGAATAAAAACACGAAAACACCATTTTTTTAGCTTTCGTAGCTTTCGGAGCTCTGATGCTCCTTCTTCAACAGGCATGTTTATTTGCTACAGATGTCAATAGCTGAGGTCACGGCATTCGTACACTCTAGAAACAGTACGCACAAAAAGTAACAGGATTTTCTAATGGTCACGACACATTGTGTTAAAGTTTCAGTTTTTTTCCAGAGTAATCGTCCACACCGTACTGCTGTTCTCTACCAAGAACGATAACAGTTCAGACTCAAAGCTGACTACGTACTCAAAGGTCAGAAGCACCTTTGTGAACAGATTTCAGAGTCAGCTGCCTGCTTAAATAGTGGAGACACTCCCGGTGCCTGGTATTCATGAACACGAGAGTGAGGAGGGAGGGAGGAAGGGAGAGAGGTTGGTGCTGGTTGAAGACAGGGGGAGAGGAAGAGAGGCTGAGAAGAGAGAGAGAGGAGGAGAGAGGAGGGATAGTGGGAAAGATATATATATATTTCACACCTCTCTCTCTCTCCTCTATATTCTCCACCTCTCTCCTCTATATTCTCACACCGTCTCTCCTATATTTCACACCTCTCTCCTCTATATGTTTCCACTCTCTTCTCTCTCATAATTTCCACACACTCCATCGTCTACACATTTTCACACCACTTTCCTCATAACTCTCACACCCTTTCTCCTATACATTTCCACACCACTACCACCTTTTCCTAATACTTTCACACACACCTTTCTCCATATACACTTTCACACACAACACTTTCTCCTATACTTTCACACCACCTTTCTCCTATAACTTCAAACACACCTTTCTCCTATACACTTTCACACACACCTTTCTCCTATATACTTTCACACACACCTTTCTCCTATATACTTTCACACACACCTTTCTCCTATATACTTTCACACACATCCTACCTTTACCTCTCTATATACTTTCACACACACCTTTCTCCTATATACTTTCACACACACCTTTCTCCTATACACTTTCACACACACCTTTCTCCTATACACTTTCACACACACCTTTCTACCTTACTACTTCACACACACCTTCCTATACTTTCACATTCTCCTATACTTCACACACACCTTTCTCCTATATACTTTCACACACACCTTTCTCCTATATACTTTCACACACACCTTTCTCCTATTACTTTCACACACACCTTTCTCCTATAACTTCACACACCTTTCTCCTATAACTTTCACACACACCTTTCTCCTATATACTTTCACACACACCTTTCTCCTATACTACTTTCACACACACCTTTCTCCTATATACTTTCACACACACCTTTCTCCTATTACTTTCCACACACACCTTTCTCCTATACTTTCACACACACCTTTCTCCTATATACTTTCACACACACACCTTTCTCCTATATACTTTCACACACACCTTTTCTCCTATATACTTTCACACACACCTTTCTCCTATATACTTTCACACACACCTTTCTCCTATATACTTTCACACACACCTTTCTCCTATATACTTTCACACACACCTTTCTCCTATATACTTTCACACACACCTTTCTCCTATATACTTTCACACACACCTTTCTCCTATATACTTTCACACAACACACCTTTCTCCTATTACTTTCCACACACACCTTTCTCCTATATACTTTCACACACACCTTTCTCCTATATACTTTCACACACACCTTTCTCCTATATACTTTCACACACACCTTTCTCCTATATACTTTCACACACACCTTTCTCCTATATACTTTCACACACACACCTTTCTCCTATATACTTTCACACACACCTTTCTCCTATATACTTTCACACACACCTTTCCTCCTTATATACTTTCACACACACCTTTCTCCTATATACTTTCACACACACCTTTCTCCTATATACTTTCACACACACCTTTCTCCTATATACTTTCACACACACCTTTCTCCTATATACTTTCACACACACCTTTCTCCTATATACTTTCACACACACCTTTCTCCTATATACTTTCACACACACCTTTCTCCTATATACTTTCACACACACCTTTCTCCTATATACTTTCACACAACCTTTCTCCTATATACTTTCACACACCTTTCTCTATATACTTTCACACACCTTTCTCCTATATACTTTCACACATACCTTTCTCCTATATACTTTCACACACACCTTTCTCTTATATACTTTCACACACACCTTTCTCCTATATACTTTCACACACACCTTTCTCTTATATACTTTCACACACACCTTTATCCTATGTACTTTCACACACCTTTCTCTTATATACTTTCACACACACCTTTCTCTTATATACTTTCACACATACCTTTCTCTTATATACTTTCACACACACCTTTCTCTTATATACTTTCACACATACCTTTCTCTTATATACTTTCACACACACACACACATACACACATCTCTCTCTCTCTATTCTCTCTCTCTCTCTCTCTCTCTCTCTCTCTCTCTCTCTCTCTCTCTCTCTCTCTCTCTCTCTCTCTCTCTCTCTCTCTCTCTCTCTCTCCCTCCTATATATGTTCACACATCTCGCTGTCTTCAACTTGTTGTGCAAGTGCATGCGTGCACGCAAGCAAACATGCGTGCGTGCGCGAGAGTGTTTGTGCGTTAGCAGATGTATGTTTATTTCATAGGATGAGAGGAGAGAATAAGTAATTTCTGACCATCTTTTTAATCTTTTCTGTCTGATTTTGCCATGAACAAAATTAACTGCATCATGTAAACCGTTGATGTTGGCGCACAGGGGTGTCAGTAGACAATATATAACTTACCTGGTCATGTGTGTGTGCGTGCGTGTGTGTGTGCGTGCGTGCGTGTGTGTCTGTTTCAGCGCTTAGATTTGATTTTATCAAGATTTTGCGCTATATAAATATTGTAATTATTATCATTATCATTTGCAAGATTGTTTCTGTGTTTATTATTGAAGATGTATAATGAAATAAAATCCTTCAGGTTTTAGTTTTCAGTAAACGCCGTTGCATCGTTCAGGTAATTTTGTTCGCGTAATATTACACACGCGCTGTGATTAGACAGAGCCAAGACAGGTACGTCAACGGCATGTGATGGGACAGGTTGATGAGTTTTAGTATCTGCGAACGGTCATCGCACCAGGCGGCAGATGCACATCAGAAATAGCCTTCAGAATCGGCCGAGCCAAGGTCATATAGAACCGATACTGTTGTATGGTTGTGAGGTGTGGACAGTCAACACGCAAAGTTAGAACAAAATTGAGGCAACTGAAATGTGGTTCCAAACAAGAATGTTGAGAGCTCCAGGGACAGCAAAGAAAACAAACCAGACAGTCTTGAGTGAGGCAGACACAGGAAGATCATTAGTAAAGAACATTAGAAAAAGACAAGCAACATTCATAGGACATTTTATGAGGAAAGACAAATTAGAGCACCTGGTCACAACAGGAAAACTGGAGGGAAAGAGAACACCAGGTAGACCCATGGAGAAAATATTGGACGGACTCGCAGAGTGGCTGAGGACAGAGAGGATGGGAGATATATAATAATAATAATAATAATAATAATATATTTTATTTATATAGCGCAAAATCTTGATAAAATCAAATCTAAGCGCTGAGCGTATACATGCATACATACCTACATACATATGAGCGTATACATGCATACGTACATGCATACATACTTACATACATAAATCTAAGCTGAGCGTATACATGCATACATACATACATACATAAATCTAAGCGTATACATACATACATACATACATACATACATACATACATACATACATACATACATACATACATACATACATACATACA
>JAPXFY010000019.1:22593533-22596033 GCA_030674185.1 Monoplex corrugatus
TTTCCTAGCATCAAATAGGTGTGAAATTTTGATTCTACAGTCGATGAATGTTGTCGCTACCAAGCTTCCCAATTTCCCCAATTATTATTATCCTCCAGTCCATGAATGTGGGAATCACGGGAAGAAGGTATCCACCGCGATTTATATACTCAAAGAGTTACAATACTGCTTACTTACTTCCCCAGTTTTGAAATCAAGCGAAGATTTGCATGCTTGTGCTGCCACTGTCCAATTAAGCAATTCTCTAAACATTAACGTTTTGTCAGTCTACCTACCAACAGGTCCAAATGACCACAACACAGAATGGCTGCGCACTATCCAAGATCAGCAGCGTGGTAAATGGCTAATAGGTGGAGACTTTAATTCCCACTCCCCATTTTGGGAAAAGAACTGTTCTACTGTTACGAGCAATCGTTTGGTAGAAAATATCGTTGATAGTTCGCTTTACCTTCTAAATGATGGTAGTGTCACTAGGATCCCTGATGTTTCCAAACACAGGGCGACAGCCATCGATTTGTCTCTAATCTCACCAGAATTAGCACCATCCTGTACCTGGGAAACTCACAGAGACACTTTGGGAAGCGATCATCTACCTATCATCATAACCATAACTGACAAAAACATCAGGATGAAATACAGCTCTCCTGAAATTATTCCAAAATATAATTACAAGCGTTCTGACTGGTCCTTATTTCGAACTGCTCTAGCTAATCAAGATTACAGACATTATGAAAGTGAAAATGTAGACATTATGTTTTCTAAATTCCAAGAGTCAATTTTAGCCGCTGCAGACCTATCGATTCCGAAACTCAAATCTTCTAGATCAAATAATCGATTGGGTAATGTTTGGTGGACAGAGGCATGTGAGAAAGCAGTTCAATATAAAAGGGAGAAATTCAAAATCTACATCAAAAGCCGGAAACCTGAGGATCATGTCGAAATGAAAAAAGCTAACATCCAATGTAACAAAATCATTGCTGAAGCAAAGAAAGATTATTGGGCATCATTCTGCACAAAAGAAATTTCAGATTTCAAAGATTTCCATAAAGTCTGGACGAAAATGAAACAAATGAAGGATGGAACCAACTTACCTAGGTGTCCGATAATGATTGAAACATGTAACACATTTCCTTCAGACATGGACAAAGCAGAAACTTTTGTGGATCTGTTCGCCAAAAACAGTAAAGTTGAAGGTTTATCTCCTGACTGCAAACATCACAGAGAAATGGAAGATTACAACCCAATCTACACTGATCCAGTACCACAGAATGATCTCTGGTTTAATTCTCCAATCACCTTAGAAGAGCTAAAAAACACAGTACTGTCTCTACACAACAAAAAGAGTTCGGTAGGTGTTGATGCAGTTTCGACTGAAATGATTAAACATCTCCCTGAAAACTACCTTATTTTCCTACACAAAATTTGCAGAAATGCTGGGTTACTGGAACTGTGCCACAAATCTGGCAAAAGTCTATAGTTATACCAATCTTAAAAACAGGAAAATCGAAAACCGATAAAAACAGTTACAGACCTATTGCTTTAACGTCCCACACAAGCAAACTAATGGAAAGATTGGTCTTAAACAGACTTTTACACTACTGTGATAAAAATAACGTTATTCCGGTAAACCAGGCAGGTTTTAGAAAAGGAAGATCCGCAGTTGAGCACCTAGTTAAACTTACAACTCAGATCAAACAACAGTTTGCCCGCAGAAAAAGTGTTTTAGCTACTTTCTTTGATGTGAAAAAAGCTTACGATCAAGTTTGGCATAAACGTTTATTGTTCAAGCTAAAATCTGTTGGTTTATCGGGCAATATGTTCAATTACATTAAATCTTTTTTTAGCTAATAGAACAATTCAGGCAAGAGTGGGAGCTAGTTATTCTTCTTCACGATGCCTCGACATGGGGATTCCACAAGGTTCAGTGATAGCACCTATTTTATTTAATATCCTTATACAGGATCTTCCTAAAGCTCTTTCAAATCGTGTTGTTTTAGTACAGTACGCTGATGATATATGCACTTGGATGAATATCACTTTAAAAAAGACAACTCCACAGAGAACGCGAAATTACATCAGGAAGTTGTATCAAATTGATCTTGATAATCTTGGAAACTATATGTTAGAAAATGGGCTGTCATTGTCAGCAGAAAAAACTAACATGATGCTGTTTGATCCTGGTGGTAACTCAAATAACTTGCCTATTTTCAAATTGCTTGGTGAAGTGTTAAATTACAAACAGGTCGTAAAATTCCTGGGAGTTTACATCACGTCCAAATTAAGCTGGAATGTCCATTTTGATTATATTTTAACAAAAGCGCGAAAAACCTTAAATTTTCTAAAGATAATAAGCAAATTACCATGGGGAATGGATACAAATGTACTGATTCATCTGTCAACAGCGCTGGTCAGGTCTAAATTATCCTACGCGCAAGAAGTTTTCTTCAATGCACCCAAATATTTACTAAAAAAGATTCAGAGCTTGGACTGCAAAAGTCTT
>JAPXFY010000019.1:22601033-22621033 GCA_030674185.1 Monoplex corrugatus
TTATGAGTATCTTGCTATAACTATGTCAACAAACTTAGTTGGAATGCCGCAGTTGACGATAGGATACCCCATGCAAAGAAAGTTGTTGATATTATCGACCCTCACTGACGATGACTAGTGCGTATAGATCTATTTCTTAGGTTTGTTTTTTACATGAGTATTGTGCAAAGGTATATGTCTGTGCTAATGTATGTACAATGTAGCATTGCTTTGCTGTATATATATATATCATGGTTTATATCATGGTTTACCCCCATTCTAATGGGGCGATGATTGTGTTTTTTAAAACATTCGTATTATGTATTTTCTCTGTCCCTACATCTGTAGGCAAGGTATGTCTGAAATCGCCTGTTACCAATACAGATACAGAAAACTGAGCTGTTATATGTCCATTGCGAAAAATCACAAAAGACGATCAATGCAGATCGTTTTATTTCATCCTGTACATACTACTTTAAGATTCAATACATGTCATTATACGTTTGTTTTTCGGTTGTTGTTGTTGTTGTTGTTGTTGTTGTTGTTGTTGTTTTATGAATTCCCAAATCAGTTTCGACTCGGTGCGATTATGGCTTTTAGACATAAAAACAGCACATTTAGGAATCTGTCACTTCGTTTGTACAAGGCATTTAAGATTAGAACTGTTGCTGTATCATTAGATACAAACTATGTTTGTAATGATGTGATTGTCATGATGTCAAATGATCGTATTGCTTACGTATTTGTACCTCTTCATGAGGGGCAATGGCCTATTACATGAATAAACCATCTGGAGTCCGAAGCGTGAACTCTCTCTCTCTCTCTCTCTCTCTCTCTCTCTCTCTCTCTCTCTCTCTCTGTGTGTGTGTGTGTGTGTGTGTTGTGTGTGTGTGTGTGTGTGTGTGTGTGTGTGTGTGTCTGTGTCTCTCTGCCTCTGTGTTGTGTGTGTGGTGTGTGTGTCTGTGTCTCTCTGCCTCTGTGTGTGTGTGTGTGTGTGTGTGTGTGTGTGTGTCTGTGTCTCTTTGCCTCTCTCTCTCTCTCTCTCTCTCTCTCTGTGTGTCTCTCTGCCTCTCTCTCTCTCTCACCTCTCTCTCTCTCTCTCACTCTCTCTCTCTCTCTCTCTCTCTTCGGGGGGGGGGGGGGGCATGCTGGGTAATGGCGGCGAATAGCAGCTGTTTTGAATTGCTGTGTATACTTTTCTCCATGACAGTGTTTTGATGAGCTGTATCAAACAGCTATCCTGTGCAGTGCTTCAATGATAGTCCCATGTGAGAGACAGTGCAGGAAAATGGTGGGCATTGAAGTGTGGAGAGCTGCTATCGGCATTTTCTGTGGTCATTTCAAATCTGGGTCAAGAAGGTGTGCTCGAAAAAGTTTGAGGTGCGTACAGGTGAGCAAGGCCAGTGACAATAACACAGTCTGGTCATCTTTGGATATTCTTGTCGCCTTTGTGGTATTCATTGCATTTGTGACATTCATTGACAGTTTCTTTTGTAATGCACATGAAATGTTGTCATTTAAAATGGCAAGACAAGCTGAACAAGAAAAAATAAAAGGAACAAGACTGGGGGCAGAAGAGGAGATATGTGTCACCGACGGTTATGTCAGGTAGCCATGCACGTGTCATTGCTTTTCTCGGCCGTGTGCGTGCAGCACATCGTGTTTTGCGTGAGAAGGCTGCTCCTCAGCCGTGACATAGAGACAAATCCCGGCCCTATCACTGACAGTACCACACACACAGAGGACGGAAATGATAACATGGTTGACAGACTCATGCAAGTGATGCAGCAACAGTTCTCTGAGCAAACCAAATTGATAAGGAATGATCTTGGAGAGATCAAAGACGAGGTACGTCAAGTGAAAGAACGATGTGAGGAAATCAAACAGGTGTAACAGACTGGAGAAAGATCACAGAAACCTGACGGAGACAGTGACAGATATGAGTGGTGACATACAACAACTGTTCCAGGAATCTAATGATGAGAAAGAGGAAATACAACAACTCACAGAGACAATCAGGGAAATGAGACACGATGTTGCCCAATTAAAGTCAGACACAGACAGGTTAGAAGATTTTTCACGAAGAGATAATTTACGTTTTTTCGGGATTCCTCAGCAAGAATCTAGGGAAACGTTTGACTCGTGTGCTACCGCAGTTATTGACGTTCTCAATAGTATTGACGACCCTAAAGTCTGGACTACTGATGACATCGTACGAGCACATCGAACTGGACAGACAAGACAGGGGCAACCCAAACCAATGATAGTCAAATTCACCAGGTGGAGAGACAAAATGCTGATTATTACAAACAGAGACATACGACGAAAACTAGATGTGTAAGGTATCAGGGTCGCAAACGACCTAACAAGAACACAGACACAAATTGTTGCAAGAGCACGTAGTGAAGGCAAAAGAGCATACTTCCAAAAGGGACAATTGGTGATTGGACCAAGACCACCAGAACAGCGATCTTATGCTCAGATTGTGAGTGGTGCCACAGTTTCAGACTTACAACCTAAACACACCTCCTCTTCCGACGTGAGAGACACGCCCACCTTCACCAATCGGCGGATGAAGTCGCTGGTGGGGAACCCCCTCAAGATGGGGAGATGACGAGGGGAGTTGTCACCTCTAACGGGGGCAGAGTCGCGAGTGGTGGTTCCCCTTCCTCCTCCTCCTCCTCTTCCCCCCCGCCTGTCATTCCACGTGCAAACCGGGCCGAGCTTCAGCGTGACGCCAACAGGAGTTCCCAGGGGCATGACACCGGGCGTATTACAGACACGGACGCACGTGCATCACGCGGCAGTCCTGCGGCAGACGGACAGACGGGTGGGAGGGTGAGCATGGGTAGCCAACCGCGACGGACGTCAACAAGCACGGCCCGCGGCAGAGGAGCAGGCGGTAACCTTGGCAACAGGAGCTTGCGTTCCGGTACTTCCAGAAAGCCATAGGACAGGCATGGCCATCCAAACCAGTGGTCCTTTTTGAATTACAACGTTGAAAATTTGTACAGTAAATTGAAGAACGTTTCCTTCATAAATTATGTAACAAAATTTGATTTTGTTTGTCTCACTGAATGTTTTCTTGATACTTCGTTTGATTTCAGCTGTTTGTTCACTGATTATTTGAAGTTTTACGCTCCAGCTAAGAAAGTGTCACACCATGGCAGGAATTCGGGTGGAGTTTTATTGTTGGTGAAAAAAAACTTTAGAAAATTGTGTGAAAGAAATAATGTTAGATTATGATACCATTGCCATCAGAGTAAATAAAAATGTATTTGATTTAGACAAAGATCTGATTTTGATTGCATGTTATGTTGCGCCAGAAGGAAGCCCTAGATAAAACGAAACATTAATTAAAGATGGGATCTTGATGCTGGAAGAATTAATGCTACAACAGTTTGAAAAAGGAAAAACACATTTTATAATTATGGGAGATCTCAATGCTAGAACAGGTCACGAACAGTTTGCGCCTGAAGACATGACTACTTATTTGGAAGACATTGAGTATGACAGGATGTATAATGAATGTGATGTACGTTGTTCTAAAGATGAAACTGTGAATAGTTTTGGCAAAACATTGTTGAACTTATGTTTCATGTTGGATATGGTTATTTTGAATGGTTTTTGTGATGGAGATACAGAGGGTGAATACACTTTTGTGTCTCCAAACGGGTGTAGTGTGATTGACTATTTTCTTGTTCCCTATAATCTGGTATCATGCTTTGATTTACGGGTAGGTAACTGTGTTGATTCATGGCATCTACCTGTTGAGGTAATATGAAAAAGGGGAAATAATCATACAGATGTAAAAAAGTGCAAGACAACAAGGGGAAGAAAAAATTGTATGGTCTGAAGAATTAGCAAGTTTATTTGTACACGAGCTTGATGGTTCTGAGTTCAACAATTGTCTACAGACAGCTTTCGGTTTGTTCGATTATAATGTGAATGACAGTTCGGAGTAGTTTACTAAGGCTTTATGCGGGGCAGCTGCGTGTATGGTACGAACAGTGAGACAAGGACAAAAGAAACAGAATGATTGGTTTGATAAGGAATGTGAAAGAAAGAAACAAGAAGTTAAGAGGCTACTGAAAAGATTCCAGAGATGCAAAACAGAAAAAGAAAAAAGAGAGGCATATGTCATATCACGAAAAGAGTATGTTAAACTAAGGAAAACGAAAGAAAGGGAATACGATGATAAGAAAATAAGAACACTCAAAGATTCCATCAATGACTCCAGGACATTCTGGTCAATAATAAGATCTGTTAATAGAAAGGCCTTTGTGTACACGAGAGATGGGAAACGCTACGAGACACCATGCACTGCATTGCTATGGCCACCTTTGGGAAGAAAACTGTGAAGTCCCACGACTGGTTTGAGGCCAAATCATCAAAGATGACTCCCACTGTTGAGGCCAAGCGTGCCGCACTCACCAAGTATAAGCGGTCACCCAGTGAGAAGAACCTGCAAATCCTCAGGGCTGCCAGAAGTAAGGTTCAGCTTAACGCCAGGCGCTGCGCAAACGAGTACTGGACAGAGCTCAGCGAAGAGATACAGAGTGCTGCTGAAAGAGGCAACATCCGAGGAATGTATGATGGCATCAAGAAGGCACTGTGACCAACACAGAGCAAGATCGCCCCCCTCAAATCTTCCACTGGGGAAGTAATCAGCAATCCTAGCCAACAGATGGAAAGATGGGCCACCTCTACTCCACACAGAACATGGTGTCCCCCTTAGCCCTCGATGCCATCAAGTGCATGCCGGTAATGGAAGAACTTGACGCAGAGCCAACTGCGGACGAACTCAGCAAGGCCATTGATAGCCTGGCATCAGGGAAGGCACCTGGCAACGACGGAATTCCCCCAGACCTCATCAAGCACTGCAAGACTTCTCTTCTGCACCCTTTGCACGCAGTTCTCTGTCAGTGTTGGAATGAGGGAGCTGTACCACAGGACATGAGGGACGTCAAGATCGTCACCCTGTACAAAAACAAGGGCGAAAGGAGCGACTGCAACAACTACAGAGGTATCTCGCTCCTCAGCATTGTTGGCAAAGTCTATGCTCGGGTCCTCCTAATCCGCCTGCAGAAACTGGCTGAACGCGTCTACCCGGAATCACAGTGTGGTTTTCGAGCAGAGAGATCCACGGTAGACATGGTCTTCTCCCTTCGCCAAATCCAGGAGAAGTGCAGAGAGCAGCGGATGCCCCTGTATGTGGCATTCATTGACCTCACCAAGGCCTTTGACCTAGTCAGCAGAGATGGCCTTTTCAGGGCTCTCCGAAAAATCGGCTGCCCCCCCAAACTGCACAGCTTAATTGAGTCCTTCCACTCAAACATGAAAGGGATGGTGCAGTTCAACGGAAACCTCTCCAAGCCCTTCGACGTACGCAGCGGTGTGAAACAAAGCTGCGTCCTGGCCCCAACCCTCTTTGGAATCTTCTTCGCTCTCCTCCTGAGGCATGCGTTCAGCACAGCGCAAGAAGGGATCCACCTGCAGACCAGATCAGATGGCAGGCTCTTCAACCTCGCCCGCCTCAGAGCAAGGACAAAGGTCCGTGAATCCCTCATCAGAGACATGCTATTTGCCGACGATGCCGCAGTTGTGACCCATACTCAGCGGGACTTGCAGTCACTAATGGACCGCTTCTCCCAGGCCTGCAAAGATTTTGGTCTGACCATCAGTCTTAAGAAGACAAACGTCCTGGGCCAAGACACGCCATCTCCACCAACCATCACCATTGATGACTACGAGCTTGAAGCCATCCATCAATTCACATATCTTGGGTCCACCATCACCGATAACCTCTCCCTTGACACAGAGGTCGACAAGAGGATCGGGAAGGCAGCCACAACACTAGCCCGCCTCACACAAAGGGTGTGGACAAATCCCAAGCTGACCACAAAGACAAAGATGGCTGTATACAACGCTTGTGTCCTCAGCACCTTGCTGTATGGCAGCGAGGCGTGGACCACGCATGCTCATCAGGAGAAAAGGCTCAATACCTTCCACCTGAGAAGCCTACGGCGCATACTTGGCATTTCCTGACAAGACAAGGTGACCAACACCGAAGTCCTAACCTGCGCTGGCCTCCCAACCATGCATACCATGCTGAGACAGCATCGGCTGCGCTGGTTGGGCCACGTTCGCCGCATGGAAGATGGTCGCATCCCAAAAGACATCCTTTATGGTGAGCTTGCCACAGGGCAGAGAAACATTGGCCGCCCACAGCTGAGATACAAAGACGTTTGCAAGCGTGACATGAAGGCGCTTGAGATCAACACTGAGTCCTGGGAGGACCTCGCAGACGACCGCAACAGCTGGAGAACTACTCTCAAGAAACCGCTGCGGATTGGTGAGGACAAACTGTCAGCTGCTGCAGCAGAAAAGCGAGTTCGCAGAAAAGGGATGACAGCCAACAGACCAGCATCAGCATACACATGCGACCGCTGCAACAGAGACTGCCTCTCTCGCATTGGTCTGTACAGTCACAGGCGACGCTGCTTGGACCAAGCAGACAGCCCATCTAGACATTAGAACGGATGTACTTTGTCCATGGTCAGTCATGACCGAAGGAGGCCTACTAACTAACTGTGTACAATGAAATCTCTATTGAACAATGGTACAATCATTTCTGCAGTGTTTTCAATGATATCGGGGGAAATACTGCACAAGAGAGTAATATAGTAGAGGAAGAAAATAATTTTGAGCCACTTTTCAATGAGCCTATAACTAAAGAAGAAGTGACTGCGAGTATCAGGCATTTGAAAGCAGGAAAGAGCGCAGGACCAGATCAAATAATCAGCGAAATGTTAAAATATGCAAATGCTAATGTAATTGATTTCATTGTCCATTTATGTAACAAGCTTTTTGATAATGGCATTTTCCCGTCTGAATGGGCAAAGTCCATAATAATCCCAATTCATAAAAAAGGAGATGTGAATAATCCAGATAATTATAGAGGAGTCGCTCTAACAAGTATAGTGAGTAAAGTTTTTACATATATTTTGAATAAGAGATTAACAAAGTGGGCAGAAAAAGAAGAGAAAATAGTTGAAGAACAAGCTGGATTTAGAGCAAAATACAGTACAGTTGATCATATTTTCACACTTTACTCCCTTGTGCAGAAACATCTACTTTTAAATAAGAAACTTTATGTTGCATTTGTGGATTTTAGGAAGGCATTCGATTCTGTGAATCGTAATAATCTTTGGAATGTATTACGTAAAAGTGGTGTGAATGGAAAATTATATATGGCCCTAAGAGGAGTTTACAACTCAGTGCTTGCATGCGTGCGTGAGAAGTGTGTATATTCAGATTATTTCGAATGCCCTAAAGGAGTGAAACAGGGGTGTCAATTGAGTCCTCAATTGTTTTCAGTTTTCATTAATGAATTAGCAGTGGAACTGTCAAGAAAAGGCAGGCATGGCTTTCAAATTATCCCTGGGGTTATTGAGATATTCCTATTGCTGTTTGCAGACGATGTTATTCTTCTCTCTGGTACAGTCAAAGGCTTACAAAACCAGTTAAATGTCTTAAAGGAAGAATCGGATCGACTAGCTTTAACAGTTAACATGGATAAAACTAATATTATGATTTTCAGGAAGGGTGGACATTTATCAAAACACGAAGAATGGTTCTATGGAATTAACGAGGTTAAAGTTGTTAATTCTTAAATATACTTAGGAATGATATTTTCGACAAAATTAAGTTTAAATTATGCATGGAAAGAATCTTGTAATAAAGGGAAAAAGGGTGTTATTGAAATTCTAAAATCCTTACGGAAGCTCAATTCTATTGATTGTAATTTATATTGGAAAATGTTTGATACACAGATAGAACCTTTACTTACATATGCAGCTGAAGTATGGGGTCTTACTGTAAATCCACATATGGAAAAAGTGCATACATATACTATAAAACGTTTTTTGGCTGTACCAATTCACTCTTCTAACACTGTTTTATATGGAGAAACTGGAAGATATCCTTTATACATTAGAACCTTTGTGAAGAGTATTAAATACTGGTTGAAATTGTTAAGGCTTCCACAATCTCGGTTATGTAAACAGGCATATGAAATGATGGTTACTCAAATGGAAATAGGAAAACAGAACTGGGCCTATCAGGTAAAAAAAGGCTTTATCAGAACTTGGGTTTGGAATCGTGTGGTTGTCCCAGGGAGTAGGAAATGAGGGTCAGTTTATTAATGAATTTAAAGACAGGCTTATTTGTTCGTTTAAACAAAATTGGCACTCAGATATGGAAAACAAAGAAAAATATAGTTGGTTCTTCTCATTTAAAGATGTTTTTCAAACAGAAAAATATCTCAGTGTTGTTATGGATAAATGGCAAAGAACTAATTACGCAAGATTTAGATTAAGAACACTTGGTTTCAATGCAAATAAAAATTGGTTTCAACCTGGAACGTCCACAGTATATCCTTGCTCCTTATGTGGAAACAATGTCGATAATGAAAAACACTTTTTATTCCAATGCCAAATTTTTGACACAATACGTGGAAAATGCAAAGTTTTTGAATCCGACATGGCCAAAAGACAAGATGTATCTATTTTGTCGTCTGATGACGAAGTCATAATCAAATCAGTGGCACTATACATTGCGGAAGCACAAAAATAAGACATAAACACTTACAAGCCCGACAATAGTGCTAGACAATATCATACTGGGATTAATTTAATCTCTTTTGACTGATATGGGCTATATCACGTTAACTCCAAAAGAAGCCGCTTTATTATAGACTCTGTTTTGTAAAGAGCTGTTTTCATTTGCTTTATTTTGCTTTGTTTGCCGATAATTTAAGAGTAGCTAATAATATGAAAATAATGGTATATTTGTAGAATATGTTAGAAGTGGATATTGAAAGGGTATATAGACACTTAAGGGTTTACTATACATGTTAACAAAAAAACAAAAACAAACAAACAAACCAAAAACAAATAAATAAAAGGCATAGTGATGTCCCTTGTTAACAGAGTATTATGGGGCAGTTATGTGAAGATTATATTATTATCACTAAATGTAAGGTTTGGGTGGTCTAGCCCAGATGTTTCATCATATTACAGTTTTGATTGTGTGTGCGTGCGCACGAGCGCGCGCCCGCGTGTGATGTATATGGGTGCGTGTGTGTGTGGGTGTGGGTGTGTGAAAAAGATTTTGGTTTGCCTAAACCTTGACAAATTATTGGCCTGAATGTAGGAACACTGTTCTGATTTTTTTTGTTTTTGTTTGCATTATGTAGTACTGATAAAATGGATGATTGTTCATTATATATGATTTGAATATGTTCGACTGTTCAAGGAATGGATGTTCGATTTTTTTTTTTGATTATGCGTGAAGAATTTGCGCACATACAAAGAGTGGATTATGTGTCGCACTACTGGAAAATTGTTATCCCCCTTGTCAAAAGACCTTTTCGGGTAATGACAATAAACAGTTTCAGTTTCTGTTTCAGTTTCTCTCTCTCTCTCTCTCTCTCTCTTGTTCGTGCTGGCACATTATTCATTTTGTTCTTTTCCCAAATTCTACCTAAGTGGTTCTGCAGAATCAATGATGAAGTGGTTGTCAGGTTTCCCAGTGCACGTGCCTAAAACCAAAGGCCAACTCTTTCATCACGGTTTATTTTACTGCCGTCTCTCACTTAAAGCTCCCGGGGTGGTGATTCGTCATTGGCTGGCGAAATGTGACGTGTCGGTCACTGCATTGGCTGTCAGCACACGAGAAACTGAATGGAACAGGATTCTGCTACTGTTTTCAGCTAATCAGTGACGTGCTTCTAGTACAGTGTTTCTTGTAAGTATTCATTGGACAATGAGTTCAAATGAAGTCGCTTGCTAAAGTTTGAATAAGCTCACTGTTTTTAAATAACTGATTGATATGTGTCTGTCGTTTGAATGTGTATGTCTAGTTCATATTATGTCAGCTTGGATTTTGTAGATGTTTGTGGAGATTTGTTTTAAATTAAACCACACTTGTGTGTATAATATCTAGCCTGATGAGAAAATTGTCATTGTGTTTGTAAAAATTGTGTGATTGTGTCTTACGTCCTTATGAAACAAAGACTGAACAAACCTAACACATTTCTATAAAATTTCTGTTCAGCAGGAAGGCGTCTTTTGTGAAAGCAAAGGTTAATTGTTTTGTAGAAATAGGTGCTTTGCACACACATGCACACACGCACGTACATGCACACCGTCTAATATCACTTATCGTGAAAAGACGTTAAATCAAGGAACGAACACGAACGTACATGCACACATGCCCTTGCGCACACACACTCACTCACACACACACACACACACACACACACACACACACACACACACACACACACACACACACACTCACACACACACACTCACTCACACACACACACACACACACACACACACCACACACACACACACACACACACTCACACCACTCACACACACACACACACACACACACACACACACACACACTCACACACTCACACACACACACCACACACTCACACACTACACACACACACACACACAACCACACACACACATACACACACACACATACACACACTACAATACAATACAAAACACACGCGCGCTTGTGCGTACATATAAACACATGAATACATGCACACATATCGTCTTATATCACTCAGAGTAAAAAAAAAAAAAAAAAAACAGCGTAAAACAAAAGAACGAAGGAACATGCACACGTTTTCTTTAGTCCTCACGGAAAAAAAGTCTGAAATAAGTACAATAAAATACAGTTACGTGTCCTCAGCCCCAAGACAGGGAGAGTTGTCGGCTTTGTTTGTACAGACAAACAGACAGACAAACCCTCTGTGATGGTCTTTCTTTCTTTGTATCCCTCTCCCCCCGTCCTTTGGCCACATGGTTTAACGGTTTTGTGTGTGTGTGAGTGTGTGTGTGTGTGTGTATCTGTGTGTGTGTGTCTGTGTGTGTGTCTTTGTATGTGTGTCTGTGTGTGTGTGTGTCTATGTGTGTGTCTGTGTCTGTGTGTGTGTGTCTGTGTGTGTGTGTGTGTGTGTGTGTGTGTGTGTGTGTGTGTGTGTGGTGTGTGTGTGTGTGTGTGTGTATGTGTGTGTGTGTTGGTTCAGACCAGACAGTTAATTCTGTTTTAGTGAAAAGTCTTGTTTTATTTGTTTGTCCTTACCTTTGCAAGGTCGACAACTTTGCTTTCGTTTTCTTTCCTTTTTCTCACAAAAGAGAAAATGGAAAAGAAAAAAAGAAAAGAAAAGGAAAACATGAGGAAAAATACTCCTTGAAATGGTTTCATCTTTAGAAATCAATACAGTTATGTGGGCATTTAAACAAATTTGATATCTCTTTTACGTGTCTAATGTATTTCAATTTCGTAGGCATTGACTCTTATTGTCTCTAAAACATTCACAGTGATCACCGCTTCACACAGAGACAAAAGTATTCAGTTAATTTGAAAGTGGTGATGTTTGTGGTGGTGAGTCGTGGTAGTGGTTGTGGCGTTCGTATTTTTGTATTTATCGTTTAACTTGTGTCAGTTGTGAAAGTGACGCCAGACGCCAGAAAAAGAGACTTTGGAAACAGACAACATGACAGTGTACAAATAAGAGACAGGATTATAGGAAACAAGAACATCAAGCCCTAATAACAATCTCCATTGTACCATTTAACACTATTTAATCCATTCAAGTTATTTAGCCATTTAACCATTTAACACGTTTTGTGCAATATCTAAGTCAAACATAAACTGATATCTCTAGATGTTTAGCGGCGAGTTCCTCAGTAGTATCAGTCACTGAATTCTATTTCAGATTTGCTTATAAACATCTGAGATATAAATACGTTATTATCTACTTACAGTTTAACTAAAGGGGTGTAAATATTGATGTACGTTTACTTGGGACTTAATGCGTCTGGTAATCTGCCTTATGCTGGATCTGTGGACTAAAGTTCATCAGTTCCGCTGACATAGTGATAAAAAAATGTCGGTTCTCATTAACACATTTCACAAAGTTGTGATTTTGATCTTTAACCAGACTCGTTGAAACTCGCAGAAAACAGCACTTGTGCGATATTTTCCCCCAGTTAATGTAATTAAAATCTGCCCTTAGGTAGCCAACATATGACCAAGTAAATTTTTCACGTTTTGTACCACAAAGGGTTTGACATTGGAGAACTTTGGTCTACTTGTGACAACTCATTGAATGACTTATTTCAGTTGATCAGTTTTGGTGAAAATCCCTGTACAAACAGCTGAATACACATTGATGACACACTTTGTTCGTGGACATACAGAAAGAGCAGCAAATTAAACTGAAAAAGGGTTCTACTGGAACAGTCCACACAGAAGCCTGAAAGGAGGGCTACTGTAATTCTAAACACAGAATGGGTTCTTTGATGTCAGTGTGTATGGCCCCGTGTGAAGCTTATGACACACAACACGATCACTGGCCACACAACATTTTACTGCATGTGATAAGCATTAATTGATTTCACTATCACTGATAGTTCTTACGCAGTGAAACACAAAGACAGAGAATGAAATAAGCACAGGCCTATATCAGAAATACACGACACCCATCAATAACACAAGACGACATCAATACTACACACCACCATCAATAACACAAATCGACATCAGAAATATACACCACCCATCAATAACACAAGACGACATCAATAATACACACCACCCATCAATAACACAAATCGACATCAGAAATACACACCACCCATCAATAACGCAAGTGGACATCAGAAATACACACCACTCATCAATAATACAAGTCGACATCAATAGCACACACCACCCATCAATAACACAAATTGACATCAGAAATACACACCACCCATCAATAACACAAATCGACATCAGAAATACACACCACCCATCAATAGCACAAGACGACATCAATAGCACACACCACCCATCAGTAACACAAACTGACATCAGAAATACACACCACCCATCAATAATACAAGACGACATCAGAAATACACACCACCCATCAATAACACAAATCGACATCAGAAATACACATCACCCATCAATAACACAAATCGACATCAGAAATACACATCACCCATCAATAACACAAACTGACATCAGAAATACACACCACCCATCAATAACACAAAATGACATCAGAAATACACATCACCCATCAATAACACAAACTGACATCAGAAATACACACCACCCATCAATAACACAAAATGACATCAGAAATACACATCACCCATCAATAATACAAGACGACATCAGAAATACACACCACCCATCAATAACACAAACTGACATCAGAAATACACATCACCCATCAATAATACAAGACGACATCAGAATACACACCACCCATCAATAACACAAACTGACATCAGAAATACACATCACCCATCAATAACACAAGACGACATCAGAAATACACACCACCCATCAATAACACAAATCGACATCAGAAATATACATCACCCATCAATAACACAAGACGACATCAGAAATACACACCACCCATCAATAACACAAATCGACATCAGAAATACACATCACCCATCAATAACACAAGACGACATCAGAAATACACCACCATCCATCAATAACACAAATCGACATCAATAATACACACCACCCATCAATAACACAAATCGACATCAGAAATACACGTCACCCATCAATAACACAAGACGACATCAGAAATACACACCACCCATCAATAACACAAGACGACTCACCCATCAATAACACAAGACGACATCAGAAATACACACCAACCATCAATAACACAAGACGACATCAATAATACACACCACCCATCAATAACACAAGACGACATCAATAATACACACCACCCATCAATAACACAAGATGACATCAGTGATACACACCACCCATCAATAACACAAGTCAACATCACAAATACACACCACCCATCAATAACACAAGTCGACATCACAAATACACACCACCCATCAATAACACAAGACGACATCAATAGCACCCACCACCCATCAATAACACAAGTCGACATCACAAATACACACCACCCATCAATAACACAAGACATCAGAAATACACCACCCTTCAATAACACAACTCTACATCACAAATATACGCCACTCATTAAAACTCCATCCACTTTTTAACCATACGGCCATAAAAGTCCAACAAAATCTTGCCTCGTGAAAGTCTGCTTCAACCGTCACCCGTTCCATCACGAAACCTGCAGATTGTCAGGGGACATAACGTTGTCTCTTCCCTGTGTTCCACTTTTGTCCTTGTCTGTCCAGGTTACATCTTCTTTCAAGTGGTTTAAAGTTCTGCTCGCGTGGATCTTATAAGGGATGCTGACGTGAATCTGTAACCAGGCCAGCTGTGTGTATGTCAGTGCATTATTTATCATTTCTGTAGCAGTGGCCATCTGTTAGTTGCACTCTGCCCTTGTTTCTGGTACATTCTTCTGTACTCAGTTCACAGAAACAAGGACAGGGCAAAAAAAAATAACCGAGAGAGACAGCGAGAGAACACATGACAGCATCGTGTTTTGGGGGCAAAATCTTCACATATTTTGCAAAACCAAACATCAGACATAAATAAAAGGAGCAAAAATGAGCCATCAAAAAATAAATAAACGCAACTTTGTCTTAAAGGAAGCCGTGTCGTCTCCATTTTTAATGCCGAAAGATTTTCAATGAATGGTGGATGCACTCCTGTGAGTGCATTTGGGCAGGCAGCCTCTCTGATGATGCAAGTTGGATTCTGCAATGCTGGCCAAAATTGAAATGAAGAGGACATCTTTGGCGGCTCTAGTAGAAAGAAACGTGATCTACTGGAAGCTGACAATTTCGCTGAAAGCCCTGGGTAGCGTTCCTGTCGTTACTCAAGACATTTCACGTCGTTTGAAGTGCTTGCGTTTTCATTGACTCCATTTCTGTCCGCCTCTCTCTCTCTCTCTCTCTCTCTCTCTCTCTCTCTCTCTCTCTCTCTCTCTCTCTCTCTCTTCTCTGTCTCTCTCTCTCTGTCTCTCTCTGTATTTCTCTCTCTGTCTGTCTCTCTCTCTCTTTCTCTCTCTGTCTCTCTCTCTCTCTCCTCTCTTTTCTCTCTCGCTCTCTGTCTCTCTGTCCCTCTGTCTCTGTCTCTGTCTTTGTCTCTGTCTCTCTGTCTCTCTGTCTCTCTCTCTCTATCTATCTATCTATCTATCTATCCATGTCTGTCTGTCTATCTATCTATCTGTCTGGCTGGCTGGCTTGCTTTCTTTCTCTCTGTCTCTGTCTCTCTGTCTCTGTCTCTGTCTCTGTCTCCTCTCTCTCTCTCTCTCTCTCTCTCTCTCTCTCTCTCTCTCTCTCTGGGCTTCAACAATTTTGTTCTCCTGTGAAGAAGTGTCACTAGAAAACATTTTGTGATAACACGCTTGTACTTATTATTCAGTTGTCTCAATACAATTTTATCTACGCCGCAGGAGGAAAACATGGTGATCCATGCAGTCCAGTGCTATTTTCTCTTTTTTTATAAGTGAACTGGCGATTGAGGTGATTGACAATGAATGACATGGTGCTGTTCTATCTGGTGATGATTTCGAATTATTTATTCTTTGGCTAGCTGACGATGTTGTTTTGAAGGCAGAAACAGTCATTGGACTCCATCATCATCATCGTCATGTGCCCTGCAGCATGCCTTTGGCGATTATTGCCCTCCACACGAATCTATCCCCTGTCGCTGCAAGAACATCTCCCACCCTGTCTGTCTTCAGCCACCCTGCTAGCCTGTCCAATATTTTCTCCCTAGGTCTACCTTGTGTTCTCTTTCCCTCTAGCTTTCCTGTTGTGACCTGGTGTTCTAATTTCCCTTTCCTCATAAAATGACCTATAAATGTCGCTTGTCTTTCTTCAATCTTCTTTTTCATGATCTTTTTGTGTCTGCCTTCCTCAAAACTTTCTCGTTTGTTTTCTCTACTGTCCATGGAACTCTCAACATTCTTCTTAGAAACCACATGTCAGTTGCTTCAATTTTGTTCTGTCTTTGCGTGTTGACATTGACGCCTCACAACTATATAACATTATCGGTTCTATGCAACATTCAGGAACTCTCTTCCTGATGTTAATTGATAGGCATTTGTTGGTAAGAATGCTTTTCATCTTCTTGAGTGCTGTTTTGGCATGACCGATTCTGCTGCCTATTTCTGATGTGCATATGCCGTCAGGTGAGATGACCATGCCCAGATATTTAAACTTATCAACCTGTCTCAAAGTTGTGCCATTTGCTGTTATTTTGCATGAGGGGATTTTTTTTAACTGATTACCATTACTTCAGTCTTCCTGCTATTTAACTACAGCCCATTAATTTTGCTTTTTATTTCTGTTTTATTCACAAGGCTTTGTAGGTCTTTTTCGTTTTCTGCAATTAGCACGGTGTCATCTGCCTAACGAATGTTGTTTACCATTTTTCTTCCCACCTTTATCCCAGGGCATTCTTCTATGTTTCTCATGATGGTTTCGCTGTAAAGTGAAAACAAATCTGGTGACAGAACACAGCCTTGCCTGACTCCTCTTTTGATATTTTGGAAAGAGCTTACATCGTTTTCTATTCTCATTGCTGCTGTTTGTTCCCAATACATATTTCTGATTACTCTTAGATCTTTTCCATTTCTAGTTGGTTGATCTAGTTGGTCTTACCCGATCGAAAGCCTTGGCATAATCAACAAAGCATAAATATAAATCCTTATTCAACTCGATTCACCTCTCTATGAGAGTTCTTAAAATATATATGGCATTGTCAGTTCCTTTCCCTTCGACAAATTCACACTGTTCTTTTGTTATTTCTCTTTTGATTCTGTTCCTTGTCCTCATCATGATTATTCTTAATAGGATTTTTGTTACGTGACTCATCAAGTTGATTGTACGATGGATTTCGCATTCTATAGCTCCTGCTTTATTTGGAAGTGCAATGAAAATTGATTTTGACATGTCTCTGGGGGGGGGGGGGGGGGAAGGTTCCGGTGTCATGAATTTTATTTAGGAGGACTGTTATTTTTGCAATAACAAATTTCTCTAGGTCCTCAATCATATCTGTAGTAATATTGTCTGGTCCTGGGGCTTTTCCTGGGTTCATCTTTTTCAATGCTGCATTAACTTTGTCTTTCAATATGGGTGGTCCTTCAACGTTCTTTCTTATGTGTTGTTTGTTTCTGTCATCGTTTAAAAGGTTTTTAATGTATTCTCCCCATTTATCTAATATTGTATCCTTTTCCATGATAAGCGTACCATCTTTCGATTTTAAAGATCTCTTTTTCTTGTGGGCAATTTCCTCAATGTTTCCGTACATAAACTTAAAATCTGTTTTATGTCAGTCTTCAATTTCTTTGCACTTTATTTCCTTAGCTTCATTGCATCTATTCCTGATTTTCCTTTTTCTTTTTTGTTTTGTTGTTGTTGTTGTTTTCTTAATTTTTTCTTTTTTTTCTTTTTTTTTTTTTTTTGTATTCTTCATCTTTTCCCTTTCCGTCAAGCCTATAAATATATATTTTTTTTTTGTCATCCAGTTCTTGTTCACTTTTCTTTCAACTCTAGGGATTTCTTCACAAGCTTCATTCATCGTGTTTTTCAACTTTGTCCATTGTTCCTCACTGTCATCAACGTCCTCCAGAGCATTGAATTCGTTTTGAACATGTACGTTAAATTTTTCACGTGTGGCTTCACCGTCTTTAAGAGTCCAAGATCTAGTTTGATGTGACTTTTGGTTTTTCTTTTCTTTAGTTTCAGCCTTAGTCTTCCCATTACAGGATATTACAGGATGTGGTCACCGTTGCAGTTTGTGCCTGGTAATGGTCTTGCTATCAGTGTAAAGAATTTCTAAATCTTTCATTTATCAGGATGTAATCAATTTGATTTTTGTACTATCTCCTGGACTCATCCATGTCCATTTATTCTGTTAGGCTGCTCAAACCAGATGTTTCCTACTATGAACTCATTCATCTGTGTGCATTCAACAAGTTTTTCTCCCCTTTCATTTTGTGTACCAAGGCCACATGGCCTTTACCCTCTCCTGTCCCACTTTAGCATTAAAGTCTCCCATTATTACTGTAATATCCTGTGATTTGCTTTGAGCCTTAGCCGTCTCTAATACTTCTTAGAAATTGTCAATTTCTTCTTGAGTACTTGCGGATAATAGTGCATATACTTGGATGATGTTGATGTCAAATGGCTTGACCTCCAACTTAACTACCAAAACTCGGTCTGACACAGCCCAGTATCTCTTAATAGATTTTGACTTGTCCCTTTCCATTATGATGCCTATTACTCTTTCATGTGTGTCTCCACCAGAATATATTATTGCATGCTTGCATGATGTTATCATGCCTGCCCCAATCCATCTCACTTCCCATAGTGCTAAAATATTGATGTTAAGCCTTTCCATCTCCATCTTAAAATTTTCCAGTTTTCCCCTTTGCGGCAATGTCCTTTCATTCCACGTTGCAATTTTGACTTCTTTTTTTTTAATTTGATCGCAGTAGCTTGTTGACGGTTGGGTGTCACCTGCACATCATAATGGTCCCTACCAGACGAAGGTGCTCCACAGGTGCCCATATTTACGTCGTTTTCTTTTTTCGTATTTTGGCTGGCCATGATAATCTTGGGAGTATACAATGATGGTTTCCTGTTGCCTTCCATCGGTTTTTGTACTGACTCTCCCCTAGGCTTTGTCGTTTCCACGACTACCCACAAGGCAGTAGGGGTGATTTTCTGTCAAAGTTTACTCCCTTAGCCTTATTCTCTCTCGAGACAACCACGAGGCAGTGGTGTTTTTTCTGTCAGGGTTGACTCTCTTAGCCTTGGTTTCACCCGAGACACCCACAAGACAGTGGTGCTTTTTACCCATAGCCGGGGGACTGGTCTGGCATTCATCATCATCATCAGGTGCCCTGCCGCATGGCGTTGGCGACCATGGACTTCCGACCATCTCTATCTCTCGTTGCCCCCAGCATCCCCCCACCCTCTTCATCCCCAGCCACTCTGCAAGTCCGTCCAGCATTCTCTCCCTGGGTCTACCTGGTGTTCTCTTTCCCTCCAGCTTTCACGTTGTGACCAGGTGCTCCAAATCCCCCTTCCTCATAAAATGGCCTATAAATGTTGCTTGTCTTTTCCTAATCTTCCTTATGAGTGATCTATTTGTGTCTGCCTCCATCAAGACTGTCTCGTTTGTTTTCTTTGCTGTCCACGCAACTTTCTCAACATTCTTCTTAGCAACCACATCTCGGCTGCCTCGATCCTGCTCTGGCTTTGCTTGCTGACTGTCCACGCCTCGCATCCGTACAACAGTATTGGTTCTATATAACATTCAAGGACTCTCTTTCTGATGTCAATTGATAGGCATTTGTTGGTAAGAATGCTTGTCATCTTCTTGAATGCTGTTTTGGCTTGGCCGATTCTGCCAGCTATTTCCGATGTGCTTCTGCCGTCTGATGAAATGACCGTTCCCAGGTATTTGAAATTATTAACCTGTGTCAAGGTTGTGCCATTGTTTTTATTTTGCATGAGGGGATTTCATGTTTTTTACTGGCATTAGCCCATGTTAATCTCATTTTTTTAAAGTTCTAGGTATAATGACAAGTATTTACCATACATAGTCTATACTTAAGAGACAAGACAGGTATACACACACAAACAAAAAGCATAAAACAAAGATTTTTTTTTTAAAAGTACATTTTAGGCACTAAAGAAACATGATTCAAAAAAATATCAAATCATAAATCCAAAGAGAAAGCAAATTGTTTTCAAAATACTATCATAAACAAAAGCAAATGTGGCTCAGCTGGCACCACAGAAAGAAAACAGCTACAGAATGATGTGCATGAATCTTGAAGAATGGTTTAGAAACAAATGATCACTTCCTTTGGAATGGCATTCAATTTTCATTGAGGACCTGATGATCAAGATAATGTGACCCTGTTAGGTTGTACTTTGGTTGCTCTTTTTCTTCTCTCTGTCTCTCTCTGTCTGTCTGTCTCTCTCTTCTCTCTCTCT
>JAPXFY010000019.1:22626033-22631033 GCA_030674185.1 Monoplex corrugatus
GAGGGAAACTTGTAGAATGGGCACAGATGAATGAGTTCATAGATATGTCAAAATCAATTTTCAGTGCACTTCCAAAGAAAGCTTTCTTTGGAAGTGCACTGAAAATTGATTTTGACATATCTTTGGGGATTTTTCCGTGTCATAAATTTCATTTAGGAGGACTGTTATTTTTTCAATATCAAATTCCTCCAGGGCTTCAATCATCTCTGTAGTAATGTTGTCTGGTCCAGGGGCTTTTCATGGTTTCATCTTTTTGAATGCTGCTCTATCTTCACCTTTCATTATGGGTGGTCCTTCAACGTTCTTTCTTGTAATGTGTTCTTCGTTTCTGTCATCTTCAAAAAGGTCTTTAATGTACTCTCCCCATCAGTCTAATATTTTGTCTTTTTTAAAGATGTGCATGTATTTTTCCTGTGGACAGTTTCTTCAATTCGTCTGTACATACCCTGAGGATCCATTTTGTGTCGGTCTTCTATTTCTTTGCATTTTGTTTTCAGTAAAGCTTCCTTAGCTTCATTGCACCTATTCCTGATTTCTTTGTTCATCTTCCTGTATATCTCCTCGTTTATATTTGCCTTCCTCCATTCCTCCATCAAGCCTAAAATTTCTTTTGTCATCCAGTTTTGTCATCGCACAATCAGTTTGATGAGTCATGTGACAAAAATCCTATTAAGAATAATCATGATGAGGACAAGGAATAGAATCAAAAGAGAAATAGCAGAAGAACAGTGTGGATTTGTGGAAGGGAAAGGAACTATTAATGCCATATACATCCTAAGAACTATCATAGAGGTCAATCGAGATGAATAAGGATATATATTTATGCTTTGTTGATTATACCAAGGCTTTCGATCGGGTAAGACGTGAAGAATTGATCAATCTATTAGAAAGACTCAATATTGATGGAAAAGATTTATGAATAATCAGAACAAACAGCTGCAATGAGAATGGACAACGATATAAGGTCTTTCCAAAACATCAAAAGAGGAGTCAGACAGGGTTGTGTTTTGTCACCAGATCTCTTTTCACTTTACAGCGAAAACATCATGAGAAACCTAGAGGAAGACCCTGGATTAAAGGTTGGAGGAAAAATGATAAACAACATTCGATACGCAGATGACACCGTGATACTTGCAGAAAATGAAAGGGACCTACAAAACCTTGTGAATATACTAGAAATAGAAAGCAAAGGTAAGGGGTTGGAACTAAACAGCAGGAAGACTGAAGTCATGGTGATAAGTAAAAAACGTGAAATCCCCTCATGCAAAATAACAGTAAACGGCACAACCTTGAGACAGGTTGATAAGTTTAAATACCTGGGAACGATCATTTCACCAGACGGCAGATACACATTAGAAATAGCCAGCAGAATCGGCCAAGCCAAAACAGCATTCAAGAAGATGAAAAGCATTCTTACCAACAAATACCTATCAATTAACATCAGGAAGAGAGTTCTTGAATGTTATATAGAACCAATACTGTTATACGATCGTGAATCGTGGACAGTCAACAAGCAAATCCAGAACAAGATTGAGGCAGCCGAGATGTGGTTTCTATGAAGAATGTTGAGAGTTCAATGGGCAGCAAAGAAAACAAACGAGACAGTCTTGATGGAGGCAGACACAAGGAAGACAAGGAAAAGACAGGCAACATTTATAAGCCATTTTATGAGGAAAGGGGAATTGGAGCACTGGTCACAACGGGAAAGCTGGAGGGAAAGAGAGCACCAGGTAGACCCATGGAGAAGCTGAAGACAAAGAGGGTGGAAGAGGTGCTTGAGGCAACAAGAGATAGAAACAGATGGAAGGCCATGATCGCCAACGCCATGTGGCAAGGCACCTGATGATGATGGTGATGATGACTGCAGTATATCTGTGTCTGTCTTTCTCTCTGTGACCGTTTTTCTCTCTGATTCTATCTATGTCTGTCTCTGTCTGTCTGTCTGTCTCTCTGTCTCTGTCTCTCTCTCTCTCTCTCTCTCTCTCTCTCTCTTTCTGTCTGTGGCTGTCTGTCCTTGCCTGTTTGTCTGTGTCTGTGTCTCTGTCTGTCTGTCTGTCTGTCTGTCTCTCTCTCTCTCTCTCTCTCCCTTGTCTCTATCTTCTCTCCCTCTCTCTCTCTCTCTCTCTTACTGTTTGTGTTGTGGTATGTGTGTATGTGTGTGTATGTGTATGTGTGTGTATGTGTATGTGTGTGTGCCTCTGTGTGTGTGTCTGTTGTGTGTCTGTGTGTGTGTGTGTCTGTGTGTGTGTGTGTGTGTGTGTGTGGTGTGTGTGTATGTGTTGTGTGTGTGTGTGTGTGTGTGTGTGTGTGTGTGTGTGTGTGTGTGTGTGTGTGTGTGTGTGTGTGTGTGTAGAAGGTTAATAGCTTGGTTAGGTCGCTTTCTGTCATTCTTCAACATTCTGAGCCGTAAAGTGGGATGGAAAGGACACAGCTCTGAATGTCTCAGCTTGATGTTCTTGCTGTACTAAGGGCACCTTCACATGTTGTTCAACTTTCCGTTTCTGTTCTTGCTGTGATCGCTCTTGATGTCATTGCCTACTCATGTGTTTGTTACACCAAAAACCCTGACATAATTTAATCGTTGTTCTTTGATTTAACGTCTTTTCACTATAAGTGATATTAGACGTCACGGAAATGACAAATGAAGCCAACACTGGGATCACCCTGAAAAGAATTGTACAGAGGGCCACACTATCTTATTGTAGGTCCTGAGAATTGGAAACGGCAGTGATGACACAGTGGACTGCTACGGAGGTTGTTTTTGTGAAATAACTTATCTCTAAAATACTTACAACCCAAACTAAAAATTAACTTCATTTTTTTCTTGGTCCTCTACATAATGGACACATATAATGTTGCCCATAACGACAGTAAAGTACAGGAAGGAGTGTTCTGAGCTTACTGGTGTTGTACTTTGTATCATGCTTCTACGCTAGCTGAATGGTAACGCAAACTGTGTTAGATTTGAGAAGTACAACATGGTAGATAATTCTCAAGAGTTATGTCCTTTGATTAAAGTACAGACATCTCAGACCAGAAGACAGAGACTGAGAAAAGTAGATAACGGGGGTTGCTAGCATTTATCACAGAAGAGCATCACAGACGAAAGCAAATGAATGAAATTGGATCATCAATCCACTAATGACTGAAAGTGGGTGATTATGCTAGAAATGAATCAGGATGACACATTGTCCAAAAAAATGGTGTCTCTATTTTGCTTCTTGACCTTTCCCAGGAAGGCATTTCCACATTGGCACTTCAGACAAGCTGACGACCATTCTGAAATCGCATGCTGAATTCCACATGCTGCCCGGCTAGAAATGAAGCAGACATTTTGATGGATCTAGGAGAAGTAAGTAGTGGATGGGCCAAAGACGGACGGGATAATTGACGCTGGCAACTTCATTTAAACCCTTGAGTGGTACTACATGTCTGACGTCACCCTTCAAAGTACTGCAACCTTCAGCGGCTATCTTGGCGGGCACAATAGTTGAATGGTCAGGACACGGTCTTGTAGTTGAAAGGTCTGCGTTCGAAAACCTGTTTAGGTACCTCCATGGTAGTAGTGGTAGTGGGCGCAGTTTTTCCTACTTTCCAAGTCAACAGAGATCCTGTAAGCCACGTCAGCGTTTGGTGGATTGTAGAAACACGAAAACATTCGACACGCACACGCCTGAAAACGAGATTAAATGGGGGGGGGGGGGGGGGGGAGGTCACACACAGAAAGACCACTTGCATATACGAGAGTTCACGTGACAGTTTCAGTCCAAAACCGAAAAAAAAGCTTCATTGGTCTTTCTTTGTGTATGATGTCTTATATTGTTGATTAATGATGGATTATTTTATTTTTAGTATTTTAGTTCCAGAAAATATGTAAATTAACATCGGCAGTTTTGTGAAAAATTACTCTTAGTTTATAATTTCTACCGTGGGAAGATAAAACATTACCATTGTCATTGTCTATTCTAGTAATGATAATGATAAAAGATAATCATAATGATACTTTATTTTCACACGTTACAATTTATCAGCTAAAAAGATAAAATAGTGTCATTGTCTTTTCTGGTAATTAAATGATAAAGAAAATGATAATGATACTTTATTTTCACACGGTAGAATTTATCAGCTAAAGGCCTTTTCGTCAAATTTGCCATTGCTTGCATGCAGGGTGTTTTCATGTTTCCATAATCCAGCCACTGACATCACTCACAGGATCTTTAACTTGTATATTTAATAAATTGCATGCATATACACACAAAGGGGGTTCAGGTACAGGCAGGTCAGCCCACATGTTGATCTGGGAGATGGGAAAAAATCTTCACCCTTTACCCACCAGGTGGAGGTATGTAGGTGGATTTAAACCCAGGACCTTCTGATGGAATTATGAGTGTACCCACTTGACTACCGCTCCCGTCGGTTTTTCAGTGAGATGGCCACATCACTCATTTTTGTTGCAGAAACCAACGTAGTTGCTAGAAATCTATGATACTGGCATTTCACCCATGTCTAGTCGTTGAAAATGACAGCCTTTTGTCTGCTGCAATGCTTTGATCTGCCTTTGTCTGTGGTAAAGACGTGTCGGCAAGATTTTCCTTGCTGTTTCGACGTGGATCGTTACAAAAGTGAAGTCAAAGGTGTACAACGTTATAGAATTACGTGTGCATAATTTTGGATATTGTAGGTCCAAGGTCAAGGTCACAAGAACCAAAGACGATGTTTAACCCTTTGACTCCCGCACCCTGTCCATCATTTACAAAACCTTAACCCATTGACTCCCGCATCCTATCCATCATTTACAAAACCTTGACCTATTGACTCCCGCATCCTATCCATCATTTACAAAACCTTAACCATTGACTCCCGCACCCTATCCATCATTTACAAAACCTTGACCATTGATTCCCGCACCCTGTCCATCATTTACAAAACCTTAACCCATTGATTCCCGCACCCTGTCCATCATTTACAAAACCTTAACCCATTGACTCCCGCAACCAATC
>JAPXFY010000019.1:22636033-22643533 GCA_030674185.1 Monoplex corrugatus
TGGTTTGTCTCCAATCTGTTTATCCAGATGGTTTGTCTTCAGTGTTTTGTCTAAATGGTTTGTCTCCAATGTGTTTGTCTAGATGGTTTGTCTCTGATGTGTTTGTCTAAATGGTTTGTCTCCAATGTGGTCTTTAGATGGTTTGTCTCCAATGTGGTCTTTAGATGGTTTGTCTCCAATGTGGTCTTTAGATGGTTTGTCTCCGATGTGTTTGTCTAGATGGTTTGTCTCCAATGTGGTCTTTAGATGGTTTGTCTCCAATGTGGTCTTTAGATGGTTTGTCTCCGATGTGTTTGTCTAGATGGTTTGTCTCCAATGTGTTTGTCTAAATGGTTTGTCTCCAATGTGGTCTTTAGATGGTTTGTCTCCGATGTGTTTGTCTAGATGGTTTGTCTCCAATGTGTTCGTCTAGATGGTTTGTCTCCAATTTGTTCTTTAGATGGTTTGTCTCCAATGTGTTTGTCTAGATGGTTTGTCTCCAATGTGTTTGTCTAGATGGTTTGTCTCCAATGTGTTTGTCTAGATGGTTTGTCTCCAATGTGTTCGTCTAGATGGTTTGTCTCCAATGTGTTTGTCTAGATGGTTTGTCTCCAATGTGTTCGTCTAGATGGTTTGTCTCCAATGTGTTTGTCTAGATGGTTTGTCTCCAATGTGTTCGTCTAGATGGTTTGTCTCCAATGTGTTTGTCTAGATGGTTTGTCTCCAATGTGTTTGTCTGGATGGTTTGTCTTCAATGACTATTGCTGTTCATGTAGATAGCCTCGTTAAACAATATTTGGTTTCCCTGTTTGGCCCATTGGGAACTTGACAAAAATGCAGGGGTTGGAATAGGAATGACGTAATCCGTTCATTGTTTATTTTTTCTTTTCAAACTTTCTTTCATTCATTTGAAACAAGTAATTCAAACAAACACAAAAGAGAATAGCAAACTTAACTGCAACCATACAATAAGAAACAACTCAAACCATTGAAAATAACCGTCTGCTCAAATTACAAATACACAAACATCCATGTGAAACATAAATAACAATAACACCGTAAGCATGACATACATATATACACATACATGGATAGATTGTTAAGAAATGAGATTTGCCATCAAATTTCATTACATTATTGACAAAATGTGTATCAGAAATCATGAATTTATCAACTCTATCAAGTTCGTTTCGTATGAATGGTAAATATTGCAGCCATTTTTTGAAAGGTGTGCAAATTCCACGACAGTTTTGCATTGTATTCCTCTGTGCGATATTTTGTAACAAGATATTTTTAAAAGAGGTTATGTTTGGTGCAGTCTTTTCAGATTTACATTTATAAATGTATATTTTTACAAGAAGGGTAATTAAATCAAATATCGAATCTGTGTGTATATTTTCATCAACCTTCAATAATACATGTACAATGTTCTCAGCCAATCTGATATTTGTGCAGGTGATACAGTATGACTAAAAGAATTCTTCGATCCTTCTCAAAATTCATTTCGTATGTAAATATTTCCAAAATGTATTATCAATACTATCTTTCGTTTCCAAACAAAAGTCACAGGAAAAGTTGTTAAGGGAACCTATTTCTTTCAGTGTGACATTAGTTCCAATAATTCCGTGTACAATACGTATCTGCAATCATTTCAATTCAACTTCTTGTATTCTTTGATTTTTTGATCAATATTTTTTCCGTGGAATATCTGTTCTCAATTCCTCTGACCACTTAGAACAAGATTTTGGAAGTGTATCATTTGTTGCTAGTATTTCATACTACGATCGTGCTCTTTTCCATACAGAGTAAATTGCTTTCAAGGCTAAAGAAATATATGGGTACTGTCATTTGATTGTTCAGCTTTGTCTTCTGTGTGTATGCCTTATTAAACTGCATACATCCATTAAAAATGAGGAACTTTACATATATTTCGCAATTTCTGTTGAATTCACCATGTTTGAAAAATAAATTAGCCTCGGTTCAAAACAATTTGGGGTGTGGGGGATGGGTCTGTGTAGTCATATCGTATGCCTGTACCAAACACTTTAGATACACATACACATATACATATACATATACATATACATATACAATATATATACATATACATATACATATACATATACATATACATATACACATATACATATACATACACATATACTTACATTTACAAACATTCCTATGTGATGAACCTTAAAAAGATTTCTTAACATTCTGGTATGTCAGTATATATCTATCATTTTTGAAGCACGTAATATAAAATGTGCCATGCAAATCGCAAGGTTCATAGTCCATGCAGTTAAAGGGAGAGAATGTTTGTTACAGTTAAACCATGTGACATGAAATGCAATAAAACATATCTAGAGAAGACTTGGGCAAATCTTTGATATCAATATCTGTTTAAACAGTTTTGCAGCCAGACGGGTATGTTTGTATATGCACATATATGTATATGTATACGCATATGCATATGTGTATGTCTATGCATCTATGCATATGATATGTACATGTAATGATATATGTATATGTACGTGTATATGTATATGTACATGTACAGTGGAGTCCATTAATAACGACAACTGTAATAATGAGAACACTGTAGTAACGAGACATTTTTCAATCCCCGTTTTTTATCCTTCTTAATCTTTAAGAATAAACCATTGGGTTTAACGAGAGTTAGTGGATAATCATCTCGGTAATAACGAGAGATTTTCTATCCTTCCTGGTCACAAAAGTTCTCGCCACTCGCCCCACCCCCACCTCGTCAAGTTCCCGGTAGGGCACATCTCGTGGTGGCCGGTAACAAAGAAAAACAACGAAAGGCGCGTCCTTGTGCGGTGTGTAATCAAGGGACACTATCGATTAATTATGAACACATCGACGGCGCCGGTGCCAAGATTATTTCCCTTTGTTTCCCTTGGTAAATTCGTCATTTGGGAATAACGAGAACTCGGCAATAGCGAGAAAATGTGCCTGGGCCGTCCGCTCTCGCTATAACAGAGTTTCACTGTATATGTATATGTATACGTATATGTATATGTGTATGTATATGTGTATGTGTATCTACACTGTTTGATACAGGCATTATGGTAAGGCTATACAGACCCAATCCCCACACCCCCAAAATGTTTTGAATCGAGGCCCATGGCTGATGTTCAAGAAACATTTTCTTTCGTTAGTTTTCTCTCCGTCTCCCTCCCCTCTCTCTCCCCCACCTCTCTCTCATTCACTGTCTCTCTCTCTCTCTCTCTCACACACACACACACACACACACACACACACACACACACACACACACACACACACACACACACACACACACACACATGCACAGTCACGAGATGGTGTGAACGGTTCCATGCCTGTAGACAAGAAGGAAACTTGAACTCCCAACATCAGAACTGTCTGGAGCGAAAATCGTTCAATAGAACAAATCAGGAAGTTCAATATCGGTCATGTTTCTTACTGTCGTTCATTTATCGATGACAGCATTTCATCCCTTGCACCACTGGGCTCACACAGCCTAAAACAGTAAAATAATTAGCTCTCTCTCTCTCTCTCTCTCTCTCTCTCTCTCTCTCTCTCTATCTATCTATCTATCTATCTATCTTCTACTTCTTCTCTCTCTCTCTCTCTTCTCTCTCTCTCTCTCTCTCTCTCTCTCTCTCTCTCTCTTTCTCCCCACCCCACTTGAGTTTTGGACTTACGAAACTCAAAACTGCAACTTCTTATTGTTAATGTATTGCACTTTCTTATTGTTAATGTGTAGCACTTTCACATATTTCTGAACCATAACGTCAAAATATTAACACTTAATCTTTAGTACTGTATACCCTTGTATGAGTCCTTATGGCGTCACATGAAACGATAAGGACGAAGTATTTTATCCATAATGATAATGTTTAAACAGAATGCACTGGGGGTGAAAAACGTATAAGATTGGAAAGGTGCTTCTTGTATTTGTATACAAATGAGGTCCTTTGAAAGAAATAAAACAGATGAATTAAGGGGACTTAATATTCAAAAGATAAAAGAAGACGAAATCCCCCACCCCCTTGGTTATCACCTTGCACACCTTTAACGTTACCTTTGTGGTTAGAAACATGTCAGGTACCAGAGGACGGTATATTAAATGTCACTCCATCACTGACCTCACGCTGATGTCCTTGTTTACGTCATTTAGTTCCTCGCTGGTTCTGTTCAACATCAGTCCTGGGTGGTTCTGTGATGATGTGTGTACAGAGAAGGTGATGTGTGTGTAGAGAGAAGGTCAGCTTATTCATTCGCCGCTGATGTGTTGTTGATTTCTTTCCCTAAGGATTGGTCTCTGTCAATGGAACATGTTTCAGCACTTCGTCTAAATCACAGAAACAAGACAGAAATGGAAATGAAATGAAATTTCTATTTTCTAAAAATGTAGATATTAGCACACTGGCCAACTTCCATACCTGTTGTTGATGATTTATGTGCACTGGAACAGGTAGAGAATAAGCTGCTGAAAAAAGTAGGCAAGGGGAGAGAGAAAATCCTATACGCTTTGCAGAGCGGGAGTCTGAGCCGAACAATATTGAATGGAAACTGTCAGTGTGTTGGCGTTGTTCACACCTTGAATCATGATCCATTTCACTGGAATCTTCTCTGTAAGTGCCAGTTTAAGGTTTAGCGTTCCTGGCGTGTTTACAGACCAGCCGACCATCTCTCTGAAAACACTATCCTGAATCCTAGGAAACGAAGCAGACATCTCGACGATGTGTTCAATCTGGCAAAAGGAACGGCAAATTCGCTAAAAGCTCTTAATGTTGTTACACTCATTACTCTGACCATTTCTGGTCGTTTTACAGTGTGAGGTTTTTTTTTCTTTCATCATTCTCTCTTTCAGTCTCTCTGTCTCTTTCTCTTTCTGTCCCTCTTTCTCTGTCCGTCTGTGTGTCTGTCTGTCTCCTCTCTCTCTCTCTCTCTGTTTCTCTCTCTCTTTCTCTGTCTCTCTCTCTCTATGTCTCTCTTTGTCTCTGTCTCTGTCTGTCTCTGTCTCCGTCTCTCTCTCTCTCCCTCCCTCCCTCTCTCTCTCTCTCCCGTGTATGTGTGTGTCTCTCTTGCCTCTTTCTGTCTCTTTGTCTGTCTGACTCTCTCTCTCTCTCTTTCTTTCTTTCTTCTTTCTTTCTCTCTCTCTCTCTCTCTCTCTCCCTCTCTCTCTCTGTCTCTCCCTCTGTCTCTCTCACCCCTCCCAATATCTGTATTTTTGTTAAGTCGGTTACAGGACCACTAGCACCTTTACCCTGTCCTTTACCACCGCTCCATGGTTGTGGCAGTAGTGATCAACAAGTGATACATATTTTATTATTTTGAAGCATATTGTTTTTGTTGCAGCTTCTTTAACATTGTTATCTTTGTGGTTCGTCTATCTATCCTGGCGATAGATTTACTCTTTAACATTGTAATCTTTGTGGCTCGTCTGTTTATCCCAGCGATAGATTTACTCTTTAACATTGTAATCTTTGTGGTTCGTCTGTTTATCCCAGTGATAGGGTAACCCTTTCTGTCCTTCCTCCAAGGCACTTCAGTGGCCACACAGTCTACCATAAATGTTCACAATGCTGTGATGATCCATGACGATGGAATGATCATCATCATGTAATGGATTTCTTTTCTTGATTTATTGTCTTTCAGTTTCAGTTCTTCAAGACGAACGTCTCCGTGCTCGGAAATGAATTCAAATACACTAACGTCACAGGTACCAATTGTGATGGAGAGGATCCAGAATTTACCACGGCACAAGCCTTAAGCCTGCACATATACTCACCAGTAGCCAGGTCTTGAGGTTACCTCATAGGTAGTTCCATAAACTCTGGGGACGTAGGTGAGTGTAGTGGCAGAGACCTCAATTTTTCCGGAGTCCAGTACCACAAAGGGCGGCGTCCCATCCCTCTCCCTCGCTTCAAATTCGTATTCATGTTCACATTTTTTTTTAAAACCATAGACTTCAGTAAGGCAAGAGGGCTCATTGGTCTTCAAGGGGTGGACCTGGGAAATCAACCTATCTCTCAAATGTTTTATGCCAAGGCAGCGGGCAATGCCTGCAGCACTCCAATTTTCAACTGCAGTGGGATCTTAAGAGTTGCTAGCCAGAAGGCACACAGGTCCGACTCGTTTTTCGTCCCCTTCGAAGAACTAGACGTTCAGTTCGATTTTCGGTCCAAACTGAGGAGAAAAGTCGAGGCCTCTACGGGAAGCGAACCCTGGAACCTCAAGTTTAGTTATTGGCAGGCGAACGTCTGGATCATTCTGCACTGTTATCCCTGTGTAGGGTATGCTCAAAGATTCCTTCTGTAATTATCCTGGTGTCAACGAGACCGAAAAGATACAGACACCTGCGGTGAATAACAATCCATGTAGTTGAGGAGATTTGACTGTCTTCCCAATGGTGAAAAGCACATTCAGCTCTTGTTGGAAACCGTTTGGGGCCTGAAAAATCTTATAATGCTTTTGACAGGTCTGATGAGATTCGAACCACACAGTCTTCCTGCCTCTAGTCGCTTCGTTAATCTTTTCACAACGCTGCCTCACTACAGCTATTATGCCCTGTGCACGTTGGAGGCAGGAAGCAGAAATGCCCGGAGGAAAACCTATTTGGGTTCATTTTTATTTAATTTTCCTGAACAGGCCGTAAAAGATAGCTTATTGATGTTAGAACAACTTTTGCAGATAATTCTTTTATCTCCCGTGGTTGAGTAAAAACGAATTTCTGTAAAATTCGTTTAGTTAAATGTTTTGTGCTTTTGGAAAGTGTCAACGTAAGTGTCAAAATCAAAAATCCCAGACAGCCACAGGAGATTCATTCAAAGTGTTATTTTTAGCATATGACGGCCAAAATCTGTAGAAAAAGGACATAAAAGACAAGATTTCAACATTTTTTAACATAATGGTAACATAATGGAACATAATGGTGTAGGGTCGGCGATGTCTAAAGACGAAGGGCTGCAAACCGCATGTTTCGGCAGCTGAGAAAACAGGTACTTGCGGAAATTTCCGAAGATTTTTCACCAGGTGGTGCATTATCTTCATCACCACTGACGCTCGCACTTGTTTGTCGCTTCACTTCGTCTTATCCGTCTAATATGCTGGATCCGTCCGTCGTTTTTCTGGACACTCGACCTCAAAATCTTCCCTTCAGCACTTTACTTGTGCGTTCTTAACCATTGCACCCTGGTGGATGTCTGTTGGCTGACATTGTATTTGTTGTTTTAAGTACGGTCCGCTCTTTCACTGATGGTTTTGTGAAGCGCCCTTATGGTTCATGTGAAATGAAGCACTGTACAAATATCACCATCATTATGGCATTGTTTGATGCTGACACAGTTTTCCAAAGAGGCATGTGTCTGCCTGGTTTGTCTGTCAGTACAAAAATAGGACAACAATTTTCTCAGCTGTGTCTGGGTGAATCTTAGCCAAATCTGGGTCAAAGGTGTGGACTTGTAAGGTGTCACGAATGCATGATATAGAACTTTACGCACCGAGATG
>JAPXFY010000019.1:22651033-22653533 GCA_030674185.1 Monoplex corrugatus
TCCCCCTCCCCTCTTTATCTGAAGACCTTCCCAGCGCGTGGAGTTTTGTGTAGAATCAAGGTGTTTGTCAGATCATTGCTGACAGTTATGGATGAAGGGTATATAGAATTGTCCAAGCCCGAAGAAATCCTCTTGAACAAATCCCATCCCAAAGTCCTTCTTTGTTTCGCCTTCGCCTATGTTCGCCTGACTCTGTTCCCACTATTTTAAAATATCACTATATCACAAGTGTTTTACTATTGGTCATGCTTGTTCCATTTATTATGTACATTGAATACGTGTAAACGAGACAAATAGTCATGGGAAATAGCTAATGCGCTCGCCTGTACGTGATGATTTTCCCCTTTGACAAAATTGGACAATAACACTCATTTAAAATCCCTAGCCAACACTCACGAAGCGGAAGTTTGTTGACTGTAGCCCCAACACAAATGGACGAGATAGAAATGCAACTGCATACACATTTTAGTCCAGAACCCTGTGCATTTACAGTTTGAGATGCAAGTGCACAATCACAGTTTAGGATGCAAATATATGTGAACATACACACTTTGAAATAGGACTGCAAGGGCACGCACACTTTGAAGTCGAAGCGCATATGTGTATACACTTCAAAATGGAAGTGTAATCGCATGTGCTGTTTCAAATGAAAGTGTAAGTGCATACAGATTTTGAAACGCAAGTGAAAAGTGCACATACACTTTAAGATGCAAGTGAAAGTGCATTTACACTTTGAGATGGAATTTTTTTTTTTTTTTTTTTGTATGTGCATACATACTTGTAGATAGAAATTTGAGAGCTTGCTGTTCACAACATTGTTCAATTCATGTGTAAAATGTTTCACATATATCAGTGGGCTATTGCAGGCGATGAAATCAAGGCCAACGCTGTTCTTATAGTTTGTCCGAGAAGGATCATCGCACTCTTTTTCAGATAATAAAGTTCATTTTTCATTTCCTTTTTCCAGATAACAGATTTGTGCTCTGTTCTCATTTTTCCATGTAATCAGTTTCTAGTGCATATTATATGAAATTCATTTTCATTGTTTTACGCCAGTGTCTGATTCCTGTTTCTTTCATCGGGTTGCCTTTTCAGAGACTGCACCCAAAACTTCCAACCGCCTGTTGAGTCGCCAACAAATACTCAACCATTGGAACCAAGCCACATGTCGCTGTCTGCTGAAGACAGCTCCAAGCAACTCTTTTAGAGAGGAAATTGAGTCTCTCAGGAGGAAATCGATCGCCTTGTGATATTTATTGTTAAAAGATCGTCTGGGTACGGTAAGTAAGCACTGTTCTTTATACCTAAGGCACATGTGTGATTCTCTCAAATTATCTTATCAGAAGGTTTCTCTCCGTCTGCAAGGGAGAGCATGAAGAGTGGAGGGGAAGGGAGGTAAGAGGGAAAGAGTGGATTGGGGGGGAGGGAGGTAAGAGGGACAGAGTAGATTGGGTGAGGGAGGTAAGAGGGGGTGAGGGAGGTAAGAGGGACAGAGTGGATTGGGGGTGAGGGAGGTAAGAGGGACAGAGTGGATGGGGGGGAGGGAGGTAAGAGGGATAGAGTGGATCGGGGGGGGGGGGAGGGAGGTAAGAGTATCACATTTAAGATCAGAGAAAAGTGCTTTAAGGAGTCCGACATATTTTCATCCTGCAGTGGTACCTTTTCTTCTGGATGAAACATCAAAAGTGGAAATGATTGATTCGTCATTCAAGAGCCTTTCTGAGGGGCACCATGGTCTGTGGTTAGCACACTGCTTTTCCATTTGGAAAGTCTGGGTTTCAACCTGCTTGGATATACCTGGTGGGGACATATGTGTGTGTGTTTGTGTGTGTGTGTGTGTGTGTGTATGTGTGTGAGAGAGAGTGTGTGTGTGTATTTGTGTGTGTTTGTGTATGTGTGTGTTTGTGTGTATTTGTGTGTTTGTATGTGTATTTGTGTGTTTGAGTGAATATTTGTGTGTGTGTTTGTGTGTATTTGTGTGTTTGTGTTTGTGTGTGTGTGTGTTTGTGTGTGTATTTGTGTGTGTGCGCGCGCGCGCGCGCGCGCGTGTGTGTGTGTGTGTGTGTGTGTGTGTGTGTGTGTGGGGTGTGTGTGTGTGTTGAATATAACTGATTTAGTACACTCACACTGGCTCCGTCTTACATTCAGTTGGTAAGGTTTATCGGTTATCACCATGCACTCTCTCTTGCCTTTGTCTTCGTAAATCGTATGGAATTTAGATTTTGTTTGAATGATTTTATTCGTGTTATACTTGCATAGATCTACATACATACGTTGACACACACTGCAGTTTGAAATATGTTGAAGACTGCCTCAGTGTCACGGAAACTGATTCTTAATTAATAATACTGTTAATAACAAGCTGAAGGTAACAAAATGTGTTCGATATAAAACTCTTTTAGTAATACATAAATATATGAAACATTTAAGAGCAAACGTCGTTGATTTAATCAGGGCCGGGACTCTTCTCGAATTCGCAGATTTCCGTGCAACCAAAACA
>JAPXFY010000019.1:22656033-22658533 GCA_030674185.1 Monoplex corrugatus
TTGTTCACACCCCAACCAGAAAAAGCACAGTCAGTGTCTCGCCTGAGGATGCACGAAATTGATGTCAACATTTGGGTCACCGCCTGTTGATGAAACAGACGAGGAGACTTCTTCAAGGTGTTCTCTCTCTCTCTCTCTCTCCCCTCTCCTCTCTCTCTCTCTCTCTCTCTCTCTCTCTCTCTCTCTCTCTCTCTCTCTCTCTCAAAACTGTCCTTTAACCTGCTTGTGACGAATTTTCCAGCAAAGCAAAAAGCAAAGTCTTAGATTAAATGAAAACCGTGTGGTCCCCCGGCTCCTTGAACACAACTGTTTTCTTTCAATTGTTTGATGCACAACTTAAACCTATGTTGTTTTATGCAGCAGAAATATGGGATACGTCAAGTCTTGCTGTTACAGAGACAGCCCACTTGTTTGCATGCAAACGTCTTTTGAGTGTAAGCAATAAAACTCCAAACTCCAACGAACACGATTATCCCTCCCTGCCTGTACAATTCATTGTTTTTAACCTACATCTGAGGCCTGTGGCACAGTTCATTGTTTTTAATTAACCTACATATATGGAGAAACTGGGAGGTATCCTCTATACATTGACAGTACCATTGCAGCACTACGATAATGGTTAAAACTTATTAAATTGCCTGCATCAAGATTACCAAAACAGGCTTACACCATGCTTTTAAATAGTCTAGATGGGGAGCAAAGGAGTAAAAATAAGAACTGGGCTAGAAATATTATTAAAGAGTGTCTAGAAGAGTATGGATTTCAAGATGCACGGATAAATGGCGTGACTAACGAGTCCAATTTCTTGGCTTCTTTTAAGCAAAACATGATAGGGCGATTTAAAGAAGAATGAAACTGTAAAATACTCAATAGCGATAGATACTCTTCCTATCGCCAATTTAAATCACTCCACGAACCAGAAAAATGTATTATGACGTAACTATCAAGCAATGCTGTGACTGCCTGATCAGATTCAGATTAGGTGTAAACAATCGATATTTAACAGAAAACAATGCTAGAAAAAGCTGCCCCTTTTGTGCCAATGTTTTAGAAGATGAATCCCATTTTCTGTTTGATTGTCTGGTCTATAAAGACGTCAGAATGAAGAATTTACAAGGAATCATTGGAAGCAGCACTGATCCCTCATGGAGTATGGCCCTAAAGTGTACCAGTTCAGAACATTCCAGAAAATTGACGATGTTTACATTTCATGCTTTAAAGCTTTGAGAAGAGGTAACAGTCTGAATATGTTTGTACATTGCTACTACAAAACGGACGACGAATGAAAAGTATGCAAGATGTATGTTAACACTGTAACCCCCTCCCCACAATCCCTGGTTTGTGTATGGGCCGGTGGCCTTCACAATAAACCATATGTCAGTGTCAGTGTCAGTCTCAGTGTCACACACACACACACACACACACACACACACACACACACACACACACACACACACACACACACACACACACACACACACATACAACACACACACACATGTGCACAGACTTTTACAACTTACAAATGAGGTATTCCATAATAATAATGCCACAAGGCACACCATTTCAAATCGTACAGTACAGAAGTGAGAAAGGTGACTAACCCCAGCCCCACAGGATCAACGAACACGATTATCCCTCCCTGCCTGTACAATTCATTGTTTTTAACCTACATCTGTGGCCTGTGGCACAGTTCATTGTTTTTAATTAACCTACATCTGTGGCCTGTAGTACAGTTCATTGTTTTTAATTAACCTACATCTGTGGCCTGTAGTACAGTTCATTGTTTAACCTACATCTGTGGCCTGTGGCACAGTTCATTGTTTTTAATTAACCTACATCTGTGGCCTGTAGTAGAGTTCATTGTTTTTAACCTACATCTGTGACCTGTAGTACAGTCATTGTTTTAACTACATCTGTGCCTGTAGTACAGTCATGTTTTAACCTACATCGTGCTGTGACAGTTCATTGTTTTTAAACCTACATTCCTGTATGTCGTGGACCTGTAGTACAGTTCATTGTTTTTAACCTCATCTGTAGCTGTAGTACAGTTCATTGTATAACCTACATCTGTGGCCTGTAGTACAGTTCATTGTTATTAACCTACATCTGTGGCCTGTAAGTACAGTTCATTGTTTTAACCTACATCTGTGGCCTGTAGTACAGTTCATTGTTTTTAAACTACATCTGTGGCCTGTAGTACAGTTCATTGTTTTTAATTAACCTACATCTGTGGCCTGTAGTACAGTTTCATTGTTTTTAACCTACATCTGTGGCCTGTAGTACAGTTCATTGTACTTAACCTACATCTGTGGCCTGTAGTACAGTTCATTGTTTTTAACCTACATCTGTGGCCTGTAGTACAGTTCATTGTTTTTAACCTACATCTGTGGCCTGTAGTACAGTTCATTGTACTTAACCTACATCTGTGGCCTGTAGTACAGTTCATTGTTTTTAATCTACATCTGTGGCCTGTAGTACAGTTCATTGTACTTAACCT
>JAPXFY010000019.1:22663533-22723533 GCA_030674185.1 Monoplex corrugatus
GGACCTCAGGCACTTATAATCATGGGCTATCTTCACGAACAAAATCCGAGTTATTACATTATCGATCGTCTTACTAAAAAAAATAAAAATAAATTTTTTTTAAAAAAGGCTAAAAACCCACCATGTAATGAAAAACCAAAGCCATCGACAGGTCAAACATTGGTCCCATCTCAGAAATAAGACGGCACAGATTCCTGCAGCGTGGAATGGAAAATGTTTTTGGCTTTTAATGAATCAGAGATCAAATCAGTTTGAAAAAATAGCCAGGATCATTGAAGAGAGAGTGACGAGGAATGTGATGGACAGAATGTGATACGTTGTTGTGGCAACGGTGGTTTGTTCGTTCGTTCGTTCGTTCGTTCGTTCGTTCGTTCGTTCGTTCGTTCTTTCGTTCGTTCGTTCGTTCGTTCGTTCGTTCTTTCGTTCGTTCGTTCGTTCGTTCGTTCGTTCGTTTGTTTGTTCGTTCGTTTGTTAATTCTTTCGTTTGTTTGTTCGTTCGTTTTTTATCGAGAGTGAAGGACGGGCTTGTGGAGCTGGGGTGATAAGACACCGCGTGTGTCATGTCGGGAGTGTGTTTCTTTGGTGTTCTTTGATATGGTTGTGTGGAGCGTCGGTGCGATCAGTTGTTTGTTTGTTCGTTCGTTCTTTAATTTAACGTCTTTTCACTATAAGTGATATTAGACGGTAGTATTCCTCGTTATATCATTTGAGATTAATTGTTATGACATATTTTCGCATTCAACTGAACGCTTTGAAAACAAAATATTGTAACAACGTTTTATGTATTTGTGGCGAACAATTCACATTGTATCACTGTTTGTTTTACTGCAGAAAGCTTCGTTCCTTTTTACCAAAGACATTTACACAAGGAAACTATCTTGAAACGCATTTTAAAGAAGTAGCATCGGATCAAGTTTTGTTAGTTAAAATTTCAGAATCATTGGTTCACAGTCCTGTTAATGCGTTACTTTAAGATTATTATTATAATTATGATTATTTTTGTTTTGTGTGTGTGTGTGTGTGTGTGTGTGTGTGTGTGTGTGTGTGTGTGTGTGTGTGTGTGTGTGTTTGTGTGTGTGTGTGTTTGTGTGCGTGTGTGCGTGTGTGTTTGCGTTTGTGTTAGTGTTAGTGTGTGTGTGTGTGCGCGTACGTGCGTGCATGCGTGCGTGTGTGTGTGTATGTATGTGTGTGTGTTCGTTCGTTGCTTGATTTAACGTCTTTTCACTATAAGTGATATTAGACGGGGAAAAATGGCATGGAGGATGAAATAAGGGGGGGGGTGTGGAGGGGAGAGGGGAACAGAGTAAGGGACGTAAAAAAAATTAAAAGGAAGCGGCAAGGTCTTAAGAAAAAGGATGTGGATGAACAGAGAAATGAAACTAGAACAACGCTAACATCAATAATGTAAAAGAAAAATCGTCATAAAAACAAAACAAAACAAAAATAATCATAATTATAATAATAATCTTAAAGTAACGCATTAACAGGACTGTGAACCAATGATTCTGAAATTTTAACTAACAAAACTTGATCCGATGCTACTTCTTTAAAATGCGTTTCAAGATAGTTTCCTTGTGTAAATGTCTTTGGTAAAAAGGAACGAAGCTTTCTGCAGTAAAACAAACAGTGATACAATGTGAATTGTTCGCCACAAATACATAAAACGTTGTTACAATATTTTGTTTTCAAAGCGTTCAGTTGAATGCGAAAATATGTCATAACAATTAATCTCAAATGATATAACGAGGAATACTGCAAATTTTTACAGATATTTTGAACTGAAAGTTTGATTCTTTTTTGAGACACAAATTTTTCATTTAAATGTTCATGAAATCGAATCCATGATGCTAATTCTAGCGAGTTGTAAGCTTCTTTTACCGAGGTGTTAACATGTAATTCTATGGAATTTTCAGAATGGAGGGCACCGGATTTAGCTGCTCTGTCAACTACGTTGTTGCCATGAAGACCAACATGAGAAGGCACCCAGCATAAATTGATTTCCGAACCATTTATCTTTAAACAATGTATTAGATGATTTGCCTCAATAATTAAGTCAGGTCTTGTGTCTGTATCAAAAGACTGTAAGGCATATAATACAGATTTTGAATCAACAAAGAGAACTACTTTGAATGACACAGGCCGAAGGCTTATTAAATAATGCAACGCTTGAACAACAGCGACCAATTCTGCTGTATATATAGATACATTTGCCCCAATGAAAAAAGACTTTTTAATGTTAAATTTTGGAACATAAAAGGCTGCTCCAGCGCTCTGGTTTGCTAAGACTGACCCATCGGTAAAAATGTGGAGGTGGGTACTGTACTTTTCATCGATGTGTTCACAAGCTGTGGATAGCGTAATGTTGACATTATCATCTTTTTTAACTTTTGCATAATCGAGATCAAATGTGGCATTTAGCATTTCCCATGTAGGGATAGGCGTTATCGTTGGTTTCTCAGCAATTTCAACTATTGTTATGTTGGACTGTTTGATCAGGCCAGATATGTAAGTTGCGGCTGTAATTTGTGATGAAATGTTTTTTGCTCGTTTTGGAAAGTCAGTATCAGACCTGATCTTAATTTCTTTGCTCACAAAATTATCCACTTGTGAAGTAGTTCTAATTGCAAACTTTGCTGTAGCTAACTCACGATGGTTGTTTAAAGGTAGAATTCCAGCAACTTTGTACGTTTCCAGAGTAGAAGCATGAGTTGGTACACCTAGTGCAATTTTAAGACTTTTGCAGTCCAAGCTCTGAATCTTTTTTAGTAAATATTTGGGTGCATTGAAGAAAACTTCTTGCGCGTAGGATAATTTAGACCTGACCAGCGCTGTTGACAGATGAATCAGTACATTTGTATCCATTCCCCAGGGTAATTTGCTTATTATCTTTAGAAAATTTAAGGTTTTTCGAGCTTTTGTTAAAATATAATCAAAATGGACATTCCAGCTTAATTTGGACGTGATGTAAACTCCCAGGAATTTTACGACCTGTTTGTAATTTAACACTTCACCAAGCAATTTGAAAATAGGCAAGTTATTTGAGTTACCACCAGGATCAAACAGCATCATGTTAGTTTTTTCTGCTGACAACGACAGCCCATTTTCTAACATATAGTTTCCAAGATTATCAAGATCAATTTGATACAACTTCCTGATGTAATTTCGCGTTCTCTGTGGAGTTGTCTTTTTTAAAGTGATATTCATCCAAGTGCATATATCATCAGCGTACTGTACTAAAACAACACGATTTGAAAGAGCTTTAGGAAGATCCTGTATAAGGATATTAAATAAAATAGGTGCTATCACTGAACCTTGTGGAATCCCCATGTCGAGGCATCGTGAAGAAGAATAACTAGCTCCCACTCTTGCCTGAATTGTTCTATTAGCTAAAAAAGATTTAATGTAATTGAACATATTGCCCGATAAACCAACAGATTTTAGCTTGAACAATAAACGTTTATGCCAAACTTGATCGTAAGCTTTTTTCACATCAAAGAAAGTAGCTAAAACACTTTTTCTGCGGGCAAACTGTTGTTTGATCTGAGTTGTAAGTTTAACTAGGTGCTCAACTGCGGATCTTCCTTTTCTAAAACCTGCCTGGTTTACCGGAATAACGTTATTTTTATCACAGTAGTGTAAAAGTCTGTTTAAGACCAATCTTTCCATTAGTTTGCTTGTATGGGACGTTAAAGCAATAGGTCTGTAACTGTTTTTATCGGTTTTCGATTTTCCTGTTTTTAAGATTGGTATAACTATAGACTTTTGCCAGATTTGTGGCACAGTTCCAGTAACCCAGCATTTCTGCAAAATTTTGTGTAGGAAAATAAGGTAGCTTTCAGGGAGATGTTTAATCATTTCAGTCGAAACTGCATCAACACCTACCGAACTCTTTTTGTTGTGTAGAGACAGTACTGTGTTTTTTAGCTCTTCTAAGGTGATTGGAGAATTAAACCAGAGATCATTCTGTGGTACTGGATCAGTGTAGATTGGGTTGTAATCTTCCATTTCTCTGTGATGTTTGCAGTCTGGAGATAAACCTTCAACTTTACTGTTTTTGGCGAACAGATCCACAAAAGTTTCTGCTTTGTCCATGTCTGAAGGAAATGTGTTACATGTTTCAATCATTATCGGACACCTAGGTAAGTTGGTTCCATCCTTCATTTGTTTCATTTTCGTCCAGACTTTATGGAAATCTTTGAAATCTGAAATTTCTTTTGTGCAGAATGATGCCCAATAATCTTTCTTTGCTTCAGCAATGATTTTGTTACATTGGATGTTAGCTTTTTTCATTTCGACATGATCCTCAGGTTTCCGGCTTTTGATGTAGATTTTGAATTTCTCCCTTTTATATTGAACTGCTTTCTCACATGCCTCTGTCCACCAAACATTACCCAATCGATTATTTGATCTAGAAGATTTGAGTTTCGGAATCGATAGGTCTGCAGCGGCTAAAATTGACTCTTGGAATTTAGAAAACATAATGTCTACATTTTCACTTTCATAATGTCTGTAATCTTGATTAGCTAGAGCAGTTCGAAATAAGGACCAGTCAGAACGCTTGTAATTATATTTTGGAATAATTTCAGGAGAGCTGTCTTTCATCCTGATGTTTTTGTCAGTTATGGTTATGATGATAGGTAGGTGATCGCTTCCCAAAGTGTCTCTGTGAGTTTCCCAGGTACAGGATGGTGCTAATTCTGGTGAGATTAGAGACAAATCGATGGCTGTCGCCCTGTGTTTGGAAACATCAGGGATCCTAGTGACACTACCATCATTTAGAAGGTAAAGCGAACTATCAACGATATTTTCTACCAAACGATTGCTCGTAACAGTAGAACAGTTCTTTTCCCAAAATGGGGAGTGGGAATTAAAGTCTCCACCTATTAGCCATTTACCACGCTGCTGATCTTGGATAGTGCGCAGCCATTCTGTGTTGTGGTCATTTGGACCTGTTGGTAGGTAGACTGACAAAACGTTAATGTTTAGAGAATTGCTTAATTGGACAGTGGCAGCACAAGCATGCAGATCTTCGCTTGATTTCAAAACTGGGGAAGTAAGTAAGCAGTATTGTAACTCTTTGAGTATATAAATCGCGGTGGATACCTTCTTCCCGTGATTCCCACATTCATAGACTGGAGGATAATAATAATTGGGGAAATTGGGAAGCTTGGTAGCGACAACATTCATCGACTGTAGAATCAAAATTTCACACCTATTTGATGCTAGGAAATGCTCCAAGTAAGCCGAATTGGTAGAAAGGGATCTACAATTCCATTGCAAAAACTTGACTTGGGATTGTTTTCGCATTGCTGATATTGGTTAATCTCCAACTTTCTATTAACTGTTATTTATGGTCGATAATAATGAATACTTTGATTTTCTGTGTCCAGGAGAACTGGACAGAAAGAAAATTACGTAATTACTTAGACTACAAAGTAAAGATAACAAAATTGTAGCAAAATCAATAAAAAGAAAATTACATAGTCCAACGTACGAATAACTTATAAAGGTGATAATAGATTACAAGGGATAACAAATAACCAAAAATCAAAATAATGGCATTCACGTCTTCAAATGTACAGAGTGTATAGTCTGACCGAGTCTTGATAGTCGGACTAAAACCTAGTTATTGTTTATTTTCAGCAGAAGAAATGTCAGAGATGACGAGGAAAAAGTCCTGTGACATGAACATTAAGTATTGTATATGTAATACTGTTATTTCAAAACATATTATACGGCCACCATGGTGTGTAGTTGTCAAAAGGGTGGTACTGTCCTCTGGAGAATCTGGAAGGGTGTAGCTGTGATGATCTTGATCTTGATGTTCTCCTTGGAGTCTCCCAAAATAGGTCTCGAATGTGTCTTCCAAGATTTCCTGCAATGATGCTACTTCCTCTGGTGGTGGGGTGAATGTCGTCTTTTAGAAATTGTTGAGTGGTACGAAGGTTCTCATGTGATACAAAAGAAATATTTTTCATGTGTGTGTGTGCGTGCGTGCGTGCGTGTGTGTTGTGTGTGTGTGTGTGTGTGTGTGTGCGTGTGTGTGTGTGTATGTGTGTGTGTGTGCATGTGCGTGTGCGTGTGCGTGTGTGTGTGTGTGTGTGTGTGTGTGTGTGTGTGTGTGTGTGTGTGTGTGTGTGTGTGTGTGTGTGTGTGTGTGTGTGTGTGGTTTCGTCAATTGTCGTGAGTGTTTTGTTTGTTTGTTTACCTCCCCCAGACGGAGATATACATTTCATCACAATGTAGCCAATGTTTACCATTAACCAGAAAAAACACGAAAAAAGAATACGAACAAGATAGGCGCAAAATTTCGGCCAACTGGCCTTTGTCAAGCATAAGATCACAAACAAACAAACACCAGATACAAAAATTAGGAGAAAAAGACTAAAACTTCCTGCTGCTGTGTCCAGTGTGAGAAAAGGAATAAACTGACTAAATAATGTGCTTTTCAGTAAATATGTCAGAGCGGAAGTGAGATGAATTCTGCAATCCTGAAAAGTGGTCATGCCATATTAATATTGTTCTATCCTGAAGAGGGTCCAGGGCTCAAATTAAAACTATGATGCACTAGCGAAGAGTAGTGTTTGGAATGTAAAGGATCCAATTATTAAATGATGCATAAAAGAAAATATAAGCATAATTATGATCAACTAAATGGGAAAGTGTATAATCAAGAGGTATGGCTGATGTAAATGGATCGTGACTAGTGCAACGAATCCGGTCTGACCTTGGAATAGGAAGAAAAAGGAGGAGAAGGAGGAGGAGGAGGAGGAGGAGGATGAAGATGGACTCTCCCGGCCTTTACCGCCTAGTATGGATCTTCGTGTGGGATACAAGACTGATTTTGGAGGCACATGTTCTTCTGCAGACGCTGCCTGAGAAGGAGTCCTGCCAGACGGTCTTGAGTTCTGTTTCCACAGATTCCTCTTCTGTTGGATGTCAGTAGTTCTGTGTTGCTCAAATGTGATGGTGTCCTGCCTGCACTGCTATCGCCAGTTTACGCTATTGTGGGCAGATGTCTTCCTAGATGGTGATGTTGATGCCACATCCAATGAGGTTGGTCTTCAGAAAATCATTGCATCACTTTCGTGGTCTTCCCTGCGATGTGTTTGTCTTTCGTGTGCACAATATGTACTGTCCAAATACAAACCTTGCATCTGATGAGTAGAAACTCTACATTTGGCAAGCCACACTGTTATACCTGGTAAGGCAAACTTCTTCAGAACCTGCAGGTTGGATATTCGATCTTGACACGTCTTGCACAGACCTATTTGTTGAACCGTTTCAGTTGCTGAATGTGCTGTCGGATGGCGGTCTTGCAGCGGGATAGCAGAATGCTCAGAACTACTGCTCTGTACACAGCAAGCTTTGTCAGTGGCGAACAGGATGCTATGATCTTGACACATCCTCTCAGTCAGCCTTCTGAAAATAAAAGGTCATTTCACGGCTGTTCGTTGTAGTGCCCAAGTAGCAGAATTTGTCTAGTCTTGATCTCCCGGTTGTTGACGACAATCCATAACGATGAGACGCGAGAGGTCTGAGATGATGTTGACAGAAACATTGTTTCTGCCTTGCAAAACGTAAGGACGAAATGTTTGCTGTAAGTTGGTAAGTTACGCGTTGGATGTCCTCGTGCGAGTGTCAGTGCAGTCTGTATACAGTTATCTGCGAAAAGAAATTCCAGCAGGTGACTTTGAGCGCTTAGGTTTCGGTTTGGAATCTGCGTAGATTGAAGTACTCCATTTGTGTGGAGCCGGATAAACACACTCCTCAGTACTTACAAAATTTTAACATTAGATAAGCACAGTAGTGGAGATCGTCAATATTGTTTGACTATCTTGCTGTCGTCTCCTCACAAAATAGGATACTGACTCGTTCAGATCGATACTGAACCGTAAGACAAAGATCATTATGAATATGTGCGTTTATAAGAGCGTCCGTCAGAAAATAATGAATAATGCATTTGGAGTATGGGAGATAACCTAGCGAATCTTGTCTGAGCCATGGGCAGAGTTACGGTTTCGAGATTAGAGAAGGAGGTAGGCCGCGTCTAGACACTTTCACTTTCCTCCCCCGCCGGGACCGCCAGTAGAAGCCACACTCGATGTCACAAGTCTTCTCAAAGTCACACGATTGAGACAATCTGATGGCAACTTCCTGGATCTCCAGACCACAGACATCAGCCATGTTGTTGAAGTAGGAGGAGTACGGTCGTCCCCTTCTTCTCTTGGAGGGGGGCGGAGATAGAGAGACAGACAGGCAGGCAAGTAGGTAGGTAGTAGGTGGGTAGGTAGGTAGATTAGATAGATAGATAGATAGAGAGATAGAGAGATAGATAGTTAGATAGATAGATAGACAGATAGAAGATAGATAGATAGATAGTCAGATAGATAGATAGACACAGACAGATAGATAGATAGATAGATAGACAGACAGACTGACAGATACATAGATACATAGATACATAGATACATAGGTAGATAGATAGATAGATAGATAGATAGATAGATAGATAGATAGATAGATAGATAGATAGATAGAGAAATAGATAGAGAGATAGATGAAATGAATAAATAATAGACAAACGAAGAAACAAACAGATAAATACAAATTAGATTTATCTTTGGGGACCGATTATCAGTCTACAATAATCAGAAACACCCTGTACTTCATAATACCGTTTGCAAAGTGCTATTATTATGTACAATCTGTTTGTTGCATGTTGTAAAAGCTTAATTTCCAGCAGAACAATACAGAGCAAAAGTTGATCCTGCACAATTGCCTGCAAAGCGGGTGTATTGTAAGCTAATGTCTCTTGAAAGTTAACTTCAGTTTTCGTTGTTATACTTCTCTCTATATATCAGCACTTAGTCTATTGTTGCATTTATGTTCCCCCCAAATGTGTTTTATGTGCACTAAACACTTGATTTCTTGATCGTCATAATCAGCATGTTAATTATAAGCTTACAAACAGAAGCTATAGTTATATCTAATTTTCTTTTTCAGTATATGTCTGTTGATGCACAATGGCTTGGCTGTGGTTTTGAGTATCTTCTATTTCCAATAGAGCCGAACTTTAACGAATTGATAAACACATTTTGAAGGGAACGTTAGATATCAGGGTCCCAAACAACCACTGCACATACATATCAAGAAGAGTTATGGCCCCTGATTAACTTAAAAAACAACGTAACCATGACGATTCAGTGCCTCAAATCGTCAGCAATGACATTTGTGACACATAATTACCTGTCCGCCATTATTTTCTTCCCCCCCCCCCCCAAAGGTGTAAACGGCCGACAACAAATGTTCCTATATCTATCCCCCTGGCCGTGGGGATGCCGGGGGCTCTTTCAGTATAAACAGTATCCCCGTCTTCCGGAAATTCTGTGCCAAAAATTTCCTCTATACTGTCGTTCTCTTTGTTTCTGCCTTGCTCCTTTGTTTTCTTTCATCTCTTCCTGTCGTTTTTCTACCTTGCTAGTTCATTCACTTGTATGTCGTCTTTTATAAAACCTTATATACTTTCTATTAAAACTAATGATTAGTTAGATGCATTATCTTCATTTTTGGCTCTAAGAAAATATGTATAGAAGCAACGCTAGGTTATTTAGGACAGTTTTTAATGTGTTTTAGAGTTCTTGGTTGTGTTTACATTGTATCAAGTTTTTTTTAACTACCATAGTCATAAATCTTGGACGGAATGGTCACACCGGGGGCATTGATATCCTTAAATTATGTGCACACATGCACTGTTACGTGTACTTAATTTCTTTTCAATTTTTTTTCAGGGTCATTGAGGTGTTGTGTACATTTTGCAATGGCTACAGTTTTGATGTGGCCCTGCACCGTCGGCTGGGCTCTAAATGACAATTGTAATAATGATAATATCTGTGTAATTACTATTACAATACGCTTCATTTTTAAAATTGTGACTGTGCCGTGTTATATTTTTTTGTTTTTTGTTTTTTGTTTTTTGTTTTTTGTTTTTTTGTTCAGCTGTACAAACAATTGCGATGAGAAATGTGAATATTTGTTCTCTTTTTTTTTTTCTTTCTTTTGGGTAAAAGAAGGATTGTAGAATGGCTTGACTACCTTGTTCGGTTTTTCTATTCTCTCCGAATTGTGCACTGTCATAAGTGTAATAATGAAACTAATCTTTTCATACTGATTCGTTCAGTCTGAAATCATCAACCTATGTATAAATAGATTATAAATACATAATCGACCAACCTTTTTAGCAGGAACAATTACACACACACACACACACACACACACACACACAACAAGACAGAGAGAGAGACGAGAAGAGAGAACGAGATTGAGAGAGAGAGAAGAGAGAGAGAGAAGAGAGAAAAGAAGAGAGAAGAGAGAGAGAGAGAAACAGACACACACACACACACACACACACACACACACAAAACACACACGCACACGCGCGCACACACACACACACACACACACATACACGTGCATACACACACACCATCACACACACACACACACCACACACACACACACACACACACACACACACACACACAACACACACACACACACAAGCACTTATGATTATCATTTGTAAAGTCACTGTTTTGTGAAGAAAATTTTGTATGATTTTACGTAAAATCTGCGTTTATTTTCATATGTTTAGTAACATGTGAGTGCTCGTTTGTGTACCAATTTTGATATAAAAATAATCAATAACAAAAATCATACAGCAACATGCTTCAAAAATGCATTTCTGAAATATATAACGTTCTAGTGGTAAATCCGTTTTTACATAGTAAAAAACAAAAATTGATATATATCTTGGTTATCTTTTGTGCCCCCACAGAGACAGAGACAGAGGACACACACACACACAGAGAGAGAGAGAGAGGAGAGAGAGAGAGAGAGGAGAGAGAGAGAGAGAGAGAGAGAGAGAGAGAGAGAGAGAGAGAGAGATTTTCGTTTGTTGTCATATATTAGGTCGACAGTGATGTTTGCTTGGTGATTTGGTGGTTTCATGGTGTTTGTTGGTTACTCGGTTTGTTATTTGTAAGCATGCTTTGTGATCCTGCTCTGAGGCAGCCTAGATAATAGGAAAGGCTTTTTAAGAACTTATAGATAGTTAAAGTCCTAGCAGACACGTTGTAAATAGAAATTAATTATGTCTTTGATGCCTGGGGCAAGTGACAGTGCAGTAATAGCGTTATGAGCAACCACGGGAACAAACTACAGTACTAATGTAAACCGCTTGCATTGGAAGAGTTGCTTCCCTTGAAAAGCCGAACCACGCACGCTATTTTTGGGGAATTGAGGTCTGTCTTCACTAAATCAATGCGGTAACTGCTGTCATTAATACTATTGGACACAGCCAGGACAACAGCTGGTGTTTATCAACAACTCCTATCTACTGTGTTTACTCAGAAACGCTTGCCAGTCTGCTCAGGAAGGTTGAAATCATGGCGAATCATCATTGGTGATATTGATCGAGGATATGCACGTGCATAACGTAGAAGAGGTTAGGCCTAATCAATACCTGTAACCTTCGCTCTGTCAGTTGTGTTACTTTTCAGTTCGGATAACAACCTCCTCCTTTTTCGTGGATATTACGTCAATAACGTGCCGTGCCCGGTTGGATTTACTGAGTAGGCCAAAAGCTCGGTCTCGGTGGAAACCGGGTTGTACTTCAAGTCATGTGTGTCGTCTGCTTCTGCCAGCATCCGCATCCCGATTCCGATGCACACTTTTATACTGTATTCGAATAACTTCCGGTCTACGTTTTGCATCAAGTGATCGACATAAGAAATTGCCTACTTTGGATTCCAATCTTCATATCACCCCTATCTCCGATGTAAGTATTTATATCTTCTTTAAAAATACCAGAGAGTGTAAAGTAAATACGATGGATGCACTGCAGCAAACCAATTTTATGCAGTGATGTTGCTTGTCCATCGCATCACTCAACCTGTTGCTGTGAGGAGGCTGCAGAAGTAAATAATAATTATATCTAAATTAGTAAGCCTAAATAGAACGATACTTTTCCACAAAATAATTTAATTAGTCTGAATATATTCATTCGGAATCGAAAAATTGTAAAGGCATTAGCCTACCAAAGGTTCCAAAGTATCCTCTCAAACTAAGCGATTAAGGAGTGCGTTCAATAAGCGCAAGAAAGTTGACTTTACAAATTAAATTGATCAACTTTGTAATATGTAGTCTAGATTTAGAAGCTAGATCAAACAACAGCTTAACATTCCACTCTTTTTTTTTTTTTATTTACCAGAAATAGTCGTTGGCAGCAGAACAGCCACCAGTGCTGCTTTTCAGTGTAGAATGATTTCAAGAAATGATGCATGTCAGACCATCACCATGTCATGCTATAAACTGTAGGTAGCCTACTTATTGTAAAATCATCACCGTGTGATTCTGATCGTAAGATTTTGCAGTATGTGGGTCGAGTTGTATGATTTGGCTTTATAAATTGTAGAGTAGAGCTAGTGTATTTTAAATGAACAGACCTTCTGCCTGTGTACTTTGTGTAATATTCTATACTATAATAATAATAATAATTACAATATTTATATAGCGCAAAATCTTGATAAAATCAAATCTAAGCGAATGTTTGGTGGAGAAAAGGAAGTGGAAGTGGGGGGGATCAACAGCAACAGGAACAAGCATGTAAATAGCTGTTACACACTCTGCTGTGGCCTTTGGTGGACCCCTACAAACAATTCAGCATTTTCCTTTCCACTCCACAGCTTGGCTGTAAATCATGTTCATTATCTGTACCAGTTGCAGTGGTATAGTCATGGTGGTTAGAGAAGCGGACTGCCGACTGGAAGGTTGTGGGTTCAAATGCCCACCAGTCCCTTCAAAAATCATTGTGGGATTTTTCGGCTCTAATCAGCTCCTACCCAGAGTTGGACATGCTACAGGCTCTTTGGGAAGACTGGGACCACACAGTTGAGTCTCATCCACTTCATGAATGCGTCATTGAGGGTGTTGCTCAAATCTTCTGATCAGCACTGCAGGTGTCTGTATCTCTCAGTCCTGGTTGATGCCAGGATATAGTATGAATAGTAAGCGTAGAGTACAGCCCTGTCACGCAGTCTCAATCCTAAATAGAACTCCATAGCATCATGATTATCATCCTCATCGACATCATCATCATCGCATTGTAAAAATTGTGCTAGCCTCTGTGGGCATTAAGGTGGCGTACAAAATAGGACAAAAAAAACACCAAAACAAACAAACAAAACAAAAAACAAAAACAAAAACGAAAAGGTGAGCACAAAGGGTAACCTCCCTGAGTGCGATGATCCATAAAAAAAAATTTTTTAAATGTTAATTTTCTGTACATTCTCTGTACTTTTGTCATTATTCAGATTTGCATGCATTGTTCCATTTTTAGGAACCAAAGTGTTTTATGTGGTGGATGATTTCAGAGTACTAGTGTTTGCTAGTTAATTTTAATAATAGTAAATTATGAATTCTGAGACCTAACCTATAATGACTGGCTATATATTTGATTTTGGTAAAGTTTGTTAATATGAATCATTAATCCATCTGTCATTGTAAGTAGCCTGAAGTAGCATGCCACACACACACACACACACACACACACACACACACACACACACACACACCACACACACACACACACACACACACACACACACACAGTGACACACAACACACACACACACACAACAGTGACACACACACACACACACACACACACACACACACACACACACCACACACACACACATGACACACACACACACCACACACACACACACACACACACACACACACACACACACACACACACACACACACACAACACACCACACACACACACAACACAACACATACACCACACAACACACACACAGTGACACATCTACACAGTGACACAAGGCAGAGTGACGTGCAAACCAGAAACGTTTAAAAAATAGAATGTCTTGTTTTGTGAATTAAATGCACATTCTCATTCTGTTTTTTGTGTGTTTGTGGTTTCTGTTTGCTTGAACAGTGCCAGTTACATTTACTTGGAATTCGTTTTTAAGTTTGAAAAAATGATAACAATAGCATTCCATTGTTTATGTGCCATAATTAATAGTTAATAAATGTACAATGCAAATGTTATTTGTGTTACAAATACTCACAGAGAAAATGAAAAACACTGATTCTGTTTCAAAATGTGTATTCTTTTCATTTTATATCTTGTACTTCATGCACTCATCCAATTTTTGTTGTTGTTGTTATCAACAGTCATGAAAACATAAGATTTTAATGTGTAGTTTTATGTCATGTTCATACAATAAATGAATAAATCAATCATACAGATCAGTTCTCTCCCCAACCTTTTCTCAGGAACACAGCCGCCAGTTCAGCCATCCAGGTCCCTAATTTTTATTCATGCCAACTAGAGGGATTCACCCATCTCTGTAACCAGTGCCTACTCCCGCCTGTCTCTCCGTTCTTGTTTTTCTTCTCTTCATCTATGTCTTTGAAGTTTAAAAGTCAATACTATTTTTCCTGACTCAAGTTTGACAGGCTGAAAACAAAATTGAGAGTCAGCAGCCTAGGCATCTGGGGTGTGTGTGTGTGTGTGTGTGTGTGTGTGTGTGTGTGTGTGTGTGTGTGTGTGTGTGTTGATTGTCTCACACACACACACCCCTCCCGTTATTTTTCACATGAATTTGTGGTCACATGTTTCACATGTTTTTGGAAAGGACTGGCTGCATCCAATTTTTTTAAGAACTCTCCTGTAATTCTTGGTCCCTTTTGCTGTGATCTGATGATGATTCATCTAAGAGCCTGTTTGGTCAGTCACCGCTCATGAATGAAATATGAGATCATCAAGATCTCAAAATGTATTGACTGTTTGCTGTCTCATTGCTATCATAGACAGACTGTCTTGGTGTCTGTCAGTATTTGACATTAGTGACAGTGTGGAGCACTTTGCTTTAATTCATAATATGGTGTAGAACCTCTTTTAGGGAGAACTGCAAGCTTAAAAGAATATATTTTTTGTTTATTTCATACTCTTGTAAATAAAATGTGTTCTTGTTTTCTTAGTTTTGCTCTTCTTGATTCATCTCTCTTTCTCCCTCCATTTATGTCTCACAGTCACTTTCAGACAGTGTGAGTGTGCAATGTGTTTCAGTTACAAAAAATGTGTAAACTGATTATTTTTTTGATTGCACAATCGTATGTTCGAACAAAATGTCAAGTGTGTTTTTGTGGCCCATAAGCTAAGTTATTTGCTTTCATGTATTTTCAGATTTCATCATATGATCAGCAGAATGGGGTGAGTGGTTAAAATTTGAAGTGACAATATTTATGAAATATTGATTCATGGACTTGGCTTAGTTTAAGTTGAATAGTATATATTGTGCATGCAGTATCTGTCTGCATGAATCTTTTATGTCTTTTTCAGACAGCCACAATGTTTTGTCTTGTCTGGTCTATCTGTCTGTTTCTCTCTTACTGGTCTTAGTCCTGTTTTGTTTTTCTCTACTCTATCTGTGTCTCTGTCTGTCACTCTTTTTCTCACTGTTTCTCTCTCTCCTTTTCCTTCTATAGTGTAATGACATTACACACAGATTTACACACACACACACACACACACACACACACACACACACACACACACACACACACACAGTGCGCACGCACATGCATGCATTTGTACAGAGTTGCGCTGTGTAGATAACATCATGTTGCCAAAGAAAAAATGAGAATAATGAAATACCTGTTTCTTTTGAGATTAAAATAAAGTTTTTGTGTTGTAGATTATCGAAAATGATATCGTGTGTATATTTGGTGCATCCATCTGGCTTCTCTCAATTTCTGTTGAATTATTTTGATCTAGTCACTTGTTGCTGTTGTTTTCTTGGCCATAACTTTCATATAAAATTTGAGTGACTGTTGTCATGAAGTAAAATTACCTTCGTGGGAGGACATTCTGTTAACTGTTTGTAGTATATATTTTATTTATCTATTTATTTGTTTTTATTCATGTATTATTTTTACTATTACATTCTGTAGTTACCAAGTTTCTTTTATATATCATTATGATTATTATATGTATTTAAATTATAATGTCACTTTGTCAACTTTGTGTTTTATGAAATTCCTTGTTCGGATATGAACAATCATAAAAATAATTTTGAACTAGCCATTTATTGTCAGATTAACTTGTGTTGTAAGTTAGGAAAAGAGTGCTCATGCCTGCATTATCTGGAACTTGAAATGGTGATGTAGATTCATCATTTCATGTCAGTGTGTGCTATAGATTTACTAAGAGTAAGAGTAAGAAATGCCCAGATTTACTGACACAGTTTGATGGAGATCACTGACTAATCAATAATCCCAATAATTATGATGTGGGTCAGATTTGAGTACTAATAATATTAGTAGATCAACAGACTCAAGAGTATATATGATATACCAACAGAAAATGTTAACCCTTTCAGTTTCACTCTCAACATCACCAGAAAACTGGTGGATAGGGTTGGGAGGTGAAAGAGTTAAGTTGGGTCAGAAATCAAAGTATAGGTAATTTTGAAATATGTTTTTTTTAACAGATATGGTTTGCTTATTGGTAAGAAAATGAAAGCGTTTTGATTGAGAAAATAATTGCTGGACTGTGGACTTAATGAGTGGCTGATAGCAGTAAATCTAGACTAGTAGTAGTACAGTAGTAGTAGTACTATAATAGTGTGTCATATGCCATAACTCTAACCTTGACTGCTGCAGTACATGGGATTGTAGACTAGTGTCAGTGAGCTTGGCGGTAATTATGCCTGTCAGAGAAGTGAGATTCTATGTTTTCAATTCAATTCCATAACACTTGGTTAATCCACAGCAAAACTGATTTTTGCTGTTACAGGCTGGTAAATATCACATACACAGAGTTATCAAACACATTGATTTAAAAAGAAAAGTGGCAGTCCAAGTGGTGAGAATGTTGCACATGTTGGTTGAATGTGTGAATGGCTGTGGGAGTGAATTAATTCAGGAAACGAGATGTTCATGTGTTTGAAACTCTTAAGACTGTCTCTTACTAATACTTTCATGTAGCAGATGTGTTTCATCTGTCAAAATTCTCATGAGTCTGTCAGTAATTTTCTTCTTGTACATGTTGCTAAAAAAGTGTGTTGTCTTTTACTCTCCTCTCCTCCTGTTTTTTTAATGACTTTTTCAAACCTGTCTTTGTCAAGTTTGTCAAATTTCCACCCCAACTCACAGCACCAAAGGTTGAAATACTGCAAACAGCAGATGTATAAAACATTTGGAGTATCTGTGTAGTCCCATTTAAAGACTTTATTTTTCTTAATAAATCACCTTAAAAATTGCGTTAGAATTTCTTTCCATGACGGCTCATTTTTAGTTTTCATCCCGAGAGTGTATGTATTCAAAATCATTCAACCTCTTGATCTTTTATTACCATTCTCAGATTCTGCCTGAACGTGATTTCTTTTTTATGAAGTCAATTACAAGTTCTTTTGTCGTGCCAACATTCAGTTGAAGATAATTTTTCTCACACCAGTTCACAGACCAATCAGATTCTTTTTAGTAGTCTGCTTCATTATCATGAGTAATTAGTCCTGTTATTACTGAATCCTCAGCAAATTTGATCAATGAGCAAATTCTGTGAAGCTTTTGCATTCAGTTGTGTACAGTGTAAACAGAAATGGTGCGAGTACTGTACCTTTTGGTCACCTGTGTTTGCACAGATAAAAGTGGACTATCATTTAATTTCACAAACTGAGGTCTGTTAGTAAGATGATCCAAAACCCATAAAATAGAGGGAAAAATAAGTCCCCTATGATTTACTTCTTTGCTAATAATTATAGATGAAGCTGAGTAGTATTAAAAGCGATTGAAAAAGCATCCCCTTGACTTGATCTTTAATGATAGTCTTGAATGCTAATCCTCCAAGCAAAATGATTAAGTTATTCTGCTAATCTGCTTTTAGCACAAGAAAAGAGTCACCCACAAGTAAACTGTGCAGGATGATTTGTACTGATGAATCAATACAAATTAAAATGAGGTGAAGTTAAGAAGAAGACAAACTACAAAGGGTGGGTTACACAGGAGAGATGAAAATCAGCAGTATGCTGCTTTAAAACATGTCCCATCCAAGTTAGAGAACATCCCCTGTGGGGGATGCCAGGGGCTCTTTTAGTATAAACGATATCCCCACCTTCTGAAAATTCTGTGCCAGAAATTTCCTCTGTTCTGTCCTATATTTGTTTATTTCCTTCTTTGCTTTCTGTCATTTCTCCCTATCATTTTCTGCCTTACTGGTCCATTCACCTGTATGATATAAACTTAGTTTACATACTTAGGATTCATAATTGGGTATATGTATTGATTGCATGTTTGGAGGATTGATAATTGGGTATGTATTGATTGCATATTTGGCTCTAGTCTCTAAGGAAATGTGCTGTGCAGGAGCAATGTTTGGTAATGTAGGCCATTTCTTATGTATACTTTAGTGTCCTTAGTTATGTTCACATTTGTATTCAAGTTTGTTTTTTGAAATCATCTAGTGATAAATTGGACAGAATGGCCAATACCAGGGGTATGTCCTTAGATTATGTGTGTGCATGCATGAATATGTGTACTTGATTTTCCTTTTCAGCTTTTTCCATCCAGATGTTGTGTACATTTTGAAATGGTTATAGCCCTGATATAGCTCTGTGCAGTCGGCTGGGCTTAAAATGATAAGAGTAAAGTAAGAATAAGTTAGAGAGCAGCTCAAATTTGACAGTAAGGTTATTGAAATTTGAAGACTGTTGCTATAGAAGAGAAATACAGTTAGTCGTTACAGAAGACAATGCAGTACGTTCCTTGTTCCTTCTGTGCATTAGCAGTTTAAACACTAACTGCTGACTGAGCTGATTTTATATAACACCATGACTTGACATTCAGCAGAAGATGCTGATGCCTTCTGTGTGTAAGAAGAGCTTGCATGTGCTGTCATCCCATTGCTTCCAAAAGATCATAGTATAGCAAGTGATACACCCAGAATTTATTATTTTCCCACACAAACTTGTTAGATCATTGAATTCATTGATCTTTTTTTTTTTTCTCGTGGTGTACATTGATCATCAGGCCACGTGCTTCACAGCTGAGGAAATGATGTCATTGCCTTGACAATTCCTGATTTATGTTCGTAGGCAAAAGATGACAGCTTGCAGGAAAAGGTTGCACGTGATTGCAAGTCATGGCTTTGAAGCAGGAGCTTATAATCGAGGAGTGAAGAATTCTTTGGCTTTTTCTTTAGTCTTCATGCAGTTTATCCACACTCTCACCTTCCACCTTATCTTTCTGCCATAGCCTCTTCTGCCCTCTCACTCCCGTCTCAGTTTTTTCATCCTATCACACAGAACCCAAGGGGAGGAATTAGGTTGTGGTCAGATTACTCTTACCTAGTGAAAGCAGGATCGAACGTGACTGCAATGCTTAATGGATGGGAGACCAGAAGTGTGCCCTGGCTTGAACACACTAGCCCTGTACAACTTGCTATAAACCAGTATCTGTTTTTCATCAGGGAGTGTCAGGTTCACATGCTAAGGGTTAGAGTTCGAACCTTGGCTGTACTACATTAAATTGGCCTTCTTATTGTTGGTATTAGTGTTGAATTAGATACCTCCCATCCCCGCCACCCACCGTATCTGTGGGATGATCTTTCCTGTTGGCTCTATCAGAGGTGGATGTTGATCTAAGACTGAATCAGATCTGTCTTAAGAGACAGGAACATATTTTGTTCACAGACCACAGTATAATGTATATTAACAATCTCACGATAACAGTCACTTTACTCACTAGGGGATACACACTCTCGTGTGTGTGCTCGTATGCACACACACACACACACACACACACACACACACACACACACACACACACACACACACACACACACACACACACACACACACACACACACACACACACACACACACACGCATACACACACACCATTAATCAAACTAGAATATATTCTCCATTTCATCAAGACATTCTTGACCCTTTGACTCCCACACCTTATCCACCAACTGCAAAAACTTAACCCTTCGACTCCCTCACCCTATCCACCAGCTTCCTGCAGGAAGCTGGTGGATAGGGTGAGGGATTCAAAGTGTTAAGTTTTTGCTTTTTTAACAGGCTGCTGGTGCACAGGGTACGGGAGTCAAAGGGTTAATGAGAAACATGTATGACAGGAATAAAGTCTTCAGTAAACAACTTGTTGAAATGATGGACTCTCACCGTGTCATCTGATCGCAGAAGATGGGTTAACGCCATAATGGTTAAAGGCAATGCTGTCAGCACATTTCTCTGCAGAATCAATAAGTCATTGGACTCAGAGATGTACAGTAAGGCCAGCCATGGATAGAGAACATAAGTACGTGCTGCAGGTGGTTGTGGGTTGAGTTCTTTGCAATTCAAGTCTTAGTGTCATGGATTAACTTGAAGACTTGAGACTATGATACACATATGCCCAATGGACTTGACAGATGTACAGTACAACATGCTACAGATGTAGAGTGGAACTGTTAAGGTTTACAACCTGCAAATGTCGTCGATTTTGTGTTGAGTTTGTTTGTTTGTTTGTTTGTTTGTTTGTTTGTGTGTGTGTATGTTGTGTGTGTGTGTGTGTGTGTGTGTGTGTGTGTGTGTGTGTGTGTGTGTGTGTGAAGTTTATGCCTATTGTCTGGCAGTGGGTTCCATGGATCAACTTCAAGATAAAAGACTATGTTATATTCACCTCTTCATTTTTTTTACCGGTGATGGCTTCATTAAGTTATGTCATTTCTTGTGGATGACAGAGAACAGACATGCACACTGCAATAACATTTGTGCAGTTCAGTGTTTCAGATGCAGACTCTGAGATGCGGTAAGTGCATGTTTTTTGTTGTTTTTTGTTGGGTTTTTTTGTTGATGTGTTTCTTTGAAAGGTTACTCACAATTATCGACAGTCTTATGACTCACTTTCATTAGTTTCAATTTCAGCCAGCAGAGTTTGATGAAGGATTTATAGGAAGAGTGCTATAACAAGAGACTTGTAGTAAAAACTTTAGTGTAGCCATTATCTTAGCTAAAATGTTGCGCGACTATCACCACTGTCCTGCACAAAAGGTGTGAAATGACTGTCAGCTAGTTGAACTTGAAGGTCTTGTGCTAGTCATGGTTGTCATTGGTTTATGTAATTTTATGCGAGTCATATATCAGTGACTCTAACTCATAGCTCATAAAGTCAGTTACCTTTTACAGACCCTGACTCATAGCTCATAAAGTCAGTTACCTTTCACAGATCTAACTCAGCTCATAAAGTCAGTTACCTTTCACAGATCTAACTCATAGCTCATAAAGTCAGTTACCTTTCACAGACCTAACTCATAGCTCATAAAGTCAGTTACCTTTCACAGATTCTAACTCATAGCTCATAAAGTCAGTTACCTTTCACAGATTCTAACTCATAGCGCATAAAGTCAGTTACCTTTCACAGACTCTAACTCATAGCTCATAAAGTCAGTTACCTTTACAGACCCTGACTCATAGCTCATAAAGTCAGTTACCTTTCACAGACTAACTCATAGCTCATAAAGTCAGTTACCTTTCACAGATTCTAACTCATAGCTCATAAAGTCAGTTACCTTTCACAGATTCTAACTCATAGCTCATAAAGTCAGTTATCTTTCACAGACTCTAACTCATAGCTCATAAAGTCAGTTATCTTTCACAGACTAACTCATAGCTCATAAAGTCAGTTACCTTTCACAGATTCTAACTCATAGCTCATAAAGTCAGTTACCTTTCACAGACTCTAACTCATAGCTCATAAAGTCAGTTATCTTTCACAGATTCTAACTCATAGCTCATAAAGTCAGTTACCTTTCACAGATTCTAACTCATAGCTCATAAAGTCAGTTACCTTTCACAGATTCTAACTCATAGCTCATAAAGTCAGTTACCTTTCACAGATTCTAACTCATAGCGCATAAAGTCAGTTACCTTTCACAGATTCTAACTCATAGCTCATAAAGTCAGTTACCTTTCACAGATTCTAACTCATAGCTCATAAAGTCAGTTATCTTTCACAGATTCTAACTCATAGCTCATAAAGTCAGTTACCTTTCACAGATTCTAACTCATAGCGCATAAAGTCAGTTACCTTTCACAGATTCTAACTCATAGCTCATAAAGTCAGTTACCTTTCACAGATTCTAACTCATAGCTCATAAAGTCAGTTACCTTTCACAGACTGTAACTCATAGCTCAAGAAGTGTGTTATCTTTCACAGACTGTAACTCATAGCTCAAGAAGTTGTTATCTTTCACAGACTGTAACTCATAGCTCAAGAAGTGTGTTATCTTTCACAGACTGTAACTCATAGCTCAAGAAGTCAGTTATCTTTCACAGAATCTAACTCATAGCTCAAGAAGTGTGTTATCTTTCACAGACTGTAACTCATAGCTCAAGAAGTCAGTTATCTTTCACAGAATCTAACTCATAGCTCAAGAAGTGTGTTATCTTTCACAGACTGAGTCGTAGCTCAAGAAGTGTGTTATCTTTCACAGACTGTAACTCATAGCTCAAGAAGTGTGTTATCTTTCACAGACTGAGTCGTAGCTCAAGAAATGTGTTATCTTTCACAGACTGTAACTCATAGCTCAAGAAGCATGTTATTTTTCACAGACTCTAACTCGTAGTTCATAAAGTCAGTTACCTTTCACAGACTCTGAGTCATAGCTCAAGAAATGTGTTATCTTTCACAGACTGTAACTCATAGATCAAGAAGTGTGTTATTTTTCACAGACTGTAACTCATAGCTCAAGAAGTGTGTTATCTTTCACAGACTGTAATTCATAGCTCAAGAAGTGTGTTCTCTTTCACAGACTGTAACTCATAGCTCAAGAAGTGTTATTTTTCACAGACTGTAACTCATAGCTCATAAAGTCAGTTATTTTTCACAGACTCTAACTCGTATCTCAAGAAGTGTGTTATTTTTCACAGACTATAACTCATAGTTCAAGAAGTGTGTTATCTTTCACAGACTGTAACTCATAGTTCAAGAAGTGTGTTATTTTTCACAGACTGTAACTCATAGTTCAAGAAGTGTGTTATCTTTCACAGACGATAACTCATAGCTCAAGAAGTGTGTTATCTTTCACAGACTATAACTCATAGCTCAAGAAGTGTGTTATCTTTCACAGACTCTTAACTCGTGGCTCATAAAGTCAGTTACCTTTCACAGACTCTGAGTCGTAGCTCAAGAAGTGTGTTATCTTTCACAGACTGTAACTCATAGCTCAAGAAGTGTGTTATCTTTCACAGACTCTTTAATTGTAACTCAAGAAGTCAGTTACCTTTCACAGTATTTGTGAAAGATGATGCCCAGCTGATCCAGATGTATAGTAGGCCTATACATCTAAACTAATCTTAAGTGGTTAACAATAAGCGTAGATGGTATGCATTGGAAAGTGTTGGGGTTTTTTTCTTTCTTTATTTTCGTTGTGTGTGTGTGTGTGTGTGTGTGTGTGTGTGTGTGTAGAGCAGGATCATGGAAGTCAATCATAACACCACACCAAAAGTTTTTGCTAACACAGCGAAACATTGAAGTCTGCCATATCGTGAAATGTTCAGCACTAATGACTAGGCATGATTCAGCTCTAAGAATGACACAAAGTACAGTAGGGCCTACTTGTTAAGATGACTGCGCACATTGTCGCCTTTTTTTCCTCCACATTGGAACAGTAGTACTTTGTGCAATACCCAGAAAAGAAGTGTGGATTTGCTTACTGATCTGAGACTATCTGAAGCCACGATTGCCCGTCTTGTTGAATTCCATAATGGAATGACAGACAACAGATGGTCTTATATGAGTATGATGATATATTGAACAATTTGGAGAGGAAAGAGAAGGAGGAAGAAGACGAAGACAAGAGGAATACAATGATGATGATTAATAAGAAAACATACTGACTACATAACCTATTGTGGAAGAGGAGCATATATATCCGTTTGCATCTCTGTGTCTCTCTTTCTCTCCCCTTCCCTTGTGTGTTGGTGTGGGTGGTTGTGTGACTGGGCAGAGGGTTATGACAGTCTCCATAACAAACTCTCGAGTTTGCGCTAGCACACTGCATGCGTGTATAGTAGTCAAATTGTAATTAGTGTGTGTGATATATTACGTGTTGATTTTGACCAAAGTGTGACCGACAGGTGCAGTCAATTGAAAACAGTGAAATTGTGATCTGTAATCAGTTCTAGTATTTTGGGCTTGAACAGAGTACATGGTGTGATAGACCGACAGAATGGAAAAAAAGCGTACATTTCCTGTTTATTTTCCAGGGAGACTTAAACAACAACAACAACAACAACAAAAACGAAAAGAAAAAGAAAGGGAATAGGATGGATGGAGATTTCATGACAAGTCATTATTAGTGGTCATGCTTGTCCGTGGGCATGCGTATGACAGCTTGTCAGCATTTCGTAGCAGACACCAGTTTGATTGCTTGATGGTGGTGGTGGTGAGGGTGGGTGGGTGAGAGAGGGAGAGAGAGAGAGAGAGAGAGAGAGCGAGCTGTAGACTACTTGACTGCAGGCATAGTTTAGTCAGCTGATATTGCCACTCCCCCCCCCCTCTCTCTCTCCTCACATACACACGTACAAACACACCACACACACACACCAACCGTCTTTCCTCATGCCTCCACCATGTCTGATTTCGCAAACTGAATCAGCCTTATAGCTGTCATCCACTTTCTTAGTCTTCTTTTCTAAACAAAAAGATATTATTTTATATTGACTGGAAGTGCATGCGTGCATATATGTGTGTTTGTGTGTGTGTGTGCGTGTGTGTATATGCGCGCGGGCGTGAGTGTTCGCGCATGTGTGGACACGAGACGTGTTTCTCAGTTCTCACTTCTTTGTGAGTGGATCTTTACCACATGTGGGTCAAAGGTGTTGACCGTTGAGGAATCACGGAAGGATAAGTTTGAAAGGCAAGTTACCAAGGTCAAGGTGACGGGGACCAGAACGGTGCCTAAAATCAGCACTTTTAGTGGGAGGTGCGTGAACAGCACTTTTTGAGAAACTTCTGACAATATTTGAAAATTATTTTTACAGTTGTGACCGTCTACCACTGCCCTTGATGCTTGTCAAAATTGAACCTTTTCAAGGCCACAGTGACTGATGTTCTAGACCATCTGTGTCTTTATGATTACAGTTTACACTCTCTGAAAAAAAACCGGTAAAAAATTCAAGGACTCGTCTTTCTACGTGCGTTTAAGAACAAGTGCTACTTTCCATAGGTTTATCTAATTTTTTTCTTCAATATGTGCCTGATGATGATATACAACAGTTTGGCCTAAGAGAATATCACCACAATACAACAAAAGTGTTGTTTGAAGCTTCTTCCACTTCGACAGAAGCTAGACTTTTCCACAGTGGAGACAAAATTTAGGCTCCAAACAGTTTTTTTTCTTGCATATGTGTATCGATGAGGCACATTGAAGTGCTTCAAGAGATCGCAACAAGCGATCAGTACTGCCAGGGGAAAAACGTGCCACTAAACCCTCCAAAAACCTTCTACACCGCAGGAGGCAGTAAACTCTGTCCTAAAACAGATGTGACACCCAGAGTATGGAAGCAGGTTCTGCTGTATGGAGTGGATGACTGGAGTACACAGCAGATCTTCCACGAAGAAAAGAAAAACACCCAGAAACCATCAGCAAGAATGGCATTATCGAAACGAATGATCCAGATCGAGCTCACCGTACCGTATGAAGCAGGATGTAGGAAGCCCATATCTACAAGGCTGAAATGTATGCCAATCTAGCCAGCAACTTGAGGACATCTGGCTTTCAAGCCAACGTCCTCGCCATAGAGTTTGGAGCAAGAGGGTTAATAGGTACATCAGCCTACGACTTCATGAAACAGCTCTTGATTTCTGGGAGAGAGGACCAGAGCTCTAAAAGCAATGGCAGAAGCAACGGAAAAGAGTTACAGCTGGATCTGGACGAGGAAGAACAAAGGCTAAAAAATCTTAAGGCTAAAAAATCCTTTCTGTGTTGCTCTTGACCGATGGCTAAGTGGTTAAGACATCCGTCGCAGTAGTGACTTGGCCTTGAGACACCTGATCACCTCGGAGGCCGATATCTACAGGACTGAAAAGAAAGCCAGTCTAGCCAACAACCGTGAGGACATCTGGCGATTTTTAGACCAAAGTAGAGGTGGGAGCAAGGGGATGATAGGCACATGAGCCTGTGACTGCATGAAACAGCTCTCGATTTCTGAGAGAGAAAGGACTAGAGCCCTAAAAGCAATGGCAGAAGCGCGGCGGGGGGGGGGGGGGGGGGGGGAATGCACACCACAGACATCTAATATAGATGTCTGTGATTGTCGCGCGCGCACACACACACACACACACACACACACACACACACACACACACACACACACACATATATATATATATATATATATATGTGTGTGTGTGTGTGTGTGTGTTGTGTGTGTACGCCATTCAAAGCTCTGTTTTGTGCCATTGTATAACGCATCATAAAAAAAAGTTCTAGACTTCTTTTCAAGTTTCTTACCTGTGTAGAGATTTACAAAGAGAAGTGCTTGTATTGAAAACGAACATTACTTTTGTTTTTATTAATTTTTTGTATAAAAAGGAGGATTATAGAACGGCTTGATCATCTTGTTTAATGCTAATGATGATACGCTTAATAATGGTGTGTTTTGTGTGTGTGTGTGTGTGTGTTGTGTGTGTGTGTGTGTGTGTGTGTGTGTGTGTGTGTTGTGTGTGTGTGTGTGTGTGTGTGTGTGTGTGTGTGTGTGTGTGTGTGTGTGTGTGTGTGTGTGTGTGTGTGACCTCTCTGTGACTAAGTGTGTGCAAACTACGGATTTAGCGACGGTTGGCACACTTCTCTTATCACTGACCCCAGCTTGATGCGTTTGTTATATGTATTTCAGCGTTAATGCAGACTGTCAGTCCGAGATAGAAGTGACGATCTACTCCTCTTTACGTAGATAGTGTATCCGATAACATCATCTGCCCTGTTGGCTCATTGTACAAGGCGAACCGTCATAAGTTAACGCTGTACGAGGTGAAACAATGGACTTGTCTTTCCCAACAGGGTCATGGTGATTACATCTAATCGACGACTCTGGATATACACAGAAGGCGTTGCTGACACCGATCAGATGAGACGAACCTTCACGGGCTTGCATCCACCCTTTTATTGTTGCCGTGCTGTAAAGAATTTCAGTAACTGCGTCGCTATCCACGTTCTTGTTCCTGTGAAAAGCATTTCAGTTTTCACTGTCATCAGCCCACGGTGTTACGCCCCAAAATAACGTTTGGTAGCTTTTACGTTTTCTCTTGTCTGCATAAGGTCTTTTTGGAGCGCTGGAATATCTGTTGTTTTATGATTTTCTGAAACATTTATCTGACTCACCCGGTTCCGAATGTTGTGAAGTGTCTTTTGTGTGTGTGTGGTTAAAACAATGCGTGGAACATTCATCTTGATTTTTGTGATCGCATACGCTCAGTTCTGATGAACGTGTTGTGAACTTTACTGACGTTACTGACTTAGGAGGTGTCCAGGTTGTCAGGTAACTGTCGTCGGTCATCGGTTCTTTTCTTGTGGAGCAGCGCCTATCCTTTGATTGCCAGTGGACTAAGGATACTGGTGTGTGTTTGTGGTACGAAAATCATGATGTTTCGTTACAGGACTCTGGTGGTACAGATTTACACGTTATGATAGTGGTTGTACAGATTTCGGCGTTGTTTGGGTTTGATTTCAGGCCCCAGCGAGGTCTTCTAGTTGTAAACGTTTAAGTTTATGAAAATGCAGTTATTATCAGTGTCGTAAGAATCAAATCACACCGATTTTCTCAGTATTTGTGGTGGTGTGAACGCTGTTTTGAGAGAAGAGACTTTTGTGCTGTGTATGAAGAAAGCAATAGAGATTTGAATATGTTTAGCATTGCCATCTTCTGATGATTATTATGTTTGTTTTTGTTCTCAAATATCCATCTCGTTCAGTGTTCAGCAATGGTACTTCAGGGAAAAATTGACAAATTGTTGACAAAAATACAAAATTAACAAATCGTTGATAGTGATTCATATTAAAATGCATCACTTAGATCATTGATACAGTTGATGTATCTGATGTATCTAAAAAACATATTTCCGTGAAGTACATATAAAACAATACATTGCAATACATAAAATACATGACAGTATGATACAGCACGGGGAGGACAAGAAGGAGCAAGACACATACAGTTACGGCACTTTTGTTTCTTTATTTTAATTATTTATTTATTTATTTATATCTTTCTTTCTTTTTTTATTATTTGTAACCGAACATTAATTCTTTGCACTAAGGAAACAGTCGATGATTTTTCGACCCCGTTGATGATGCGTCCAAAGTCGCTCAGATAAATTGCAAAGGCATAGCAGGTTAATCATGTACCATATTCATCTCATCGACCAGCTTGTCGCTTGTGAGGGCGTTTTCCAGCTGATGAGATTTTTTTCTCCCACCCTCACCCATCTCCACCTCCTTTTTCTCCCACTCCCTCACCCCCTTCACTCCCTCCTCTATTCTTCTGAGAAAGAGATTGAGATCGATCAGGGGCTCACTAAATCTCTCCCTCTCTGTCTGTCTGCTGTCAGACTGTTAGTTGTAGGCATGATAGTAAGTGATCAGTGGACCTTACCAGATTCAGACAATTATAGGCATGATAGTAACTGATCAGTGGACCTTACCAGATTCAGACCGCCAGTTACAGGCATGATAGTGATCAGTGGACCTTACCAGATTCAGACAATTATAGGCATGATAGTAACTGATCAGTGGACCTTACCAGATTCAGACCGCCAGTTACAGGCATGATAGTGATCAGTGGACCTTACCAGATTCAGACAATTATAGGCATGATAGTAACTGATCAGTGGACCTTACCAGATTCAGACCGCCAGTTACAGGCATGATAGTAAACTGATCAGTGGACCTTACCAGATTCAGACCGCCAGTTACAGGCATGATAGTGATCAGTGGACCTTACCAGATTCAGACCGCCAGTTACAGGCATGATAGTAAGTGATCAGTGGACCTTCCAAATTCAATCACAGTTATAGGCACGATAGTAAGTGATCGGTGGACCTTCCAGATTCAATCACAGTTATAGGCACGATAGTAAGTGATCAGTGGACCTTACCAGATTCAGACCGTCAGTTATAGGCACGATAGTAAGTGATCAGTGGACCATATCAGATTCAGACCGTCAGTTATAGGCACGATAGTAAGTGATCAGTGGACCTTACAAATTCAGACCGTCAGTTATAGGCACGATAGTAAGTGATCAGTGGACCTTACAAATTCAGACCGTCAGTTATAGGCATGGTAGTAAGTGATAATGGACCTTACCAGATTTAGACAGTCAGTTATCAGCACGAAAGTAAGTGATCAAAATGTCGAACCTCCGATCAAAGGTCTGAGTTTGCATCTGCCTGGGTAATGCCTAGTGAATAAACATTTGGGATTTTACCTGGGTAATGCCTAGTGAGTAAATGTTTGGGATTTACGTGGGTAATGCCTTGTGAGTAAACGTTTGGGAATTTATGTGCGTAATGTCTAGTGAGTAAACGTTTTGGATTTTACCTGGGTAATGCCTAGTGAGTAAATGTTTGGGATTTTACCTGGGTAATGCCTAGTGAGTAAACGTTTGGGTTTTTGAAAAAACCTGGGCAATGACTAGCGAGTAAACGTTTGGGATTTTACCTGGGTAATGCTTAGTTAAAGTTTGGGATTTTACCTGGGCGATACCTAGTAGTAAACATTTGGGATTTTACTGGGCAATGCCTAGTGAGTGAATGTTTGGGATATTACCTGGGTAATGCCTAGTGAGTAAACGTTTGGGTTTTTGAAAAAAAACCTGGGCAGTGAATAATGAGTAAACGGTTGGGTAATGCCAAGTTAGTTAAAGTTTGGGATTTTACGTGTGCAATACCTAGTGAGTAAACGTTTGGGATTTTACGTGGGCAATGCCTAGGAGTAAACGTTTGGGATTTTACTTGGGCAATGCCTGGTGGGATTTTACATGGGTAATGCATAGTGAGTTAAAGTTTGGGATTTTACCTTGCTGGATAGTGGCTGGTGAATAAAAGGAATTTTATCTGGGCGGCGCATTGTGACCACCTATTAGCAAGCTGAAGGCAGTGTATGAAGACTGCAGCAGCATAATGCCTGCACCGTTATACGGTAAAAGTAATACTTGGAATTGGGAAAGAATATAATTTTCTGCACAAAAGGAAGGAGCAGAGACGCAGCAGCGGTCATCAGACAGAGACGACTCTCCTTTAGAGATGTCACAGCAATTAAAAGTTTGAAAAATTTAAGTGATCCTTCAAGAGACGTGGAGAAGCATAAGATGTCTGGGGAGGAAAATACTGTGTGTACGTGTGCGTATCAGTATGCGCTACGTGTCAGATAATGACCAGTTTTGTTAGTGTCGTTTTTTGTCGTTCTATCTGGTGGAAAAATCGGAGAGTGTTAGTAGCGTCTGCCTTGATCTTCATACTACTGTTCTGTCTCCCCCCCCCATCCTTTTCCACTTTCTTTACCATTTTTTTTTTTTCACTCATGTTCTGGTAGTGTGTTTTTTCTCTTCCCTCGTCGGCATTGCACTCGTCTTCGTCGTAGCCCGGGACCCGTTGATCTAATTGAGAACTTGACGGGAGGTTGACGTCAGCGCGACAGGGTGAAAAGGGTACTGGGTGGGGAGAGGGGTTGTGGTGGGGGGAACGGTAGGGTTTTGGAAATGAAAGAGGTTGCTGGGCCACAGTACTGTTAATGTTACTCTCGTTTTTGAGGTACTTTTGGCGTAAATTGCTTCCCACTCCCCGATTTTGGCTATTGGCATGTTCACTCCTTAGAGCTATCTATGACAATTCTGTATGTTATAGATATGCTGTACCCTTTTTTTTTTTTTAGAATTGATATAATGATAACGTGAACCATGATAAATCTAGGCAGTTTTCAAAAATTCGGAACTACTTGGGAAGATTAGAGAGGGTGAGGCATGTATTTGGGGAGGGGACGGACGCATCGTCATTTTGGCATTGGACTATGCCAGTTGCAGTTTCATCAGTTCAGACCTTTTCTTTTCGTGGCGACCTTTTTTTTGTTTTTGTTTTTGTTGTTGTTAATTTTGATTTATTAAATAACTTGTTTTGATAAGTGGGTCTGATTTATTCCTCAGATTTGTTGAACAATTAACAGCCAGGAATTCCTTGTTCTCACCCCTTTTGTTAACAGGCATACACATAGACGACTTGAGTTGGTCTAAATCTGTATTCTTTTTGAAAAAGGGATTCGGAAATTGGTGGTTAGGGGAAGGGACACTGCAGAAAGGCAAGTCTGCAGATCAAGTATTAGACCTTTTTTTTCATCTTAGAAAGAAAGGTTTGTGATGGTGAATGGCGGATGAACGGTTGGATCAGATGCCCAGGTTGTTGTTCCTATCAAAATCATCATGTGCATTATATGGTCTATGGCATTCGTCTACTTTCACTTACAGTGAAAAGACGTGAAACGAATGAACGGACGAATTCTGTGGAATATTTTTCTACATCTGCTGTCCCGTCCATTGCGATGAATTTCCTGATGAACTGTCATGTGAGACGTGTAGATTGAACTTTTATATAGGAATTTAAAAGAAGAAAATAGTGGAAACCCTCGTATTAACGATAGAAACTGTTCACATGAAGCATACATTGGGTGTATTTGTAGAGTTTACTGAAGGCAAAAATGCACATCAAATTTTGCAGTTTTAAAAAAAAGGGTTGCTTTGTCACAAATACAGCATATTCAAAACGAATAAGTTTGTTTGCAGCTAAAAATGACAGTTATCATTTAAGATTACCAGCTTTATTGATGAAAGCAAACTGGGTTTAATTAAGTGAACATCTCTGTAGGAAAGAATTTCGATCTGGATATTTGCACATGACAGGAGTTTAAGTTTAGATTTCTGTACACGAAAAGTTGTATTTAAACTTCTTGACTTGGCTAAAGAAAGTGTTTATAATTCCTTGCAGGTAAACAATATAAAGTGTATGTTTCAGCTTTCTTGTAGTTTGTAGCCTATGTACTGCTTTCAGTCCACATTGGTTTTAAGGATGATCATGACAGTTTAAGTGAACTTTTTTCTCCTTGAACTGTATGTATAACACCAATTTTGTCATGAAAGTGACACATGTGAGTGTGTTCATTTATGTGGACATGTCAAAATGTCTCCAGTAGACCTATTAGTATGGCATGGGGGGGGGGGGGGGATAAAGACGCTTTCTTCCATGGATCATGCGTAATTTGCATTTCGCGTGGGACTCCGTCAACGCCCCAATTTGATCAGATAGGAAGCGAACCTTCCATATATCGTATGTATACAGCTCTCAGTTGATGTACAGCAAAGTTCTCTCTCTCTCTCTCTCTCTCTCTCACACACACACACAAGCAAGAACAAAACGAAGGCAGACGGAAACAATGGAAAACAAAGATATGGCACAGTGAACATGTGATCTGAATTAAGTCAGTTGAATACGTTCCGTTTTTTCCTCCTTGGGATACCACTACGTATCAAGATTGTGAGGGCAAGGAAGACAGTGGTTTCTTCTGAAAGTGCTTCACGATGATTGAAATCGATGTGTATCATGTGAGTGGCATTTTATCCGAATAGTTGGATTCTTTCCCGCTGTGGGCGCACTGGTGGGTGGCACAGTGGTTTGAGTGCCACCTAGGAAACTGGAGGCTGTAGTTTAAACCCCAAGGTTGTTTCTTCTTCTTTTATTCACTAGATCGATCTACGGGATCAGGTTACATTTGGCGATGAATATGGCCGGTTTTTTTTTGGTTTTTGTTTTTTTTTTTTTTTCAGTTCCCGTTGGCTGTCATGGAGCTAGGTGGTCGGAGAAATTAGGTTCGGCATGTCGCTTCACTTTATAAAAGTCTAAACGACCTCCACGTTGACACCAAATAACTCTCTCGCGGCCACCCCACCTATCTGTAAACCTCGAGTGGCTGTCTAGATCATAGATGCCAGTCTTGTATGTGGGTAACATGCACTGAGCTCGTCAAAGAAGCCACCAGAATGGAGAGGTTCCCAAGGAACATTTCTTTCAGCTGGATCCATTTTGATGAATAAACAAAAAGTATACACGACTGAAAATAGCACCACAATCGTTGCTATTATTTTGTAATTAATGTAGGTAGGTCTGTTTTTTCCTGCTTCTTCGGTACGTCCCTTCAAGAGGCTATTTAGGATTTGTCTGGTGGAGTGTCAGTATGTCTGAATCGGTTTGAGATTCATGTGGTGTATTAAAGTGTTTACTGACAAGATAAACAAAATGAGCTGGCCATTCAGACAATAGGTTTTTATACAAAGATCAGTATAGAAAATCCAGATGTTGTATCTTCAACATCATTATGACCTTGAAGAAGCATCAGATGAAATAAAACGTGAGGTGAACCGAGGACAGTGGCAGACAGGAAATGAGGACAGTAGTGGGCTTTGGCAACAAAATCCGTACAGAAACAGCTGAGAAAATTTTACACTTTTTTTGTCACACACATACGCACACAGGTTGATAGGAAACAATCCGCCCCATTGTTTAAAAGGAAATCGAATGAATAACAAAACCTGTCATCGAGTGCATGGGAGTATAATATTATACTTACAACCAATATACAAGACAAAAACTGAAAAGGTGGTCTGGATCCATTGCCTTCATATATGGTAACTTGAGCAAAGCACAAGACGACCTCTAAAACGTATGGATGGTTTCTACTTTGGCTTTGGTGAAACTTGCTAAAGATCGGTTCATTTGCTGCATGAAAATACCTGGCTAATGGTAGCAAGCCTTTTAAGTAAAGCAAAGTCTGTCTATTGAAGGGATTTTTCGTTTTTGCTTAAATGTATATTATGCTAAAATGAAATGCACTGTTTCATAAATATGGAAATTATGGTATCTGTGGTCGCATATTTTTGCATAACGGTAAATGTCTAAAGATAATTTAATTTTGCTGTCTTGTCAAGAGTGGTAATTGGATTTACTTTTGAACGCATGTCTTCCTGCGTGCAACAATCCATAAATGTATTCTTTGTGTGTATGCTTGCCTTCAGCCATACGCCTACATACATACATACATCATACATACATACATGCATACATATATATACAATAATACATACATACATACATACATATATACATACATGCATAGTATCAAGATACATAATTACGTACAGAAGTGATACATACAATTGTACGTAATTTTATATGTATACGCATATAATGATATACATTCTTCATATATACACGCATACATACACATGTATTCAAACGCATTTTTAAATATTGTGTATCATGTATGAATATGTTGTCTTGATTGAATAGAGTGCCAGCCAGGATTGAAATGCTCTGTCAGTTCACTGGACCCAGTGGGTGATATCAACTACTAGAATGGTCTGACCTCACGGTGAAAAGGCTGTGTAGTAGGATAACGCATCAGTTCATGGAAGTCAGCTGGACATATTGCCACTTAAAACAGTTCATGAAAGTGCAGGGACTGGGATTGTTCATGGATATGATTGAATAAAGTGCCCAATATATCATCTGTGAAAGTTCAAGGAACTAGACTAACGCATTACTTCGCGGAATCAGTCAAATAAAGTGTCACTAAAGACTATCTGTGACGGTGCAATGGACGAGGATAATGGATTAGTTCACAAAATTGACTGAATAAAGTGCCAGAAAAATACGATCTTTGAAGTGCGCGGGAATGAATTAATCGAACAGATTGCCAGACCAACCAAGAAGACTACCGAAGGCGAAGGAAGGAAGGACCTCTGTCAGGAGAGTGGAGAAACGGACAGTGCATGCCGTTGTCATCAGGTTGTCTGCTGCTGAATATTTGATGGTTGCAGTTTGGCCTTCTCGTGTAGAGAGACAGAGACAGAGAAAGGAGTAGAAAGAGACAGACTGTAACAATGAGGAGGAGTAGCACTTACGACGTCTTACATCTCCTGCCCACCCGGGTAACCTTGGAGAAAGCCCGGCCCAGCACGCTGCGAGGTAAGACACGTCAGGTGTGCCGTTGGTCGTTGTGGTGGTAATGATGATGCACTTGGTGACAGTGTGTGTTGTTATTGGGATGGTGGTTCTTCGTTGTGGTGAAGTGTTGGTTCATGTGCCTCACGCCTTTTGAATTTGAGCTGTTTATGCACTGAACTATAAGCACTATGTAAGATACACACAGTTGGTTATAACACGCTGTCTGTCGCTCTGTCTCTGTCATTCTCTGTCTGTCTACCTCTCTCACTCTATCACTGAGGTCACGCTACTTTTTGTGTCCATTTCGTTCATTTTCAAACTGTCTCCGTCCATGTTTGTTTTCTCTTTATCTCTCTGTCTTTGTCTCTGTCTCGCTTTCAAGGTATACTTCAGCTTCTCTTCATCACTTTTTGATACACACATTCTCTCTGTCTTTCCATCACTAAGTGCTTCTCTTAAGTCTTTCACTGCGGATTGGGATTTTGCACTGTCTCTTGCACTTGGTGTTGCATTTCTCATTTTCTCCATTTTTTAAAATGCCTCTCTCCCCCTCTCCCTGTCTCCCTCAAACCCTTTGCAAGTCATCTAACTCACTCTTAACCTGTTGTTTTAGTGTTATTTTTGTTTAGAGTCCCCCGACAGCGTAGAGCCAATCAAGGCTATAACCGTTTCGAAATATACAATATGCTTCAACAGAGGGAAGAAAGGAAAAGAAAATCAAGTACTCATACCAATGTATTGGCGCACATAATCAAAGGAGATGCCACTGCCGTTGACCGCTCCGTCAAATTTATTACACAGGAGATTTAAAAAAGACATGTGAAGACACATTTAAACACGACAAAGGACACTAAAACATACCGATCAAAACGGGCCTAAACTACCTAAAATTGCTTTCGCATCTCATTTCCCTAGAGCCAAAAATGCACATAATACATGTACCCAGTTATCATTCCTAAGAGGAAGTACGTAAGAATTTATCTAGAGCCAAAAATGCACATAATACATGTACCCAGTTATCATTCTAAGAGGAAGGTACGTAAGAACTTTTCTAGAGCAAAAATGCACATATACATGTCCAGTTATCATTTAGAGAGGTACGTAAGACTTTATCGAACACATACAGCGAATGGGCACAATCGAAAATGTAGAAAAAAATTACACACAGCAAGGAACAAGGCAGAAAGTAAGTGTGACAGAAAAGAGGAAGTGTCTAGCACAGAATTTCCACAAGGTGGGATATTATTTATACTGAAAGACCCCAGGCATCCCCACAGGAGATCATTCTTAATCAGTTAATGAATATGTTGACGAAAGGTTGTATTAAGCCTGAAGTAATTTGTTATGTCTCACGCAGTGTACGAGTATCTGCATTCCATCAAATGGGAAGGTAGTTATTGAAAATAGAACGATTTGTCCCAGCGCTTCCTGCACCATTTCAATTACTACCTTGAAATATCTGTATAATAATAATAGTAATAATAATAATAATAATATGATAATAATGATAATAGCAACAACAACACCATCAAAGGAAAAAGCGTTGGACAGACGATCAAAACTGAACTGGTGTTACACTGACACGAAGTCAGGCCAGCCATTGCATCTGGACAAAGCTCACAGGCTCGCGTGCATACATGGGATAAATCGAAGCGCGGCTTACATTACACTCATTTCGGCTGCTTCCCCCGATTGGATAACGAGTCGCGTGTTCTACGTTCGTTCCCACGTGCAGTTCGTGCACACGTGCAACTGTGCTGGTGGCATATTTACAGCGTCTCACCGACCAGGTCATGGGGCTCATAGAGTGGTCGATACGTGCGAGACATGACCTGAAGAAAACCCATTTATTGCCATTAGAACCAAAAATAGGGCTTTGAAGCACAGATAAGTTGTCAGAGAGAATATAAATTGTAATTACTGTCCTCTCTCTCTCTCTCTCTCTCTCCTCTCTCTCTCTCTCTCTCTCTCTCTCTCTCTCTCTTCTTCTCTTCTCTCTCTCTGTGTATGTGTGTACTCGTAAACTTCTTGAACTAGTCCAATGTCTGTCATATGAGGTCACTTCCACAGAGCAAGTCATAACAAACGACTGTGGGAAACATCTCATTTTACCCAACTGCCAAGGTGTAGTAGTCATTGTAACAAACTAACGATTAGTTGATTCTGAGTTTGAAACAGCGCTCCTAATCATTGTGGGGGTTTCAAACCTAACGCCGATACTTACGTGAAGTTTAATGTGCCGTGGCGTAGCTGGGAAAATTGGGGACCGTTCTGTCCCTTTTCAGATGCACAGTTGAAGGTGTTCACATTCCTGACCAACACTGCAGGTGTCTGTATCTCATGGGCCTGGTTGATGCCAAGATATGAAAGGAAGTAAAGTGTAAAACCCTGTCATGTAGCTTGGTATGGCATTCAGTAACGTTGTCATTATCATCCCCATTCTTGTGTAGATCTATCACATTATAGCATTGTAAAAATTGTTCCAGATTCTGTGACCTTTTTTGCTCAGATATCAGCTTCAGTTTTTTTGCCACGTCCATGGCTAATATACATTCATATTGACATCTTTGACATTGGTTCGTGGGGATGGAGAGTCGTTAGAACTGATGGCGATCCCCTTACCAAGGGGTGATCTTGCAGTCTGACTCTTGTGAATGAGCTATTACTGTCATTATAGGGGTTGGGGGCGCCTAGGTAGTAGTACTCGAGTACGCAGGATTAAAACAGATCCCTCTGAACTCCAGCAATGATATAGGAGTCAGTTTTGGTGGGTGGCCTCACGGCGCTTTGATAGCTCTTGTGGACTTCTGCCTCTGGGACTTGACTGAAAAATTTTGGGTGGATGGTGTGTTGGAAATAAGCGGCGTGGGAGTAATGCCACTGATTCGTTTAGACAGATGGGTCCCCCCCCCCCCCCCCCCCTGTCCAAAAAAAAACAAAACCAACCAACCAACCAGACCAAATCAAAACGAAAAACTGAGGTGATATTGAAACGCTGTCCGTACGGAAGGATTCAGATTTTTTTTTTTTTGGGGGGGGGGGGGGGGGGTCATGAGAAGAAAACGCTACGACCTTTATTTTTCCCCGCAGAAAAGTATGTGACCATGTTGAGTTGATCGATTGATTGGAAACAGTACGCGGGTATAGATTGGCTCAGGTGATGGAGTCCAGATTTCAGTTGTGTCCCATAAGATACTAACTGGCTGAGGCACGACACTCCTTTTTTAATTGTGCCAAAAATTCTGGTGGTCTTCGCATAGTATTGTTACAGAATCTTCGCTATCAGTATTGCGCCCATGCGAAGTGTTCTGTATATTCTCAATGCTCGACAAGGAGCTGACATTAACTTTATACATTTTCCGTTGAATTACCCTGATACACGTTTTCGTTGAACCCCCCCCTCTCCCCCACCCCCACCCCCTTCCGTTCCGTCTCTCTTTCTCGTATGGGCAATTGTTTGCAAAGTACTCAGATCTAATGCAAAGGTTACATACAATAGGGCGACCCAGACGTCCGGTGAATGGCATTGTGTTGGCGTGCCTTCGTCACGGGAAGGGGTAAAAACAAAAGGGGAGAGAGAGAGAGAGAGAGACAGACAGAGAGCAGAAAAACGCGAATGGCTGCAGAAAAACGCTTGCAGGTATCCCATCATATGGAGAGAGGACTTTTATGTCTTTTATGTTTTTTAGTTAAAAGTAAAACGTGTGTGTGTGTGTATGTGTGTGTGTGTGTGTGTGTAAAAGAGGTGTGGATAGGAAAGGGGGTAGGCAGGTGCATGTCTGTATGTCTGACCTGTGATTGGTTATGTCTGTGTTATGACTCATTAGTCTTGCCCTTAGGGTCTGTTTAGGGCTGAATCAGAGGTACCGTGCCTGAAAACGCTATCTAAAATGCCGTGATGCATGCAATATAACGCAGATGTCTTCATCAAGTAAAAGTGGCGCTCCACCCATTAGGTATCTTCTAAGTGAAGCAACACCGGGTCGTGTGCCTCAACAAGTATCACCCTTAGCTACTGGAGGTCCCTCATCATATGTCTTGTTGCGCCAGAGAACACCGGGGATGGGGGGGGGGTGGGTGGTAGAGGTGGGAGTTACTCTCCCCTGATCACGAAGCACCATGGCTTCCGGCGGAACCGGAAATAAGGCAATCAAGCCGTTCTGTAGTCTCGCTTTTAATACGAACATTGATAAAGCTAAAGAAGTATCCGTTTCTAGCAAGGATTTTTCGTTTCAAGTTTCATTTTGATAAGAAATTTAAACAGATCTAGAACTGTATCATCTAAGCTTTCGTGGTTAACCGAAGCACAAACTAAAGACTTGCAACTCTTCCTTGTCGATCTTGGTGACAATCTCCTTTCAGGGTCCTAAAGGATGGTCTTGTGACATGGTGGGTGATGTGACCACATCAAGCGAGTTTACGTTGTTTTACGGTTGTCAGGTGCGGTTTCCGTTGGCCCACAAAGCTGTTGATCCGTATGTGTTAGGTGGCCTTACTTTTGGTAGGGAACGCCGAAGCAGTGTTTCCTTTGGCATTACATTTCAAAAGCTTCGGTTCTGTTCTCATTCGGCGAGCAGCGCCCTGTACTCCGTTTGTTTTGGGTTTTGTTTTGTTTTGGACAACACATGTCAAGTAATGTCCTTTCCTTCCTTCTTTTTTCTTCTTCCAGGAAGGATTAATACTGCAAGTTCCCCCCTAGGGATGCCAGGGGCTCTTTCAGTATAAATGATATCCCCACCTTCTGGAAATCTGTGCTATAAATTCCCTCTTTTCTGTCACTCTCTTTGTTTCTGCCTTGTTTCTTTGTTTTCTGTCATTTCTTCCTGCCATTTTCTGCCTTACTGTTTCATTCACCAGTATCAATTCTGTAAAGTCTTCTCTTAGGATTGATAATTGGGAACACGTATTAAATGTATTTTAGTTCTAAGGAAATGTAATGCGCAGAAACAAAGTTAGGTAGTTTAAGCCCGTTTTTATATGTAAGTATTTTAGTGTCCTTAGTTATGTTTATATTTATTTTCAGTTTTTTTTATCTTCTGTATGACAGATTGGACGGAGTGGTCAACGCTGGGAGCTTCTCCTTAGATTATGTGCGCGGATGCATTGATATGTGTTCTTAATTTTCTTTTCCAGGTGTATTTTTTGTTTTGTTTTTGTTTCTCCAGTGAGGTATGATGTATTTTTATCGATGGGTCATCTATAAAGGGTATAGAAATCCATTTTGACATTCAGATAAAATGCGTAGAAATTGCATTCTGACATTTGGTTTATGGGCAGACAGAGGCACAAATGCTACAGACCGATCGTAAATCGATCTCCCCAATTCGACAGGAACATTTTGAGAGAGAGAGAGAGAGAGAGGAGAGAGAGAGAGGAGAGAGAGAGAGAGAGATGGAGAGATGGCCTGTTAATCAAATTACTGTCTCCACTCCTTTTAAATGGAATGTGAACTTTTTGTTTTTTTTTGTTTTTGGTCTTGGACAAAGTTGAGTACAGTTTTCAAAATGGTTCTACTGTGAAACCAAGACGATGTGAGTGTTGTTCAGTATGTCTGCGTTTTAGACGGTGAGTGAATGCAAAAGAGCAAGGTCTTTACCTCTGCGTGCTTGGAATAAAACTTCAAGGACTGTAGTCTGTGAAAGAAAAGACGGGTTGTCGGAGGGAAAAGTAGGCTCATCCGTTGAGTCTCTGTGTTCCCAGCACTAGCACTGAATCGTTGGCTGTTTTCCTTGGGATTTGCACCTACCACTTGGCTGTTTTTTTTACCCCGGCCATCTCCTACGGCTCAGCAACATTTTCTACCCACAAACCTCTTTAAGATTTCCGTTAGTTTTTTTTCCTTTCCAACCCCATACCCCCCCTAATCTTTCTTCCATCCCCATCGACGCAATTCGAAGCCGTGGACAAGCAGATCTGGTGTAGGTGACCAGCCTGATATTTAACGTGTGTTGGCAGAAGAAAAAGGTCACATTCCGAGTGAGGCACTCGCGCTTGGCTGTGCTTATACTAACACATTGGCCCCACTTACTTACTACAGTGACAGTTGATCGCCACGTTTAGAGTTGATGAGTTTGGATGCTGCAGGTGAACGACTATTACTTCGTTGTGTGTGTGGTTTGGAGGGCCCGCGTGAGCGTCTGATTTTTTTTGGACTGTCGTTTTTTTTGTTAAGTTTCGAAATACACTTGGGTGATAAGCAGAATTTTACTTTTTGCACTTGTTCCTAGGTGTTTGCTACTACCTAAAGAGACCTGATGGACAAGGATTACCATTAGTACCCGGGAAATGATGTTATCGGCTGTAAGACCTAGAACATATTTATTTGAGATTCTGTGCAATGGCCAGCGTAGTACCCTTTAGGCATACTTGGTGACACAGAAAGGCTTACAGTACCCACCAGGCATATTTGGTGACACAGAGAGGCTTACAGTACCCACAAGGCATACTTGGTGACACAGAAAGGCCTACAGTACCCACAAGGCGTACTTGGTGACACAGAAAGGCTTACAGTACCCACAAGGCATATTTGGTGACACAGAGAGGCTTACAGTACCCACAAGGCATACTTGGTGACACAGAGAGGCTTACAGTACCCACAAGGCATACTTGGTGACACAGAAAGGCTTACAGTACCCACAAGGCATACTTGGTGACACAGAAAGGCTTACAGTACCCACCAGGCATATTTGGTGACACAGAAAGGCTTACAGTACCCACAAGGCGTACTTGGTGACACAGAAAGGCTTACAGTACGCACAAGGCATACTTGGTGACACAGAAAGGCTTACAGTACCCACAAGGCGTACTTGGTGACACAGAAAGGCTTACAGTACCCACAAGGCATACTTGGTGACACAGAAAGGCTTACAGTACCCACAAGGCATACTTGGTGACACAGAAAGGCTTACAGTACTCACAAGGCATACTTGGTGACACAGAAAGGCTTACAGTACCCACAAGGCATACTTGGTGACACAGAAAGGCTTACAGTACCCACAAGGCATACTTGGTGACACAGAAAGGCTTACAGTACCCACAAGGCATACTTGGTGACACAGAAAGGCTTACAGTACCCACAAGGCATACTTGGTGACACAGAAAGGCTTACAGTACCCACAAGGCATACTTGGTGACACAGAAAGGCATCACAGACGCTGTAGTGTTGGAAGGAAGGAAGAAATGGCTCGAATACGTCACTACAGAGAACAGCGTCGTCACTACGGCAGCCAAGTTATGCATAGTACACCCATCAAGAATTGCTCTATGTCTCACACACCCCTGTATCTGCCAAGAGTACACCGGACACCCTTGCGAGAACGCTATCACATGAACCATTACTACTACCATCAACAGCCACAACATGGCTTTGGCAGAGCGAGTGGTGTTGTTCTTGGGGAGAAACAGAAGGCTGCCTTGAAAGGATTCAGCTCCCTTTTCAGCCAGTGCATCGGGGGGAGTGGGGACAACTGGATATATGCGGGTAAGTAAAAGAATTAAGTATTATCCCCCATTGTTTTAAGCATGCTTGAGCTCGGTTGCCAGATGAGATGAATGACCAAATATGTGCCCAGACCCGAAGTCACCCCCTTCAAGTTTGTCGAGGAATAAATAGGCTCCTCGACCTCTTTGGGGACACGGGAGGCAAAACAGCGAGGGTCAGAAAATAGCAGAATACATCCCCAAGATGTTAATGTCCCAACACCGCGGTCTTGTGTGACCTTTACGCTTTTTCCAAACTGTTTTGACACGCCAGTTCTGTTTGTACATTTTTTATGTTCTTACAACACGTGTTGTACAATCCTGCTTGGTTCTGCGTGTTCCATTTTACTATTATGAACTCGAAAGAGTATTTCAGTCACACCAAGACGATTACTAGCTATGTATATAACTGTCGTGAAGTTGCTGATACAAAAGTGTCCGAGAGTTTCAACAACTTTCTGAGGAAAAATCACTCCAGTTGTCAGTGGTTCATGACTAGGGGAAATTTTTAATGGTATTACTGTATCGTGCTTTACAGTGTGGTTGTAAAGTTGTTTGTTGCGTCATCTTCAGTGACTTGTTCATGATGGTAGTGGAAGCTCGTTCCTTAAACAATGACAGTAATACCATAAACCCAATTTAGTGTTGTATTGAACAGCATAGGTAAGCATATGCTTCGAAGATCACGTAGAGAGCCCATGTCAGTTGTTCAGCTCAAAACGTATTACGAAGTACTTAGAAGGATGTGTGTTGTCTTGCTATGATAAATTTGCTTGTTAATCTTCAAAGTAAAGTTGTAAAACTGATCTGTTTTAACATTTCGCACACAGCATACTGGTGCTGCTCAAAACTGTCATCACAGTTTAAAAGTCGGCAGATTGCCCCTTCGCAAAATGGAATCCATAAAACATGTAGGCCCTATTATCAATATTATGGCAATTGTACCATATTTGTGTAATGTCCGAAACCAGTGATTTGTCTGTCTGTGGTGCTGCACTGTTATTTATGTCGTAAACAAATGTAAATTGAATTGACGAATGGAGGTAATGTGGAACTGGATACTGTTGTGGACATGAAATATTGTTGCTGTTGAGGAGAGTGAACTCTGTTCCTGTTCGTCTGCCTGCCTTTTCATTCTTTCTGTCGGTGTGTGTGTGTGTGAGTGTCTGTGTGTGTGTCTGTGTGTGTGTGCCTGTGTGTGTGCCTGTGTGTGTCTGTGTCTGTATGCTTGCTTGTGTGCATGAGTGCATTTGGGTTTATGTGTGTATGAGATGACTCGTGTTTGTTGTTAAATTTTTGACATTATATTTGCGGAGTTGAAGTGTGTGGGTTCAAGAGAGTTGTTTATTTTTCGTCGTGACTTCTGTGGCGGCCACTGTTGGCAAAGCCAGTTAGCTCAAGTTTGTCCCTTCCTGGCCTTTGTGTCGTTTTGCACTGCAGACGTGGGTGTTACTTTTGGTTTGTTTTCTTCTCTGTAGTTTCAGCCTAAACCTTCCCGTTACAGGATTGTGGTCACTATTGCAGTCTGCATCTGGTGATGTTTTTGAAAAAATACAGAAATTCTTATCAGTAAAGAATTTCTAAATCTTTCAGTTATAAGGATGTAATCAATTTGATGTCTTGTCTGTCTCCTGGGTTCACCCATGTCTAGTTTCTTCTCTTAGGTTGCTCAAATGAAGTGTTTCCTATTATGAATTCATTTACTTGTGCGAAGGCCATGAGGTCCAACTGTCATTTACTTTTTCTTGTCCCACTTTAACATTAAATCTCTCATTATTGCTGTAATGTCTTGTTATTTACACTGAGCTTGGAGGAAAAACGATAAACAATCTTCGTTATGCAGATGACACCGTTCTAATTGCAGAAAATGAAAAATACTTACAGAGTCCTGTGAATATAATAGAAGTAGAAACAGAAATAAAGGGCTGGAGCTAAAAAGCAAGAAGATTGAAGTCATGTTAATCAGAAAAAAAAAATCCTGTCATGCAAAACAACGGCAAATGGCACCACATTGAGAGAAGTTGCTAAGTTTTAATATCTGGGAACGGTCATTTCACCAGATGGCAGATGCACATTAGAAATAGCCAACAGAATCAGCCAGGCTAAAACTGCATTCAAGAAAATGAAAATCGTTCTTGCCAACAAATGCCTAGTTAACATCAGAAAGACAGTTCTTCGGTGTTATGAAGAACCGATATTGTCATATGGATATGAAGCGTGGACAGTCAACACGCAAAGTCAGAATAAGATTGAGGCAGCTGAAATATGGTTGCTAAGAAGAATGGTAAGATTCCACGGACAGCAAAGAAAAGAAAACGAGATAGTCTTGAAGGAGGCAGACACAGAAAGAACAATAATGAAAAAGATTAGGAAAAGGCAAGCAACATTTATAAGACATTTAATGAAGCAAGATAAATTAGAGCAACTGGTCACAACAAGAAAGCCAGGGAGGAAAAATATTGGACAGACTTGCGGAGTGGGTGAAGACAGGATAGGAGAAGTACTTGCAGCGACAAAGGGTAGATTCACATGGAGGGCCATGATCACCAATGGCAGTGACAGGGCACATGATGGTGATGCAGAGGACGTGGTTGTCTCTTGACGGATTATGTCATCTCTCATCCCTCTGACTAAAAGGTGGACAGAGTTAGAAACAAGCCCTTGCTGTGTGTGTTGGCTGGTCTGGTGTGTTGAAGATGGGGCAGCACGGTCAAAGGCATCTTGCACTAACGTGGATGAATGGTGGAAGCCGCCTTAGAGCAACAATACGATAACCTTTTGGGCAAACACAAAAGAAACGTTTGCCTAATAGTTAAACGCTCACATATGACGCGAGAAATCCCTAGGTTCGATTTCTGGATTGGACAGGTACTCTCCACTCCCCATCCCTCCCTCTCCTCTCTCTCTCTTCTCTCTCTCTCTCTCTCTCTCTTTATCCATAATTAATAATTACAATATTTATATAGCGCAGAATCTTGATAAAATCAAATCTAAGCGCTGAAACACACACGCACGCACGCACGCACGCACGCACGCACACACACGCACGACATACCACGCACGCACAACACACACACACACACACACACACACACACACACACACACACACACACACCACACACACACAGCATGGCTATAAATGGGGAGAAAAGAATAAAAGCAAGAATAAAAGCAATGGAAAATTATAGAGAGCATATCATATACAATTATATATTATAACAATGCGATTCCCCTCCGAGCAGAGACAGGCTGCAGAGGGGGGTTGAGTGAGGTTAGGATTTTATGCAGAGGAGAAAAGGTGAGTTTTGAGAGCGGACTTGAAGGAGACAAAAGTAGGTTGCTGACGGACTGAAAGAGGAAGTTTGTTCCAGGAGAGTGGACCAGAAACAGAGAAGGCTCGTGGACCATAGGTATTGAGCTTAGTGCGTGGAAAGCGAAAAGTCAGAGGATCGGAGGCAGAGCGGAGGGTACGTGAGGGAGATAGATCTCAAGTAGGCTTGACAGGTAATCGGGGGCTGCGTTATTGAGGCTTTTGTAGCACATGGTGTCTAGTTTGTACTGTATGCGCTTTGATACAGGGAGCCAGTGAAGTTGTGCCAGGAGAGGAGATATGTGGTCAGCTTTTTTCTTTTTGAGTACAAGGCGTACAGCATTGTTTTGAATGCGCTGTAGGATGTGAATGGTGGAGGCAGGAAGACCAGACAGGAGTGAATTGCAATAGTCAATGCGAGACATTATGAAGGAGAGAACGAGTTTTGCAGTTGTTTCGACAGAGACTGAGAGATACTTCCTGATCAGGCTTATACGATGGAGGTGATAGTAGCAAGATCTGGCAGTTTGAGAAACCACGTTGTTCATGGAGAGGGTAGAGTCAATGCAGACACAAGGTTTTTAGCTGAATCAGAAATTGGGACTGATGTGTTACATAATGGGAGAGAAAGAGGAGGCAGCTGAGAAAGTTTCTGACGGGTGCCAATGAGGATAGCTTCTGTCTTGTCGTCATTAACTTATTAAGCTGAAGTTTGTTGAACGTCATCCAGTTCTTAATGTCCGAGTAGCACTCAATGGTGCGAGTCAACAGGCGCTGTATATTATCAGGTGAGTCACTGTCTTGAAGTTGGGTGTCATCAGCATAGAAGTGGTGTTTTATAGAGTGGGAGTTGATGATGGTGGCAGGGGGGAGGTATAAAGAGTGAAAAGAACAGGGCCAAGGACAGATCCTTGTGGAACACCACAGGTCAGGTATGCAGGTTGAGAGTAAGTGCCATTGATGAGAACAGTTTGTTTTCTGTTTGATAGATATGAAGTGAACCAGGAGAGAATAATGTCAGAGATGCCAAAAGTATGATGAAGTTTAGAAAGGAGAATACCATGGTCAATGGTATCAAAGGCTGCAGACAGATCAAGGAGTGTGAGGAGAGAGACTTTGCCAGTATCAGTTGCAAGGAGGAGGTTGTTGAGAATGTGTAGTAGGGCAGTTTCAGTGCTATGGCACTGGCGGTAGGCTGACTGGAAAGGATTGAGGAGATTGTTGGCAGACAGGTGAGAGTTCAGCTGGTTGAGGACGACTTTTTCAAGGAGTTTTGACAAGAAAGAGAGATTAAGAATAGGCCGGTAATTTTTCAGTTCATTTGGGTCTAAAGTTGTGTTTCTTGAGGAGAGGGTGAACAATAGCAGACTTGAAAGAACAGGGACAGTTCCAGTTTGAAAAGAAGTGTTGATGATGTCAGTGATGAATGGGAGGAGAGTAGGGAGACAGTCGGAGTAGAGAGAACCTGGAAGAGGATCCAGTTCGCAGGTTTTGAACGCATGGATCTGATTGTGTTGAAAATTTCTTCTTGTGAGACTGGGGTAAAAGTAGTAAGAGGTGTGCCAGAGAAGGAAGGGTCAGGTGGGCATGGTTGACAGGGTGTCCTGTCAAGCCTGTCACGAAGAGTTGTATTTTGGTGGTGAAATACTTGGAGAATACAGATGGGAGTTCTTCATTTGTATGTTTTGTTGGGAGAGGTAAATCTTTTCGTGTGCCAAGGAGATGATTCATGGTTGTAAAGAGTTCTTTTGAAGAAGAGGCATTCAGGATTTTGGTTTGGAAATAGCTTGTTTTTGCAGATGCAATGAGGGTGGATACTTTTGTTTTAGAGGCTTGGAAAAGTTGCCTGTGTACAGTGAGTTTGGATTTGCGCCAGCGGCGCTCTGCTCTGCGGCGGGCACGTTTTGCACAGGCAATCTCATGAGTGAGCCAGGGGGTAGGGGGGCGGTCAGGTAAAAGACGGGTTGTGGCTGGAGCATGAGTGTCCAGAAGATGGTGGAGAGTAGTATAGAATTCATCGGCAAGGTTATGTGACTTTTCAGAAAGGAGACGGGAGGCATCAGATGAAAATGTGGAGAGGTCTCTCTCTCTCTCTCTCTCTCTCTCTCTCTTCTCTCTCTCTCTCTCTCTCTCCTCTCTCTCTCTCTCTCTTCTCTCTCTCTCTCTCTCTCTCTCTCTCTCTCTCTCTCTCTCTCTCAGCATTGCATTTAATTTGGAATGCTAGTCTGTTGGATGAAATGAAAAATCTACGTTAAGTTCAAGAGCCAGAGCGACAAAATGATTATCCCTGGCAACATTTTGTAGAAAATCATACTGTCTGAAAGGTAGGGAAAGTAAAAAACGAACGAAACAACAACAGCACACACAAACGATTATGAAAAGTTTATCTTGGCTGCTTACATCAGACATATTTAAGGTATACGCTATCCGTATTCATTTTGTAACGAAGACGGAATATGCAGACTATGCGGCAACATAATGTCTGCAAAGTGTGGGCAAAAAACCAGGATGTGTTTACAGGTATCCGAGACAGTATTACTGGACTGCAGAAGAAGAACGGGGACAACCAGTCTGTGCCATCTGTTTAACCCTTTCACGCCATGACCCAAGCCACTAGAGTCCGGCAAGAAGCAGTTGGAGTGGCTGAGAGAATATTTTACTATTACAAAATAAATCCAAATTTGAACTCTTTTACTTTGTATTTTCAAAATGTGGGAGCGCAATATCCCGTTGTACATAGGATTTTGGGTTCTGCTGCTTCCTCCCCCCTCCCCCTTCCTTTACCTCCTGGAGAGCCCTGGTGTTTCCTGAAGTAGTAGAATGCTCATCATGTGTAAGAATGAAATGATGTGAATATATGCTATTCACGTATTAAAGTTTGCTCAATACATTATATTTCGAACTACCTTCAGTAAGGTTTTATAAGGAATTGTTATAAATACATCTGTTCATGTGCTAACGATAGGTCGATATATCTTGTGTGAAATTTTTGGATGAAAACTGTGCACGCTGTTCATGTGTTTAAGTTCAGTATATTCTGGGCTACGTTATTCTGTAAGAATCAAGGACGAATTGATTACGTGTTGAGTTCAGATCGAGTACTCTCTTTTTTGAAGTGTGTTGGTAGACTAGTACGTTCTGTTGGTTTGTAATTCTGTAATGGACAGCTTGGAGCCAAGAGTCAAGGAGGTGCGAGGAAGCGCTGCAGACAGACTCAGCGCGCTGATCCTTTTATTTAATTTTATTATTTTTTTCATTTCTTTGACCATTGTATATTTGAGTTTAACGCTATTTTTAGGTGGTGGGTAGATTTATCTTCAGTTCTTCATATTAACGTAATTTCCAGGCTTGGATGTGAGCGGTATGTGGAGATATCAAAAGAACATAGTCTGCAGGTCTTCCACACTCTGTATTGAGCGGAAGGCTTGTGACATTTACCTTGTCACAGAAAGTTGAAGCTGATGGTCTGTAGCTAGATGGGAGAGCTGGTATTGAATCATGTCGTACGAATAGATGTGTACTGTGTCTGTCACTCTTATCTTCGGAAGCCCAAGCATCTGGTCAGTCAGTATTGAACGTTCTGTGTGCTGGCAGGTTGATTGGCATCTTGGTCAGGAAGCTGAATCATATGATCTGTTGTGTGATGTAATGGTTGACAGGCGTTGTTCCAGCTGTGTCTCGGATCTCTTCATTTCTTATCATTGCTCTTGTGGTGTATCCTGCTGCACTATTGAGACATCTGATCCCATAGGCTGTGATCTTTCTCTGAAGGGTTTTAAGTCCAGATAAATGAATGGTAGCGTTAAAGGAATGGGCTGTGTTTGCTACGTAGGATGGGGGAGTGAAAGGGTTAATTGTATGTTGCCAGTTGGAGGTTGGCAAGGCTGGGGAAAAGGGGTGAGGGTTTTGAGGTTTGCGATTAGTTGAGAATCTGATGGACGCTGCTGTCCTCCATGACTTGTATGCTGTTGACTCTTCTTGATCACCAGTGTCACCTCAAGCTGTCATTTTGAACTGTTTGGCTCGTTTTCCTGTGGAACACCGCCTCTGATGTGTTGTTTGTTTTGAACCACGTGCTTGTTGCTCCTCCACCTCATTTTCATTTTTTAGCTCCTCCTCCACCTTCCTTTCTTGTTAAAAAAAAAGTTAAATGATTTCATATTACCTGGGACAGATGTGTGTCCGTGTTAACCAGATTGTTTAACAAAATTGTTAACCAGATTTGGATCACAGTTGTGAACCATTGAGGAATCACGAATGCGTGTTTGGAAGACATTGTGCTAAAATCACACATATCCCAGATCGACAGTTTATGAGGAAACTATGTGAACAGCAGCTTCTCGGGAACTTCTGACGAAATTTTAAGGTCTGTTTTCGCTGTTTTGATTGTCATCCATCGTTCTCCATGAGCATCTGGTTTTCTTTCAATTAAAGCTTCTGTGATATCTGTCACAATGACTTGAGAATTACAAAATGTGGATTTTCTGTAATTTGATTTTTATTAAAAGTGAGATTGTTAGTATGGCTTGATCATCTTGTGCTTCTAGTCGTCTTGATGGGCTTGATATGCTAGAGCAGATGGATTGTCTGAAGTCATCTGGCCCCGGGGTTTTGCTGGAGATGGTCCCTGGAGACCAAGCGATTTAGAGATATCTCCATCGTATCATCCGTTTTCATGTACCAGTACATTCAGTGTGGTTGTGTCAGTGAATCTCCATATTGCCATTGTCTGGTGGACATTCTTGGGACTGCAGTGTGGAAAAGTCCAGTGGAACAAGCTGCGTATACGAAGCTAAAAGTAGAAGAGGTGATAGTCGCATACATCATCTTTGCTTTCTGATTGCCCGTATATGCTTTCGTTCACTTGACCGTAGTTGTTTATTCACCTGTGTTTTCAGAGTCTCGGCATTCATGTCACCCAGTTCACCATTGCAATAGACGTGAGAAATATTTAGTAATGGATGTGCTTATGACTGTTACAAAAGGATGCTTGGAATGCCTGCATTGGAAAGCAATTTTCCCACGGTAGGTAGTTTGCTGCAGAAACTAAAGAGCCACATGAGCTTTTTAGTTTGAATTTAGGTGGTTAGGGGTCCCTCTTTTCTGTTATGCTTTCCTTTCTTTGTAACTTTACTTTTTTCTGCCTTCCGGATCATTTCATCCAAATTCTCTCCTTAGCTCCCCAAGGACGGAGGATGACTGTCTTTAAGGCGGGATGAACGGTCGTACACGCAAACATCCACTCCCTCTGCAAGGTAGATGCGTTTGTGTAAATTGTGTGTGCTTTGATAGACAGGAGTTCTTGCCTGCGTACGAAGAAGAGGAAGAAGAAGAAAGCTGTAGAATTTTATTGTTTCGTTCCCCAGTCCAGCTTCCTTCTGCAAATAAGAGGTCAGGATAGTAGAAGTTTCTGAATCAAATTCTACTGGTTTGTCAGTTCAAAGAGTGTGGAACTGCGGTGAACTTATTCTTGACTATTACTGTGCTTTCATCTCTTGGCATCTACCAAGATACGTAAGTGGATCGAGTAGCACTTATTTTCTACCTACTGGTCTGTCTGTCTGTCTGTCTGTCTGTCTGTCTGTCTGTCTGTCTGTCTCTCTCTCTCTCTGTGTCTGTCTCTCTTTCTCTCTGTCTCTCTTTTCTCTCTCTCTTTCACTCTCTCCCACCTCTTTCCCCCCTCTCTCCCTTATTTGAACTGCTCAGTGATATCTAAATTATCTAGCCAAGGCCTTAACCCCATAGACATTACACAAGATTCTGAATCTGACGTGCAGGGTTTGCGTACATTGCGCTATTGAATCTGCCCATTCCGCCGTAGGTTTGGTCAAAAGCTGTTAGGGGGGGGGGGGGGGGGGGGGGGGGAGACAACAAAAAACATTAGACATGATCAGTATGTTGTGAACGTCTGCCAGAAAGAGCTGTATGACAAAAAGAACCGTTGTTCATAAGAATAACAAGGACAGAGGCGCGTGCCTTGACTGCGTCCTTTTGCCTGAGCAAGCCTCGCTCCGTAAAAAAAAAACCCGCACTGTCTCAGACATGCAAACGTGCCGGAGCTATGGCAAGGTCAGGGTGAGTGTTGTCCTCAAGCCTGTTCTCAAAGAACCCCCTGTTTCTTGTTCCTTGGCCATGGGAATGTGCATTGAATTTGTAGTCCCTATGAAGGCGAAATTTGGGGCTTGCGGGTTCAGTCTCGATAACGAGGGCAGAGGTTGCCGTCCACTCTTGTGCTGTCCTTCCATCTCGCGGTGTGACCTTGCTTTCTTTCTCCACCTATCCAAAGCTGGCCTTACAGTGTCGTCTTCCGTGATACACAGAGTTGGACGTAAATGCCAGTTGTTGGCGGATTATTCATATATTGCAATTTGATTACTTTTGGCCAGATAGCCTGTCTAAATACTGTGAATGTGTAGCCATAAGACAGTATGAGTTTGTATATGAAATAGACCGTGCTGTGTCTGCTTTGCACGTTGTTTATTATCATTACTTACAGCTTTCAGAAGTCTTATCAGTGTCCCAGAATTTGTTCTTTAGAAAACGTTGTGAAATTTGTGAAGTTGAGAGATTCATAACCAGAAACTTTAAAATTAAATTTCAAATCAAATGAGGTAGTTTAACTTATGACGTGCACAAGCTACAGAAGGACATGCATTTTCAGAGTCATGGGTTTAATCCTAGATCATATCAAAGGTGGTGAATTTGTAACCCTTGCCAGGAATCAGTCTTAAAAGATGGATAGTGGAAAATTAAAACATGTCATTTTAATGTCGAAAGATATGATTTTCACTACTGTAGAGTGATCTGAGCTGGTTTGCCGAGCTTCAAAGAAAAAGAGCAAGTGTCTGATACTCAAAATGGTGCAGGGCGATTTTGTGTTGGTGGGGAAGAAAACAGGAAGAAAGAGAGTCAGCAACAGTACAGAGACTGGTACCTTGCTGGTGTCTGACGGCACCACGGGCAAGACAGATGTCATTTTGTTATGGCTGAATCCACCTGCCCAGGGGAACTATGGCCTTCCCTCAGGTAAATTCCGTAGTACGTCTACACTCTTTGCCATGCATCTTCCTGGTTTTTGTTTGTTTGTTTGTTTGTTTGTTTTTGCTGTTGGTATAATCTAAACTTAAAACGTTGTATGGTAGTTTATTGATAAAGGTGACTAAGTGGTATGCAGTGCAGTAAAGATTAATTTTCTTTAAAAGGTTTCCTAAATTGTTTTTGTGGCGCTTTAAGGGTGTTGTTTGTGGCGCTTTAAGTCCCTCGTCTATTTTTTTGTGGCGTTCTTAAGCCCCTCTATATGTTTTAAAGACGTGCATACAACCCTGATATTAAGGCTTTGGTGGTCGGCTGGGCCATAGTCATAGCAGAGAAAAGAATCAGATTAACTGTTAATATATTTTTAAATTATAAATCAAGACATATGCTAACATAAACAATATGGTTTCCATGTTCTCTTAAGTTGTTAAATTTGCAACACACGCTAAAAACTTGACAGACGTTTTACTGGCAATATGCACCAACACAAAATTTGCACACTTTTAGAGAAAATGATTGCCATATGTATCCCTATTTCAGAGGAAGTTTGACACGACTCCTTGTTTGTTTTGACATTTATACATACTTTCTCTATGATCTACTTGTGTATGTTTATATATTTAAATTAAAACATTTTTTAATAGTGGCCATACTGCATACACATAAAACCTGTATTGAAGATGTGCAAGTCTTGCGTGTATCTTGTTACAAATTATTCTGCTTTACTAAATTGTTCTTCTTTCTTTGTATCTTGTCAAAACGAATAAAAAGACGTTTGGAAAAGAAACATTCACGGCTTACAGCGACAGCACGGCGCTGTGTTTTGGTGAATCATCTTCACGGCTTATTAGCCATGCACGACCACCACCACCATTACAGCAGCGTCACAGCCACCTGTATTTCTCATCGTGTCATCAGCACAGAGGGAGGGAGGGAGATGGCTTTTTTTTGGGTTCTGCCAGCTGTGATCACACATGTACACACCTATTGCGGTCAAGGCTGATGGCTGTTAATGTCGATTGTGTCTGTTGTCAGAAGTTGTCCTTGTTTCACTAACTTGCCTTTTCGTTACATCGTGTGCTTATTCTGCGGTACACGATACGATGTCACTTTGCTGTATATGTCGGTCAAGGTACATGGCATCTGTGCGAGCTAAAGTTGGATTCGTACAATTCGAGAACGTAAACTTATTATTCTTGTTCTGGTGTTTTTGTTTTGTTTTTGTTTTTTTGTTTTTTGTTTTTTGGTATCGTATTATTATGATTGTAATCATTTATTTGGTTGTTAATTCATTTACTGTTACTCTTTGCAATTTTCGCTGTTGTCAGTTCAGTGCCACTGGATCCATGTAGCAAAAAATCACTCAACGTCTGAATGGTCCCAAGGACACCCTCATAACAGAATCTGTAGAAATGATCGTGTTTGATGTTATATCTTAGCACCCAGTCCCAGTGTTCTGTCACCCCCAGATCATATGCGATATGGACAACTGTTGTTTTATTGTGCAGCTTTCTTCTTTTTCGTTTCAACCTTTAGCGGGCGGGTTGGTTCTTTAGATAGAGTTAATAATAGATAATTAATATCGCTATATAAATGTGATTTATTATTATTATTATTATATCTCGTGTTCAGCCCCCGCTCATAACATAAAACTGTCCTATTTACTGCTCGTCTTGATGCTTGGATCATTCTGAATCTGTCGGCTTAGTGTTTCATAGTCTCCTCCTCCCCCCTCCCCATTTCAAGACTTTTGCCAGCGCGTAGGGTTTTGCGCAGACTCAAAGAGTCTGGTAGATAAATGCGAACAGGTGTGGATGGAGCGCATATTATGTCATTTTCCAGGTGCGATGAATCCTTGACAAAAATCGAATGCACCCTTCTCGTTCACTATCCAGTTTAAGCTTTGGAAGGCTTAAGGCACTGTGTGAAGAGGAAGACTGCATGATGTGAATTTATAATTTTGAAAATGGTGGTGATAATAGTAATGGTGGTGATGACAAACAGATAAATAGAAAGATGTAGCCTAAGGCCAAGAGGGCAACAGCACGGCATACACAGCCCCACTCCCTTCTACTGTACCGTTCACACTGTTGTTGATTGCTGTATGTAAAACTGTCTATTGACGAGCTCCTTGTCTCGCCATTACCTGTTTATGGCAGTGTTGATGAGAGGGAAAGAGAGGAAGAAGAGGAGGGACAGAGACAGAGAGGGAAGAGAGAAAGTAGGAGACTGAGACACAATAGGGATAGACATTTTTTTTTTGGGGGGGGGGGGAGGGAGAGGAGAGGAGGAAGAGATAGGGATAGACATTTTTTTTTTGGGGGGGGGGGGAGGAGAGGAGGAAGAGATGACTGTTGTACCTTTTTCCGTCTCCTCCTTCATCGTCTTCTTTTTCTTTTCCCCTCGTCCTTCTAATTGTTTGCTATCAACACTACCTGCACAAGTGAGGAAAAAATCAGTTTACATCCATAATTTATAGTGTTTCATGTTGAAAGGAAATACCTTGTAGAATCTTGAAGAGAGCACCAAACAAATGCATTGATTGAATCGTCTTTCCATACATATTTAAACGGTCTGAACGTGATGACTTATAGAAAAGGAAGAGTAAAAACATCGACAACCGACCCTTAACCTATTGCTTTGCATCACACTGCCACACATATTCTATCTGAATCCTCCCCGAAGATAAAGTAATCTGCCTATGCTTTATCAAGAGGTCTTTGATAAATATTATGGTCCCTAAACCTGAAGTCTAGTTTCTGAAATCTGCACTAAGAAAACGGAAAGCAAGTCTTCATGGTGGTTGTTCAGGTGCTGATGACTTCTCCTGTCGGTCCAACAGATGAGTAAACAAACTGATCTCGAGCACCCGGTGCGGTCTTCATGTGCGATAGAGAACCAATCCTGGAGACGCAAGTTCTTTTGCGGGCATTGCATGGGAAGGAGTCCTGCATGCGAGTTCCCCCTTCTCAGGTCCCTCTTGTGTTGAATAGCAGTTGTTCTGCGCTGTTCAGAGGTGAGGTAGGTAGGTAGGTACGCAGTAATCAGCCATGTGGAAAGTCAGGCACACCAGCCACTCACTTGGTCAGTCAGTCAGTTAGTCAAAACGTACATATACTTTGGAGAAGAAGCACAAGGTATTGCCATGAAAATTGACATGTGATCTGGAAAGTAGATATTACGCAGTAGCAGCATTTAGGGTAAACATGTTGATGTAGGATTTAGGGTAAACATGTTGATATAGGATGCATCACTGTATTGGCGAGTCCAATATTCATAAGCACTGGAGATGGAATCAATAATAGTAATGAGTACGAAAGGATTCATCGTGTCTTGTCTGTCAGTCATTGGTGTCGAGGAGAGAAATAGCATTAGACCCGGGATGCGCTGATTAACTCCTCTTCTGTCTTATGATCAGTCATCGCAGGCAGAGGTGTAATGGACAAGTGTTTATCACTTAACGTTCGACCTAGAAGCTGGCACGGCTAAAGGTGGAAGCTAGAATAGTCCAGAAATATCAACATAAAAGAAAAAAAGACAGGGAAAACATACAGTGGGGGGGGGGGGGGGGGGGGGGGGGGGGGGGGGGGAATCTAGTCACGGTGACTGTCGCCCAATCTCTATGGCTGTCGTCGTCATTGTTGTGTATCATTAATTTAGTATTATTTTTGTCTTTTTTGGTTTTCTTCTTTTGCTTCTTCTTCTTCTTATTATATATTATTATTATTGTTATTATTATTATTATTATTATATTTCTTTTGTTGTTGTGGATACGAGCTAGTGATCGTCTGGCTTGTTAATAACTTTCATACCAGTCTTCTGTTCAGTGTATCCTTTAAACGTGTCGAGAAACGTGCCCTCAGTTATGAAAATCGATGATAAACCTTGCGAAACTCCATTCCACGCCATTGACACAGAACAAGTCGGCAAATGAAACAAAATAAGCCATTAACAGCAGATTGATATCGATTGACCGACATTCTAATGCGCAAGATGAAATGGACGATGTAAAATGGAGGAGGACAACATTAATGCTTTGTGTTATTCGTAGGGAGTGCTCGCCATCTTTAACAATTGTTCATCGTGCTCGACTTCCGTGATTGTCTCTATTCCTAGACAGCAAGCTGGGTTATGTCGATGCAGCTTGAAGCGGCGACACGCTTACAGGTTCCTCACGTCAAATCTATCCCTGGACACCATGATGGTGGTTATGATTGTGTGTGTGTGTGTGTGTGTGTGTGTGTGTGTGTGTGTGTGTGTGTGTGTGTGTGTGTGTGTGTAGTGTGTGTGAGTGAGTGAGTGGTGGTGTAATAGTGTTGTCATTGTTGGGGGTATGTGATATTGGTTGTTATTGTTGTTGATGGTGGTGATGATTGCGTGTGGTATCATTGTTTGAATTGGTTTAGTTGTTGTTATCTCTTTCTTTTCCAGCAAGCATTCTCTTAGCTTTCTGATACCCTGCAAGTTAGCGTGGCTCATTCGTTGTGGATGCCTAAAGCTTTGTTTAAATTTGGCTGGTCCAGTTGGCATTAGGACATAACGACTGCATGGCTGATTGGTCGTCTATATTTGGTTCACAGAGATTGTTGGTGAAGAGAAATTGTACCATAAAGATGTCACGTCTGCTTGGCCATTTTGACAGTGTTCAAGTAAAAGTAAATCAATCGAAAGCAAGTTCAGGCTACACTGTTTATTTCTCATTTCACAGACACACGCACGCATGCACGCGCGCGCGCACACACAGACACACTCTCGCATACAAACAGACACACATCCCACTACCTCCACCAATAGCACTGTGTCACAGGTGGGGAGTGGGAAGGCAGCTATGTGAACGGTAGACAATCTTGTGGTGGTTGTTGTTTTGTTGTTACTGGGTGGTGATGGTTACACAGACTCTGTCACTCGTCACATTTGTGCAGTCAGATCTCTCTCTCTCTCTCTTCTCTCTCTCTCTCTCTCTCTCTCTCTTTCTTTCTCACTCTCTCTCTCTTTCTCTCTCTCTCTCTCTGCCTGCCTGCCTGTCTGTCTGTCTGTCTATCTTCCTCTCTTACATATAAACACAACAGAGACTTCCTGACGTCTCTATACTTGTTTTTGCGACTTGAATAGAACGATGTATGATCTTATCGAAGCATCCTTACTTAACACAACATATCAAAATGGTGCAAGACGTGCAACGATGACAAGGCGCCAGACAAACACAAACACATTGCACTTGCGCGCAATGGGCCCTTTGTATATACACCGTTGGAATTACATAGTCACTGTTGCTGTCTGTGTCTGTCCATATCGCCACAGTGCACCGCTACTGGGGTCGACCATCGATCACATGGGAGGAATAGATGCACTGCACTGGCACCTGGGGATATCAGCAACCTGGGACAGCCGATGCATTGTCTGGGCATGGCAGAGTGTTGACACAGCACACTGGAGTTGTCAGTACCTGGGACAGCTGAGGCACTGCCTGGCTAGGCATCGGAGACTTGGAGTCCAAATATTCGTCTTATTTTTTTCAGACACCAGTGTTATTCTGAGTCTCTCTCCTGACTATGGCAATACTTCTGGAAGAAACAGTAGCAGCTTTCAGTGGACTTCATTAGTGTTGCTGCACCATCCACATTCCTTACTTTCCAATTTGCATGGTAGCCACACTCAGGGCATTCATGAGAGCGCTATACAGACGTCCAGTCTCTCCCCAGTCTCCTGCACTAGTCCCTAATGTATCGCGCCTCTAACCCCACGCTTTCTCCAGAAGTAGTTTCCTCACTCTGGTACCACCCCTCGCACATGTCGACAACCGTGCTTATGTTGAAAACTATCTTAACTGAACATTGCAAACATAATATGTGACTATGACATCCTGTTCTCAACCATCCACAGCTATTGGTCCTCACTTTAGTCATAGCTCAACAATAACGTAATAATTTATATACTCAGACTGTAACAATAACTCATTCAGACGTATGTCCATCCCATCATCCATTCCTCCAGTCACAAACGTGTGTGTATGTCTGCATACGTGTATGTGAGGGTGGTTCTGGGACGTAGGACAGTGACGGTATCTCATCCCTGGCCGCCTGCCGGAAATGCCTTAACTACAGCTTGGCACTGGAGATCCTTAGATAAACCTAGGGCCTTACTCCATGATGGACTTACGGGTCTCTTGACATGTACCAATGTTGATTTATTGACCTTTTTCTTTGACACTGAGCAGGAGCCACTATCCCAGCTTCAGTTCAGAGTTTTTTGGGGGTTGGGTGGGTAGGGGTGGGATGAAAGAAACCATTCTGTTCTGTGACACACTTGTCACCACTTATACCACCACTACCACAAAAGAAAAAAAATTGAAGATACTTTGAAAATCTCCCTATTTCGATTGTTTAGCCACAGGATTTTATGTTATTGCGTCTGCAGGAATCGGCTGCCAAAACGTATCATTACGTTTAGGAAACAAGAGGCAGCATGCTAGGGTAGACTCTGGCGTGGGGTCACATTGTACGCGAGTTTCACCCCGATATCCGGGACAGCATCCCTGACTTCAGTACGAGATTGCAGTGATGTTGCATTGAGAGCTATCTCGTCAATGGTTATTGGCGGGTCAGAGTGAAAAATGCTGCTACAAAAGGGTCCCTGCACGCGCTTCCTGTGACATTCTGGCATTGGTTGATGTCAGTGTTTAATCGCGGGATCGATTGATGGGTGGATTTTTCGCCTGTAAGAAACTGATCTCCTTATCTCCAGAAAGCCACTAAGGCAATTCTTATTTCTGTCATGTATGTATTAAATCTGTCAGTGTTGATGTTTAGTACTTTATTGTGGCCATGAAGATGTAGACAAAACTTTGGCCCACCAAACAAAAACAAACATCCTTATCGAAATGGCTGTGTTAATTAAGTATACTTATAACGACAGTAGATCAAGTTTCAAGCTCCCATCTCTCTCTCGTTTACAGGATGTTCCTGTCTTGTGACGAGAAATCTCTCACAGTGGGAGATTTTCAGTGACTGTATCATACTTTCAGTGTTACA
>JAPXFY010000019.1:22728533-22743533 GCA_030674185.1 Monoplex corrugatus
TCTATCATAGATGTGCTGCGATGTACGATTTCTTTTCCGTCCTCATTCCTGTCATCCTGGGTTTTTCCCCAGCTGTCGTTCGTATCGCTTGATAAAGTATTTGTGCCTCCTAATGTCCGTGATCGTCAAAACCGTTAGATCAGTTAACACACTAGTTCACATAAAAAACAAACAAAACAAAAACAAACAAAAAACACACACACACCAAATGATAATAATTGAGTCATTTAGATTGATAAGTTTCAGACAGTATGTCCATATTGTTTGATGTTGTTTGAAAGTAAGTCGAAATGGACTGGGGTATCTCCGGCACTTGGATCGTGTTTATAGATGATGTATGAAATGTGTATTGTGAATGTCTTTCTCAGACTCAAAATCGGTTCAGGAGAACGTAAAACAAATGCACCTCGTTTTGTTTGTCCACTTTTGCACAATTGGTCACTTTTCTCCTGCAACAATGATGTCGAGCAAATCCGAAAAGACCACTTAAATCCTTGTGGTTATAAATTTTAAGTGGAGAGAGAGAGAGGAGAGAGAGAGAGAGAGAGAGAGAGAGAGAGGAGAGAGAGAGAGAGAGAGAGAGCGTTAAACCACACAGGAAGAAAAATCAACATTGACACAGAAATCTCTAGCAGTGGACAACGAATGAATCCGGGACAGACGCAGCGGATTAGATGACGCGTTGACAGGGACGAAGTTGATTCCAAACTCGAAATCCTCTGTCAAATAGTTCCTTAAGCTGACAGACTCTTTGCCGGTACATGTGAAAGGCCAGGGGAGGTGAGGAGAGCGCGGCTGCAGTGTTGCCTTCAGGGCTCTCAAGATTGCCAGCAGGAAATAAACACTGTGATCAGAGGATCAGAACGTCCATGGTGGCCTGGTTTGTCTGAAAGTGACCCCAGGTTGCCCAGTTCTCTTTCTAGGCTTTGATCCAAGCATGCGTGTTGGACTTCATCGAATGAAGACTGTCATGCGTATTTAAGGCGCGTGTCTGCAGTATAGCGGTGCGGAATTTGATCATGCACCTTTAAGGCCGTAACTGTAAGGGTTCGGAATTTCGTCCAGTGGCACGGTACGGCAGAGGTCCCGTTACACGGTGCGACCGAAATGAAACGTTTCCGAATCAGGATCCGGTTACCGTCACCGTTGTTATTTGGGAATGGATTGGATCATAGATGTTCTGAATAGAAATATTTTGGCAAAAAAGTCTTTGGATTGGATAAACCGAGGAATTGTATCGGTTTTGAGCCAGTAGTCACAAAGGAATTTATTGGCGTGAGATGCGCAATGCTTTGCCGAGGGAGAGCATGTCGCCATAATACGTTGCCACGCTTTTTTGCTGTAGTTGATGGTTGTTGTTGTTGTTTTGCTTTTTCTTTTTGTTTTTGTTTTGCTACCTATATAAAAGCGAGTGTTTCTAAATGAATTTGCTAAAAACATCAGTGATGCTTTAAGATCTTTCATGTGCGCTAAGTGCATGCTGCTCACGGAATCTCGGTTTATCATCCAATCTGAAACACCAGCATTCATACCACCGCTTGAGATGTAGTGGACTGCTAGTGGGGAGAAACGTCTGACCGGTCGGTTATCAATCCTTTGCTTTTTACTTCCTAAAGCAAGTGTTTGGTCCAGTAGTGCACATGCTTACTGTGATTCAGTAGTCCACATATTATGTACTGTGATCCAGTAGTCCACATGTCTGCTTTGATCAGTAGTCCATATGTTTAATGTGACCAGTAGTCCACATATCTACTGTGATCCAGTAGTCGGCACGTCTACTGTAATCCAGTAGTCCACATATCTACTGTGATCCAGTAGTCCACACATCTACTGTGATCCAGTAGTCCACACATCTACTGTGATCAGTAGTCCACACATCTACTGTGATCCAGTAGTCCACACGTCTATTGTAATCCAGTAGTCCACATATCTACTGTGATCCAGTAGTCCACACATCTACTGTGATCCAGTAGTCCACATATCTACTGTGATCCAGTAGTCCACATATCTACTGTGATCCAGTAGTCCACACATCCCTTGTGGTCCAGTAGTCCACACATCTACTGTGATCCAGTAGTCCACACATCTACTGTGATCCAGTAGTCCACATTATGATCCAGTAGTCCACACATTATGATCCAGTAGTCCACACATCTACTGTGATCCAGTAGTCCACACATCTACAGTGATCCAGTAGTCCACACATCTACAGTGATCCAGTAGTCCACATATCTACTGTGATCCAGTAGTCCACACATCTACTGTGATCCAGTAGTCCACATATCTACTGTGATCCAGTAGTCCACACATCTACTGTGATCCAGTAGTCCACAATCTACAGTGATCCAGTAGTCCACATCTACTGTGATCCAGTAGTCCACACATCTACTGTATCCAGTAGTCCACATTATGATCCAGTAGTCCACACATCTACTGTATCCAGTAGTCCACATTAGTGATCCAGTAGTCCACACATCTTTGTGATCCAGTAGTCCACACATCTACGTGATCCAGTAGTCCACACATCTATGTGATCCAGTAGTCCACGCATCTACTGTGATCCAGTAGTCCACACATCTACTGTGATCCAGTAGTCCACCATCTACTGTGATCCAGTAGTCCACACATCTACGTGATCCAGTAGTCCACACATCTACTGTGATCATATCAAAGCTACTGTCAATTATGTAACCATAGTCACACATCTACTGTAATCCAGTAGTCCACATGATTATCTACAGTGATCCAGTAGTCCACATGATTATCTACTGTGATCCAGAAGTCCACACATTTACTGTAATCCAGTACACACATCTACTGTGATCCAGTAGTCCACACATCTACTGTGATCCAGTAGTCCACATATCTACTGTGATCCAGTAGTCCACACGTCTACTGTGATCCAGTAGTCCACTCAGCTACTGTGATCCAGTAGTCCACATGTCTATACATGCGTTACTGCTGTTACCTCCATCTTTATTTTTGTGTTAATATTGTTGGTTTTTGTTGTATTTGCTGTTTTAATAATCCATAATCACATTCATGACTGCATGCTGTGACCATATCTCCAGTAGGCCTGTAGGTAAAGTGCATCGTGAGTTTTGTTGATTGGTTGGTTGATTAATTTGTTTTGTTTGTTTGACCATTTTGAGTTGACATATCGTGGACCCGAAAATGAGTCGTGCACATCACAAGATACGTGTTGGCGGCTATCATTTGAGTACTTTGTGGCATCAACTTTAGTTCATAACCAGATGTTTTAAGTCGTTCAAACGATCTTTCTTTTTACAGAAGAATATTACAGAAAATTAAGATTCTGTACTTCTGACTGTCACTGTGACCTTTAAAAGGGTAAGATGGAATCAAACGACACGAAGCGAGGACAGTGGAAGCAAAATGTAAATTTTGTCAGGAGTTTTTGAGAAGCTGTTGTTTACACGTCTTCCCGGAAAAGTGCTGGTTTAGGCACGTAGGTCTGTGTGAGTTTGACTTTGGGTCATGGCTTCCAGACTTCTTATGCATTCGCGACTCTTTGATGGATTACACACCTTTGACCCAGTTTTGGTAAAAATCCATTAAAGAAACGTCTGAAAGAATTTTGCCCACACGTTTTTGTCACAGACAGACAAACACCTTTCTCTGATCGTCATGACAGAGAGACAGATAGACAAGACATCTTTTTCTGGTCGACATGAAACAATCTCCCATTGTTTAAAACAGGGAGATTGAAAAGAAACAATGATAATAAAGAGGAGGTGGGGAAGGAAAAGAGACGGAAAGAGAAAAAACTGAAACCAGCGACGAGATATCTATTCGACAGGTTTTCTCTACAGTCTACACACGCACGTGAGCGCACACGTGCACTCGCTATGACGTGTGCACGTATTTAGTTTTGCAATGCATTGTGGAGGTGAAGGTGGAAGCGGGCGTTTCCTGAGCCTGTAGGGTGTGCGAGTGTTTAAGAGAACACAGGCGAGTATGGGCATCGTTTTTACACGCTTATGGCCTATTGTTTTAGCTCGTTCGTGTGTGTGTATCTGTGTGTGTGTGTGTGTGTGTGTGTGTGTGTGTGGTGTGAGTGTGTTATTTTCCAGCAGCTTGAGCATGCAGGGGCAGACATCTTGCATTCATTGTTTTGCCTGTGAGTTCATTGTGACATCAGTTTAATCGCAATATGACTCATAAACATCTTGAATTATTTAGCGGTACAGGAGGGAGGCATGTGAGAGAGATGGAAAGGGAGGGAAGTAAGAAATGTAAAGGGAAAGGAAACTTTCCTATTGTATTCAGTTCAGGTATCTGTCTGTCTGCCTTTTGTGTGTGTGTGTGTGTGTGTGTGTGTGTGTGTGTGTGTGTGTGTGTGAGGGAGAGGGGGCGGGGATGGAGGGCAGAGAGAGAGAGAGAGAGAGAGTTCAAAACGAATTCATGTCATTCGGATATTTCCATATGCGCTCTAAACTAGTTTTTCAGCAAGTTATCTTGCAAACTCCTTGAGCCTGTGCAAAAACCGTGCGAGCTGGCATGGTCTTGAAATGGTGTAGGGGGTGGATGTGGGAGTGGTGGTGGGAGGGAAAAGAATGGGACCAACGAAACAGTAAACTGACAGACACCCCCAGAACGATCAGAGCATTAAATTAAGATGGGCAGCAGACAGGCCACATTTTATATGGCGAGCGGGGATTGAACTCGGGACGTCCGACCTTGACCCCAGGCAGCCAGACTGCATGCGAAAGACTGTGCCTCTCGTGTACCTTAACCCTTTGACTCCCGCACCCTATCCACCAGTTGCAAAAAAATTATTTCTTTGACTCCCTCTCCCTATCCACCATCTTCCTGCAGGAAGCTGGTGGATAGGGTGAGGGAGTCAAAGGGTTAAATTTTTTGCTTTGCTAGTATGGTTGACAGTGCATGATGCTGGTAGACAGGGTGCGGTAGTCAAAGGGTTAAGTTATACTTTATATCGATGTTACTTTGCCAGAATGGTGCATCACAAAAGACTGAACAAGGCAAATACTCCAGTCTGGCTGGAAACCCTGTCGCCATTGCGTGTTTGAGACAGAGAGAGGGGGGAGGGGAGACGGAGAGAGAGGAGGAGGAGGAGGCAGAGTGTGCCTTTGGTATTGTTCACCTGAATCAGATTAGCTCTGATTCATCGTGAGAGAGAAAGAGAGAGAGGGAGGGAAGGAGGGAGGAGGAGCCAGAGTGTGCCTTTGGTATTGTTTCACCAGAATCAGATTAGCCCTGATTCATCGTGTTATTGTGTTGTTGAGTGTTGTTACCCAACGTTTTCGTAGCTCCGTGTGCTTTGAGTGATGACATAATTATGGTCTGTGTTCGTTGACACTGTCTTCCTGTTTGTCTTGTCTGTATGTGTGTGTCTGTAAGTCGTTTGTCTTTGTCAGTTCGTCTGTCATAAGCTCTGTTGTGTGTGTGTGTGTGTGTGTGTATGTGTGTGTGTGTTTGTGTGTCTGTGTGAGTGTGTTTGTGTGAATGTGTGTGTTTGTGTGAGTGTGTGTTGTGTGTGTGTTTGTTTGTGTGAGTGAGTGTGTGTGTGTGTGTGTGTTGTGTGTGTGTTTTAGTCGTGGCCTACATTCTTTGAAACTCTCTCTCTCTCTCTCTCTCTCTCTCTCTCTCTCTCTCTCTCTCTCTCTCTCTCTCTCTCTCTCTCTCTCTCTCTCTCTCGTGTAGTTTTTCCGATGTAGTTTTGTGTTTCGTTATTTGATGCCGGTTTATCAGGGTAAAGATTCATGTCAGCCTCAATTAAATAGAACCATTTCCGTTAGTGTTAAATAGCTTTAATTTCATATGGAATCGCTGTGATTCCTTCTCTTGTAGCAAAGAACCCCTTTCGACCTGTAAAGGAAAACGCTAAACCACTTTCTACTGGGGGGGGGGGGGGGGGAATACCATGAATAGTATTAAGCCGTAGCAGAGAATACAATCCACTAGTGTAAACCATTTGTGAGTGGACGCGAAAATCCCCATTGTTCTCCCCTTTAGTGTACCGAGAAGTGGTCATCAATTGGAAAATTACAGTGTCCGTAGAAAATTAATTTACCTGAGAATTCCTAGGTTTCCAACAAAATTTCGTGTGTTTTTTTCCTAGGTTTCCAACAAAATTTCGTGTTTTTTTTTTTTTTTTTCATCTTTAGTGTTGTTCTTGTTTTTATTGGGAAGCCATCAATCTTCTTATTCTTGCCCCGTGGTGATGCCGGGGCTCTTTGAGTATAAAATTAATGGTATCCCCATCGTCTGGAAATTCTGTGCTAGAAATTTCCTCTTTTCTGTCACTCACTTTGTTTGTGCCTTGTTCCTTCGCTTTGTGTCATTTCTTCCTATCATTTTCTGCCTTGCTGGTCCATTCACCTGTATGTGTTCGATAAAATCTTATGTACTTTCTCTTAGGATTGATAATTAGGTACATGTATTAAGTGCATTTTTGGCTCTACAGAAATGAGATAACGCAGAAGCAATTTTAGGTAATTTAGGCCCGTTTGTTTATATGTTTTAGAGTCCTTAGTTATGTATACATGTAGTTGTCTTCAGGTATTCTTTTTAAATCCCCTGTGTGATAAATTGGACGGAGTGGTCAGCACCAGGGGTATCCTTTGATTGTGTGCGTGAATGCATTCTTATGTGTACTTTTAATTTTCTTTTCCTTTTTTTTTCTCTTCAATTCAGTTGGTTAGGCTTTAAACAAAATAACAATAACAATATCAATTAGCCTTGGTGTGGCTGTACGCAGTCGGCTGGGCTTTAAACAAAAATAACAATAACAATAACAATATAGCCTTGGTGTGGCTGTACGCAGTCGGCTGGGCTTTAAACAAAAATAACAATAACAATAACAATAGCCTTGGTGTGGCTGTACGCAGTCGGCTGGGCTTTAAACAAAATAACAATAACAATAAAATTTTAGCCTTGGTGTGGCTGTACGCAGTCGGCTGGGCTTTAAACAAAAATAACGATAACAATAACAATATAGCCTTGGTGTGGCTGTACGCAGTCGGCTGGGCTTTAAACAAAAGAATTACAGTAACGCTTCTTATTCTTTTTCTTCATCGCCGTTTTCTACTTATTTTGTATGGCTAACGTCCTCCATACTCATCACTGGCTGCCCCCCCCCCCTCTTTGTCGTTTGTTTCCCACCCACTGAGCTCAGCGTTCCGTGTTCTCACCTCTGCTCCACCTCCCCCACCTCCCACCCCTTCCAACGCCTGGCCTTCAGCTCCGTTCTTCTCTGTCAGTTTTCTGTTTGTTCTGGTGGAGAGAAGTTCTTAGGGGCCTTCCTCCTGCCTGGCTTCTTGACGTCTGCCTTGAGCACACAGTTTCCTCTAGTAACGTAGTTTGGGTGATTAAAACCTTTAGCAGTACACTGTGCTTGTGGCTTGGGGTGAAAGAAAGAAGTGATTGGAAATCTGCGAATCGAAAGACTGAAAAAAATGTTTGGAGAGTACTAAGATATAGGATGTTGAAAAACGGATAACAGCACTGTTGGTACCCATATTTTCAATGTGTTTTGTAGGATAGGACCAAAACGCTGTTTTAGTCTATTAGAACAATGGAAGTGCATTCAGTGTTTGTGCATTATATCTCGTCTTTGACTGTTTGAGGTGCTTGTCTTCTGAAAGCAAAAATTAAGAGCTATGAAAGACGCAGTTCAGATAATCAGAATGAAATGTGCATTGCGGTTTTAAATCTTGATTATTGCAATGAAAGCTATTTTTGAAATAGAAACGTATTAATGCAGGAGGGTTTTTGAAGACTGAACATCAGAAGGGTGAAAACGATGAAAATGATCTGAAGAAGATGGTGAACATTGAAAAGGAAAAGACTGAAATCATTCGGACAAGGCGGTGGAAATCGTTTAGCAGAGACTTTTGATAGTTTATGGAGGAGAGTTCTGAAAGTTTAGGGAGAAGAGTACTGAGATCGTTAAAAAAACACGAAGAACCGTTTTAGAAGACTTTCAGTCGTAAGGTAAAGAAAGTGGAGTCATCACGAGAAGAGTGGAATCATTACGAGGCAGTAGAAACAGTGAGAAAATAATGGGATTCATCAGCTGATGGTGAAAAGTATAGCAATGTTGTAGAAGTATTGGATAGACAAAAGAAAACGCTGGAAAAATAAGTCATGAAGAGAAGACAAGCGGAAATCGGTAAAAGATAGTGGAAGCCAAACGAAGACGGTGGACAGTTAAGGGCTCGAGAGAAAAAAAAAAGTGGAGCATTACACTAACAAGATGTTGCTGGAAAGAGGTGGCAGTTTTTACTACGGTGGACATGACACGGCGAGGAATGTGAGGATCCTGAGGTATCGTTCCACTTCCTTTCACTGTCAAGGCGTTCGCTTTGTTTCCCTCACACCTCGGAACCTGGGTAGGTCTTACGGTAGATAAGCAAATCTGGTAGTTTCCGTTTTGTTTTAACATATATTGCAACTTTGGTTTTTGTTTGTTTGTTTGTTTGTTTGTTTGTTTGTTTGTTTGAACATATGTTGCCACTTTTTTAAAACATTGCTGGGATGTCGCCTCTGTCAAATGGAGCGACAGGAGACATGGCCGATTACAACTCCTGTGACCACCAAGCTCAGTGGCAACCGGCAAGAACTGAGAAGGAAAACAAAACAAAACAAACAAAACAACAAAACATAACAAACAAAACAGAACAAAAATCGGCCACATTAATCGCCAGATGTGGCCTGACCATGTAGACAGACAGTGAACGAAAGAAGAGAAAAAAAAAGTTTCAAGTCCGTTAGGCAAGCTATGAGCTTGCATTTGTTTTTCGTCGTATGTGAGGTAGGTCTTATGGTTGATTGACCCCCCCCCCCCCACCCCCCTGTCTCTCTATCTCTGGCTGGCTGTCTGTCTGTCTCTCTCTCACATACACACACTTGCACACACACACACACACACACACACACTTGCACACACACACACACACACACACACACACACACACACACACACACACACACACACACACACACACACACACACCCCACAGGTCCTGTGTTGATTAGTGTACTTGTTTGCCCGTGTGTCTGTCTGTTCGTGTAGATTGTCCTATTTGTCTATTTTTCTTCTGATGATGTAGATGTTGTGGTTATTTATTCTTTTTGTGGTGTTTTTCATTGTTTGGTGTCTGTCGGAGTATGTCGGCCTATATGTGTCTGTTGGCTTGGTGTGTGATATCAGTCTTGATGACAGGGACTGTGGTCCACTGACTGCGTCTATAGAAAGGAAGTGAAAGCAATGATGGATGTGTTTTAGAAGTGTAAGCAATGATGGCTGTGTCTTAGAAGGTAAAGCCTAATATTCGCAGATGTCGCAAATCAATAACTTCATACATTTTATCGAGAACAAATTATTTCTAAAGTTACAAGCACGCAGAACAAAATTTAAAAAATATTTTATTTGCGAGTAAGGAGGAAAACAGTAGGCTATGGTTCGACTCATTTCTCTCGTGATCATCAGGAGCAGTGGTTGCAAGATGAACAGGGTCTGTTCTTTGAATGATGATGATCATCGTCACGTGCCCTGCCGCAGGGCGTCGGCGACCATGACCCTCCCCTGTCGCTGCAAGTACATCTCCCACCTCTCTGTCTTCAGGCACTTTGCAAGTCGTCCAATATGTTCTCCTGGATCTTGTGTTCTCTTTCCCTCCAGCTTTCTGTTGTGACCAGGTGTTCTTATTCCCTTTCCTCATAATACGTCATATAAATGTTGCTTGTCTTGAATAATAGAGACCAGAAAGAAACGATTTGTACACTTTTTGCTTTTAAAGATTTCAGATTTTCGGGACGTTTGTGGACATGTTTTGAATAAGTAGGCCTACATTTTCACCAGTTGTGAAACCCAACACTCGGAGTAGATAGACTCGTATTTCACAAGATCGACCGAGGTCGGTATATTTTTTAAGCTCACGGAACCAAAGTCGGTAGAAACGGAAACTTGTTGGCATAGCATGGTTTTGTTGATGATCACATGAATGTCAGAATGTCAGAGGGGAAACCGATGAGAATAAGATCAATACCGTATATTGCCGGCAAATACACACTATCGGTTGAGCGTGCATAGATTTGCTTGGCATGTAACACTTGACGAGTATATTTCCTTGTTAGCGAGCGAGCACGAATTCAGCAATCTGTCTTAGGTTTCCTTGTAAGTTGGTGAGATGACATTGAGAGAGGTGAAAGAGGAGAGAGAATGATGATTGATTGAATGATTGATTGATTTTTTGTGTGATTGATTTTTTGTTTGTTTGTTTGTTTGTTTCGTCTTTTGCGAGACACAAACGGGCAAAACATATCGAAAACATATTGAACAAAGTACAACCATCGTCCAGTTCAAGGCTGAACATATTGAAAACGTATCATCCGAAACAATGTACAAAAGCATACGTAAATGAAATCAGGGACAAGGTACAAACCCCGATTGATAGGTCTTCATAACTTTTCAATGACGACAGCACAGCGGTGTTTGATCATATTTTTATGGGGGGAGGGAGGCAGGGAGTGGGGAGAGAGAGGGGGGAGAGAAAGGAGAGAGAGAGAGAGGAGAGAGAGAGAGAGAGAGAGAGAGAGAGCTATCAGTGACATTGGCCCGCTAGAAAGTAGGGTCAGCTGTACCTGAAGAGGCTGGTACTGTGTTCATTTATCATGTGTCACTTTTCGTTGGTTTCCTTTAGTTATCTTTTTTCCTCCTTTTACAGCTGGACGTGTCATGAAGGTCAACCTACATGTAATGCTGTATATCTTTTTCGCCAGTAATAGTGGTGTGTGTGTGTGTGTGTGTGTGTGTGTGTGTGTGTGTGTGTGTGTGTGTGTGTGTGTGTGTGTGTGTGTGTGTCTGCACGCGCGTGTGTAATTTGGATTCCTTGAAATTGTGGAAAGGGTAGAGCCAATCATTTTCAAGTCTTCGTCAGCTGTTTCACTCTCTGGGTTTTCTGTTTTCTTTCTTTTTCTTTTTTTTTTTTTTTAAAGTTTAGACAAGACTTATGATTTGACATATCACATACTAATGTCCATTATTTTAAACATTATACTCTCAGAGGTAAGGATTTATTGTGTCTATTATGCAAGCACTCAAAAGAAGATGAATTTCACATTGTGCTTTGTTGGGCAACACTGCAAAATACAGGAGAGAAATGTATGTGACCAAGTGTAACAGGAAACTGCAGTTCATGTCGTCAGCTGCAATTGATGTTGTACGTAATTCATCTCGGCCCCTGTATGATGTATAATATAGTTCTAAGCAGTTTCATAACGCAGTCCATCTTGTCAGTTCATTCTGCGTTAGCTGCTTCTGATTACTTATCCAGTAGAGCCCCTTCGTAAGGCACCACTGCCTAATAATGACTTAATCTTCCCAATCCCGAATTTTCTGTCTTACGTGTGTTGAGTGCGCGTTTGTGTCTGAATGTATGTGTGTACACGCATTCACACGTGAATGAGACCATAGTCTATTACGATAACTAAAATTGTACAAAAGACATGTCATGAAATGAACAGTGATTGTAATATCCCAAGTTGTGTTGTCATTTAAATCGATTTGCTTGGCGAGTTCTGATGACGTTAAATTGCAGACTGATACGGGTTTACATTCAGGCTGACCAGTTGCCCATCCTCGGGATGGACTGACTCGTACTTGATCAGAGCACATCTCTCTCTCTCTCTCTCTCTCTCTCTCTCTCTCTCTCTCTCTCTCTCTCTCTCTCTCTCTCTCTCTCTCTCTCCCTCCCTACAGTCATCCATCCATGTTAATTGGGGAAGTGACATTATGTTTGGAAGATCCTCTTGTTAAGAACAGACGATGGCCCACGCGGCAGGGACGCTCAGTTGATCTGCTTTGCATACAGCTTCAGACGTCCTGTAGAGAAAGGAAGAGGAGAAACTAAAATCCGCTTGTAATAAGCCGAAGAAGAAACGTGACTGCCTTGGGTTTTTGTTATTTGCAGCAACAGCTAAAATTTATGCTCTGACAGTTTGTGTTTTGTGTGCGCCACAGAAAAGTGTCTTTCCGCGCGGTGGAAAGATCGATTGCCTATTATTGCCACCGGCGTTGCCATCTTTTTATTTTCCAAAGTTCACCTGTTACGCAGGGAAGCAGAACGATTGTTTTTTGTGATTTGATTTTTTTTGTCATCGGGATGTTAGTGACAGCTTTCAGAGGCGCAGTTTGTGAGACAAGGGTCAGATGCTTCACAGCTAATGTGGAGGACTGCTTGCTTTCCTGCTGTGCGTTGATTATTGAGCAACTGTTTATTCGGGTTGGCCATGAGTGATCTTGGTCGTGTTGCATAGGATAGTATCAAGTATGACACCTTTCTGTTGGTCTGAGAATGTGAACAGACCACTTTGTTTTTTTTAATTTGGTTTGTGATAATGACTTGCCTGTGGAATGAGTGTTTTCGGTGGTGCAGATTGACGATTATTTCCATCCCTTGACACAAACCTGATTCCCGGGTCAACTCTGTGAAAGGAGCAATTACGATTATTCTTGATATGTGATAAATACTGTTTGTAATTACGGCATGAAGAACTGAACAGATTCTTGTGATAGAGAAGATGGAACAAAAAGCGTTTGTGGATAATAAAGTGATAATAGAGGATTCTACTTGCAGCGCGAATCTGCTGGATGAAGCAGAGATATCTATTTATCTCTACGGTTGGGCTGTTTTTCCCCCTGATATTCTTTGAAAGCTGCTTTTTTTTTTCCTGCTTTCTTCGCAGGAAGGATTTTGAATTTATTGTACAAAACATTGCGCAAAGATGAATCAATAAAGAACGTGCTCGCTATAATATACTTTTACCAAGTAATTTTGTCGATCCCAAAATACGTTTTTATTTTAAAAACAAAACAAAACAAAAAAAAACAAGAATAACAACAGATAAATGTCCAACCCTAAAACCTGCGCCAGTGTACATAAAGTTCAGGATAAGGACGAACCAAATCTGGTACCACTACAGACTTAAAACTGCTTCAGTCAGGATTAAAAAAAAACTTGTTCCAGTCCATATCAGAACTGGCGTTATTGAGGTCCAAACTCGGGTCCTTTGTGTTCTCCAGAAGTCTTAATAAACAAGATGGAAAATTGGCGGCAGATGAAATCACCATATCATGTTTAGTTTTGAGTGTAGCTGATGCCTCGTGTCTGCGCCTGTGTTATACCAGATACATCAATTTAATGTGATCACCCTAAACGAAGGAAAAGGGAAAATGTCGCAGCCTGTGATACTAATAACTGGCGGTGAAGAATTAGGATCGTCAGACTGGGGGTTTGATGATGCGTTTGCGACGAGAGTCCGTCGACGTTCTTGTGGTGATGAGACAGGTATATAATTTGGTGTTACGTTTCACAGTCCTATATTCAGTAGTGCAGCAGCAGCAGCGGTGGTGGTGTTGATGGTGGTGGTGGTAGTAGTAGTAGTAGTAGTAGTAGTAGTAGTAGTAGTGTAGTGGTGGTGGTGGTGGTGGTGGTGGTGGTGGTGTGTGTGTAAGGTAAAACATGTTTCTTATATTCGACAGATGTGTACCCCCATGGGAATGCCTGCGGCTCTTTCAGTATAGAAGTTATCCCCACCTTCTGCAAATTCTTTGCTGGATATTTCCTCTTTTGTGCCATTGTCTTTGTTTCTGCCTTGTTCCTTTGCTTTCTGTCACCTCTTCCTCTTTTATTTTATGCCATGCTGATCCGTTCACGGTGTTTGTAACCCTCATTTTCTGCCGTATTGATCCATTCATTTGTATGTTGTCCATAAAGCCTTACATATCTTTTGTCGATGAGGATTTAGTACATATTAACTGCATTTTTAGCGTGAAGGAAAAATGTGAGCTGCTTAGTGGCAATTTTAGGTACTGTAGGCCAGTTGTTAGTATATGGTTTTGTGCATTTAATTATGTTTGTACGTCTGTATTCCAGTTATGTTTATGCGTTTGTGGTCTTTTTTTTTTTTTTTTTTAGTCTCCTTGGTGACAGATTGGACGGAATGGCCAACACCAGAGGCATACCCTTACATTATTTGCGTTTATACTGTGATGTGCATACTTTTAAATCTTTTCTTTTCCATGTTTTCTATTTGTCCATATTCATCATTGCGTTTAGATGTGTGTGTGTGTGTGTGTGTGTGTGTGTGTGCGTGCGTGCATGTGTTTGTTTGTGTGTGTGTGTGTGTGTGTGTGTGTGTGTTGTGTGTGTGTGTGTGTGTGTGTGTGTGTGTGTTAGAAGGTTATAGCCCTGATATAACTCTAAACAGTCAGCTAGACTTTAATAATGATAATAATAATGATAATCAGCAGTCGTGTACATATCAAAAAGAGATAAAGAGCTGTATGTACGTATGTGCTCATGCCGTGTGTTCATCATAATGATCGATGGGTGAACACGAGGATGTGGATAAGTAGACAGGTGAACAGTTGTCAAATGAGAGAGAGAGAGAAGAGAGAGAGAAGAGAGAGAGAGAGAGACGAGAGCAGAGAGAGAGAGACAGAGAGAGAGACGACAAGAGAGAGACAGAGAGAGAGACAGAGAGAGAGAGAACAGAGAGAGAGAAGAGAGACAGAGACAGAGAGAGACAGAGACCAGACAGACAGACAGACAGACAGAGACACAGAGAGAGACACAGAGAGAGAAGAGACACGAGAGAGACAGAGAAGAGACAGAGAGAGAGACACAGAGGAAGACGAGGAGAGAGAGAGACAGAGAGAGAGAGACAGAGAGAGAGAGACAGAGAGAGAGGTGTCCTAATGTTTTTCAAGTTCATTACGCTCACAAATTTGATTTCAACCTGCTGTATAGAATAAGAAAAATCGATTTAATGAGTTATTGAGAAATAAGGGGATTGTCCTGGCGACTTGAAGTAACATTCTCTCTCTCTCTCTCTCTTTGTCTTTCTCTGTCTCTGTTTCTTTCTTTGTCTCTCTCTGTCTCCCTTTTTCTGTCTGTCTCTTGTCTCTCTCTCTTTGTCTCTCTCTCTCTCTATTTGTCTCTCTCTCTC
>JAPXFY010000019.1:22748533-22751033 GCA_030674185.1 Monoplex corrugatus
ATGACCAGTCTGCTCCAAGTTTGATGGTGCCTGGACATGCTGGCATCTACAGTGCACGCCCCTCAGCCTCCACTCCAGTCTCCGCTTCTAGACGTCGCCGTGTGGGCCCTTCAACAAGAAAGGCCAGTGGGGACTCAGCAGCCGCGACCTGTTGCGGCCACTTGTGCTCCCAGCTGGACTCCATGATGCAGCACTTGGCCAAACCGGAGTTGCAGTTTTGGACCACTCTGCACTGGCGGGTTGATCACTTTACCCCAGCCCAGATGATGGACCTGCAGGAGGAGGTGTGGAATGTGGTGGTGAAACATGTGAGGAGGAATGGCCAGAAGCCTGACCCCATTGCCACCACCGTCCGTGCAGACCCAACGCCTGCAACGTGGTTCCAACCCGCTGCTGGTGGATCCAGAGGTGGACTTAGTGCCTACTCGACAGCTCCTCCTCCAGCCATGGACCAGCAAGGGCCATCGACGATGCCAGCACCACCTGAGAGTCTGGAGGCGTTCCTGGCAGGGAGTCTGGACAGTCAGTTGATGACTGTAGCACAACAACGACAGTCGTCACCCAGGAAGTCCGCCACACCGATTAAGGTCCCAAGGCAGCCCGCACCTTCCAACACGTTTCCGCTGACAGTACAGGATGTGGGCATCGACTTCTTGGACCTGTAGATGCATTCCTAGGTGCATCGGCCTTTTAAGGGCCACAATTGTTCCCAAGAGACTTAGTTTGGTTGCATTGCCCTACCCCACACATGCACACAGCCTAACACTGGTCTCATCCCCAGACCCAGAAGGTCAATCCTAAAAATATCCACACTTCATGTTTGTTTGTCTGTTTGTTTATTGAAATAAAATGAAACAGAATAAAAAAAATGATACAATTGACCTATGTTTTTTTTTTGGGGGGGAAGGGGTGGTGAAGATGGGGGATTGAAATTCCAGGAAAAGGTGTTTATTTTATGTTTTGTGTGTGTGTGTGTGTGTGTGTGTGTGTGTGTGTGTGTGTGTGTGTGTGTGCGTGCGGGGGTGTGCTTGTATATGTTAGTTTATGTGTGTGTGTGTGTGTTTTTTGGATAGCCACAAAAGAGATATCACAAACACAGAGACAGAAAAATATACATTTCAATACCTCAAGATAAATTTATCAGTGAGAAACAACCGGTATTTAATTTTTGGCCACAGTTTGTGCCCTTGTATATACATTTGGTTATACCATAGTCATATAACACAACGCTGTCTTTCTGTGTGTATGTGTGTCTGTCTGTCTCACCCCCTTCTGTGTGTACGTCCGTTTGTGTCTGTATCCCCATCTTTCTCGGTGTATGTTTATGTGTATGTCTGTCTGCGTGTCTGTGTGTCTGTTTGTGTGTCTGTCTATTGGACTCTCTCTCTCTCTCTCTCTCTCTCTCTCACTCTCACTCTATCAATATGTCATTTGGATAAAGTGGATTAATGCAACAACCCAGGAAATAAATCTCTTTGAAAATTTTTTAGTGGGCCAATGATCTGAAGTTGTACTCATGGCCATATCACTGTGGAGAGGAGGGAGCTGGAGACGGCGGTGCAGACTCAGCTTGGGGTGAAGCAGCAGCAGCAGGGTTGCGGTTGGGATTGGCAGCACCGGGTGGTTGGTGGACACTGGCCTTGTCCCACTGCCATGGGACAATCCCTGCAGGACTCCCGAAGAAGTCAGCCAGCGTTTCCCTTACTTTCTTCCCATCGGTGTTGGCTCGTCCTGCTCGTGGCTGTGGTTGCTCAGTCCAGATGACGTGTTCTCTCCAGGCACCAGGCAGCACATTCATGTGGGCATCCTCCCTGTCCACTGCATCCTGAGGTGGGGGAAGTCGGTCCAGCAGCAGGTTGTGGAGTGTGGTGCAACACTTCATGACTGCTCTGGCGTTTTCAGGTGTCAGCTCGCAGGTGCTGAGCATCAATCGGAACCGTTGTGCCAGCAGACCAAAGGCGTTCTCCACCACCCTTCTTGCTCGTGACAGCCTGTAGTTGAAGATAAGCTCCTTGGGTGCCATGCTTTGCCTGGAGTAGGGCTTCATACAGTAGTCCTTGAGTGCGAAGGCATCATCACTGACGATGTAGTAGGGCACATCTGTAGTGTCCTGAGGGTCGTCAGTGAGAGGGCATGGAGCTGGCCGGTTGATGGTGCCGTCCTGAAGGTCCTATCGCAGGTCGGTTTCCAGGAAGATTTGGGCATCGGACATGTGGCCTAATCCCCCAAACTCCACCCATAGGAACTTGTAGTCCGCATCCACCAGGGCAAGCATGGGGATGGAAAAGTAGCCCTTGTAGTTGTGATACAGACTCCCACTGTTGCGTGGCTTCTTGATCGCAACATGCTTCCCGTCCAATGCCCCCATGGTGTGGGGCATGTTCCAGCGGGTGTAGAACTTGTCGGCGATGGTCTTCCAGTGGTCTTCAGTCCACTCCTCCGGGAACACTTCAGCATTGAAGGCCTCCGTGATGGCCCTGCACACCGCAGGTAGGAAGGT
>JAPXFY010000019.1:22756033-22761033 GCA_030674185.1 Monoplex corrugatus
TCGGTCCCTGTACGTCATTGTGTCATGTGTTACGTGTGTGCGCGAAAGAGAGCATAGGACGACACAGAAGGCAAACAGGAAGCCTCCATCTGCTCGGCGTGTCGTCCACCATGTTGTTTGACAAGGCCGTCGCCTCGTGAAGCGCCGCCAATCATTCCGTCCCTGCCTAGAGGTAAGGCCTCGTGATCCGAATAGGAAGTCAGGGGGGGCACGAAGGTCATTGGATCTCGGGCATTATAATTATATAATAGCTGATTTTGTGTGTGTGTGTGTGTGTGTGTGTGTGTGTGTGTGTGTGTGTGTGTGTGTGTGTGTGTGTGTGTGTGTGTGTGCGTGCGTGTGTGTGTAGAAACGAAACAAAAATACATATGTGTGTGTCATTCCTATGAAACGGGTAAATAAAACAGAAAACGTGTCGGTACACAATGGCAATGCATAGTGTCAGGTGCAGCATAACGACATCTCAAACAGCTAGCTGTCAGATCAGACATCGTAAGGAGAGAGGCAGCTGGCTCCGTTACACTCTGATATGATTGCCTCGTTGTATAGCCTGGGACTCGCGAGCACATTAAACTAAGTAAAGTATTATTGCTGTGCCATTGTATTAATTCCATTTCAGTGTTGTGGCAACCTTTTGGCGCTAGGTAAACAAACAATGATAAGTACTAAATTTACCAATCATTCTAAACTGCGATCAGAAACGCCCAAGGTTGAAACTGGAAACGGTAGAAACTTGAATGTTATACTAATTATAAGACAGCCTATACCCACATACGAGTAGATACAATATTATTTACCAAGCAACAGTCTTTATCTTGTCTCGGCATTGTTAGAGTTATAATGGCGTTAAAAAAAAAAACCCAGGAGGAGTCAGTGCTGATGCGATAATAATCCATAGGTTCTTTGAGTTGCCAATCAGTCTTAATTGTTGTTACTTATATCTATGGTTCAGAGTAGGAAGTTGCCGAGTTTGTGCGACTGTCGAGGCACAAGTACTTGGATAACAACTATGCTCATCTTTCCTCATTAATTGTAGTAGTGGGAAAAAATAGCCTTACTGCAGTATAGGAAGACACGATCGATTTCCTAGCCGTATAGAACGACAGATTTGTCGCGTGACTGTTTTGTTTGGCGCTTATGTTCACCAAGGATGTAGTGGTACAACTCTTTGCGTCACAGTCTGACTGCACAGGTTCAAGACTGCCTTGGAAACTTGCTGCAGGTGGCCTCCAGCTCATCCAGGTTATGATGGGCTGCCTGATCCAGTTCGTGGTTTGGGAAGGTAAAACAGCGAGGGAAAAGATGTAAGCCACCGCCCTTATTGTTACTGGCCTCTTCAAAAAATTGAGTTTTTTTATTTGTAAAAAAGGATTGTGTAGTACGTATCTCTACCATTTGACGTAGAGTGGGTTTAATTCACTAATTAATGTTGAAAGGGGTTTGACATCAGTGTGGCCAAGGAAATTAAAGGTATCCAGTGACAAAGTAGGAGAAATGATAACAGGTTAGGAAATTGCTACTCCCATACTGACACACTGACTGACAATGCGCTTAACCCTTTGACTCATTCAACCTATCCACCAGCTTCCTGCAGGAAGCTGGTGGATAGGGTGAGGGAGTCAAAGGGTTTAGTTTTTGCAGTGGGTAGGTAAGGTGCATGTGTCAAAGGGGTTAGCGCTACAATTATGTCGCACAGCTATATCCGAGGTGCAGTTGACTGTAAAATAACTCGATCGCACGCGTGCAACCCCCTCCTGCCCCCCGTCTCCTTTTACACACACGGTGACACCGTTTACGTTGGCAACGTTGGTTTTCCTCTCCTCCCGTAATGAGTTTCCACACGCCGCTTGTGTAAAGGTGTGGAGCCGCCACGGTCACTCAAATAGCGTGAGTTTGACCCCCAGTGTGTGACGGTGCACAACGTGGGTTGAGGATGGTGGTGGGCATGGCGTCACTGACCAAATACACTGGCCACAGTAAGGTCTGACCACATTATCAACCCTTTGACGCCCGCACCCCGTCCACCAGCATCCTGCATTGTCAACCATGCTAGCAAAGCAAAACCGTAACCCTTTGACTCCCTCACCCTATCCACCAGCTTCCTGCAGACAGCTGGTGGATTGGGTGAGGGAGTCAAAGGGTAAAGTTTTTGCAGTTGGCGGCTAGGGTGCGAGAGCCAAAGGGTTGATTTGTCGTTCTGTCTTTTCCCCCTGAAACGCAGGAACACAGACTCAGATTTGGAACTTCGCTGTGTAACAAATGGTACATAATTGGAAAATACACCAAGCACCCTTCACAGATATACTTTTCGCAGAAGATCCAAATCTTGCTCTTTTCAAGATCACTGTGACATTGAAAAACTTCGGTTAAAATAAAACTTGATGGGCGTTGAGGACAATGATAGGCTGTCACGACATTGAACACATATTTTACACATTGTCATAAGTTCATGAGAGTGCTGTTCACATACCCTCCTCAAAAATGTTGCTGCTTTTTGACACATTTGTTTTTCCATGTGACCGTGACCTTAGCAGCCTTACCTTCCAAATTTACGGTTTTGCAATTCTTGAAAAAAGATCTACACATAGAAGGTTGAGACGATCTTCTTCACTCACTCACTTACTCTGTCTGTCTGTTGTCTGTCTGTCTGTCTGTCTCTCTCTCTTTCTCTCTTTCTCTGTCTGTCTGTCTGTCTTCTGTCTCTCTCTCTCTCTCGCCATTTATCTATCTGACAACACACACACACACCTCACACAGGTGTGTGAGAGAGTACACACACACACACACACACACACACACACACACACACACACCACACACCACACACACACACACACACACACACACACACGTACACACACACGTATACTTATGTTTAAATTTGTATTCAGGTGTTTTTTTTTTCAATCCCATTTGCTCTCTGTCTTCTCTTCCTATCATTTTCTGCCTTACTGGACGATTCACCTGACTGTGCTCTATAAAGGCTTACATACTTTCTCATACGATTGGTAGTTGGGTACATGTATTGACCGCATTTCTAGTTTTAAGGAAATGTGTTGTGCAGAAGCAATTTTAGGTAACTTAGGCCAGTGTTTATATATGTTTTAGAGTCCTTAGTTTTGTTTGCATTTGTAGTCAGATTTGTTTGACTTTCTAGTGATAAATTGGACGGAATGGTCAACGCCAGAGGCATGTCCTTAGATTATGTGTGGGAATGCGTTGGTAGATGTTCTTAATGTTCTTGACGTAGTGTTCTTTTTGAACTGGTTGTAGCCCTGATATGGCTGTGCGCAGTGGGCAGGGCTTTGAACAGTAAGAATAAAGTTTCTGCGTAAATGATGACGTATGATGCTCCTACTCCAGTTCAGGTAGCCTACTGGCATACGTTAGATTCAAATGATTCATGAAATTCTTTGGAGAGGGTTCTCTCCCCTCCCCACCCCACCCCCGTTGCTTTCTTTTACACACTGGTCTTCGTTCTTTCGTAAGTTTGCCCGCCGTTTTGAATGGGATGCAGCAGCTCAGACTGGCCTGTTGTTAGGATTTGATGGGTACAGCGAGCCTCTGTTAGTTGGCCAAAGCTTAGGGGAGGCAAACGTTGCAGATTGGTTGTGCAGAGGTATAGAGCACACCCAACGGAAGATGAAGGGAAGAAGAGAAGAGGCAAGGAGTGAAAGGGAGAGAGAATCTGTTTTTATATTAGGGAAGAGGGTAGAGAGAGAGAGAGAGAGAGAGAGAGAGATTTATGTTAGTGAGAGACAGTGCACACGACAGAAAGGCAGCCATGCAGATGAATGTCATGAATTATTGAACGTTTGTGAATGATATGTAATGAGAGAATGATCGGAATGACTGTGCTGTATGCTAAAAGCAGTCAACATTGCGATTCCTTGGAGGAGCACATTGTTCTGATCTAGTCCTCTTCCCCAACAGAAGATGCAGTAAGCAATCGTAGTTGCAGTTGTAGTGATTGTACAGCAGTAGTAGTAGAGAACAAAGGAACAATAATAGCAACATTAGTAGTAGCTACAGCTGCTGCAGCGGTAAGATAGTAATTAAAAGTAATAGTGTGCTAACTTACCGGACGTTAGTTTCAGTATGAAGTTATACCTAGTATTACTTACCATTGTTTGTGTATGAAAACGAGAAGTTATGAGGTGTCTTTGTGTAAAGGTCAGACAGGACAATGACTGTGACATTAACGTCAACATGATATCAGTTTCAGTTTCTTAAGGTATTGTCTGTGCGTTCGAAATCAGTGCAAGTATAAATTGGCCTGTCAGTTGACCAGGTTATTAGCTAGTCGTTCAAATACATGTTACTCGACGGGCGTGGTAACCAAATGGGTAAGAGGTCTACTTTCCAGTCGGAAAGTCGAGGTCCAAAACAAGTGTGACTGCCCACGCCAAAGCAAACAGGAACCAGAAGAACAAGAAAACCAATGTAAGCGCGTATCCAACAAAACAAGACAAAACAAGCGCAAATTTTCGGCCAACCGGCCTTTGTCAAGCGCGAATGCACGGTCACAAACAGATCACAAACCCCAAAACAATGGATAATAAAAACAGGACTAAAAACTTCCCTGCCGCCTCGTCCAGTGGATAAAAAGGGGACCAAATGGAATGCCCATGTCTTCATGAGCAGTAGTAAGAAGTGTGATCTGTGATCTGTTTGTGACCGTGCGTTCGCGCTTGACAAAGGCCGGTTGGCCGAAAATTTGCGCTTTGTTTTGTTGGATACACGCTTACATTGGTTTTCTTGTTCTTCTGGTTCCTGGAAGGTCGAGGGTTTGAATCTCCCCGGGTACTTACCGGGTGGGTATAGGGTATAGATTTTTCACAATAGATTTTTCTGATCTCCCAGTTCAACATGTGTGCAGATATGTTAGTGCATATAACCCGTTCGTCTGTATACGCTTGCAGGACATCAAGTATACATCCCAACCCTTTGACTCCCTCACCCAATCCACCATCCGCAAAAAAGTTAATCCTTTGACTCCC
>JAPXFY010000019.1:22766033-22776033 GCA_030674185.1 Monoplex corrugatus
CACCGTTGTGACAGTATTCCATCGTCTCTCGCTTCACGTCAGGTTTTACTTCGTTTGGCTAGGCTGTTTTCAAGGTCACAGTGACTTTGAGAATTACGAAATCTGGATTTATCATTATTTTCTTCGTCTTTCGCTTCACGTCAGGTTTTTATTTCGTTTGGCTTGGCTGTTTTCAAGGTCACAGTGACTTTGAGAATTACGAAATCTGGATTATCATTATTTTCTTCGTCTTTCGCTTCACGTCAGGTTTTTATTTCGTTTGGCTTGGCTGTTTTCAAGGTCACAGTGACTTTGAGAAATATGAAATCTGGATTTACAATTATTTTGTACAAAAGGAGAGATTGCTAGAATGGCTACTGCATCTTTGTAGACACCCTGACTCTGTACACTTGCGAAGTCTTGAAATGGAAGGGGGAGGGTGGGACTCACTGCTACCTTGAACAAAAGCTGACATTATTACCAGAGTGATTGATTTTTTGTTTTCCAGCGATAAAGGGCGTTGACACCACACAGTGGTTTCCTTCAGTTTTCCATATCTTCCGTTTATTGGCAGAAAACAGACTAGCTGTTTATACCATGAGATGGAGTCGAACTTGAAATATCAGGTGCGTAGATCAGGGCTTAATGAATTGAACCAGCCAGCCAGACGCTGCCAAATGGTAATGAGGAAAAATTCTGCATGACTTGTATTACAGATACAGATAGCTGTCCTTGTCAGATACTAAAGTGGATTGGAAGGGCAGGGAAGATCTGCGTGTCACTTTCTTTTGAGGAGAGGCGGTATGACTTGCATTCCAAATAGCTCTTCTTGCAGATACCTTTGTTAATGGAAAGGGGGAGGACAGATCTTCTTGTCAGATACTTCGGTGGAGGGAGAGGGTAGACCTTATTATCAGATACTTTAGTAGGGAGGGAAGTTCTCGTCAAGTACCTTAGAAGAGTAGAGGGGATGGGGAGAAAAAAGCCTTTGTTACATTGTTAGTGTATATTGTCGCTAACGCATCTGGCCCGTGGTTGACAACCTGTATAAAAGTGAAGTACAATTCATTGTGTACAACAGTAAATTCCTAGGTGAATTTGCTGTTAGTGCTATTTTTATGTAAAACACACAGAGCCATATCAGGGCTATAACCGTTTCAAAACATACACAATACTTCAACAGGGGGGGAAAGGGGGGGGGAGAGAAAATTAAATACACATAGCAATGCATTCGCGCACATAATCTAAGGAGATGCCCCTGGCGTTGACCACTCCGATCAATTTATCACTCAGGGGATTTAAAAAACATCTGAATACAAATTTGAATATAACTTAAGACACTAAAACATGTCTGAAAACAGGCCTAAATTACCTAAAACTGCTACCACGTATCACATTTCTCTAGAGCCAAAAATGCACTTAATACATGTACCCACAATTATCAATCCTAAGAGAAAGTAAGACTTTATCGAACACATATAGGTTAATGACAGAAGGCAAAGTAACAGGGCAAAAACAAAGACAGTGACAGAAGAAAAGGAATTTTCTGCATAGAATTTCCAGAAGGTGGGGATACTATTTGTACTGAAAGATCCCTCGGCATCCCCCACGGAGAGTGGGGGGTTGGGGGGGGGGGAGGTCAAGGATGAATTAAACGATTATCAAAAATGATAACCGGCCTGACTGTTGCCTCGCAACAAATCCTGTACTGGTTTTAAATATAATCTGTATACCTGTGACTTAAACTGTCTGCAGATGTCACATGCCTTCATGGAGAAGATAAAGGCATTAACTTGCACGTACGTCTGTACGCGCGTGCACGCACACACGAACGCGCTCACACACACACACACAACACACCACACACACACACACGCGCGCGCGCGGCGCACAGAGGTGAAAAATGATGCCTAATATGACATAAGACAAGTACATATAATGGAAGTACTGGTTGGTCAATACCTTCAGTGTCATGGCAGTGGGAATGTAAAGCATGCAGTGATTGAGGAATGTAGAACAGTGATACCAATCTCAAGGGCGCGAAAACAGGAAGAGGGCAATCAGAATGAAGAAGGCCGTACAGTCATTTTGTATATATATATATATATCCAGTATAGGCCAAGATACTTGCTTATTAGGCATACTGTCTACTTGTAATGTAGTGGACATGTACAGTGGCTGTGAAGGAGGAAAACAAGGAAATTGCCACGGGAAATGCGCGTGAACGTCTTGCTGTATGCGCGTAAGCATGAATACATGAGTGTACACGCGCAAGCGCATACATACGCACTCGCGCTTGCTTGCTTGCACACACACACACACACACCACACACACACACACACACACACACACACACACACACACACACACACACACACACACACACACTCTCACTCTTTCATGAGGTTTTCCTGTCTCATAATAACTGTTATAAACTCTCTCTCTCTCTCTCTCTCTCTCTCTCTCTCTCTCTCTTTTCTCTTTCTGTCTGTCTGTCTCTCTCTCTCTCTCTCTCTCTGTCGCACCACTGAGTGTTACTCGGACATTAAGAACTGGATGACGTTCAACAAACTTCAGCTTAATGATGACAAGACAGAAGCTATCCTCATTGGCACCCGTCAGAAACTTTCTCAGCTGCCTCCTCTTTCTCTCCCATTATGTAACACATCAGTCCCAATTTCTGATTCAGCTAAAAACCTTGGTGTCTGCATTGACTCTACCCTCTCCATGAACAACTTGGTTTCTCAAACTGCCAGATCTTGCTACTATCACCTCCATCGTATAAGCCTGATCAGGAAGTATCTCTCTGTCGAAACAACTGCAAAACTCGTCCTCTCCTTCATAATGTCTCGCATTGACTATTGCAATTCACTCCTGTCTGGTCTTCCTGCCTCCACCATTCACATCCTGCAGCGCATTCAAAACAATGCTGCACGCCTTGTACTAAAAAAGAAAAAAGCTGACCACATATCTCCTCTCCTAGCACAACTTCACTGGCTCCCTGTATCAAAGCGCATACAGTACAAACTAGACACCATGTGCTACAAAAGCCTCAATAACGCAGCCCCCGATTACCTGTCAAGCCTACTTGAGATCTATGTTCCCTCACGTACCCTCCGCTCTGCCTCCGATCCTCTGACTTTTCGCTTTCCACGCACTAAGCTCAATACCTATGGTTCTCTGTTTCTGGTCCACTTTCCTGGAACAAACTTCCTCTCTCAGTCCGTCAGCAATCTACTTTTGTCTCCTTCAAGTCCGCTCTCAAAACTCACCTTTTCTCCTCTGCATAAAATCCTGACCTCACTCAATCCCCTCTGCAGCCTGTCTCCACTCGGAGGGGAGTCACATTGTAATATATAATTGTATATAATATGCTCTCTATAATTTTCCATTGCTTTTATTCTTTCTCTCCATTTATAGCTGTGGTGCGTGTGTGTGTGTGTGCGTGCGTGTGTGTGTGTGCGTGCGTGCGTGCGTGTGTGTGCGTGCGTGCGTATGTGTCTGTTTTAGCGCTTAGATTTGATTTTATCAAGATTTTGCGCTATATAAAATATTGTATATTATTATTATTATTATTATTATTATTATTATATGTCTCTCTTTCTCTGTCTGTCTGTCTCCCCCCCCCCCCCTCTCTCTCTCTCTCTTTGTCTGTCTGTCTCTTTGTCTCCCTGTCTCTCTGTGTCTGTCTCTCTCTCTCTCTCTCTCTCTCTCTCTCTGTCTCTCTCTCTCTCTCTGTGCCGATATCATCGTACATAATTACATGAAAGTTAAGTCTTGGTTTGCCATATTCTTTGTCCCTCTCTTTCACGATGACCTGTTTCTAGACACAGACTTGTGGTTCCATTGGTCCTGGTCCAGGCCCTGCCGTTTTTAGCCATTTTTTTAAAACAAAAATATGATTTGTCCTGGTGTTTATCATCATTAGTCACTGGCTTGACGGTATCCTTTTAAATTTCAATAATGATGATGATGATGTTGTGTGTGTGTGTGTGTGTGTGTGTGTGTGTGTGTTGTGTGTGTGTGTGTGTGTGTTGTGTTGTGTGTGTGTGTGTGTGTGTGTGTGTGTGTAAAAAACAGTAGACGGCAAGATTAGCAACAAGAGGAGTAGAAGGCAAGCGAGACAGAGCGGACCCCCGCCCCCGCCCCCCCCCCAAAAAAATCTGATAAGGTGCAGCCATTTAGATAAACGAGTTACATTAAGTGTGTGATGCAGCCCAGCACTGCTGCCATGACATCGTTGAGCGTGATGACGTGACCATGTCTGACAATCCTGTATCCTCTTTGTACTTTTGTCGAACAAAGACATAAATCACGAGCTGTGTGAGCTAATACAGGAGTGCGGTGTGTGTGTGTGTGGGGGGGGGGGCTGTGGCTGTGGTGTGTGTGGCTCTGTGTGTGTGTGTGTGTGTGTGGGGTGTGTGTGTGGCTCTGTGTGTGTGTGTGTGTGTGGTTGGTTGGTTAAGAATAAGACTGTGTGTGTGGTGTGTGTGTGTGTGTGTGTGGATAAGAATAAGACTTTTTGTGAGTGTTTTAGATTTTTCAAAATCTGTTGTACAGCATAACCCTAGTACAAACGTTTGAAAATGATAACTTTGTGTGACAATCCCGCCTTCTTTTCTCCCTGAAGGAGATAAATTCTCGTGATGTGTGAAGTAGATGATTAAGTAGAGTGTGTGTATGTTTGTGTTAGACTTTTGTTTATTTGTTTTTGTTTAGTTTGGATCAGTTCGACCCTTGACAGTATTGTGTACTTGTTGGCCGTGATAAATTGGTGATCCCACGCTTAATAGTGAGCAAAAAAAATCACGAGCTGTTAATACAAGAGCAGTGTGTGTGTGTGTGTGTGTGTGTGTGTGTGTGTGTGTGTGTGTGTGTGTGTGTGAGTGGTGTGTGTGTGTAGAGTGAGTGTGTGAGGAGGAGTGAGTGAGTGAGTGAGCGAGCGAGTGTGTGTGTGTGTGTGTGTGTGTGTGTGTGTGCGTGATATTTTATGTTGGAATGTTTCCTTTTTTAATGTCCTGATGAGATAGATTATCCATCATTGGCTAAAAGCCAAAGAAAAGATGATTATTCCGTCTATGATGGTTGTCTAAAAAAGTCCAGTTTGTTGGACAAAACACCGACAGTCTCCTTCAATCTGTTTTTTACTGACCTTAAGGACTGGTACTTCTGTTGGAGTTTAGCTGATCTTGGTGCTTTTCGACTTTACACAGTCAAGGGTTTTGTTTTTCACTCCACGGTCGTTATTTTCTTTTCTACTATATTCAGATGTTTCTCCTTGACGTTCTCATACCGAGTGCTAGTTGCCTCACAGCCTGTTGGATATCCTCCAATACCACCATGGAGTCGGGCAAAGGAAGACTGGTTAGTATATAAACTATCATGGTGGATTGTAGGATGCATGAAGAGCTTCAGGTCATAGAAGAGGAGGACGAGGTTAGGGGTGGCAGAGAATCTTTATAAATAAGGTCCATCGGCATTTTGATCTTGTTGGTGGGGATTCTCCGTCACCTCCGGACTCGTCCTCCTCTTCTATAACTTGAAGCTCTTCATACCCCAGACATGGAAATTATAAGACAACACTTATCTTCTTTAATTATATGACAAGGTTCATCTTACGACAGTCCCCAATCGTTATCACGCTGGGACGTTAATGCCATCGAAGAAGAAGAAGAATGTAGGGATGGCGTTACTTGGGTAAGAACGAGGTTTTTGGGTCAAGGTCTTGCCTGAATCCATTTCCCGGACTAAAAGGCTGTGAGGACCACAAAGATTCCTGCTCATACCCGTCACCATGGCATAGTCAGGCCCTGGGTTTGGCTCAGTATCGCCACAGGTGAGAAGGTAACTGGGAAGAAAGGTCAGTACTAGGCATACACCAATGCTAACAATACACACTGCCACTGCAAAGTGCACAGAAAAAAATGCCTGTAACGTTGACTTGGGTCATTGATCGTTGCCTGTATGAACCTGGCTGTTGCAACATAAGGAGGTCGCGTTATAGTATTTTCGCTGCATGTTCAACAGTACCCTTTTCTGCACAAGCGTTATTTGCCTGAACAGAATTTTCGTGACTGTAGCCCGAAAAACACTGCAGGAAAAGAGCTATATACTAAACACTGACGATACAACGCCACGTATACTAAACACTGACGATACAACGCCACCATATACTAACACTGACGATACAACACCACCATATACTAACACTGACGATACAACACCACCATATACTAACACTGACGATACAACACCACCATATACTAACACTGACGATACAACGCCACCATAGACTAACACTTACGATACAACGCCACCATATACTAACACTGACGATACAACGCCACCATATACTAACACTGACGATACAACACCACCATATATCAACAAGACGATACAACGCCATCAATACTAACACTGACGTTATTCAACGCAACCATGACTAACACTGACGATAAAGCACATATACTAACACTGAGATACAACGCCACCAGTATACTAAAAACTGACGATACAACGCCACCATATACTAACACTGACGATACAACACCACCGATATACTAACACTGACGATACAACGCCACCATATACTAACACTGACGATACAACGCCACTATAGACTAACACTGACGATACAACAACACCATATACTAACACTGACGATACAACACCACTATATACTAACACTGACGATACAACACCACCATAACTAACACTGACGATACAACCCACATATACTAACACTGACGATACACCCACCATATACTAACACTGACGATACAACGCCACCATAGACTAACACTGACGATACAACGCCACCATATACTAACACTGACGATACAACGCCACCATATACTAACACTGACGATACAACGCCACCATATACTAACACTGACGATACAACGCCACCATATACTAACACTGACGATACAACGCCACATAGACTAACACTGACGATACAACGCCACCATATACTAACACTGACGATACAACGCCACCATAGACTAACACTGACGATACAACCACGATACTAACACTGACGATACAACGCCACATAGACTAACACTGACGATACAACGCCACCATATACTAACACTGACGATACAACGCCACTATAGACTAACACTGACGATACAACCCACTATAGACTAACACTGACGATACAACACCACCATAGACTAACACTGACGATACAACGCCACTATAGACTAACACTGACGATACAACACCACTATAGACTAACACTGACGATACAACACCACCATAGACTAACACTGACGATACAACACCACTATAGACTAACACTGACGATACAACACCACTATAGACTAACACTGACGATACAACACCACTATAGACTAACACTGACGATACAACCCACTATAGACTAACACTGACGATACAACGCCACTATAGACTAACACTGACGATACAACACCACTATAGACTAACACTGACGATACAACGCCACTATAGACTAACACTGACGTAACCATAACTAACTGACGATACAACGCCACATATAGACTAACACTGACGATACAACACCACATAGACTAACACTGACGATACAACACCACATAGACTAACACTGACGATACAACCACCATAGACTAACACTGACGATACAACGCCACTATAGACTAACACTGACGATACAACACCACCATATACTAACACTGACGATACAACGCCACTATAGACTAACACTGACGATACAACGCCCAGCTCAGCACACGTCCGGAACTTCATGCGCTCGCTTTGCTCAATGTCCCGTTTTCGCAAGAAAAGTTGCCAAATCCAGTAATACTGGCCACAGGTCACTTTTGCCGACATATTTGATATTGTTATGATCGCAGTAATTTTAGGAATTCAAATTACACAAAAATGAATCTATAAAGTTTCCAATTAGCAAAACAAAAAACAAAAACAAACAAACAAACAAACAAATCAACTGAGCACGATGTGAATGTGCATCTTACTATGTAAGTAAATACGGTTCATCCCCTCGACAGAGCAGGCAGAGAGAGAGAATTTTTTGCGAATGTGATTTCCATATAATCGCTCGCTAAACTCGCTATCACAGTTATCTTGATTCCGTTATTAATTACAATATGTTGAATGATATAAACAGTGTTACTGATGATATTCTGTGCATGTGTGTGTCTGTGTTTGATGTCTGTGTATGTGCGCGCGTGCGTGTGTGATTGCTGTAATTCGTTCAAATCAGTTGCATCTCTTGAGCCTTTTTTTTTTTTTTTTCCCTCGAGGAGGAAGTTGTGGGCTGGCTCTGGCTCACAGCACGCTTTGTTGAAGATTAGTGTCATACGAGACTGAAATACACAAGTGGCCATTAGACAATACCAGCTGTTTGATTAAATGCTCGTTGGTCCTGTCGGAAGGAAGACACTAGTCCACTGGGAGGCGATAGAGAGGAAGGAAGACCCAGGACCGCTTGGCGACCAGCAATAGGAGACGTGAGGGCCGTGAAACACGCTTGAAATGCTATACAGAGGCTGGCCCACAATACACAGAGAGGAAAACTGTAGTAGTAGTAGTACATGTCTATTGCATACTGTGCAGTAAGTCTGATCGGACGTTTTGTGTCTGTTTTATTTGTGCCATCTGTGTCCCTGTCTCTTGTGTGTGTTTTTGTGTGTGTTTGTGTGTGTGTGTCGTGTGTGTGTGTGTGTGTGTGTGTGTTCAGAGAGAGAGGGGAGAGAGGAAGAGAGAGTGTGTGTGTGTGTGTACTGGTGCTGGCATGCGCTTGCAATTATGTGGGATAGCTATTTATGGCCATGCCTTCATGTGGATACATTTCGCAAAACTAGAACAGGTAAGGAATAAGAAATCAGAAACAGATGAAAGAAAATACAATAACTTGAGATCTAAGTCTTTGTTCCAGTTCACACTAGGTAGATAATCAGAAACGAAAAAGAGCACAAATCTCAGCGCTGTAAAAACATAACACACACACGTGCACGTACAAACACACACGTACATACACACGTGCGCGCGCGCGCGCGCACACACACACACACCACACACACACACACACACACACACACACACACACACACACACACACACACACTGTGTTGACACACAATCAAAAGAAAGAACAACAGATGCACTTTTTCTTTTTCCCAATATTATAATCATTACATTCTTCTTCAGGGGACTTTAATTTTATATCTCTATCTCTCTCTCTCTCTCTATCTATCTATCGTCTCTCTCTCTCTCTCTACTATTATCTATTGTCTCTCTCTCTCTCTCTCTATCTATCTATCTATCTATCTGTCTGTCTATATATCTATCTGTGATATATATATATATGTATATGTTTGTATTATATATATATATATATATATATATATATATATATGTGTGTGTGTGTGTGTGTGTGTGTGTGTTTGTGTGTGTGTATGGATAAATAAATAGATACATAACAGATAGATAGATATTCTGATGTAAACTGTAATTCATTTTTCACCCAGATACACCGCCAGGCGTATATTGATTTCGTACTCGGTAGCAACAGTGCATAACAATAGTACGCTGTGCTGTGAAGTTCCCGCCACCTATTGTGTCTGTCGTGGACGTTCGTACATGTATGGCAACAGCTGTGAGGACACAGAATATACATGGTTGTGTCTTATTCAGTGTGTATATAGTCTTGAGAAGCCACTTTCCCGAACCACCAGATCGATGGGAAACTGAACAGGTGTATCGTACTCACCTTGGTCGAAATCGAGTACGTGGGAGGGGTGCGTTTCCCTGGTCAGTGTCCATTGTCAAAGAGACCCAGTAACCTCAGCTGGAGCGTGGAGGATAACGACAAGTAAGATAACATCCAACGGAATCAACGTATACCATTAAGACAGTCCAACCTAAAAAAAAGTACATTTGAAATTGTCTTACGACAAAATACTCAAATGCTCAAAATATTACTATTCAAAGTTAGAAAATTTTGATAATTTTTTTTTTTTTTTTCTGGTTTCAATAGATCTCTTTTCCGTC
>JAPXFY010000019.1:22778533-22796033 GCA_030674185.1 Monoplex corrugatus
CTAAAAGCAGTATGAATCTGAACTTTCTCATAATACCTTTTGACTATAAATCAGCCGAATAGACCTGCAGGACTTGTCTCCGGGCTGTACTGTCGTCAAAGAGTCAAACATTGTGATCGAATGGATCAGTTCATGTTTGGTTGAACGGAAATGTGTAGTAATCATCAGTTATACTCTTCCTGTATCGATTGAAATCGTTCAAGAGAGTATTGTTTCCTCGGCTTATGGTCTTTAACTTGAGAGTCATGAGAGAGAGAGAGAGAGAGAGGATAACATTCTCTGCTTACGAGGGTAATGATAAAATAAAAGTAAAGTGCTTGCCTACATTTTTTTTTACATCTATCCCTCGACCTAAATGGGGACTCGTTCCAAATTAAAAGAAAGATAGCGTTAATTGTTATATGTATATTTATAAACGCGAAGATTATGATTAATAGTGTGCAATGAGGAAATAGAAGTCTTAAGAAAAGAAGTCAGTGAAAATGCATTGAGATATGTGGAAAATGAGAGAGAGGGGGGTGGGGGGGCGGGCGGGAGGGTTTAGGGAATGTGGAAAAGAAACATCAGTCGTTACAGAACGACTGGGTCTATAATAATAGTGATTGATGTAGGATGTGATTGTGGGGCCCCTTGTGTATTTTGTCTACGAACGTACGTGAGAATCGACAGAAAGATCTCTTTGAAGCAAACGGTCCTTGGCGAACAAAAGACGCTTGTTAGCCAGCTGGGCCAGTGAGGTGTGTTGTTCGTGTGTGGGTGTAACCTGTGGCATTGACAGGTAGGCATGCCTTTTCATTGTATGACTTCCTCGTTGTACGAGTGGATCATTCTCTCTCTCTCTCTCTTCTCTGTGTGTGTGTGAGAGAGAGAGAGAGAGAGAAAGAGTGTGTGTGTGTGTGTGAGAGAAAGAGAGAGATAGAGAGAGAGGGGGAGAGAGAGAGATCTTGATTTTACATCATTCAGTTTAGCGAGAGAGAGATCTTGATTTTACATCATTCAGTTTAATTGCTATTGAATGTTTTTTCACTTTTTGATGTATACTCCTTCCCTTCCTTCTGCCTCTCTCTCATCCGTCTCCCACCCACCCCCAATTTCGCCCCTCCTCTCCCTCCCTTCTCGCCCTCCTTCTCAATACGTTTATTCCTTAGTACTACTTGTATTCCAGTTATATGTTTTATCGATATCTTTGTATTGTTGTTGTTTGTTTGTATCATGTCGATTCTCAGTGAATGGATTTGTATTAGTGTAGACCTTCCATGGTCGAGGGCTGGCTGTGAAAAGCATGAATGTGCTTTTGCCACTACCCTCGAAAATAGAAATGTAATTTTGTTATCGTCTCTCTCTCTCTCTCTCTCTCTCTCTCTCTCTCTCTCTCTCTCTCTCTCTCTCTCTCTCTCTCTCTCTCTTATAAACACACACACCGTCGTGGTAAACCGCAGACACACACACCCTTCCTTATTAGCAGTAGGCCTTACCTTGATGTCGTGTAACATTTTCCATGCGTGAGTTATTACCCGTATTATTTGTATCTACATTTTTGTTGACATTCACCCGCATTCTTGTGTGATTTTTCATCGACACGATCTTATGTGAATAGAAAAGTAGGTGTGTAGACAGACGCACGTCGAGTATGCGTGTTGTCGATGTTGAAATCGAGAGACCGTTTAAGGCTTGGGCGCATGCGTCGTTCAAGTGTCGTCTGCTTCAGCTGTCTCGTGGCGATCAGTTGTCCCGACTTGAGAGAGAAGTTGTGTGGCTGTGTGACAAATTCAGACAGGATTTTCTGCTAAAAAAATTCTGACTTTCAGGAAGAAAGTGTAGAGAAATCTCTGTTCCTGTACGTTTATGAAAGGTAAGCTTTTGATTCTCTGCTTTGTGAGTGTGTGTGACCAAGGCATAAAACCGTCGTAAAATGTGGCCAGGCTGGAAAAAAAAAAAAAGGCGCGTATAGATTAGTGGTTTGTTTTTGTTTTCGTTGTGTTTTTGTTTGTAAAGAAATCGCGTATTCGCGGCGTCGTGTTTCAAATCGTACAGCATGCGGGTACATGGATGTTTATTAGTGTTTAGACTGGGCAACAGTAATTTAGCTTTGGGTCAGCCAGGTTCGTGAGTGTCACAGTGTGTTTAGCGATCTCTCGGTCTAGGTGCCATCAGTGAGATCGTACAGCAGTCTCTTCAGCACTGGCTAGGTCAGTGGGTGAAATTTTGGCCAGGTGAATCTCGGAAACCCTGTGGATTCCTCATTGGACACGAAATTTATCTGTTTTATTTCTCTGCGTGGACACGCGGATGTGATTTTTAATAACTTGAATAAGAAAAACTTAAACTAATACTAGATTCTAGTCTTCGAGTATTTGTTGAAATATTTAATTTGGTGTATTGATGTTGTTATCCCCAAACTCAAGTACGGTCGTTGTGTGAAATAACAAGCACATATTCTGTTGCTGGTTGTGATGGTGGTGGTCGTTTGATGTTAAGTGTTGGTAAACCCTTGTTTTCCGAGATATGATAAACATGATTTACCAGTCCGTTATTTTATATTTAAATCAAATATGTCTGTATTTTTCCTTCGCTGGTAAGAACACACACACACAAAAAGTATTGTATTACTCTGGAAGTGTTGTCTTTTCCTTGTTTAAATCTATTACGCTTCGATTGAAACTGGAAGTTTTACCCTATCGATTTGTTTTTCTCTAGTGCAACTGATGGATTGAGTACTCTGTATTCTATATGCACCTAGCTAGAACAAGTGATATATTCAGTACTTTTTGATTTTCATTGTACATTATTGTATATAAAGATTAAATTAATCAATCTTTTCAGGTAGATTGTGTAATTGATGGCTCTGTGTGTTACTGATGTGCTGTGTGTTGGAAAAACTGCTGCTATTGTTCTATTGATTTACGTTTATAGTGGTTACGTAGACCATAGAAAATAAAAGTCGTGTCATAGAACATATAAATCTGATTGAATATGTCATTGGAAGCGAAAAGAAATGTAACGTATTTTGTTTATCACGTCATGCTTTGCCCATCGTTGTACATATGATGACAGTATAGTTTCGGTTTCGTGTCATGAAGACAGCTGGTGTAGTGATTATTGTTGTTGTCAGTCTACGTTCTTTACTTTTGTAACTCTGCTACTTTTGTTACTACCATAGTTTCCACCACCACCACCACCTCTCTCTCTCTTCTCTCTCTGTCTGTCTGTCTGTCCTCTCTCTCTCTCTCTCTCTCTCTCTCTTTCCATACACACTCGCACACAGGGCGCACGCTAATGATCTCTGCAAGCGAATAGGAGCTGAGAAGTGAGATTTTTACTTTCTTTTTTTTTTCTTTTTTGTGTTAATATTTCTTATAGCGTTCCGATTATTATCGGATTTATGTATGCACGCTGTTTTCTTCAATTTGTCCACACTATGCAGGTGGTATGTTTCTCGGCATACTTCAGTGCTGGTGGTCTCGTGTTTGCATAAGCTACCGGACACTGACGTGATATACAAGATACTTTTGTTTTTACCGTGATGCATGATGTTCTGCATGCTACTATACACAGGGAGGGGATTTAGGCACTGGCACGCACACATACGTGTTGGTCTGGGACTGGGAGGTGGGATACATCTCCACCTTTACCCCACCAGAAAGAGGTGTCTTGGTGGATCGCACGCAGCACCTTTTGATTGGAAGTCCAGTGTTTTCCCCTCTTGACTACCGCGCCCGTCGAGCTGTGAAGTGAAGGCAATTTCAAGCGGAACAGCTGAAAAATTTTAGCTGTAGGCATATATACACTCAGTTACACAAAATATACTTCACACATACATGTATACACACGCACGGGATAGGGACCTGCGGGCCCTCCTCCCATGTCGATCCGTCTGTCTTCCCTCCCTCCCTCCTTCCTTCTCTCGTGTTGGTTTGCAATAGACTTTAATTTGCCATCTCCGCATTAGCTGCAAATACGTGTATGCGAGCGCATGCGTCTGTGCTTTGTGTGTGTGTGTGTGTGTGTGTGTAGGGGATGGGGGGGCGTGTGAATATGAAGTCAGTAACAACGAAACTTGAAACCAACGCGCGATTGTGAGTCGTCGACACTTCCCGACAAGCAGGACGTGGATGCCGATGGCTGTCTTGACATACCAAGTGAACCCAACCTTTCCCGATAACAGGGGCAGAAAAGAACTTAACGAGGATGTTTCCCCGTGCTGAAACTAACGTTGTCAGTTGGCATGTCCACAGGCGCGAAGTGTCACTGATCGTTACGTAATTGTGTCCACCTGAATTTGACACTACTAACTTCTTGAAGCATGACCCATTTTTTTCCTGTCCCTTCTAAGGAGGCTTACAGGTTATGTGTATAGGAGTGAAAACGTTCGTGATATTGTGAATTGGCCAGCAGTAATGATACATTGTATACTTGAGTATACTTAATAGCTGGTAGCCAGTGACACCTGTTGCGCAAAATTCGCAGATTAATGTGTGTATGTGTGTGTGTGTGTGTTGTGTGTGTGTGTGTGGTGTGTGTGTGTGTGGCCAACAGCATCCTGCATTGTCAACCATGCTAGCAAGCAAAAACAACCTTCCTGCAGGAAGCTGGTGGATAGGGTGAGGGAGCCAAAGGGTTAAGTTTTTGCAGTTGGTGGACAAGGTGCGGGAGTCAAAGGGTTAATCGGGCCTTTCGCGTCTATCCGAGTGTTTACCATTGTACTGTGCAAACCCAGTGTTGGTCGTATGCACAGATAGGGAATGATGTATCCATGTCCAGTCAGATAGTTTGTGTTTGCATTTCGATATTTTATGTTTGCATTTCGCATAATTCTAAGAACCTCACTATCACCTCTGACTATCACCAACTCGATAAATTTCTCAGCACACGCACGCACGCACGTGTTCACTTTGCATTTAAAAGCTAGCTAATTAATTAAGAGTTGCCTCAGGGTCCAGTTGGTCATTTGTAGCTGTACTGTGTAGTGAAATCTAGTGCACTGTGGTTCTAGTAGGACTGAGGGTCTTCCATCTTACCAGTTATAGCTTGTAATTGTTGGGGCATTCCATTCATTGGTGATCAACGGGATGGATGTTTGTTGTTGGGGTTCAGACACAAACTGGGCACAGGTATACATCTACATTATATATACATATATTTGTTTTCTTGAAAAACAACTGCCAGATTGTAGGCTAGTAAATGTACATGATGGTATTCATGGTGTTAAATCTTTTTTAGTGAAAACCATGCAGTGTTATTAGTGAGTTTCAGCTGTAATATTTTTTGAAAGAAAGAAAGATCTGATTAGCTTTACTGTTGTGAACACAACTTTGACTTTATTTGACTATTACTATTAATACTTACTGACACGCTTTTCTGTCTGCGATATGATTTGTGTGACTATTAGTTTTTGTCTCATAAGATGTCCTGTAAATTTTGCTTTGTTTTCCTAATCTTCTTCATTAATGGTTTTTTTGTGTTTAACTCTTTCAAGGCTGCCTTATTTGTTTTCTTTGCAGTCCATGAAACTCTTAACATTCTTTTTAGAAAACACACTTGAGCTGCTTCAATCTTGTTCCGACTTTGCGTGTTGACTGTCTATGCTTCACATCCGTACAACAGTTTTGGTTTTATGTAACACTGAAGAACTCTCTTCCTGATGTTAATTGATAGGCATTTGTTGGGAAGAACACTTTTCATTTTTTAAATGCTGTTTCAGCTTGGCCAGTTCTGCTAGATATTTCTAGTGTGCTTCTGCCGTCTGGTGAGATGACTGTTTCCAGATATATAAACATCAACTTTTCTCAATGTTGTGCCAATTGCTGTTATTTTACGTGAAGGGATTTCGGGGGTTTTGGGTTTTTTTTCTCAGTATTTTTAAATAGTGATTACCATTACTTCAGTCTTCTTGCTATTTAGTTCTAGCTGTTTATTTCTTTCTATTTCTATGTTATTTACAAGATTTTGTAGGGCTTTTTCATTTTCTCCTGTTGGAATGGTGTCATCTACATAATGAAGACTGTTTATAAATTTTCTTCCAGTCTTTATCCCAAGGCATTCTTCTAACTTTCTCATAATCTGGTAATATTTTGGAAGAGCTTATATCATTGTCTACTCTCATTGCTACTGTTTGTTCCCAATACATATTCCTTATTATTCTTAGATCTTTTCCATCGGTATTGACCTTCTCCAGTTGGTTGATAAATTCTTCATGTCTTACTCAATCAAAAGTCTGGGTCTAATCAACACAAATACTGTATACAAATCCTTATTCAGTGAGATTTCTTACTGTAGGATGTATATATGGCATTAATAATTCCTTTCCTTTCAACAAATCAACATTGTTCTTCTGCTATTTCCGTTTTGATTGTGTTCCTTGTCCTCATCATGATTATTCTTAATAGAATCTTTGTCTATGACTCACCAAGCTGATTGTATGGTGGAGTTTTTGTTCTGTACCCCCAGCTTTCTTGGAAGTGCAATGAAATTTGATTTTGACATATCTTTAGGGACTTTTCCAGTGTCTTAAATTTCATTCATGAGTTTTTTTTACTTTTTCAGCACCAAATTCATGTAGAGCATCACACGCTATAGTAATATTGTTTGGTCCAGGGACTTTTCCTGGTTTCATCTTTTTCAACACTGCTGTTAACTTCATCTTTCATTACTGGTGGTCCTTCAGTGTTCTTTCACATGATGTTTTCCTCCTTTCTGTCATCGTCAAAAATATCTATAAATGTACCCTTTCCATAAGAGAAATTTGAGCACCTAGTCACAACAGGAAAGCTGGAGGGAAAAAGAGCACCAGATAGACCCAGGCAAAATATATTGGACAGATTTGTGGAATGCATAAGACGGACAGGGTGGGAGATGTACTTGCAGCGAGAATAGATTGACTCGTATGGAGGGCCATGATCACCAACGCCATGCAACAGGATACGTGATGATGATTACTATATATACTGATTTGCATGTTTTTTAGTCTGCCATAAGATTTGTGTGACTTATTTAAGTTATTACTGTTTGTACTAATTGGTATGTTTTTCAGTCTGCCGTAAGACTTGTGTGACTATTACTATTTGTACTGATTGGCATGTTTTTCAGCTAGTTGTAAGATAATAAAAAATTGATTCAAATTGACCAGTTCTTGAGCAGTTCTTGACCAGTTCTCCTCTTTCTCTCTCTCTCTCTCTCCTCTCTCTCTCCTCTCTCTCTCTCTCTCTCTCTCTCTCTCTCTCCCCTCTCTCTTCCCTCTCTCCCCCTCTCCCTCTCATTCATTCATTCATTCATTTATTCATTCATTTACACTGGTTGAAATATTACTGTGTGTTCAAAATCATAACCTTTTGTAAAGGGCAGTAGCCAACAAATAAACTGTCCCAGTCTCTCTGACAGTATGTTAAGTATATTGCTTTTCTGTTGTATTGTTTGGGAAAAGGGAGAGTGTTGGTAGCTTGACCAGTTTCTCTTTTGCCAAGCAGGTTAATTTGTATTGTTTTGTGTAACATTGAAAAGAAAACTTGAGGATTGATCCCAACAGTTAACAGAATTGGTGCTGTTTGTGTTTGTGTGCAGAACCACCCAGCTCCATGACACGACTGTTCACCCCGAAAGCATCTTACCACTCGGACCATGAGCACGCCACTGGTGCCCACTACAGGTCGGAAATGTCCTTAAAGGAGGCAAAGGGCCGCAGTCTGCCCCCTTCATCCAGCCAACCTGTTCTACGCAGTCATTCCTTCGGAGGGATGTCTGGAGGTAATCAGGCTCCCTCCCCCAACCCTGCCTCCCCCCAGGTACTAGGCCAGTCCATGAAACGAGGGACCCGACCTCCAGCCCATGTCAGACATCATCACTCGACTGGGTCCAAGTCCGCTCATGGCTTCCATGCACTGCGCAAGTCTCCCAAGGTTCCTAAGAAGCCACGCCCCAACCGGGCTCTTCTCATGTTTGACAGCATCAAAAACGGTATCAGGTGAGTCCAAGCGTTTTCTTTTGCCTGTAAGAATTTCAGTGAAAACGGTTTCAGATCAAATGAAGCTGGTGTTAGGGGTCACTAATCTGTCCAGTGCTTTCTCCACATCGATGTTTATGTCTGAATTTTCTAATTAAAATAGGTCTAAATCAATGGTAAAGTTCATAAGTATAGATTCATTTCTCACTGTAAATTTGTGTATGTGTGTGTTTGCTTGTGTCTGTCTGCCTGCCTGCCTGCCTGCTCACCTGTCTGAGAACTAACACAAGATCTCATGCAAATAGTGATTACGCACAACCCTCCCCCCTCTCTCTTAATACTATGTCTCATTGTCTGCCTGCCTGCTTATCTCTATCTCTGTCGCTCTGTCTTTCTCTCTCCTTCTCTCTCTCTCTCTCTCTCTCTCTCCTCCCTCCCCCTCTCCCCCCTCTCTCATTCAATCATGCACGCATGTGCACACGCTTCATCTCTTCCTCTCTTACTTTCCCTGCTCTCGCCCCCCTCCCCCCCCAACCCGCTGTCTGTCACCCTCGCTGTCTCACTCCATTTTCCTTCCCTCTATCCATGACGAAAGTCTCGCCTATCATCTCCTTTTTCCGTCCATCCCACTTCCATCGAACAAGCCCTCTGCTAAAGTAGGGAATGTTGAACTGCCAGGTTAGAGAAGAATGTGCTGAGCTAAAGGTTATGAACCGGAATGTTCCCTAACATTGTGGTGATACTGCAGGATTTTCGGGGTTGACATTAGTTTGAACATTGACAGTTTTTTGGTTTTGGAGCTTATTCCATTTGTGGAGATGACCAAGCTCTGTCCTCAGTATGTCAGTACATGATATAAGAAGAAACGGTAACATAATATTGTGGCGTATCAAATATTCGAAGTTGTTTTATAAATGACAGCTTGAGAATTCAGCAGTTTTGTTATGTAAACAGCTGTCCACTAAACTGATGTTACATAAGAGTGACGTGATAGAGATGTGAACTTTTGGTGAGGCCAGCATTATGAGAGCACCGCCCAACTCTTCATCTTTATTGCTTTACCATTACTAATTCTGAACTAGAGCAGATACCCATTCACAGCTGGGTGGACTAGAGACCATGTGCACAAAATGTTTGTCAGGTCCGTATGGAAGCCATGCAGACATGTGCAGGTAGATTGAAAGATGTGAGATCGACCTCAGCACTAACCAGGCCTCCTTTGAACCTGCCCTCTGTGAAAAAGAGACATGGTTTAAATGCTACATTAGAAAAAAATGTGCACTGCTAAAAGTTATGAACTAAGACTAGAGGTTCTGTAGTGTGACTGTAAGCTTTTTCAGGCCGACAAATGTCTGGACAATGAAAGGTTTATTTAATGTTGGAGGTTGATTCGGCAGATGACCAGTGTCTGCCCCCACAATGTCAACACACAGTTGGAGGAAGAAGGGATGAAATAATGTCATGGTCTTTCAAAGCTGTGTGTGTGTGTGTGTGTTGTGTAGTAGAGAGGGAGAGAGAGAGAGAGAGAGAGAGAGAGAGATTTTGGGTGGGTGAGGTGAGACTGTTTTAAGGTAAAGGTCTAAGCAGTTTGGTATTATTGTCAGCAGCCTAAACTGCATGTAGTGTCTCAGAGTGAACATCTATATTAACAGATAATTATGATTCACCAGTCACTGTAGCCAATGGACTAATGGAGATATTTTGTGGGTCCCAACCAGTTCCTACCAACAGTTCAGTGTGCTGTGGGCTCATGGGGAAGATTGAGATCATACAGGCATGTCCCATCCACTTCACAGAGATATCATTGAGGATGTTGCTCAAACCTGCTGTCCTACACTGCAGGTGTCTCCTATCTTTTTGACCTGGTTGATACCGGGTTATATTATGATAGTAAGTGTAGAGTACAGCCCTGTCATGCAGTCTCAGTCCTAGATGAAATTCCTGAACATCATGATTATCATCCCCTCTGTCAGCATCCTAAAAAATTGCCTCAGCTTTTGTGGCCAGTTAGATGGCGTCTTAAGTGGGACAGGGAAAAAGAAAGAAAGGTGGGCTTAGTTATTTGCGGTCTGTATGTCTCTCTCTGACTGTGTCTGTGTCAACATTTCCTTCTCTCTGTCTCTGCCTTGTCTGTCTGTCTCTCTTCTCTCTCTCTCTCTCTCTCTCTCTCTCTCTCTCTCTCTCTCTCTCTCTCTCTCTCTCTCTCTCTCTCTCTCTCTCTCTCTCCCCCTCCCCTCCATCTCACCGTCTCTCTCTCTTTGTTCCTCAATAGCTCATCAACTTCTCCTCATTGTTAGGTATGGCCAGTCAGAAACAAGAACCAGAAAATTATAATCTGTCCAACCCCTTGATAAGTGTGTTTAGTCTTGCCTCCTACTTATCAGTCTCTGGAGGGTCATGGAGAGCCCATAAAAGTCATGAGACAGGCTTCACACAGATTAGCCCCTCAGTAAAGTGTTTGTCATTGGTCCCTTGGATAGGGGGAGTAAATTTGCCTTGTCAACTAGATTTAAGATAAGCACTTGGTACAGGAGAAAGTAAATATGGGATTGTCAATTGTCATGTTTCTTTGAAGTGTTTTTGCCTTCTAGAACCATTCATGGATCAGATGCACAAGGAAATCATTTCCTGTCCATACCAGCTGAGCTGTGGAGTCAAGATATTTGATGTCTCAAATTCAATCCCAGTCTACACACTTACAAATTTGCCTGTTCACTGCATATCTTTATGCTCCAACCTTTCTGGTGATGTTAGCTCAGTGTTTTGTATGTCCTGTTCTCCCGTATCCCTCACCATTTCAAGATCTTGCCTTGCATAAGGTTTTGCATAGATTCAATGAGCCTGCCAGATAATCACTGGCAGATTTGGGTGAAGTGCATACAGAATTGTATAGTTGTCCAGATGTTAGGAAAACCTCATGTACAAACTTTAGACTCCCACAGTGTGCTGATTACTGCTGTACATGTTTACATGGCACATCGTAGCTTAGGGCCTTCATGTTGGATACATAGGTGAGAGAGGGTGGTGGAATGATGAGGGAGGTGATTTGAGCTTGACAGTGATGACACTCCCTCATGCAATATTGTCCGGGATTTATAAAACATGATGATGATCATAAGCACTTGATTTATGTCTCACTTGTCAGTCATGGCTATGTAGTGTTGAAACTGCTCTTACTTCAATAATTAAACCTACATTTGAGGTACATAAGTCTATGGAGTGTCTGGTGACAGCAGTCTCATGTAGTGATTCTGTTTTGGATTGAGTTGGGCTCTTGGCTTTCCTGTGATTTGTCAGTCAGCAGTTTGCTAACTGCTGGTAATAGTTTTGATTGCTGTGTTTGAGATTTGGCTGAGTTTCTCTTCTGTACTAATGGATGCTTGCTTAGGCAATAAGTTTTCAGAAAGTACTCTATTGCCTAGTGAGGTCGTATGTGTGTGTCCGTGTAGATAGTGCATGTAATTAATCCAGGCAGTGAACAGACAGTTCCTAGCATACTTTGGGGGATAGAAAATTGACAAATACAAATAATCAACAAATACAGGCATACAGAAAATTGACCCTGAATATGTAATCAACAAATACAGACGTACAGAACATTTACCTTGAGTAGATAATCAACAAACACAGGCACACAGAAAATTGATCCTGAGTATGTAATCAACAAATACAAGCATACAGAAAATTGATCCCAAGTAGGTAATGGACAAATACAGGCACACAGAAAATTTACCCCAAGTAGGTAATGGACAAATACAGGCACAAACAGAAAATTGAGCTGAGTAGGTAATGGACAAATACAAGCATACAGAAAATTGATCCCAAGTAGGTAATGGACAAATACAGGCACACAGAAAATTGACCCCAAGTAGGTAATGAACAAATACAGGCATGCAGAAAATTGACCCCAAGTAGGTAATGGACAAATACAGGCATACAGAAAATTGACCCCAAGTAGGTAATGGACAGATACAGGCATACAGAAAATTGATCCCAAGTAGGTAGTGGACAAATACAGGCATACAGAAAATTAATCCCAAGTAGGTAATGGACAAATACAGGCATACAGAAAATTAACCCCAAGTAGGTAATGGACAAATACAGGCATGCAGAAAATTGATCCCAAGTAGGTTGTGGACAAATACAGGCATACAGAAAATTAACCCCAATTAGGTAATGGATAAATACAGGCATACAGAAAATTAACCCCAAGTAGGTAATGGACAGATACAGGCATACAGAAAATTAACCCCAAGTAGGTAATGGACAAATACGGGCATACAGAAAATTAACCCCAAGTAGGTAATGGACAAATACAGGCATACAGAGAAAGAAAACAAAAGATGATACCAAGCAGTAGTGACATACAGTGTGGGCATGCTTTCACAGAGGGAGGCTAAATGTGCGGAAGACAGGTACAGAACGGATGTAGCGGACAGAATGGGCAGGGCTTGCCAAGTTTGGTGTAAGCCCACAGAGACAAGATGCTCACACAGACCAGCGCTTGTCATTTTCGTTCACCACAAAGTCTTGAACAAAGATGGGCCAAGCTGCCCAAACATGTGGATTTTCTGTTGCACCAGCAATGAGGAAGTGGGACTCTCGGTCCTATGCAAAAAATGTGAGGGGATCTGTCCAAGCCACACACACACATGCACACACACACACATGCACACTCATACATAGTGCACATGCACATGCGTGCACACCACACACACACACACACACCACACACACACACACACACACACCTCTCTCTCATCTCTCCTCTCTCTCTCTCTCTCTCTCTCTCTCTCTCTCTCTCTCTCTCTCTCTCTTCTCTCTCTCTCTCTCTCTCTCTCTGAATTTAGCATATACAGGAAGTATTAAGATTTTGTTTTTGTCATTTTTGTCATGTGAAAACTGAAGTTTCCAGTTCTGTAGCAAGAAATAGAATAAGAAGAGAAAAATATGTGCTTAATCACAAACAGTAAACTTACTCTTATCAATCTAACAACTTACTCTTATTAATCTTACTCTTATTAATCTAATAACTCACTCTTACTAATTTTAAATGCATTCTGCTTTTGTTTCAGAGAATATATCCAGGTAACTCAGGAAGATATTAGACAACTGCAGACAAGTGAGACTGGAACCTCCACGGCACAGGTACTGGCTTTACTTTTTTGGTTGCTGTTAAACAAAACTGTTGGGGAGGGGGGAGGGGTGGTGCTTGCTTCTTTTTTAATTTATCCAGCCCTGTCGGTGTACTAAAAGGTAATGGTTGCACAATCTTGTAAACAGGAGGTTGTTGGGCACTGAGGTGATTAAGACTACTACTTTTTGGCTTGAGCTTTTATGAGGGTGAATCTTTCTCCTCCTCCTTGTTTGTTTGCCTTCACCAGACTTCCCCCCCCCCCCCACCACCACAAACTTGGGGCATACTCATCATCAGTGGTTATTTACCTTTCAGGATGTATCATATAGCACTTTGCATTGATCATGCAGCAGTACCATTTGTTTTATTTCTTTTCCAACTAAGGAATGCAGGCAGTATAGATTGATTTTGTTACACTAAGATAAAAAATAGAAACATATGCATCCACTTATTTCTGCTTGCATGAAGTTAGTTATTTTTCTGTATGTAGTTAGTCTGTTTTTTTATTCATAAAATAGGTAAAACCTGACTGTTGGCAGGTTTTGTGCTTATACGTGTACTTTTTCTGTTGTCATTCTAATATGTTTTTATATAACTTGTTACTGTATTGTTGTTGTCATATAATGTGTGTTTTTAGAGCATAAATAATCACATTGTTGTACTGGCCTAATAACTGTTCATGCTGAGAATGTGTTCATGAGATGTAAGTTCTCATATTATGTATTATTGTAATGATTTCATGAATATATTTTGTGTGTGTGTGTTGTATTCGCATAGGGAAAGGTTCTTGAAACGGACAAGGTATGCAAATGTTCCTGCAAATGTTTTAAAGTTTGAAATATTTTGTGTTGTGACTATTAAAGTGCATGTTTTTTTTCTGATTGTGATTGCATGATTGCATGATCATTTGTGCACCTACGCATGCTGAGTTGAATTCAAATTGAAATGTACACATGCTCGTATACATGCATGTGCATACAGAACACACACGCACGCAGGCGCACACATGTGTACACACACACACACACATGCACACACACAACACACACACACACACACACACACACACACACACACACACACACACACACACACACAACCCCACACACACACACACACACACACACACACACACTCATATATCCTTTAAGTGATGTATCTCACTTTGAAAGACAAATCTTAAGAATTATTGACCAGTGTGAGAAACACCATATTGAACATTTGTGCCATTTCTCATTTGCATACCCTATATATGGGTCCTCCTCCCAGTGCGAACTCCATCGCACAATCAGTTTGATGAGTCATGTTACAAAAATCCTGCTAAGAATAATCATGATGAGGACACGGAATAAAATCAAAAGAGAACTAGCAGAAGAATAGTATGGATTTGTGGAGGGGAAGGGAACTATTAATGCTATATATACATCCTAAGAACTGTCATAGAGAGATCAGTCGAGATGAATAAGGATTTGTATTTATGCTTTGTGGATTATATACCAAGGCTTTCGATCGGGTAAGACATGAAGAATTGATCAACCAACTGGAGAGACTCAGTGTTGATGGAAAAGATGTACTGGGAACAAATAACTGCAATGAGAATAGAAAACGATATAAACTCTTTCCAAAACATCAAAAGAGGAGTCAGACAGGGTTGTGTTTTGTCACCAGATCTGTTTTCACTTTACAGCGAAAACATGAGAAACCTAGAAGAAGACCCTGGATTAAAGGTTGGAGGAAAAATGATAAACAACATTCGATATGCAGATGACACCGTGCTAATTGCAGAAAATGAAAGGGACCTAGAAAACCTTGTGAATATACTAGAAATAGAAAGCAAAGGTAAGGGGTTGGAACTAAACAGCAGGAAGACTGAAGTCATGGTGATCAGTAAAAAACATGAAATCCCCTCATGCAAAATAACAGCAAACAACACAACCTTGAGACAGGTTGATATGTTTAAATACCTGGGAACGATCATTTCATCAAACGGCAGATGCACATCAGAAATAGCCAGCAAAATCGGCCAGGCCAAAACAGCATTCAAGAAGATGACAAGCATTCTTACCAACAAATGCCTATCAATTAAGATCAGGAAGAGAGTTCTTGAATGTTATATAGAACCAATACTGTTGTACAGTTGTGAGGCGTGGACAGTCAACAAGCAAAGCCAGAACAAGATTGAAGCAGCTGAGATGTGGTTTCTCAGAAGAATGTTGAGAGTTCCATAGACAGCAAAGAAAATAAACAAGACAGTCTTGATGGAGGCAGACACAAGTAGATCATTCATAAGGAAGATTAGGAAAAGACAAGCAACATTTATAAGCCATTTTATGAGGAAAGGGGATTTGGAGCACCTGGTCACAACAGGAAAGCTGGAAGGAAAGAGAGCACCAGGTGGACCCAGGGAGAAAATACTAGACGTACTTGCAGAGTGGCTGGGGACAGGAAAGATGGAGGAGATGCTTGAGGCAACAAGAGATAGAGACAGATGGAAGTCCATGATCGCCAACGCCATGCGGCAAGGCACCTGATGACGATGATATGTGGGTCTTCACATGAGCAGTTTGTTCCCTCTTGTTATTACGGATTCCCATTTGGTTTCAAAGTTTGCTTTGCTTAAATTTTAATAACAAACTGATTGTTGAAATGGGAATGTAGATATATATATATATATATGTATAAGTCAAAGCCTTGGATTAGAGATGATCTGTAAGAATATTCAAGAATATGTTGGTGTATTACATGTTAAAAATCATTCCAACTGCTGTCAGTTTCTGAATTATCAACATTGTATGGGTCCTGTAGAAAGTGAATGAAACATCTTGTAGTTGTCACATATTTTCTCTCACCTTCTCCCTGTCTCCTCTGCACCATCTTTGCCTTTCTCCCTGACCTCTTCCCCACCCCCTTTGTATTCCTTCACCTCCTGTGTTGTCTGCCTTCCAGTGTCTGTTGACTTGCCGACTTTTCATCTTCATTGTAACTTAATTATGCCATCATTACATCTTTCACTGAAATCCAAATGGAAACACTTTGTCACTTGGAATGTGTATGATATAAATACATGAATATACCTTAGATTTTCTTTGCTTGCTAGGGATTCTGTGGATTTTAAATCTGAATCAGTGACTGTCAGTGTTCAACCAAAAACGAACCAGAAAATCACAAAAATAGAAGTAGATTGCATTTGTGATATAATAAAACAAGCAAAACGAGATAGGGCAAATTTTCGGCACCTGGCCTTTGTTAAGTATATACAAAAGACAACAGGGAATAAATGCACAATGCTTAGAACAAGGACAGCATTCAGCAGGAGTGTGCCTGTCTTGTTTTGCTATGAAATATGCGTTCTAACTCTATTTTTGTGTTCCTCTGGTTTGTATGTGTGCAGCGCTTATCAGTTGTAAAATGCCTGAAAACAAAAACTTAGTGTTCAGAGATGACAACTCTGTGTGTGTGTGTGTGTGTGTGTGTGTGTGTGTGTGTGTGTGTGTGTGTGTGTGTGTGTGTGTGTGTGTGTGTTACTCCAGTTCAGAAGTTGAATTAGATAATACTTTGAAAAGTAGGCTGTTAGGGTTAGGTGTGAAGGAGTAAGAGTGGAGAGGGATAAGTATGGAAGAGTAAGAGATGAGAGGAATGGAGGAGTGAGAGTAGAAAGGGACAGGAATGGGAGATGAGAAGAGAGAGATAGGGATGGAGGAGTGAGAGAGTAGAGAGATAGGTATGGAGGAGTGAGAGAGTAGAGGGATAGGGATGGAGGAATAAGGACAGGGAGAGGTATGGAGAAGTAAGAGGAGAGGAATAGGGATGGAGGAATAAGAGAGGAGAGGGATGGAGGAATAAGAGAGTAGGGATGGAGGAGTGAAAGAGGGATAGGGATGGAGGAATAAGAGGATAGGGATGGAGGAATAAGAGGATAGCAATGGAGGAGTGAAAGAGGGATAGGGATGGAGGAATAAGAGAGGAGAGGGATGGAGGAATAAGAGAAGAGAAGGATAGCAATGGAGGAGTAAAAGAGCAGAGGGATAGCAATGGAGGAGTGAAAGAGCAGAGGGATAGCAATGGAGGAGTGAAAGAGGAGAGGGATAGCAATGGAGGAGTGAAAGAGGAGAGGGATAGCAATGGAGGAGTGAAAGAGCAGAGGGATAGCAATGGAGGAGTGAAAGAGGAGAGGGATAGCAATGGAGGAGTGAAAGAGGAGAGGGATAGCAATGGAGGAGTGAAAGAGGAGAGGGATAGGGATGGAGGAGTTGAGTGAAAGAGGAGAGGGATAGCGATGGAGGAATTAGACTGGAGAGGGATAGGGATGGAGGAGTAAAAGAGGAGAGGGATATATAGCGGTGGAGCAATTGGACTGGAGAGGGATGGGAATTGAGGAGTAAGAGAGGAAAGGGATAGGGATGGAGGAGTGTGAGAGAGAAATGGGG
>JAPXFY010000019.1:22801033-22906033 GCA_030674185.1 Monoplex corrugatus
CAGCTGATTGGAGGGCTGTGCTGATAACGCAGAGGTCAGGGGTTCAGCTCCTGTGTTGGGCCATGTGTTTCTATAATGTGGGCTAGTTGTCTTTGATGATAGGCTGAAGATCATAATATAATGTTCTGAGTTCAGTCCCAGTCCACAGCATAAAAACTGGCCTGCTTGCTTTCGTCTTAATGCTCCAATCATTCTTCTGAGTGTCACCTTAGTATTTCATAGGTCCCCTCTCCATCTCATCCTCCTCCCATTTCAGGACCTTGCCACTGCAAGACTTGGGTGGAGCCCATAAGGAATTGTCCAAATGTTTTGAGTCCCTCTAAAACCATTTCAACAAAATTGTAGCATTAACCACATTGTGCCAGCCTTGGGCCAGCCGGGAGCGTGTGGTGATTGGAAAACTGTTTAAAAAGTAACTGATTGTTAAAGTATGAGCTTGTTTTGGCAGGTTTCATTAAAAGTATTTGTTTTAAGATGAGCTTGTTTTTGCAGGGGCTCGAGCCATGGCCAGGGCCTATTCCACTGCCCCTCGTAACAGCAAAGGCTCCCTGACTAATGTCAAGTATGGCTATGAAGAATGTGCTCAGGTGAGCATTTATGATTCTTTGTGTATTAGAAGATCTGTTAATTATTTGTTTGTCTGGTGTTGTTCATATTCCTCTGACTGTCTCTGTGTCTGTCTTTTTCATCTTAAGATGTTGTCTTCCTTCCCTTCTCTCTGTCTCTGTGTCTGTCTTTGTGTCTCTTTCCCACCGTCTGTCTGTCTCGGTGATTTTCTCTCTCACTCTCTCTCTCTCTCTTTTTCTCACTCTAAAACACATTTCTTTTTATTTCATATGCTCGTAAATAAAATTCGTTTTTGTTCATGTTCCCTCTCTCCCTTCAACCCAGTTCTCTCTTGTCTCTTCCTTCCTCTCTGCTACTTTCTCTTTTATATCTTTGTCTCCTTCCCTCTCTTCATCTCACTCTTTCTTTGTACTACCTGTGTGTTCGTTGACTTGAATATGAGAATTTGATCATTAGTACTGGGGATATAGACGATTAGAGCCTGGCATATGAAGAAGAAGAAAGGTCACAGGAACACAAAGAGCCTGAACACAGCTTATGAAAACTACAGCATGAAAATCAGCACCAGCAAAACTGAAACGATGAAGGTTAGCAGAATATCAGGCAACATTTTCATCAGCATCACTGACACTCAGACTGTGAGTGAATTTGAAAACCTCAGTAGCATTAAATGTTAGAGGCAAACCAAGGAAGACCTTGATCAATGACTTGAAAAAGACTCCAGGTCATATGGCATTTCTCCACTTTGGGTCTTTTGGTGTAGTACTGATGCACAACTTTTTCTGCCCTTGACATTCATGATGGTGCAAGTAGACAGATTAAAGGGGAAAAAAAGGGTGTTACTGATAATCCAGCAAACTGTTGATCACTGATTTTTTTAAATGATTCACAATTTAGTTTGTTTATTTTTAAAGAATATAGTGGAATGTAACTTTTTCAAATCATTGTATGTCACTTTTAGTATTGATGTAAAGTAATAAATGATATTCATATTATAGAAATAGATGAAATTGCACACAGATGGAAGGAGATGAATGTGATAAAACTACCAAAAAGAAATCAGAATTGCAGAAAATAACCACCACCATCACCCCCTCTCTCTCTGTCTCTCCCAGTCTCTCTCCACCCCCCCCCCCTCTGTCTCTCCCAGTCTCTCTCCATCCCTCCCTCTCTCTCTGTCTCTCCCTGTCTCTCTCTCCATCCTCCCTCTCTCTCTGTCTCTCTCCTTGTCTCTCTGTCCATCCCCCCTCTCTCTCTGTCTGACACTTCAGGTGCTTTGGGATTTATGTTTCTTGTGATTTGTTGTTTATTCGTTTTTTGGCTGTCCCATCATATTTACACTATTTCTGTATCACTATCCCCTTGTTGCTGGCCGCTTATTCTGGCTTTCCAACCCTACTTTTTAAACCTACAAAAACAGGTAACAATGAGAACAGGACGTTAAGGATCACAGATTCTTGGATAATTTTTCAAAATGTGATGATGACAAGAATGGAGATGATAGTGAAATGGTTATAGCCCTTATATGGCTCTATGCAGTTGGCTGGGCTTTAAACAAAAATAACAGTGACAATAACAAATGATAATGGTAGGAAATTCCATTTTGGCTCAAGACTGTGTAGCAGGGTTGTATTCTACACTGAAACTACTTCTATAACATATCATGTCATTAGTCAGGCCCAAGATATACACATACCAGCAACATTAGTCAGGAAACTTGAACAACACCCTCGGTAACACATCTGTAAAATGGATGAGACTGACTGTGTGGTTACAGTCTTCTCAACAAGCCATCACACTCTCATCTCTGGGTAGGAGCTGATATGAGCCTGTAAAATCCCACAATCTTGGTTTGGACTGATTGGGCTTTGACTTCATAATCAGTAGACTGTAATACCACTTTGCCACATTGACTGGTGTCTAGACTTCATAATCAGTAGACTGTTATGCCGCTTTGCCACATTGACTGGTATCTAGACTTCATAATCAGTAGACTGTTATTAGGTACCGGCAGGCCAAAATTAAAAATACATTATTGATTAATTAAATTAACATAGGTGGAAAGAGAGCACGAAACTGAACACAGTGCAAAAAAAATTAGGTCTCTATCTTCATTAGAACCTGAGATATTGCATAAAACGTGACGTTAAAAATTATATCATTTTCGGGGAAAATTGGCATTTTTCACACAAGCCCTACTTTGGATGCTTGTCATCTGAAAACTATCTTATATAGACAGCTCAAAATTGGCAGAATGCTTACTAGCAACAAGTTATGAGAGCCTATTTTTTTCCAGGCATCTTGGTGAACTAGTTTATGTGTAAACTTGAGCCAAACATGGACTATCGCGCCAAAATGAGGGGCGTCCGTGAGCGCAAAACTTCTTTTGCATGCTGTTCGAGCATTTTTTGTCCGATTTGAATGATTTAAATTGTAACTTTCATATTTTGTAAAGATCTTTCAAATGGGGTGCATGAATGCACTATTTAGAGCAATATTAATTTTTTTCACTTTTGCCCCACCCCCTTTCATACCCACCTGCAAGTTAGCCATCTCCCATCCTCAACACAATGTCCCTATGGTATGAAGGTAAAGCATGATTGCACTTTTTACTGCCAAACAGTCTACAGCTTGAGTCTCTCTGCAGGTCAGAAGTGACTACTCTCAAGAAAAGAATAGCTGCCTGTAAACTTGGAATTTGCGACTGATGATGTGAAGATCTTTTTCTGACAACGTCCAAAATCTGCCATTAGAAGTTGTCATGCTGAAGTCTGCAGCAATCACAAACTTTTCATCAATGCAGCTCTTATCTGATGACAGTGGCCACTTGTACAATGTGCGTTTGTTTTTACACCTGGCCATAAAACTGACAACAGCTGTTGTGGGATCAACTTCCCCTTGTTTCCATCTTCTTTCAGCAAAAAAACTTGAAGCAATACTATGTTACTGATCGGGGTTCTAGCAATACTCTTTCTCCTGCCTCGACCAGTAGCAAGGAATGCTGCCTGCAGGTCTTCGTAGTGAGAAGCAGCCTCTGAAGAGATAGAATAGCAATTATATGAATTTAGCTGTGGTTCAAAGAATGATAAAGTACAGTAGAGCACACTTATAACGAACACGCTTGAAACGAATTGACGGGAATAACGAACCCCTGGCCACATTCGCCTGGTCACGGACGGTGGTCACTATCGCACAATGCCTCGCTTGCCCGCGCCTATTCATGACGGCGATCTAAAAATAGATTATCGATCGATGGCATTTGGACCAGGAAATTGTGGACCAAGTCAAAGCTGCTGGTTCCAGTTCTGTGCCTCCTGAAGAAGAGGACAAGGCACCCGCAGAGCAGCTCAAGGCTGTGAGCTCTGCAGAAGCCAAACAGTGTTTGAAAACTCTTAGGGACTTTTGTATTGTGAATGGCGGAGAAACCTTTTTTGACACTTTAGGGGACATGGGAGAAATTCATTCTTGAATCGAGCGAAAAGGGAAAAAAACAAACTGACATTACATCATTTTTTTCACCCATGGGCAAGAAATTAGGACTCTAGATGAATGTATAATGGCTTTGGGGATGTGGATAAACAGTGGGAAGGGGGGGGGGGGGTTGTGTGAGGGATAAAATGTGTGTGTAAAGGTTTGACAAATACAGAACTACTGATATAAAGAACTATTTTTTTTGCCTGGGGTTGTTCTTTATAATTTTATATCAGTGTTCTACTGTATTAAATCATGTTCTAATTACTAACTTCAAATGAATTTGTAATCTTCACTTTTATTATTATTCTTAAAAATTTCAATTTTATTTTCCTTTATTTTTCAAATAGCATATTCATAATCTATTGTATTTCTTAACTATTGATTATAAAATTCGTATTATCCTCTGTGTGTTGTACTAGTATGTCAGTATGAACACAAACAAGCCTCAAATATTTGTTTAAAACACACACACACACACACACACACACAAACAATTAACTGCAAACAGTAGGCCTACATCTGTAAATAAAAAATAAAAATCTAAGCAGAAATCCTTTTTAATCTTCATTCCAAATGTTCTTTAATACAAAAAGAAAAGAAAATAGCTCAAAACTAACAAGAAAACAATAATCAATGCAATACCTGCGTTATCAGAACGAAAGTTACACACATCAACTGATGTCAACATTAGCGATTACCTCCCTTGTCAAAAATCATCTCGAAATTTAGCAAAGTTTTTCCACCCTTTCGCTTAACTATCACACATATAATTAAATTAGAGTCTGAACGAATGTTTGATTGATATGATTGTAAAGTTACAAAGCAAATGAAGAGCAACCGTCAAAGATTTTACTTCAAATCACACACTTCGTGTGAACTTTCAAGATCGCGAGTCCATTAGTAACAAAACGTTCCAACCTTTGACATGTCGATCGATATTTTGATCTTTCTTGTTCAATCTAGCCATACCTACTGCTTTAAAATAATACAGTACTGTCTTAAAAGTCGATTGAAGTAATTCTAAGGCATTGTTTACCGATATAGCTTCGATGTTGTTTGAGAAAATTGACCGCGTTCGTCTTGCCGCTACTAGCTGCCATTGTTGCACTGGGCGAGTGTATGGGAATGCGAGACGCTTATGGGTGACTGCTTTTCATTGGTCAGCAGGATTTCCCAGTTGACGTCACCGAGTTAATTTGCATACCAAACAAAAGAGGACACTTCTCTCTTTCGTTTGAATACCTCGATGACAGTTTTTTTTTTACGTTTAGTGTGGAAAAAATGACTTTGAAATCTTCTTTCCTTGATTTTGGACCCTTAATTTTAATAATTTATAAACTTTTTGGTATCAAAATAAAGCTTAAGATCTCGCTAAGCATTTCCTGTTTTCATTATACATGTTCCGTGCAAGGGGAATCCCTGCGTGGAACGCGAAGCGAGTGACCCAAAATAACGTTTTCGAGAAAGTCGGTCACGGTGGTAGGAAATCGGCAAACTCGACCGTTTTCAAAAAATCGTAAAAAATCACACATTCATCACTCATACAAAAGAAAGACATCATTGAAAAGACAAAAGAATGATCTTTAATGTCACATACATCACTTTGATGAAAAATGTTTGGTTTTAATGAAAACATGTGGGGAAAAGTGGCCATTTCCGGGCAGAGCAGCATAGTTGTCAGTTTCAAACTGAGCCTGCCGGTACCTACTGTTATGCCACTTTGCCACATTGACTGGTATGTAGACTTCATAATCAGTAGACTGTTATGCCACTTTGCCACATTGACTGGTATGTAGACTTCATAATCAGTAGACTGTTATGCCGCTTTGCCACATTGACTGGTATGTAGACTTCATAATCAGTAGACTGTTATGCCACTTTGCCACATTGACTGGTGTCTCTGTCTTTTCCTTTCTGCCCCTCCTTTCATCAATATATTTTCTAACTTGTGCCATTAAATCGCAACAGTGTTAAGATGGCTAAATTTCTTTGGCGTGGAAGTGGCTGGCTCAGGAGACAGTTTCTGTAGATGTACTTATGGTTTTTTTTTTGACAGCTTCTAACAAGTGTGTGTGCATATGTGTGTGTGTGTGCGTTGTGTGTGTGTGTGTGTGTGTGTGTGTGCGCGTGTGCGTGTGTGTCTGTGTCTGTGTCTGTGTGTGAGACAGACTCTGTGTGCCATAGAAGCCCAACTGGAGAACATGTGTGGGACCTTCAACTGTAAACTGAAAGGTGAGCAATACAATGCCTGTCTACCTGCCTCTAATCATGTACTGGAATATTGGAAGAATTGACAAAGAGTAGTGGTCTACACTTAAGAAAAAGATTTGTTAAAAAAAAGTATGTACAAGGGATAAGGGATGGGGGGAGGTTGGCACTGTACCATGGCACAAAGTGCATGTTGCAAGAGAGAGAGAGTGGCCTTTTACATGGAAAAATTCTGTTGTGACAAATCAGTGAATCCAGCCTAGTCCAGAGTGTGCTTATATAGTATATATAGACTTTTATGAATAGGCAGTTTGTGAGGTTTTCTTCTACTTTTAAGTGTTCTGAAAGGTAAATGTTTGACAAGTGTGTCAGCCATGTGAAAATAGGTATGCTACATCTGTTTAGTTTCTTTTTTTTTTTTCTTCGTATTTTGTTTATTCTTCTTTTTATTTCTTTGTAAATGAAATTAATAGTCCTAGGTGTTTTTGATATTGTAATTTAATGAAATGCAAATTTTGTAGATCATTTGTGGTGTTAATAAAGCAGAATATTCGTAGACTGGAATTTTTTTGATGTTATGTCTGTGTCATCTATTCTACTGATATTGATAAATGTTAAAACCTTTTTGACTGGCTTTTTTTAGCTTTTGTGTAAAATGTCTAATAATCATTTTGTGAAAGAACAAAGATTTTGTTCTTGTGAGACGGAGCACACAAAAATACAGAAAGAGCTTTTGCTTGTAGGTTGGCCTGCTTTCATATTTCTGTAATGTGTAGTGCTATAATATTTCAATCGAACTTTTATATTTTGCAACTTACCAGAAACAGTAAATCTGATATGATAACAGAAAGTGAAATTTGTTGATATCTGGCAATTGATAATGCTCTATACACATGTCTTCTCAAAACAGCCACTGATAGTGATAGTACAGCGATTTTGTACTTGTGTCACATGCCACTAACAGCAATACAATACTGTACCCGTACAGGTATGGCTGGCTTTGCACGCCTGTGTCCAGGTGATGTGTTTGAAGTACCATCAGACATGGGCCTCAAAAATGGAAGACCAAAGGTCGCATTGAGAAAAACAACACGCAGAGGTGGGATGTACCTGAATTCACCTTCAAATCTTTAGTCGGGGAAATTCTAGTCATTAAGGTGAGATATAGGTGTGCATGCATGCATGCTTTTGGGTGGGTTGTGTGTGTGTTGGGGTTGATGTTGTGTGTGTGTGTGTGTGTGTGCGTGCGTGCGTGCATGCATGCGTGATAGTAAGAATGAACAATGAATATGTTGCATACATTTTTTGAAATTTCATTTCCACAAGCTACTGCTGTCATTTTCACAACAGAAAAGCTTATATTTGGAAATATAGAAATGTTCGTTATGAGTTGATACTGGTTTTTGTGCTTCAGAGATAACTGGCACTAGTAATGGTTGTATTCCAAGAGAGAGAATTTTAGAATTTATTTCGAATTAAAGGCCTTGCAGCCAATCCGCTAGATTGGATGAGCATAGCTACTTTACACAAATTTTCATTCTCTTGTGCGCAACATACTCTTGTGACAGTAGATTAGAATGTCATAAGGGTTCCACACATGTTTACGCACACATATGGAGAAATTGGGTAGACCCTATAGTTATAGTTTGGTCAAGCTGAAAGTGATAGCCTCAGCCATGCAGCCCCAAAACCAGTGCTGCTGACCTAAACGTTTATTTTTAGTCCATGGTGCCAGGTGAGACGTGCACTTCAGACATCAGCTCCACCCACCATAGTTCATATGTGCTCTTGTTCAAAATGTTTCTATCAGTTTGCCATAACATTTTCCATTAATGAATAGGTGTTAGGAGGTAATAGTAGCTAACATTCTACTAAATATGAAGCTGGGTTATTGCTTTTGCATTGAACTACTTGAGAAAATGTTAGAGAGATATGGTGTCTGCTGTTACAACGGTTAGAAATAATGCTGACATCTCGGGCATACAGTGCTTTATATAGTCCTGCTGTGGTTTTAAGCAGTATTCTGTCCAGTGATTCTGTTAAGATGAGATGGCTCAAAAGGATGTGACCATGAATCATTGTGAAATCCTTTCAGAAAATTTGGAAATGTTTGAATATTGAGACCAAATAGTTGTTCATTGCTGTAGAATATCTTCAATTACTCACAATGAAAGAAAAGTCTCGAACTGTTAACATTGTAACTTTTACTAACAGAAATATGTGGGCCATCTTGATAAACTTTCAGATAGGAAAGTATTCATATGCAAGGAGGGGGGACTGGTTTAATCTTATTTTACATTAACAGAGTTATATCAATAACGGAGTATGCATGTGTACCAGGCTTTGGAGGTGAGGAGTTTCAAGAGTGTGTTGCTGGGTCAGAAGAACTGTGAAGTGAAAGATCTGTTCTCTGCCAATCCTCAGCTCATGACTATCAGCATCAACTTCAATGGATCTCTCAAACTCAGCATCGTCATTACCTGGAAGTGAGTTCTTGTCTGTCTGTATGAACTTTGGGTGGGTAGTGTTTTTTGGCTCTTGGAGGATTCACTGTACTGTTATGCAAGGCATTTGATTTTTGAGTCATCATCATTGACCCTCGAAAGGTGGTTAAAATGCACTGTACACATACATCTAATACATATGAATTATGTACTTGTCACACGTTTTCTTGCAATTTTCCCTCCATGGTTATCCCAGGGGCTCTGTTAGTGTAAATAGTATCCCCACCATCTGGAAACGTTGTGCAAGAAATTTAATCTTTTCTGTCACTATTTCTGCCTTGCTTTTTTGCTTTTTGTAATTTTTACCTGTCATTTTCTGCCTTGCTTGTCCATTCACCCCAGTATGTGTTCGATAAAGCCTTTCATTGTTTCTCTTAGGATTGATAATGAGGTACATGTATTATATGCATTCTTGGCTCAAAGGAAATGTAATGTGCAGAAGTAATTTAGGCCTGTTGTTATATATACTTTAGTATTCTTAGTTATGTTTACATTTGTATTCAGGTATGTTTCCTTAATCCCTCAGGATAAATTAGACGGAGTGGTCAACACCAGGGATCTACCCTTAGATTATGTGCGCGAATGCGTTCATATGTGTACTTAATTTTATTTTCGGCTGTATACTTCTGTGTGTGTGTGTGTGTGTGCGTGCGTGCGAGTGAGAGAGAGATGTGTGCATTGATATGTGTACTTAATTTCTTTTCAAGGTGTGTGTATTGTTTTTTTCCCCAGTAAGTATGGTGTATTATTTTTAGATGGTTATTGCCTGTATGGCTCTGTCTGGTCAGCTACTCTTTAGGCAAATAATAACAATAACTTGCAGACTTTCTCTTATTTTTTTGTTTCTCTCTCTCTCTCTCTCTCTCTCTCTCTCTCTCTCTCTCTCTCTCTCTCTCTCTCTCTCTTCTCTCTCTCTCTCTCATATCAACCCCACCCCCACCCACTCCCGTGGGGATGCTGGGGGCTCTTTCAGTATAAATAGCATCCGCACCTTCTGGAAATTCTATGCTAGATGCTTTCTGTAATTTCATCCCATCATTTTCTGCCATGCAGGTCTATTCACCTGTATGTGTTCAGTAAGGTCTTACATACTTTCTTTTAGGACTGATAATTGGGTACATGTATTAAGTGCATTTTTGGCTCTTGGGAAATGTGATATGCAGAAACAATTTTAGGTAATTAAGGCCCGTTTTTGTATGTATTTTAGTGTCCTTAGTTATGTTTAAATTTGTATTCAGGTATGTTTTTTTTTTAAATCCCCTGTGTGATAAATTGGACAGAGTGGTCAACTTTAGGGGCATCTCCTTAGGTTATGTGTGCAAATGCATTGATATGTGTATTAATTTTCGTTTCCATTTTTTCCCTGTTCGAGTATTGTGTATGTTTTGAAATGGTTATAGCCCTGATATGGCGCTGTGCATTCTTGGGTTTTAAACAAATATGATAATAGCAATCTCGCTCTCACATGTCCATGCACTTTTGCACGTAGTCTCACAGTCAGTTAATCGCATACTAAACCCTCTCATTCACTTGAGCAAAATTGCTCATTTGAAATAAAAAAACGAAAGTATCAGTGATATGACTAAATTTTCTCTGGTTGGTAATGAACATGTTTTAACATTTCCATTCATGCAGATAATGTATTCATTATACATATTTAGTTGTGCAACCAACTCTTCATACCAAGTGAGTGTTTTGATTTTATGGATTTTTCAGCATGTTTAATAAGATGATTTGTGTGCATGTGTCTCTCTTTTTTTAAAGTCCTTTGGATGGCATGGATGAGACTGTGACATACTTCCAACCCCCTCCTTCCAGGCAGCAAGGCCCTCGTCGCCGACCTGTCTCAGTATTAGCCCTCAATGGCCACCTGGTGAGTTCGTCGTGTCTTTGTTTCACCTTGTTTTTGTGATACCATATGAATTGGTAAAAAATTATTTTACAGAAACATATCTCATTGATTAATTCATATCTGCAGTATTTCATTTAGTTTAGTTACAGCTGAGAAAGTGAACACAGACTTTTCTTACTTATTTGAAGCAGTTTAGAATTTGGACCCTTGACATTGGTGTCTTAATAATTAAACCTGTGTTTCATTTTGTATCTTTGAATTCAGATGATGTGCATGATCTGTAAAGCCTTCAATGCTTTCCATTAGGATTGAAAATTGGATATATGTAGTAACTGCATTTTTGGTGTTTGGAAATGTGATGTGCAGAACAGTTTTAGATAATTGAGGCTGATTTTATGTTTTAGTGTACTTAGTTATGTTTGCACATTTGTGTGTTTTGTTTTAAACCCATTGGTGATACATCGGGTGGAATGGCAATGTGAGGGGCATATCCTCAGATTAAGTGCATGAGTGCATTGATAAGTGTACTCAGTTTTCCTTTCTAGTGTTTTTTTTAAGGTCAGGGAGGTGTTGTATATATTTCAGATAGTTATAGCCCTGACATGGCTCTGTGCAATCAGCTGCAATTACTCTGCAACAACAATAAGAGCAGTATAATAATAGTAATACTGTAATGATTGTTATAATGATAATGATAATAGTAATGATAATGTGGCAAAATAGTAATGATAATGTGACAAAGAAAAATAGACATGAAAAATATGGTTATATTGATGAATGTATTCCTTTATCTGGTTTGTGAATCCAAATGATTTCATAAAGTTTAGATCAAAGGTAAAGATAAGGTTGTTATTTACATGTACATGTAACTCCAAGGTTACTAGGCAAGTGAGTGGAAGAATTCTTTTGAATTAAAAAAATTGAAAAATGAATATAATAAATAAATAAATAAATAGATAAATAAATGCATTCATTTTCCATCAGTCTGGAAGCTACAGTGACTTGCAAGGCTCTGAGCGAAGGTACTCCACCCCTCTGCACCTTCAGCAAGCTGGGATGGGCAGGGCCCAGGACGATACCTATGCCTTCAGTTCTTCCCCTTCCCTTCATTACCACAGTGCTCATGCCTCACCAAACATGGGCCTCAGGGGTGCTGCCATTGAACGCCTCAGCTACAGTCCTTTGTCCCAGCAACCTACACCTTCACATAGGCCTCTGTCACAGGTTAGATGGGTGAAGATAGCCTTATTTTTTGTTCGTCTTGCTTTGTCAGTGAGAGAGAACAAGAACATATTTTATTTACGAGGGTGTGAAATAAAGAAAATGTATGCTTTTTTACATCTACCCTCGCCCAAATAGGGTCTGCATCACACTACATGCATGGGTGCAACTTTTTCCGTTTGATGATGGAATCCGTTTTTTCTAAAGAGTCAGAAACGGAAAGTCCGTTTTTTGAAAAAGCTTCAGTGTATGCCCCCCAGACCCCCCATATGGGGCACTGCTGGCCCCTGGACTCCTTTCAGTTTTTTTACTTTTCCGAAGTTGCACCTTTGTACATGTATTAGGCATTACATATTTTACATTAGACAACATAGAGAGAGGGGTCTAGATATTCCAACAAGACAATCGTTACACTTTTAGAGAAATACATATGAAGAGAGAGAGAGATAGAGAGAGCTAAAACAAGACCAAGAAAAGTGCATCTAAATAGGGTCACATTATAGTATGTGTGAAATTATTCATTGAACAAAACAGACATTCCAATAAGGCAAACAGTAAACATTTGGCCAGAACAATGAATTAATGAAGTATTTTCTACAAGGTAGTTAAGCACTATGGAATGTGTTTTAATTGATTTGATCACCAGGTGTTATGGAAAATAACTTGTATATAAGAATTACTTGAGAGAGAGCGAGTGAGAGAGCGAGTGAATGTGTGTGTGTGTGTGTGTGTGGAGGAGAGAGAGGGGGGGGGGTTGCAACTTGTCTTTCAGTCTGATGGTAGAATGAATACTGGAATTTGATGCATCATTATCAGCTATTTAAAATACTTTAGGATTCATTGAAAGGAACATTCTAATTACAGGAGTCTTTCTGGTCTTCTGTTCTTGCTGTTTGAAATCAGATGGCTTGAAAGACATTTGACAAGATTAAAACATGTAATGCTTTGATACTAGTAAACTTTGGTGTGGTGTGTCAGTTCTGTCAGTTCATTTTTGATAATTGTAGATTGGCAAAAGTCAAGACCTTTTTAGTTGGACATTATTGTGTAAAAGAAATTCTGTTACTATGATTTTTACAGGATATCAGGAGTTAGGTTTATAATTAGTCGAACATGGTTGCTAGGACATCATTTTGTCAGTAGACCTTCATAGTTCTGCAAGTGCCGATCGGTGTCATTGTAAATGTGTGTGATGCCATTGCAGGGATCCTTCTTGTCCCAGACGGTGCTTGGCAGCCAAGTGATGCAGTCTGTGGGTGCCTCATCCACATCACTTCCCACATCATCATCATCGCTTTCCTCATTCCAGCAGTTACCGGGCATCCTGGTCCAGAACTACACAACATGGAGGGATGAAGCAGGCAGTGTGGAAGAGGCATTGTTCAGCCTCAACACCTCACTGGAGGACTTCCGGGGCCAGTACAATGAACTACAGCTTCTGGAGGAGACTGTTACTGCCCTTGAAGCCTTTGTCAAGGTCAGCACAGGCAATAATAGCATCAGAGAAATAATACAGGGCTCATATTGTCATAACTGAAATGATATCTAAATCAAAATTGCCAGCATTCAAAAATATAGGAAACAGAAATGTGTAAAAATAGAATGAGAGCATGTATTTAAAGTAACATTACAAGACAGGTGCAAATTCTTGGCTTACTGTGCTTTGTCAAGTGTATGCAAGAGACAACAAAGAAAAAAAATGCTCAAATCTTAGAGAGTTGGGAGGGGGGGAACAGTAGAAGACTTCCTTGGTGTTTCCTTGAGGAGGAGAAAGTGTTAGATAGAACTGCAAGACTTCATCAGGGTTGAGATGCAGACTTACAATATTTTCCATGATTATTTTCAGCCCTACCACCACATGGTGTTTTTTTTCAGTGGTTGTGGAATGGGTGAGTGGTGTAACATTGTCTTCAGCAGACAGAAACTGAAATGGCAAGATTCAGTTGTTCAGCCTTAGTTATTCAGGGTAGAAAATTTTGGAGGACTGATTTTCATTATTTGCCTTTTCCATAAAAATGCTGTATGTCAAAAAACATGATACTACATTCATACACAGAGACATTTTTTATGTTTGTAATTTGCATTGTTTTTTCATTGTTATGTATGTTTTGATTAAAATCCTCTTTCTCCTATTGTTATACCCAGCTCACAAAAACAATGTGTTTATGGATTATCCAGGTACTATTAAACATTTTCTGTCTGGCTACAGAAACAGTCCAGGGGTTCACGGTGCAGCTCACGTTCCTCCAGCATTAGTGTGTCCATAGAGAGTGCTCTGGAGGCTTTCGACTTCCTCAACACTGAGGAGTCTACAGATGACGTTGAACAGTCTCCCATGTGAGTGGACCCAGTACAGTTGTGGCCTAGGGATCACTGTCACAATATCAGTCTCTCTTTAGTCAGTCTGTTACATTGATCAAGAATACTACACAACAAGGCAGCAGGAACCAAGGGAGTTAATGTGTAACCCAGTTGTCATGTAGTCTCATTTGTCTTTGATCAAGACAAACAAGAAATTAGCAGTAGGAAGAGAATGAAAAGAAATGAATTTTATGTTTAAAAACAACAACAACAAACATACTTTGCATCTGTAGCAGTAGGTTTTATGCCAAAGCTTTTTTCAATGACTGAATTGTATTTTAAGAAAGAAAATAGTTGTGTAGTTTGAATTTTATCTAGGAAAAAAGTGATATTGTGTATTATCATCATCATCATTGCCCTGCTGCATGGCGTTGGCGATCATGGCCCTCCACACAAATCTATCCCTTGTTGCTGCAAGTACATCTCCCACCTTCTCTGTCTTCAGCCACCCTGCAAATCTGTCCAGTATTTTCTCCCTGGGTCTACCTGGTGCTCTCTTTCCTTCCAGCTTTCCTATTGTGACCAGGTGACCTAATTTCTCTTTCCTTATAAAATGTCCTATAAATGTTGCTTGTCTTTTCCTAATCTTCTTTATCAATGATCTTCTTGTGTCTGCCTCCATCAAGACTGTCTCGTTTGTTTTCTTTTCTGTCCATGGAACTCTCAACATTCTTCTTAGAAACCACATTTCAGTTGCCTCGATTTTGTTCTGACTATGTGTGTTGATTGTCCATGCCTCACAATCGTACAACAGGATTGGTTCTATATAACATTCAAGAACTCTTCCTGATGTTAATTGATATTGTGTCCATATATACGTTGAGAGTTCTGTGGACAGCAAAGAAAACAAACGAGACAGTCCTGATGGACACAGACACAAGAAGATCATTCATTAGGAAGATTAGGAAAAGACAGGCAACATCTATAGGCCATTTTATGAGCAAAGGGGAATCAGAACACTTGGTCACAACAGGAAAGGTGGAGGGAAAGAGAGCACCACGTAGACCCAGGGAGAAAATATTGGACGGACTTACAGGGTGGCTGAGGATGGAGAGAGTGGAAGATGTGCTTGCGGCAGCAAGGGACAGATACATATGGAGAGCCATGATTGCCAACGCCATGCAGCAGGGCACTTGATGATGATGATATATATGAAAATAGAATAATTCAGTGAACATGCTTTTCAAAACAACATTGTCATAATGTCATCTGCAGAGCCAGTCATAAAATCAGGCTGGACCAGATCCTATCCAGCCCAGAATCTACAGCAAAGACAGGGGACTCTGGCATTGAGTCTTTGGCCCAGCGGTTGAGTGAGGACACTCAGCTCGGGTCTAGTCTGGGGTCAAGCCCAGTACCCCCTTCCACTGGCAATGAGCAAGTAGACACTGCTCTCCTCTTTCACCTGGGTTATTGTGACTGGCTTCTGGAGGTAAGGCTCATTGTGCGTATGTGTGTGTGTGTGTGTGTGAGAGAGTAAATTTGAAAAGCATTTTTAGTAGTTGTGATGCATCTATTTTTCTGTTTTATAGAAGCTATAACTGTAATTGTTCATTAATGTCAAATCTGTACATACTACCAAAGAAGTGTAACCATCTTAATAGAGCTTTCTGAAATGTCTATAAAGAGCACTGTGGAATACATCATGTTAGTGTTCAGTTTATCCCCAAGTATTTTAGCTGCAGCACCATGAAATGTAGATGCTAACTGAATAGTGTTATGTAGCAACTTGTTAGCTGTGTGGCACCAGATACATGTAGACAACGTAGGCACCTGTAAACACTTCATAGTCAAGCTGACTGACTGTTATGATTTCTTAATCTTATGCGTTGAAGAACATATGAAATGCGGTTCTACAGGTGGCTTTATAGTGTCAAATGGATCGATAAAAGACCAAATGAAAGTGTTTCAAAAGAACTCACAGTCCAACATCAAATGTTTGTAAAAATCAACAAATTGAAAAGAAAATAACATTGGCCTTGCAACCCACAACACCCACACAAACTTAATGACAACAACAGTTTTACAAAGAAAAGTTGAGGCCAAAAGAAATCTGGGCAGAGCACACACCCTATATGAACATCATGACTAACTTCAGTGGTTTGAGGATTTAAATGGAGGAGAGTTGTTGTGATGTCTTTTGTGGTGGCTAACATCATACTCCATGATGGTGATGGGTGATACTTTTAACACCAACCCTGTGATTAGATGTTAACGTTGATGTTGTATAAAGTGTAACTTGCATTAGTCTTCTGATGTACTGTGGAACAGTTGTACTGTATAAGGTGTAAGTGTCACCAGTATTCTGGTGCATTATGGAACAGTTGTAATGTATAAAGGGTAACTATGGTTTTCTGGTGCATTGTGAACATTGTAATGTATAAAAGGGTAACTATGGTATTCTGGTGCATTGTGGAACAATTGTAATGTATAAAGGGTAACTATGGTATTCTGGTGCATTGTGGAACAATTGTAATGTATAAAGGGTAACCAGACCTGCAACCATACGATTTTGGCGTATTTAGTACGCCAGTTTACTCAAAATACGACCAATACGCCGACTTAATAAAAAATACGACGAAAAAAAAATTAAAGATAAAAAAACCAAGTACCATTAGAAAGTGAATTTTTGGCTCAGAATGCTCTAGATTGCACAGATTTGCACAATTCTTTAAAATTTTCCGGGGGAGCATGCCCCCGGACCCCCCTAGTTAGCTTGCGCCTTCGGCGCTGCGCACTCAGAATACACCAATATTTAAAAATACTCCATTTTTCTGGACAAATACTCCAACTTAAAAGTCAGGGTTGGCAGGTCTGGGTAACTATGGTATTCTGGTGCATTGTGGAACAATTGTAATGTATAAAGGGTAACTATGGTATTCTGGTGCATTGTGGAACAATTGTAATGTATAAAGGGTAACTATGGTATTCTGGTGCATTGTGGAACAGTTGTAATGTATAAAGGGTAACTATGGTATTCTGGTGCATTGTGGAACAGTTGTAATGTATAAAGGGTAACTGTGGTATCTGGTGCATTATGGAACAGTTGTAATGTATAAAGGGTAACTATGGTATTCTGGTGCATTGTGGAACAGTTGTAATGTATAAAGGGTAACTATGGTATTCTGGTGCATTGTGGAACAGTTGTAATGTATAAAGGGTAACTGTGGTATCTGGTGCATTTGGAACAGTTGTAATGTATAAAGGGTAATGTGTATCTGGTGCATTGTGAACAGTTGTAATGTATAAAGGGTACTATGGTATTCTGGTGCATTGTGGAACTTTATGTAAAAGGGTAACTTGGTATCTGGTGCATTGTGGAACATTGTAATGTATAAAGGTAACTATGGTATTCTGGTGCATTGTGGAACATTGTAATGTAAAAGGTAACTGGTATCTGGTGCATTGTGAACATTTAATTAAAAGGGTAACTATGGTATTTTGGTGCATTGTGAAAATTGAATGTATAAAGGTAACTTGGTATCTGGTGCATTGTGGAACATTGTAATGTATAAAGGGTAACTTGGTATTCTGGTGCATTATGGAACAGTTGTAATGTATAAAGGGTAACTATGGTATTCTGGTGCATTGTGGAACAGTTGTAATGTATAAAGGTAACTATGGTATTCTGGTGCATTGTGGAACATTGTAATGTAAAAAGGGTAACTTGGTATCTGGTGCATTGTGGAACAGTTGTAATGTATAAAGGGTAACTGGTATCTGGTGCATTGTGGAACAGTTGTAATGTATAAAGGGTAACTGTGGTATCTGGTGCATTGTGGAACAGTTGTAATGTATAAAGGGTAACTATGGTATTCTGGTGCATTGTGGAACAGTTGTAATGTATAAAGGGTAACTGTGGTATCTGGTGCATTGTGGAACATTGTAATGTATAAAGGGTAACTATGGTATCTGGTGCATTGTGGAACAGTTGTAATGTATAAAGGGTAACTGGTATTCTGGTGCATTGTGGAACAGTTGTAATGTATAAAGGGTAACTATGGTATTCTGGTGCATTGTGGAACAGTTGTAATGTATAAAGGGTAACTATGGTATTCTGGTGCATTGTGGAACAGTTGTAATGTATAAAGGGTAACTATGGTATTCTGGTGCATTGTGGAACAGTTGTAATGTATAAAGGGTAACTATGGTATTCTGGTGCATTGTGGAACAGTTGTAATGTATAAAGGGTAACTATGGTATTCTGGTGCATTTGGAACAGTTGTAATGTATAAAGGGTAACTATGGTATTCTGGTGCATTTGGAACATTGTAATGTATAAAGGGTAACTTGGTATCTGGTGCATTTGGAACAGTTGTAATGTATAAAGGGTAACTATGGTATTCTGGTGCATGATGGAACAGTTGTAATGTATAAAGGGTAACTATGGTATTCTGGTGCATTGTGGAACAGTTGTAATGTAAAAGGGTAACTTGGTATTCTGGTGCATTTGGAACAATTGTAATGTATAAAGGGTAACTATGGTATTACTGGTGCATTTGGAACAGTTGTAATGTATAAGACGGTATCTGGTGCATTGTGGAACAGTTTGTAATGTATAAACTAATGTGTATTCTGGTGCATTTGGAACAGATTGTAATGTATAAAGGGTAACTATGGTATTCTGGTGCATTGTGGAACAGTTGTAATGTATAAAAGGGTAACTTGGTATTCTGGTGCATTGTGGAACAGTTGTAATGTATAAGGAACTATGGTATTCTGGTGCATTGTGGAACAGTTGTAATGTATAAAGGGTACTATGGTATTCTGGTGCATTTTGGAACAGTTGTAATGTATAAAGGGTAACTATGGTATCTGGTGCATTATGGAAAATTGTAATGTATAAAGGGTAACTATGGTATTCTGGTGCATTGTGGAACAGTTGTAATGTATAAAGGTAACTATGGTATTCTGGTGCATTATGGAACAGTTGTAATGTATAAAAGGGTAACTATGGTATTCTGGTGCATTGTGGAAAGTTGTAATGTATAAAAGGGTAACTATGGTATTCTGGTGCATTAGTGGAACAGTTGTAATGTAATAAGGGTAACTATGGTATTCTGGTGCATTGTGGAACAGTTGTAATGTATAAAGGGTAACTATGGTATTCTGGTGCATTGTGGAACAGTTGTAATGTATAAGGTAAGTGTGGTATTCTGGTGCATTGTGGAACAGTTGTAATGTGTAAAGTAACTATGGTATCTGGTGCATGTGGACAGTTGAATTATAAAGGTAACTGTGGTATCGGTGCATTATGGAACAGTTGTAATGTATAAAGGGTAACTATGGTATTCTGGTGCATTGTGGAACAGTTGTAATGTATAAACTATGGTATTCTGGTGCATTGTGAACAGTTGTATGTATAAACTATGGTATTCTGGTGCATTGGAACAGATGTAATGTATAAAGGGTAACTATGGTATTCTGTGTGCATTAGTGGAACAGTTGTAATGTATAAAGTAACTATGGTATTCTGGTGCATATGTGGAACAGTTGTAATGTATAAAACATGGTATTCTGGTGCATTGTGGAACAGTTGTATGATAAGGTAAGCTATGGTATTCTGTGCATTGTGAACAATTGTAATGTAAAAAGGGTAACTATGGTATCTGGTGCATTGTGGAACAGTTGTAATGTATAAAAGGTAACTGTGGTATCTGGTGCATTGTGGAAAGTTGAACTTGCAGCTGCTGATGTAATGTGTGCAACTGGTACTTGGACTTTGAAATGTCGAGAATCATGTTTGATAACTTAGAACAGGATTTCCTCAGAATGTTGGCCTTGCCAGCTGGAACGACATCAACTTGCACTGGTAAAAAGTTCAATTTCTTCTTTTGTTTGTGTGTGCTAATTGTTCGAAAACATGTTTCAGAAAAACAAAAAACAATCTTATTTCATGGAATAAATAAAAAGTAACAAGACTTTATTGTTTTGAATTCCATATTCATTACATATTTAGCAATAAAAAAGCATGTTTTTGTATTGTTAAGTTTATTCAGTCAGTAATACTGTTACACGAGCATGTAGCAAGCGTGCTTAAGATAAAAGACTTGTAAAAGGGAGTTAAATCTTGTAACTTAGTAGTCAACGTTTCTGTAATGCTGACCTGAATTTGAACAGTAGGCTACTTTGTCTGGATGCTGGTGTATGTCAAAATATTATGATCATGAAGCCATGATGTATGTCATACATCAACAGCGTAGCAAAGGGTTAAAGGAAGAAGCATCTCTCTACCAAATTCCCAGTGATCCATGTGAAAACTGAGTGTTCACAACTTGATAGTACATGTGTACCAATGTCAGATCATGACAACAGCCCTTTCACTCCCTTACCCTGTCCACAAGCTTCCTGACATTTAACCCTTTCTCACCCTGCCCATCAACTTTTATGCTACCTTTCACTCCCTCACCCTATCCACCAGCTTCATGACAACCTTTTCATCTCCTCATCTATCCACCAGCTTCACAACAACCATTTCACTTCCTCACCCTATCCACAGCTTCACACAGCCATTTTACTTTCTCACCTATCCACCGCTTTATGACAACCTTTTCATATCCTTACTCTGTCCACCAGCTTCATGACAACATTTTCATTTCCTCACCCTATCCACCAGCTTCACGACAACCATTTCACTTCCTCATTTTACCCACTAGCTGCCACTAGGTATGTACAAGAAGCTTATGTAATAGGACAGAGAGGTGGGAAAAGGATGGCAGGATGGGTCAGATGTTTGCTTAACTGTAGGTTCCAAGGTTCGCTTTCTGTAGAGACCTCGACTTTTCTCCTCAGTTTGACCAGAAAATTGAAGTGAACGTCTAGAAAATTTGTCAAGGGTCTGACTTGTCTGCCTTCTGACTTGCGCATGATAAAAGATCCCATGGCAGTTGAAGATCTTGAAGAGCAGGGCATTCGCCTGGCTGCTTTGCAAGAAATATTGGAGAGAGAGATTCATTTCACAAATCTCCCCTTGAAGGTCAGTTAGCTTGCCTTTCTGAAGTCATGGTAAAAAAAAGACAAATTAAATGAGTGACGCTGAACCACTGCAGCACACTCTAATCAGCGAGAGCAGCCCAAGTTTCATGTGGTAAAACCCTTTGTGACAAGATGAATAATGAATGATATGAATGACAAGACAAATATGAATAATATTAATGAATAATATGAAGGAGTAAATGGACAGGATTGATTGTGCACTGCGTGGTAATCAGGATCAGTGCTCATTGTCAAGTGATGTGTGTGACAGTGCTGAGTGAGCTGACAGAGGACAAGGCAGTGAGGGAGTTCTGGGTGACCTGTGTTGACCACAGCCTGCTGTCTGTCACCCTGAACGCCTGCTCACTACCATGGAACAGAAGTTTGCACTGCGCATTGCTGACCGTTACCAGGTCTCACCTTCCAGAGGTAGGTCAGGGGGAGTGGTGTGTGTGTGTGTGTGTGTGGCGGGCCCTTGAGAGAGAGGAGGGTTGGAGGATTGGGCAGAAAGGTTTGATTTTTTGCATGTTTAAAAGACTTGCGAGGGTGAAGAGGGTTGGGGATTGGGAAATGAGGATTGACGAGAGAGTGAGATTGACCGAGGGAAAAGGAGTGTGGGGTGCATAAGGTTTACTTCTTTTTATTAGGAAAGGAAAGATAAAAAAGTGTATGTATAGTTGAAAGGAGAAAGATCAGTTTGAATACATTTATGAATGGAGCAAAAGAGAATGACTGTAATTTATAACGTGTGTACTTATGTGTTTGTGAAAACGTATCCTGAGCATTCTTAAACCTCACCTTATATTATTGACACTCAAGCCTGTGTGCTATGGTGCCAGATGTTGTTTGCATTGTTGTAACTGCATTTAAAAGATATGAGAACGTTGAAAACAACTGTTTATAAATACTGGGTCCCCCACCTGCCAGAATTCATTCTTCAGAGTGATGTAAAGGGAGAGAAGGTGGAAGAGAGTGAGAGATTAGCTAAGCTTACATAATACCTGTTTATATTAACACATGGTTTTGTTGTTACCCTTTCAGTGTTTCGTAGTGTCGTATCCAAGATATTGGACATATCAGAATATGTGCCAGAGAAGGTGAAGTCCTCAGCAGGAATTACATTACATCAGTTTGTCTCGTATTTCAAAGCTGAGGGAGGACTGAACAAAATCGACAAAACAGCAGAGGAATGTAAGTGTATTGATTTTAATTGTATATTATGCATTTGTATGTTCTGTAAATGTGTACGTGTTTAGTTTGCAAGTTAAGGCTAGATTAATGTGTGTGTGTGTGTTCTGTGTGTGTGTGCACATGCGCATGCATGCAAGTGTGTGTGTGTAAGTTTTAATGAGTGTTTTGTGTATACTTTGAGGCTATATTTTTCAGTTGCGTGTTGACTGGGGTTCTGTGTTTATGTGTTGACTGGTGTTCTGTGTTTATGTGTGTGGATGTGCACACATGTGTTTATATGTGATTTTGTATTTGCAAAATTGAGGAGTGGAGAGATGAATATACTTGTCGTATGTGTTTTCCTTGAGTGTGTATGTGCGAGTTGTGTATGTGTGTGTACGTGTGTGTATGTGCATATGCTGAAAATTAAATGAAATCTGTTTATTCAAAGTGAAAGCTGGAAAATGCACAAGGAAATTACAATTTCATCTTATGCTTGTATTGTTGAAATGATAGTATTTGTCACTCGGATGAAGTGATGTGGAACTGGTGGATGTTTCAGTACAACTGTGTGACCAGCTGATGTCTGGCAGCACAGACAGAACCATCAAAGCCATCCTGACTTTGAGGGACGAGTTGCCTGACCCCACTCCTCTCAAAGTTGTTGGTACTCTTCTCAACAGCACAGGACGGGAAATACAGCAGTCAGCCAGTGAGTTCACCACTTACATTGTTGCTTCTCCTGCTGTCCTCCTATTGATTAAATATGAATGTCCCTTTTTGAGAGCCTGCAATGTTAGAGAAATAGCATTAGTTTATTGAAGGTTCTCTCGTTGCTGAACATTTTGGCTAGCTGCTCTGTAATGAGCATAAAACAAGTAGATAAGTATAGATTGAAAATCTTGTGGATCATCTTCTTATATTAATTCTAGCAAAATGATTATTTGCTAATTTTGTGAGATTTTGTAGGGAATTGTTTTGTACAAACATGCTTTCAGTGTTGATATGCTGAACATCAGTTCTTATGGTGGATTTGGTTTGAATGTGCTCAGTGTAAAACAAGAGATCATAGTTGCTGTATTCTGTTCCAGATGCTTACCTGAAAGTGATCAGTCGCAACAAAGAGACCAGAGACAAAGTGAGTGTGCTTTTTTCCTCATTTCTGTGATGTGTCTGAAGCAAATCTAGGATCTGTTGATGCATGTGTCAAGTGTCATTTATTGGCAGATTCACAATTTGTCATTTGATTAGAAACCAGAAAATCTAAGAGAATTTAGTTTGTATTAAATAAACGCACATAAACTGTTTTACTGCAACTTATAAGAGAAACATTCTATGGAAGAAGCCTTCAATGATGATGTTTGCTTTGCTTTGTTGTGTGCTTCTTGGTTTTTATTGAATTTTGTTTGCTTTTTAGCATTTGAGCCTCTGAAAAATGGCTGTGCATGTTATGTATGTGGTACTGGGGTTGACCTGCTCCCTGTAACATCATACCCTTACGGTATTTGTACAAGGCAAGTAAAATGTTACTATGAAATACCTTGACTGTCTGCAGGCAATGGTGGTGTTTGTGGAGGGACTAGAGGATCATTTGCCTGATGTCAGATCAGGGGCATGTGCAGCTCTTTCTTCACTTGAGGTATGTAAACACAGCGTGTGTGTGTGTGTGTGTGTGTGTGTGTGTGTGTGTGTGTGATACACGAAGTTATGAGAGAGTGCTAAGGGATAATGTTAAAGTGCATATGTGTGTAAGAGAGCATGTACATAGAAAAAGAAGATATTTTGGAGGATTTTGCATTCATTTGTTTTAACATGCATGCGAGTGTACCTTATGCACGTCTCAGACACCCAGTATGATGTGTGTGGGACAGATGACATTAATATGATTTGTCAGTGTGTTTGACCGCACAGAGCATATAGCGAAGATAGGAAACAAAAACTGTCATGGCATAGTTTGGGAGTCTGGATGGAAACTTGTGAAATTCTCGTTCATACATTCATGTGCACCTAAATACAAGCAATCCTGCACATTTATAGATACACACACACCACAAAGAATCACACAGCACACACACCACACCACTCAAAAAAAGGAAAATAGGAAGCCAGTAACATGAAAGGATATGATGTCTTCATCGTGTGGTGTTGCTGTGTTTCAGGCTATAGAGAGCATTGACCAGTTGGTGTACGTGTGCCAAGCTGACTCTTCCTCCACTGTACGACGCAAAGCCAAGGAGGCACTCTACTCCCTCGGTTAGTCTTCTGTACACTTTTTTTTTTATGTCTGTGTATGTTGCTTGGATGGTTGATTGTAAACATTTATATATTTATACAGTTGTGTACACATTGTTGCTCCGTCTCTCTCTCACACACTCTTGAGAAACATGCGTGCACACTCTTTTTCTTTGTATTACATGGATCTTTTTCATACATTCACACACAAGCACATCATAACACACATGTATGCATATTCTCCATCTCACAGATGACTGAACTGTATGACTTAAGCATGCAGTCCATTTTAATACCGGTACTTGAAATTCAACAAGTTAATCAGTGTTGTCTGTTATGTTTCAGGGGAAGATGGAAAAACAGCACTTGAACAGGCACAGTTAGGAGCTCATGGTTTCCAAGGAATGCAGATCAAAATATGAATCACAGCCTTTGTGGATAGAAACCTCCCATTCTACAGCAGTAATGCAGATGCATAGCTGTCAACTGAATAGCATGTCTCCTATGTGTGTTGAACTCCAGCATGTGTTGAAGCTTTTAGAGTCAACTTACCTTGCTTCAATATACAGTTGATGGTGATTTCGTATAATTGGTGATAATTTCATGCCATCAAAGTGCATAGGATTTCATTGTGTCAGAATAAACTACAAGTGTAGAGTTGATACTGTGCTGCTGTGTACTGCTGCATTGAGCCAGTCCACATGCACACAGCCAGCATGGTGTAGGACCTTCGTCTCATGCCAACACTTGTGTTCCAGCATACTTGCACCTGCAGGGTGACTTCCTTTGTATAATATGTCGAACAGAGAACATTCTGATGGTGTTTGAAACTTGCTGGTTCTACTGCTGGGCTTGTGAAGAGGTGTGCAAAGTGATATTACATACAGGGGATATTATTACATACACAAATTTGTGCTTGTGATATTTTACACACAGAAACCTAAGCTGTGGATTATAACAAATTGGTCAGCTAGCAGTAGCTTGTGTTTCTGAACAGTGGGATGAGCTGTCACCTGTACAGTCAGTGTCTTGTTTCCATTACCATTTCATTTACTGTTTGAGAAGAGACTTGAACAACAGTAGTGTTGCATTTAGATGGTCTGTACCATTACTGTGTAAGGCTTTCACCTTGCTGCGCTTTTCATTGTTTTGCCTGCAAGATAAATTATGTAAGTTTTGCAAATATTAATGATTGATTGTGCAAGTCAGTTCACATGTCTGAGCAACTTTTTAAACATGAGAGTGTGAGTGTGTGCTTTGGTGCGTAGTCAAACACGGGTTTGACATTGTGTCGCCTGTAGACTACTTCAGAACAGAAACAGTTCATCACTCATACATACTACTGCTACAGTCAGTGATGAAGCTTTAAGTACCAGTGAGAGATGTTTTGCTTTGTAAACATGTGCTGTGGGACTGCTGCATTTGAATTACGTAGGCAGATCTGGGACAACTAACGCAAAGTTCTTCAGGTTCCATTTTAAACTATCTCTCTTTTTTCTTCACACCCTCTCCCCACTTCCTAGATCAGGAAGTGCAGGTCTGAACTTAAACATTGCTTTTGTGAAGTAGAGCTGCATGGAGTCCATTCCCAACAGCAGGATAAGAGTTTGAAGTTGGTTACTACAAACATGTTGCGCATCACCTTATCTGGGTGTTTATATTCAGTGCCAGTTGTTTATCCAGCTCAGACAATCATGACATCGGAACACCATTCTTTTTTCAGGAATTTTTCATCGTGTATATTGTATGAAACTGCAAAATAACAGTGTTTTTGCCAACACTTTTCTGTTATTTCTGCTATTTATTCTTAACACTGGCAAAACCTCCATGTGTTGACTTTGGTCAAGAGGAAGTTGTCACGGAACAGTGAAACCCTAGTTGCCCTTCTGACAACTTAGAATTGACATAAGAATTTCAGCAAGTTTTACTCAGTGAGAACATTATTTAGTACAGAAATTTTTGGCATTATTAGAGTTTATATGAATAACTTTTTATAGTTTTTATCTTCATTATTTTTCATGTTTTATCTTCTATTTTTCATGTCAGGCTACAAGTGGCTTAAAACAATTAAAATTGTAGATCATACTCCCAAGTTTTGTCATAGTATGTTCATTAGAAACAAGAAAAAAATTACCATGCAAAATACGTGGATCTGCCATTTTCTATTATGTTATGAACTGTGAACTAACAGTCTTCCTTCTGTGGTGGAATCAATAAGACTTGCAGTTGTGGTCTGTCAGAACTACTTGTGTGACCTGGTGTGTCTTTGTGTTTTGTGACTGCATTCTGCTTAACTTGGTGACCTTCCACTTCAGTGTCAAATGGTCAGAAAATTATTGGTTTTGGTTCATTATGATGATATTGAAGATTTTAGTCAGTGTTTGCTTTTGTTTTTCAGTCATATCTTCTCCCTGATAAACTTCTGTGATCTTTCCAGTTATCAGTGTTGCTGTTCTTGTTCACAATCTTGTTCACATTGGGTCAGATGGCAAAGCTTTTCATCCATGCAGTTTTACCTTAATCTAGTACCTCCACAAAATCCTGTGTTATTTTGGTATGTATGTGAAAGTAAAGTTGATGTCGGTGCAGAATTGTTTAAAGTTGTTTCCATGTTTCATATGATTTTGTGTGTGCGTTTTGTACAGCTGAATTCAGTGATTTGTTTTTATTGTCCTGATTTCCATCCACTTAGTTTGTCATGGAAGTTCCATTGTATTTCTAGTCTTCTGTGCCTTTCTTGTTTCTCAGTGTTGGATGTCTGCATTCAAAACAGTGATGCAAAGCAGCTGGTCCATTGTGTGAAGTGTTGTATATTGACATGTTCTGTGTGAAAATGGCAAAAGATGTGGTAGATGAGTGCAATTTGAATGGAAATCTGATCATCAGATCTGGCCTTTGCATTCATTTTCTGATTTTACACATTGACCATAGTCTAGTCTTACAACATAGCAGCAATGACCATAGCCAAGTTCCAAGACACTGCAGCATCAAATACAGGTTGTATAGTGTGTGACACTTAATGCTGTGTTGATTCCATATGGTGATTCCACCTTTCATATCGCTTTGTATGTTATCTGTGTCAAATACTCAGGCCCTGGTTGAATGAGTGTACTCTGTACTGAACTGTCCTCATTAATGCTGATAATTCTGTTTCTTTTTTCTTCAGTTCAGATGCCTACATTTTTATATAAGTGGCATTACTTGTGCAATGTATATGTTTTCGGCACATTGCAATAGGTTTTCTACTTTTGATAAACCTGAAAGGACAACAGTCAACCAAGCTTTCATGGTGGATGCCTGAAACTTGTGAAGGTACTCTGGAGAGAGACGGCAAATGTTCTGCTTAGGGGGAGAGGAATATTTTGGCATGGGAATGGTGAAATACAATCTGTGCCATAGATTTCCTACACATGTAGTTGAAAATAAGTGTATCTCAAGCTGTCTTTGACAGGGCGGTAGCACATAGTACATATGTGTTAGTGTCATTGTCAAAGTCTGAAGTACTGCATTAGTGCAACTTGCAAAAGAAAAGTGGCAGGCAGTTTGCAGTGAAATGACTCATAACACAGTCTGTGTTTTATTTAGAGTAATGCAGTTTCTACCCCCTGTAAGACATTCTGAGCAGAAACTGGCTGTCACCAACTTTCACAGTATCTTGCTGGGCTGGGCAGGAAAAAGGGATAAAACTTGGAAGAAGAAAAATAAGGTAACAGTATTTTATTAGGTTTACAATATTAACTCCTGGCATAACACACTTTGTTTGTTGCTGTGCTGGTGCAGATTTACTGTTTGAGCTGTTTAGCTTATCTAGCTGTTCCAGGAGATGTTATGCAATAGTTATAGTTTTGCAATTGCTGGTGAGCAGTCAGTTTTCCATCCCTTGGTGTTCATGGGTTGTCCTTACAGTGGTGCTGTTAGACCTAGTCAGTTTTTGCCTTCCATGGTATTCATCCTCATTCAACATGTATCATTTATTATCACTTGTAAAAACCTACATATTAGAATTCATTCTCATTGAACAAGGATAATTTATTGTTAATTATATTAACCTATATATTAAAAAAATGTCTTTAGATAATGCTAATATTCAAGTTAGCCTCATTAGGAACATTTGGAATGGTGCTTTTTTTTATATGTCTTTGATTATAGGCCTACACAATTTAGACTCAAGTATGTTTATGTGCATGCGTGTACATATGTGTGTACATGTAGCCTACTTTTCAGCTGTTTATTTTTGTTTTTTTGTTTATTGTAGTTACACAGTAATGATAACTAAATGTCAAAATGAAAAAAATAGAAACTATATTAGTGCACACTGCATACTCAGTGACGTGAGATTGCCATCTGGAGAAATAATAGTGTAGTCATCACTCGGATAAATCGTATTATTAGGATATTAAGACACTGTGACAATTGTTTATCACCATTCAGAATCTGTGATCCTTATAACACAGGCTTTATTTTCACCTTGCCTGATCTGTCCACTTTGTTTTCCTCAAACATGATTGTAAAGATATTCCTGTCTTCTGTGACTCCATTCTCCTGCCTGCCTTTGTTGCATTCCATTGATGTTGTGTGACTTTGGTTCTTTATAAATGAAATCCAGCATTTACATGACAATGGCAAATATTGTTCTTTATATCCACGGTGGGGCTGTCTTTAGCATGACAAATGAAATGTCCAGTTTGGAATGTATTTTGTTACCTCCCCACTTTTTTTTTTAAAACATTACATTTTTCATCATCATTCTTATGCTCTTCACATTTCTGATTTTCTCTTTTGATTCCATTCGTTTCTTCCTTATAGAATTGTTAGGGTGTGTTCCATTGTTTAATTAACCTTTAATTAATGCATTTTGACTAGAATAACCATAGAGCCCTTTGGAGCTGTACTGAAAATTCATCACATTATCATGTAGTAATTATTGTTTTTATTGTTTAGTTTTTGTTTTATAACTTGTAATCTGGGCATTATGAATAGCCAAGCCTCTTTTAATTCATTCCACTTTATATTCCATCTCAGTGCTAACACACATGTGTAGTGAGTGATAGCATTCATGGACACTGGACTCGCTTTCATGATGCAGTCAGCATATTTTCTTGTTCAGGAATTATGTTTTGTCCATCAGTGTAGAAATATGTATAACTCTGTGCTTCTCAGTGCTGTAAACTACATCCATTTACTATTGTCTTATGATTTTTTAACCAAAAATATGATTTAGAAAAGGCGATTCAGATCAAAACTGAGACTACTGCGAGGACTTGTCAAGTAATTATCATTAGGAAGGATAAATGTACTGGCCCCAGTATAAAGTTACAAACTCAAGATTACTTAGTGAAAATTTTCCAAAAATATTTCTCAGTTCAATTGATCTTTCACAGTTCTATAAACCGTGGACTAGGTCAGTCTCTTAATTTCTTCAAGTCAGATTATGGTGATTTCATTTACAGTGGCAGTGATGATATTGATATGGTTTACGGTATGTTCGTGGGAGATTTATTTTAGTTTTGTTTCCAGTTGTTTCTAAAAGATGTGGGTTGTAACTGTCTTGATTGTGTTTAGCTTATAAACAGGCAGTGAAATATGTAAATGGATTCCATGTAAAAAAATTCACAACTTTCCTTTCCTTTTGCATCCATTTCAGCTTGCTATCACCAGCTATGTTCTACAAGATATGTTGTTAATAAAATGTGTTATCTGTGTCTGTGTACAACATTTGACTGAATCATCTTTGGACACCAGCTGTGACCTTTCCTCCTCTCTCTTTAGTTCCTTACCCATCCATGTCCCCCCTCCCCTCACACACACACAGAATTGAACAACAACAACAGAGCTATCTGATTTTGCTTTTCTTATGGTATACATAAAAGTTACAGTTGACTTTTATGTATACATATAGGTGACTATGTGTTATGTGTTGTGAACACTTTGTGCATGTTACATGTTGCCATCCTAAAATCAAGTGCAATTTATTATATAATAAGATTACAAGCAGTGCAAATCATACATCATTTTCAGTCATTTTTTCACCTTGAATGTTAGTCAGCTAAGAGGTACTTTTCTTTTTAAAAGAAGACTTAGGTTGTAGGGTAGTCTGCTTATCTGACAATCAAACCATATGCAGTGTTTTTTGTCCGTGTAATTCAAAATGCAATTTACATATATTTGCATATAAAGTTTACTTCAGAGGCATTGGTTGTACATTTTGCTCCCCTTCCCTTTTTTTTTGTTTTTTTGTACAGACTTTGTACTGTAAAACTTACGCCAAGTGTATTTCGTGTGTCTTCATGTAAATTGTCACAGTAATGTACAGACTGATTATGATTGCTATGGTACATTTGCAAAGCTGTGTGTATGCTTGGTGCTGTGTAGAACTAGTTGTGTAAGTTTGTATGTTTTTGTATGATGCCAGCTCCAGTGAGTCTGTGTTATACTGAATCTTATTCACTGTTTAAAAATGCTTGCTTGTGTAAAATTCAAAGTGTTAGTTAAATTGACTGATGCATTATTCTGTGAATCCGTAGATACCAGTGTGTAAAATTTAATCAATGCTTGTTAAAATTATTTTCAAATGAACCTTCATGCCTACATGGTTTTCAAATTGCAAGAAAATGATTCAGTATTTCTTGAACCACGACAGCATTTTGAGGATTATGTATTCTAAGCTTTTAGGAGCTACCTCAAAGCTGTTCTGTTTGATAAGGCTATTGAAACAATGATATGTTCTGTACTCTTAAAGTCTTCATGAAAATTTTTCATTTTGTTTCCAGAAATATAAATATTATCTCTATACCCCTTTCTTTCATATTGTAAGCAAAAAAAAAGTTTCGTTCCACTCAAAGTATCTAAGAATACTGGTGGAATTGGCACAGAGATTATCCATGTAGTTTGCATGAAGTTCTTCTAATTTACAGGCATCTGAATGGATATAAAGATGTGTGCATGTCTTAAGTTTTAAAATGCATTTCCACTACTTCCTTAACTCGACATTGACAGAGTATATAATAATTATATACATTACTGTTTTAAACTCGGGTTCTGGCTTTGTATGTGTATGTATGCATGTATTTGGTTATACTATATATGCCTATTCCATCTTTTGCACTAGGAACTGGAAATATGTTTTGGGTCACTCAGTCCTGTCTACTGTTGTACCATCATACAAATGTCTGTCTTTTGTCAAATAAAAGGATTTTTTGCCATTTTATGCGTACTCGACACTTAGGTGTGTTTGTAACACTATGATTGTAAGCTCTGCCTGCTGAAGTTAGCTCCTTTTGGATAGGTGAGAAAGTTTTGTTAATTTTGTGGGGGAAGTCTTCGTACTAATGAAAAAGGAGAGAGTTTGTTTTTGGTAGCTGGGGAAAAAGCAACACAGAGGTGAAGGCAACTGTTTTGGGATGGGTGATATGATTTTGCTTGGTGCAAATTTTTGTAGAGGAAAGACTTTATGAGATAACTGCTATTTAATATAGTGTATTGATTTGTTCGCAAGCCTCATCAGTGCATGTACATTAGCCAATACCACTGAAAAAGGGGAGGCAGTTTTTGGTAGAGGGGCGGAAGCAACAGAGACAGTGGAGGACTGTCAGCATTGATTTTGGTAGTAGTGGTGTGGTTTTGGCAGCTCTAATACAGTAGTAGACCATTGGGGTCACTGTTAGTGGAAGAAAAAGTGGTGGTTTGTGTCAAGGATTCCTTGCATAGTCATCTATTGTAATATCTATAATATGTGCCAGTGTGTGGTTTGTAGATCAGTTGTGTGGATAGAGTGTGCTGAGTGTGCACCTAATTCAGACTGGACAACACTTCGTGTCAGACTGTAGGATAATGTCATGTCCACTGTGCAGGGCTTTACCATCTTCAAGTTTCTACTTTAAAATCAGGGATGCATGATTGGCCTAGTAACAAGGGGGGTTGGATTGTAGAAGTGGTGATCCCAGACATGGAATCCCATCTGTGACATCTGACCAACAATATACAGGGGGCACATCTTGCCAGATAAAGCAGTCTGTGACATCTGACCAACAATATACAAGGGGCACATCTTGCCAGTTCTCCTTCCACCAACAGTGACCCCAATAGTCCACTACTGTATTACAGCTGCCAAATTCACACCACTACAACCAAACTCAACAATGACAATCTTCCACTGTCTCTGTTGCTTCTGCCCCTCTACCAAAAAAACTCCCTTCCCTTTTTCAGTGGAATTCACCAAAATGGCAAGCACGTGTACACACTGACATACGCTTGCAAATAAATCAGTGTTTATAATACTAATAGTTAATACACATTAGCATTTACTTCAAGTCTTTCCCCCACAAAATTTTTACACACAAAATCATCTCGTTCTATTAACAAGCTGTATTATCACAGCAGGCAAAATTTTAAGATCAGTGTGTTGTATATTTACTAGTACTTTCCTCACAGATCAAACCAGTAAGTTTTAAAGTAAGTGTATTAAAATAAAAGTTCACAAATGCAGAACACCTGGTCACACACACACACACACACACACACACACACACACACACACACACACACACACACACACACACACAGTCTTAAAGCACAGGTTCACATACAGACATTAAAAGAAAGAAGAAATAAAATCTTGTAAATTATATCTATAGACACAACTGACAGAAACTAACTCTCTCCGACAGCAGTTATTCACATTGAGAAATAATTTATTACTCCAGTAGACTATATTTCAAACACTACAATCCATACACAAAACAACTGTGCTGGAGTTAGTGATTATTCAAAACAGATTCATCACACTCAGACAATTCCATATGTGCTCCACCTTAGCAGTTTGCCAGCAATTATCCGGTAGACTCATAAAGCCTGCACAAAACCCTATGCAAAAGCAATGTCAGCTTGAAAAGGTGGAAACCTCTTTAACATCGACACCACCAGAATAACTGACTGGAGCATTTAGATAGCAAAGTTGGCAGCAAACAGGCCAGATTTTATGTGTGGGCTTGAACTGAACTAAAAACATCAGATCTAGAGACCACAGCTCTAACAAATCTTTTATGTCATTAATTTGTTTCTGCCTTGTTCCTTTGCTTTCTGTCACTTCTTCCAGTGATTTTCTGCCTTGCTGGTTCATTCATCCATAATGAAAGCACTTGAATCACACACACACACACACACACACACACACACATAAATAAATAACCATTAACAAGTAAGAAGTAACACATGGATACAAAATACCACAATACAAATCTTGTTTGGTCAGATACCCGTTACTCCTCTAGCTGTTCATCACTGATCAACCAAGGGCACATGACTGTTGGACTTCTAAACGTGAAACACTAAAAATCAAATGAGGTGTTATTTATACTTTATACTTGGACTCAATGCTGGAGATGCCCGTTTCTTCACTTAACATTTCTTCTCCAGATTACTGGAACATATCTAATTCAAAAAAGTCATAAAACAAAACAGTAACAAACATTAAAAAAAAACATGAAAAGGAATAATCTGCAATTCTGCTTAAAAACACTGAAGAATGGTGAACTATCACTTTATCAGTGGAAAACAACTTCACTGGTACCAAGAAAGCAAAAAATTCATTATCATCTCTTTGACTAGATCATTATTGGGTTATTTCCAGGCACAATCTCTATCTGAACTTGCAGCTTTGAAGTATAGAAAAACAAGTGCCAGCAAGTAACTTCATTATGGCATCTCGTTAAGTTATCAAAGGTTTGAAATAAAGTGTGAATGTTGAGCAAAGGCCCTTTCATACAGCTGAATGGCACTGCTAAATTGAGCATTCATTGTGTTGTGTCAAGACCCAACCAATTTCCATGCTATGACCATCAAGACATTTTGTCAGAGGTCACAAGCTATGGCAGGGACTCGTAAGCCCACGAATGTTTAACACAAAGACACTTAACAAAATGGGGATGTAAATAAGCATGGTATCAAATCCCATTTTAATCCACCAAAATGACAACTGGGATATTTGGCCATACAGAAAAATGATAAAGAAATAAATCTTTGGGCCTTATTGATGGACCCAGTAATTATAGAGAGGTCATCCTTGTCATGAAAGAAGACTGAGTAATCAGCTCTTACTGCTATCCCACTCAGCTCTTACTGCTATCCCACTCACTCTTACTGCTCTCCCACTCACCTCTTACTGCTGTCCCACTCACCTCTTACTGCTATCAGCTCTTACTGCTATCCCACTCACCTCTTACTGCTGTCCCACTCACCTCTTACTGCTATCCCACTCACCTCTTACTGCTATCCCACTCACCTCTTACTGCTATCCCACTCACCTCTTACTGCTATCCCCACTCACCTCTTACTGCTATCCCACTCACCTCTTACTGCTGTCCCAACTCACCTCTTACTGCTATCCCACTCACCTCTTACTGCTGTCCCACTCACCTCTTACTGCTATCCCACTCACCTCTTACTGCTGTCCCACTCACCTCTTACTGCTATCCCACTCACCTCTTACTGCTATCCCACTCACCTCTTACTGCTGTCCCACTCACCTCTTACTGCTATCCCACTCACCTCTTACTGCTGTCCCACTCACCTCTTACTGCTGTCCCACTCACCTCTTACTGCTGTCCCACTCACCTCTTACTGCTGTCCCACTCACCTCTTACTGCTGTCCCACTCACCTCTTACTGCTATCCCACTCAGCTCTTACTGCTGTCCCACTCACTCTTACTGCTGTCCCACTCACCTCTTACTGCTATCCCACTCACCTCTTACTGCTATCCCACTCACCTCTTACTACTATCCCACTCACCTCTTACTGCTATCCCACTCACCTCTTACTGCTGTCCCACTCACCTCTTACTGCTGTCCCACTCACCTCTTGCTGCTATCCCACTCACCTCTTACTGCTATCCCACTCACCTCTTACTGCTGTCCCACTCACCTCTTACTGCTATCCCACTCAGCTCTTACTGCTGTCCCACTCACCTCTTACTGCTATCCCACTCACCTCTTACTGCTATCCCACTCACTCTTACTGCTATCCCACTCACCTCTTACTGCTTCCCATCACCTCTTACTGCTATCCCACTCACCTCTTACTGCTACCCACTCACTCTTACTGCTATCCCACTCAGCTCTTACTGCTATCCCACTCAGCTCTTACTGCTATCCCACTCAGCTCTTACTGCTATCCCACTCACCTCTTACTGCTATCCCACTCACCTCTTACTGCTATCCCACTCACCTCTTACTGCTATCCCACTCACCTCTTACTGCTATCAGCTCTACTGCTATCCCACTCACCTCTTACTGCTATCCCACTCACCTCTTACTGCTATCCCACTCACCTTCTTACTGCTATCCCACCTCACCTCTTACTGCTATCCCACTCAGCTCTTGCTGCTATCCCAGCACAATGTAAAGTTGTGTAAATCATAGGTAATTTCAGTCTACCTAACAGGAGATTAAAAAGTAAATAACACAAATATGAACATCTGAAAAACATACAGTAATCTGATTCATATTATTTCTTCTTTTTCACAATTTAGGTTTTTCATGATCTGCATATCACACATTCTTATTACGATTTTCAGTTTCAATTTTCTCAAGGTTTTAGAGCATGAAATGATTCCATGCATGCGCACCACACTACAAATGCTGTGTAATGGTGTAAAACAGTAATGACAGATGCTACAAGTACAACTAGTGCAAGACTATGCATAAGCCTGCTGTACTGGTGATAACCTGAGATTGCAGCTTACTTTTACAAGTTCTAAGGTGGTACATGAATAAAATAATGACCCATATAAATGAATCTTTGTAATGAATTTGGAAGACAGAACATTCCCATCCTTGGATAGACCAGGCATCACAAATAATAATATAGATAATGATGGTGATCACATCAAAACTCAAGTTTAAATTTGAATGCAACCATATTACAATACAACAAATTACACATACGTACATTACTAAACTGTAAAATCATGTAAATAATGACAACACTGATGATAACCATTTTTTTTAAAATCTGGATGCTACTGTGTCGCAACAAAACACATAAACTGTGTGTTATCTTGGCCAAAAACATAATTAACTCTGGACTCCAGCACCCTATCCACCAATTGCAATAATCCTTTGACTCCCTCACCCTATTCACCAGCTTCCTGCAGGAAGCTGATGGTTGGGATGATGGAATCGAAGGATTAAGTTTTTGTTTAGCTAGCATGGCTAACAATGAAGGATGCTGGTGGACAGGGTGCAAGAGTCAAAGGGTTAATACAAGACTGATGGCAGCTGCCATGAATTAGACAGAGTACGCAGTCATACGCTCTGAAGCTACGCTTACAAGTTACATTGCTATACTTAGAACAAGGTGGGAAGTAGCAGTCTGCATGTGTGGTCCCAATTTATTTTCTATTTCCTTGTATTTTTGTATTTTATGATTTTTTGCTTGTTTTTTTTTTGTTTTGTTTGTTGTTGTTCACAATGGGATTAACTTTGTCTCCTCTCCACAGACTGAACAGATCGCCATATCCAGAACCACTCTTTGTGCATGTGTATGACTGTATGTTACACAACCAAAACAGGACTTGTCACAATGGACTAGTGGACCACCATGTTAGTTTAGTGAACATCTCATGCTGAATACCCACTGACACTGACGTGACTAATGTCACTTGTGGGAGCGTCATGCCAAACATCCACTGACACAAGTGTCACCTTGATGGGATGTCATGCCAAGCATCACTGACATAAGTGTCACCCTTGATGGGAGCGTCATGCCAAACATCCACTGACATAAGTGTCACCTTGATGAAGCGTCAGCAACTCACTGCCAAGTGTCACCTTGATGGCAGCGTCATGCCAAACATCCACTGACATAAGTGTCACCCTGATGGGGACGTCATGCAAACATCCACACAACATTCACTGGCATAAGTGTCAACCTTGATGGGGGTTTTATGCCAAACACCCACTGACATAAGCGTCACCCTTGATGGGACGTCATGGGGAACACTAATACCTAGAACCAGGCTGTCCTTCCACCTGTGTGCCACTAAAACTGGGCTATGATGTATTGCACAATCAACACATCAACAAACTTTCCCAGATAGTTATCACAACAAATAATGAAATTCTCCATCACACAACTTATGTGAGGTATTCACATAAAACTAACTATGCTATGCACTTGTACATACCTGAGCAAATTAAAACTATAAATTATACAAGAAGAGCTTAATCAGTTGTGATCATTCATCTGCTATACAAACAGTGATTGAAAAAGCCAGATATAAGGCAGGTATTTAATACAATGAAGGAAATCAGAGTGTCTGAAAAATGTGTACACGTGTATGATATGCATGCATACTTCAGTGCATGTGCATGGTGTGTGCTTGTGAGTCGAGTGTGTATGGTCAAGGGACAGAGAGTGTGCTGCATGTGTATGCATGTGAATGCAAATTGTATACATGTGTGACTGTGTACACATGTATGATCTGTTAATTTAAAGGCATATTCTGGGTTCCTTAGCCACTCTTCTGTCCAGTTCAAGCTGATTGAACACATTGCACCAAAGCCTGCTCTCTCTCTTTTTCTGAAACCAGTCTTGCACCCTGCCCTCCACTTTACTGAGGAATTGTTCAGGCACGCTGAAGGAATAGACAACATGTTCCTTTAATCATGGTCGTGCTGTTGTGGCAACTTGCCTTTCACAACAAAGTTTACAAGTGGAACCATCGACAGACAGTTTTCCTCAGTATCCAGACTCATGTCATAGTAATAGACAACAGGGTAGCCCAGGAACAAACCAAACAGAGTGGATGGGTTAGCACATTGGTCACGTTCTTCCCCTATTGCAAGATGTATATCTGACCTTGTTCGTCCGCTATCCAAATCTTCCATCTTCTCCAAAATACTATTGAAGCTGTCCTTTGTCTTCTGCAGAAAACATCTGGAGTCTGATTCAGAGAAAAACTGAGGACACGATAGATTTCCTGACACATCTACAAAAAGATCACAAAATTCTGAGAGATGAAGAAAACTTGCTGGATTAACAATTAAGAGGTCCATCTCAATGGTCACCACTTTTAAGTGACTGGTCAACAGACCAGTCTGTTTGGAAGCTCGGAGCAAATTGTTAACACAGGCCACATCTGGGGTGTTGAAGTCACATAGTAGTGCCGGCTTGAGACCGCAGTCCACGCACAGAAGGTCCAGCATGATCTGCCGTCTTCTCTTGCTGGAAACTCTCCCCCAATGTTTTTGTATAAGATGTTTCCACTGGTTCACTGCTGATACATCCATGTCCATGGTGTTTCTTCCTAGAATTTTCTCCTTTGAATAACCTGATGATCAAGCCATGCTAAAGCTCTCTTGTTTCAGTTTTTCCTTATCCAGTCATGTCCAATGAAATATTTTTGCTCAACTGGTTCAATATGAATGTATCCATTTTGTATGTTGCTGAGGGACTCCACATGGCCAGGGTTGTTTTCCACTGGAGTGCTCCCCTCTGAAATCTGTCATATGTTACTGTTCATTCACATCGGTGCTCAGTTTATCTCAATGAAGACAGAACACACATTTTCAATCTGACTTGTGTACCGAGAGTCCCTCCATTCTGCATGTAGTTCAAGGACTCAAGACTGTTCCTTATCACTATCCAGCAGCTCCAATCAGTCACATTTTTTTAAGATAATTAAATCATGCTTCATATTTCTTATTCCAGTAAAGATCAATTAGGCATCTTAACTTTCACTGAGACTAATCTACTGTAAGTGTATCCATTTTGCACGGTGTTGAAGAACTGCAAGATTACTCTTCACTGCATTTCATCTCTCAGTCACATCATACAGATGACTTAAGATTGTTAACGTACTCTCCATTCAGTTTTTTAAATCCAATGATCAGACACTTCCACTCCACTCGAACTGGTCCACTGTGGGCATGTGACTGGTCCACTGTGGGCATGTCTGTACTGGGTGTTGAAAGTTGTTCCTGGCTTTATTTCCTCTTCTCTGAAATCAAATCATAAAAACGAAATGAATTAACTATCAAGTATCATACTGTCCCTCATCCCAATTTAAAAATATTTTTTTTAAAGAGGGGGATTCAATCTTTCTCTTATTTACACATAAACAAGCACATGTATACAGTACACACACAGAGACTACAGTTATTGTTATTTCTGTTTAAAGCACAGCCAACTGCATAAGCCATAAGGCCATATCAGGGTTATAACCATGTAAAAACATACACAATACTTCAACAGATAAAAAAAAAAAAGGAAAAGAAAACTAAGTACATCTTTTAATGCATTCGCACACATAGTAATAGATGCCCCTGGTACTGACCCACTTCATACAACTTATCACACAGGGGATTTAAAAAAACATACCTGAACATAAATTTAAACATAAATAAGGACACTAAAGCATATAAAAAAAAAGACGCCTAACCTAAATGACCTGAAACTGCTTACCCAAATTATCAATCCTAAGAGAAGGTACGTGAGACTTTATCAAACACATACAGTATGTGTTGATACAGGTGAATGGACCAGAAAGGAGAAAATGATATGAAGAAGTGTCAGAAAGCAAAAGAACAAGGCAGAAACAAAGAGAGTGCCTGAAAAGAGGTAATTTCTAGCACAGAATTTCCAGAAGGTTGGGATACTATTTATGCTGAAAGAGCTCCCAGCATCCCCACAGGGAAAGCACACAGAGACACACAAAGTACACACTATAAATACAAGTATACATAGCCATGTGGATGATGATAACAACAAAGAATATAATAATAATAAAAAAAAAAAAAGATAAATCCATTTAAGTCAAAGAATGCTTGTTGTGCTTATGAATACACACTGACAGATATTCTCTGGCACACACACAAACACACAGGCATACAAATACACCAAGGCTCCCAATAACACAAAAATGAGCATCCATCATTCCATGATACCAACAGTTGAACCAATGGATCTGTCAGCTCTTTCTCTCTTGACTTGCCTGTTCTGCAGGTCTTACACAATTGTCATAAAACGCGCTGTCACTTCTAATCTGTTCTATCAACTGGTCATGTCCTACTGTGCAATAATTCATGTTTTTACACATATTGATTGAATTTGACAAGAAAATTACTAGATATTGGCTATAATAAGTATAGGCTATTTATCATTCTCATCATTTATTTGGTTTTTGGCTTTTTAACTGGGAGAGGTGCTTTTAATACATTAATTGTACCTTGCATGTGAATACAGTGGAAACCATTTATAACAGGACCGGTTATAACAGGAATCCAGATATAACAGGGCTTTTTTCAATCCCCATTTTTTCTTCCTCTTTGTCTCTATTAAAACTTATCGGCAATAACAGGGAGACAAGAGGGCTCGATCGGTTATAGCAGGGATGCCGAGACGGGCTCTGCAGCAGAAAGGCCTAGGCCTAGACTCAGCACGCCACGCAGTAGGCCTAGATCTAGATCTAGGCTAGCCTTGGTATACTGTTTACTGTACACTGAAAGAACGCTTCGCAATGCGAGCGTGATGTGCGCGCAAGCGTGTAGGCCTGAGGCCACTGAGTCAGTAACTGACTGCGCCATCATTCAGTTTGTAAGCTTACTGCACACTTACACCAGACCAGATCTAGGCCTAGATCTACTGTTTATCTTTCTATTTTCTTAGCTTTCTTGCTGATTCTGATTCTCATTGCTATTGCTCATAATGGCCACCGCTGACAACAAACGTAAAAGAAAATGCCTTTCAATTGAGAAGAAATATGAGATCATCCAGGCTGTCGAGAAAAAGCAAGCATTTCCCTTGATATCTGATATAACAGGGATCTGATATAACAGGGATTTTGATTTGGTCCCATCATCCCTGTTATATCAGGTTTCCACTGTACATGTACACTAAAGATACTGAATAGCACATATATATATATATATGTATACATATACAAAATTTACTTAAGTGGTACTTATGAAGAAGACACTTGCATTTTATAGTCATTAGAAAAAAAAAATCTTTTTCAGGACAAGAGCCCACCAGCCAAAAGACAAAAGACAGACCGCGCAGCATTAGACTGCAATACATGAGTGGCTGAGTAGTACACTCAAGTCTGAGAGTGTGATGGGAATTTACTTTCATCCAGCATTATGCATTAAAACATTCATCACCTTTCATATTGTCAGTCTTGATGGGTTTTTTGTTTTGTTTTTGTTTTTGTTTTGTTTTTAGATTGATAAAACATCTGTTGGTAAATTACTGTTACCCCACAACTTTGGCTCTCATGCATATGTACACACATGCACACACACACACAAATATATTTTGTTGTTTGTAAGTTTTTTGTTTGTTACTCAATATATTGAAGGTATTAATTAGCAATTAATCTATAAATAGTATAATCTGTTAATAAAGACGTAATTTTTATGTCACCAGGAAACTGGAGACAAGACTTATCAGTTCAATATTCCAACAATTTTCATACCACCAGCTCAGGATTTCAAATTTGTATTTTAAGTAACTAAGCTTAATGAATACCCCTACAATACACACACACACACACACACACACACACACACACACACACACACACACACACACACACACACACGTACACGTAAACCTAAACTTAAAGTCAAATTATAGGCTACATAAATACACAGGTTGACACTTTTAAGGATGGTTGTTCATGAAAAAACATAAGTAACAAATGATTACATTATGAAAGAGCTTGATGATATTGAATAACTGTTGTGATTTATCAGGATAATTACCTTGAGACTTTGCCGAACAATTCTCAAGTCAGAAATTTGATTGTTCTGGAAGCTGTAAGGATCATTTTAGGAATCTCAGTTAATTTTCGTTTTAGCCAGTTGAGGTAATTAACGATTAGGCCTAGAGCAAGGGTCCAGCGACTTATATGATGGTCTAAGTCATCTTAGGTAAACAAAGACCTTTCTACTGATATTTTTAGTTTTTTTCAATCGGTTCAGCCGTCCCAAAGTTAGGGTGCTTTTTGGTAAGAAACAGCACACATGTGTCGGATGTGACATGCGGTCACACTCACAGAAGGCCTACTTGCTTTGTTTTCCAATGAAGGAAAATCGAAACTTTCGTCACTGGCAACCGATCAAAGTACATTTCATACCATTTTAAAAAGTTTTTTTTCTGTTTGTTTGTTTTTTCACTTCTTAATGATAAAAGTAATTACATACTTACAGAAATATTTGATTTTTTTTTAACATATCGGTCTATAATAATAATAACCGTATGTCACAATCGGCGATTACGCGTGCGCGAAAACTACAGCGGAAGATTGTGACCAGGAAACTTGAGTTTTTTTTCAGTGAAATATTCAAACAATTTTCATGTCTATTTTTAAGGGGTTTTATACTACCATCACAGGCTCTCAATTTTTTATTTTGATTAATCAATATAAATATATTTACATCACATATATCTATACACACATGTATATGATATATAATGATATACATAGGCCTACATATCTCATAATTATAAACATCTGTATATAAAAACCAAGAGGTATTTAATAAATACACAGGTTGACAACTTCTTAAAGGCGGTTGTTCATGAAAAACTGTAATTAATTGATTATTACATAAAGATTCAGCCTAATGGCATTGAATAACTGTTGTAATTTATCATTATAATTATCTTGAGGCTTTACTCAACAATTTTCAAGTAAGAAATTTGATGATTTTGGAAACTGTAAAGATTTTAGGAATCTCAATTAATTTTCGCTTTAGCCAGTTGAGGCAATTAATGAATTAATTCCTAATTAATGCAAAAACCCAGAGATTCATGAAAGTCGTAATCATCTTGGCTAAACAAAGACCTTTCTATGGATACTTGATTTTTTTCAATCGGTTCAGTCGTTCCAAAGTTATGGTGCTTTTTGTGATGAAACGGCACATACGCGGTCACAGTTTTTGCTATGTAATCCATTGAAGGAAAACGTCGAAAATTTAATCATTAAAAAAATCGTAACTTTCGTCACAGACAATCAATCAAAGAACTTTTTATACCATTTTAATGTTCTTTTTTTGCTCTTTTCAATGATGGTAATTACATATTTATTAAAAATGTTTGAAATTTTTTGTAACATACCTATATAATAATAACGTCAAGCCGTGACAGGACATTGTTGCTGGCACATTTAATTGCCCCGGCCGAGAGAAAACAACGATGACAGCATGCGATATTAAAACAAAAGCCCAATGGCAATAAACGTTTGGTTACTTACAATTCTTTACATTTTTTTCTTTTTAAAGAAGAAAGAACCCTCCACTTTCAAGCAGCTGATTTTAAGACGCCATTTTGAATGGATGCCAAGGGAAGGTAAGCTGAATAATCAAATAGGGAAGATTGTACGGTATTTTCCCTTGGACCTTAATTCAATGGTCACTCAACAAAAAGTAGGCCGTATTTATGGCTTCGTCTGCCCGATCAGAGAATGGATGTTCCAGTAGAGAACTCAAGTTGGATGCGGAACAGGCCGACTGTAAAACTTACGAAAGCAGAACACAAAATTGTGTCAAAGACATCTTACACACACACACACACACACACACACACACACACACACACACACACACACACACACACACACACACACAAACACAAACACACACACACACACACACACACACACACACACACAAACACACACACACACACACACACACACACACACACACACACACACACACACACACACACACACACAAACACAAACACACCTAAAATTGCTTCTGCACATCACATTTCCTTAGAGCCAAAAATGCAGTTAATACATGTACTCAATTATCAGTCCTAAAAGAAAGCATGTAAGGCTGTATAGAACGCACACAGATGATTGGACCAGCAAGGCAGAAGATTATAGGAAGAGGTGATAAGAGAGCAAAGGAGAAAGTCATAAACAAAAGAGAGTGAGAGAGAAAAAAAAGACAATTCTAGCAAAGAATTTCTAGAAGATTGGATTACCATTTATACTGAAAGTGTGCCTGGCATCCCCACGGGGGATTTGATGATAGGCAGACTTTACTGTCTTACTGGAAGTTATTATTCAATGGACTCTTATGGAGGGCCGTGATCGTAAACACTATGTGGCTTGGCACATGGTGATAATGATAATAATCATCATCATGGAACTACACAAACCAAACTAAAACACTGTTACATTTAACTTACGACCCCCCAGGAGTGATGACGAGATATGCATATTATAACAATCTTGTAGTTGTGGACTTTGAAATTATACTTCGGTATTCACGAGTCTGATTCAAGGCACAACAAAAGAAATGAAAATTATTGTGTGCACTTTCATCTGCATTGGTGACGTTGTAATTTACACAAATGATATAACCATTATGATAATAGGTTTGTTTATATTACTACTACTTCTACTTCTATTACCACTACTACTACTATTACTACTACTATTACCGCTACCACCACCACTACTACTACTACCACTACTAATTACAGTAACAAAAATATTAACAATAAAATAAGATGATAAATCTTGATGTAAGAATCAAATCAAAAGAACGATTGAGACACCCGTATGCGTACAGTGACCGGCAAAATTAAAAAAACAAAACAAACAAAACAAAAAAAACAAAAAACAAATAATGAACAGAAAATTTTCAATTTGAAATTTTAGCTGCTGAGAAGACAAGGCAGATTTTGTGTTTCTCAGTCACTGTAACCTTGAAAATGCATAATATGATATGATGCGAGGACAATAATTGGCTGTCACAACAGTGAAAACATAATTCAAATATTCCGAGAAATTCCTGAAAAAAATTGTTGTTCACATATGTTCCAGAGAAGCGTTATTTCAAACACGTGTTTGGCATGTGGACCTTGTCTTTATGCCATGACGTTTGAACTTATGCATTTGCGATATCTCAATGGCAGGCCACATCTTTGGCCCAGATCTGGTAAAGATACATCCATAAAAAGCTGAATAAAAATCTTGCCAACACATTTTCAGAGTACAACCTGCTGGAAAAAAAAAGGAAGTCTAGGGGGGGGGGTCTGGAGGCATGGTCCTACGTTAAAAAAATATTAAAGGATTAAAATCTTTGCAATCTGGTGAATTAATAGGCATCAAATATAACATTTACCGTGCACAAAAAAGTATTTTCTGCACTATTTGATTTCTCTATACCATCATCACGCGCCCTGCCGCATGATGTTGGCGATCATGGCCTTCCATACGAATCTATCGTTGTCGCTGCAAGTACATCTCCCACACCCTCTCTGTCCTCAGCCACCCTGCAAGTCCGTCCAGTATTTCTCCCCTGAGTCCCCCTTGTGTTCTCTTTCCTTCAAGCTTTCCTGTTGTGACTAGGTGCTCTTTCTCTTTCCTCATAAAATGTTCTACAAATGTTGCTTGTCTTTTCCCAATCTTCTTTATTAATGATCTTCTTGTGTCTGCCGCCTTCATGACTGTCTCGTTTGTTTTCTTTGCTGTCCACGGAACTTTTAACATTCTTCTTAGAAACCACATTTCAGTTGCTTCTGCTGCTCTAACTTCATCTTTCATTATGGGTGGTACTTCAATGTTCTTTCTTATAATGTGTTCTTCGTTTCTGTCTTCGTTAAAAAGGTATTTAATGTACTCTCCCCATCTATCTAATATTTTGTCTTTTTCCATGATAAGCGTGCCATCTTCCGATTTTAAGCAACCAGTTGATGTGCATGTCTTTTTCCTGTGGCCAATTTCTTCAATGTTTCTGTACATACCTTGAGGATCAGTTTTGTGTTGGTCTTCTATTTTTTGTTCTTTGTTTCCAGCCAAGCTTCCTTAGCTTCATTGCACCTATTCCTGATTTCTTTGTTTATCTTTTCGTATTCTTCCTCTTTTCCCTTCCTCTGTTCTTCCATCAAGCCGATAGTTTCTTTTGTCATCCAGTTCTTTCTGGCTTTTCTTTCAACTCTAGGGATTTCTTCACAAGCTTCATTTATCGAGTTTTTTCAACTTTGTCCATTGTTCCTCGCTGTCACCAACGTCTTCCAGAGCACTGAATTTGCTTTGAACATGTGTGTTAATTTTTTCACGAGTCGCTTCAACTGTCTTTTTAAGAGTCCAAGATTTAGTTTGATGTTACTTTCGGACTGGTTTTCTGTCGTTGTTTTTTCCCCTTTAGTTTCAGCCTAAATTTTCCCATTACAGGATTGTGGTCACTGTTGTAGTCTGCGCCTGGTAGTGTTTTTGCAATCAGTAAAGAATTTCAAAATCTTTCATTTATGAGGATGTAATCAATTTGATTTTTTTGTGCTATATCCTGGACTCATCCATGTCCATTTTCCTCTGTTAGGCTGCTCAAACCAGGTGTTTCCTACTAAGAACTCATTTATCTGAGCCCATTCAACAAGTTTCTCTTCCCTTACATTTTGTGTGCCATGGCCATGAGGTCCAACTATGTCCTCCACCCTTTCCTTTCCACTCTCTTTATATGCACACATTACATTACAAATTATACTCATTACACTTACTCAAATCTGAAAAAGAAGTTGGAAATGGATTTTACAAGGAAAGGGCCCATGCAGTCTGAGGAAACTGGTTCTTTCTGCTGCAGAAATCCATAGATCCAAGAGAATTCCCACCCCTGAACTTTTTGTTAGACTCACACTCTTCCCTTTCTGGTATATGTGTATATATAGGCATATATATATATATATATATATATATATATATATATATATATATATGTATGCTGATATATATATATATTTTTTTGTCTGCATGATCAGGTCACATTTTGCAGTTTCTGCTGACTGCCATACACTCAGAGGAGTCGTAATTGGCCATGTGTTCCGTTTGAAAGAAGTAACACCGCTGTAATATAATTACGCTTACCTGTCTAGTTCCCTTAACCGCAGGGGCAGCTTTGTGAAGACACCATTTTAACTTGTTTATAATCACACACCTTTTCATTTTCTGACAAATGCACTAAAGTAGATTACGACAGGCAAAACATTAGAAAATGGATGTTCTGGTTAGTCTAAACATACATCTCTCTCTCTGTCTGTCTCTGAGGATAGAGAATGAAAAGAATAGCCCCCCCCCCCTCTCTCTCTCACACACTCATGCATAGACATAGCATGTTAGACATAGCATGGTCAAGCCATAGGATTTTTCTTCCTTTTATGTCATATAGATCACGCAGATGATGATAAAAATGAAGATGACCTCGTAAATAACCCAGCTTGGCATAAATTTGATGAAGATCCACCCAGAACAGCTGACAAAGTCTACCTGCGATTCTGGGTGTCAAAGCAAACAACTCAGGCATGCTGATGGTGGTCCAGTTCACGGTTTGCCACCTTGCAGTGGGCAGGAGAGACTTATGCATCTCACTCTTCGGCACCTGGCGAGGGTTGAGGGTGCACCAGGCTAGGGTCTGTATGAGGGAGAGAAGACAGTGCAGATCGACAGATCGTAAGACACGAAGCAAATCATCCCAGGACGAAAACCACAGTGGATCGATTAGTGCTCCAGTCCACTCTCCTTCCGTCCAGACCCAGAGCGGTGCAGAGCAGCAACCCAGGACCAGGGACAAGGAAGCCGAGAATCGTGGCCCGTGCCAATGAGAAGCAAAGTACAAGTACTGAACAGACCCAGAGCGTGCAGAGCAGCAAACCCAGGAACCAGGACAAGGAAGCCGAGAATACTGTGGCCCGCTGCCAATGAAAGGCAAAGTACAAGGTACTGGAACAGACCCAGAGCGGTGCAGAGCAGCAAACCAGAACCAGGGACAAGGAAGCCGAGAATACTGTGCCCGCTGCCAATGAGAAGGCAAAGTACATGGTAATGGAAGATAACGTCAGGAAGAAACTGAAAGAAGCCAAGAAGAATTCCAGCGGAGGCGAAGCCAAAGAGATGTTGGGCGTGTTTGCAAACATTATCTACGAGTCGGCGATGGAAGAATTTGGTAGCGGCGAGGTAGAGAAGAAAACACCTTTGCAGAAAGGGGGATTGAGTAGAAGGCAGAGAGTGCTAGCACAACTGAGAAAACAGAAACGTGATTTGCAGAAGCAGAGAAAAAATGCACCACCAGAAGAACAAGAAGGCCTGAGAATCATGTTTGAAGACCTTAAAAAAAAGAGCAGAGACCTCCAGAGGCAAGAAAGAAGACGCACCAGAAGAAAAGAGAGCAGAAGAGCACGTGAGGAATTTATGAAGAATCCATATGGAGCAGCTAAGAAGTTGTTCATGGAGGCACGGAGCGGGAAGTTGAAGTGTACGAAAGAAGAGCTAGACACTCATGTTAAGCAGACGTACAGCGATCCAAAAAGGGATGAGCCGCTGCCAGACATGAAAGGCCTGAAGCATCCGACTGCCCCTGGTGTGAGCTTCCAGCTTGGTCCGATCAGAGAAAAAGAAGTGGACGAGTTTGTCAGAAAAGCAAGAGCCAAAAGTGCACCTGGAGGAGATGGCGTGTCCTACAAGGTTTTCAAGTATAGCGACGAGTTGAGGCACACCCTTTTTGAGATGCTGAGAGCTTTGTGGGAAGACAAGGAGCTTGCTGAAGGTTGGTGCAGAGCAGAAGGAGTGTACCTACCAAAGGAACAGAATGCAGAGATTATAGGGCAGTTCCGACCCATCTCCATCATCAATGTGGCGTGCAAGATCTTCATGGGAATACTTGCGAAGAGGACTGTGGCATATCTGCAAAGCAACGGCTATGTGGATGAGAGCGTGCAGAAAGCTGGGATACCAGGGATCCCAGGATGCATTGAACACTCTTTTACGATCTGGGATGCAATCCAGGAGGCCAAGAAAACCAAAGGAAGCCTAAGTGTGGTTTGGTTGGATCTGGCGAATGCCTACGGATCCGTTCCCCATGAACTGCTGATGAAAGCAATGGACTTCTTTTACATCCCGCACGAGGTGCAAGGCATCATGAAAGAATACTACGGTAACTTCCAGATGCGATTCTCGACCAAAGACTTCATAACTGAGTGGCACCGATTGGAGATTGGGATCGCAGCCGGCTGCACATATCTGTCATCTGGTTCATCTTGGTGATGGAGATGCTACTGAGATCTGCAGACTGCGCTGAGGAAAAAGCAAAGGTGAGATCACCAAAGAAAGCCTTCATGGATGACGTGACCTTGCTGACAAGAGATACGGACACAATGCAGGGTGTTTTGACTCGGCTGGATGAGCTGATCACTTGGTCCAGGATGAACTTTAAAGCCAAGAAATCTAGAAGCCTGACTATTCACAAAGGGAAGCAGAAGCAACAGAGGTTTACAATCGCAGGGGAACAGATGCCTACAGTAAAAGAGCAACCTGTGAAAAGTTTGGGACGGTGGTATGCAGGAACCCAGTCAGACAGGAGTCGGGGTGTGGAAATCATGAAGCAGGCTAAAGATGGGCTGAAAGCGATTGACCAAACAAAACTGCCAGGAAAGTATAAGATATGGTGTTTACAGTTTGCCCTCTACCCTCGACTGGCATGGCCGCTGATGACGTACGAAGTCGCCGTGTCGAGAGTTGAGATGATCGAGAAAACATGTAACACCTACATCAGGAAGTGGCTGGGGCTGCCTCGCACAACCAACACATCAGCCCTGTACAGGCAGAAGGGAGCGCTCCAGCTACCCCTCGCATCCATCGTGGAGATCTACAAGGCAGGAAAGATCAGGACTGTGATGATGCTGAGGGAGTCCAGGGATCAAAAAGTCAGCGACGACCCCCAGAAGTCAGAACAGCGAGAAAATGGAATGCGGAGGATGCAGCTGACGAGATCATCTCTTCGTGGAACATGGCGACATTGTAGGTCCAGCACAGACGGGCAGGTTGGGACTTGGCAACGGCGACTTCAGACCTTTTAGGAAGATGTCCCAACGAGACAGAAGAGCAGCGGCAGCAGGGTCAGTGCGAAAGAATGAGGCTGAAAGGCGAGAAGTTCACCTCATCCAGTGTGCTCAACAAGGGCGGGTGACCGGTGGGAGGAGCATGTAGTGGAAAGAAAGATTGGATGGAGTGAGATCTGGGAGTGGAACACATCGAGGTTAAGCTTTCTTCTCCGGTCCACCTATGATGTTCTGCCTTCACCAGTGAACTTAGTCAGATGGAAGGTCCAGGAAGATGACAAGTGCAGGTGCGGCAAACTAGGAACCATGAAGCATATCCTCTCAAACTGCCACCTGGCCCTGAATAGATACACCTGGAGACACAATGAAGTGCTCAGGGTGTTTACCAAGATGGCGAAGGAGCAGGTGGAGGAGGGAAAATACGCTCTTAAGCCGCAGAAACAAGGACTGGGCAAGATCATGTTTGTACCACAAGGAAGCAAGGTTCCTGATGGAAAGAAGGCAAGCGAGGCCACGGATGGCCAGTGTGGTGGTCTGTGGGAGGTAGCCGCAGACCTTGAGGGCTGCGAGAGATTCTTCCCCATCCCAACAACGAAGAAGCCAGACCTGGTAGTATGGAGCAAGGAAGAGAGAGAGGTGCACCTTGTGGAGCTGACGGTGCCCCACGAAGACAATATCAGGGCTGCACACGAGCGGAAGGAGAATCGCTACGAGGCTCTTGTCGATGAATGCGAGGAGGCGGGATGGAAAGCAACGCACTTCCCAGTCGAAGTCGGCTGCAGAGGTTACATCGCAAATAGCGTCAGAAAGTGGATGAAAGTGGCTGGACTTGGTCCGAAGAAAGTGAAAACCATGACAAAAGCTCTACAGAAGACCGTAGAGAAAGCAAGTCATTGGATCTGGTTGAAGAGAGAGGATACCTCCTGGAGCGAGTCCTGACGGTTGATGGCAAAGGCATACAGTCGAACTGGCAGGGAGACCTCACATCGGTGAGGGGCTCGGTGCGTCATTGAAGCTGTAGAGAGGAAGAGCCCGAAACAGCGACGCATTCTCTCCTGATGATCTCCACGCCAGAGTCCGGCCCTCGGAGCTTTCGACTGTTAGCAGTGTAAGCTGTTTTCAATGATTTGCTTGTTAGTGGTCAATTACGCCACCTTGCAGTGGCCAGGTGAGATTTATACATCTCAATCTTTGCTTGTTAGTGGCCAATTGACTCAAGCAGGCAAACCCTCTTTCTGTCCCTGTCTGACGTTCCCTGATGTCCATGCTGAGACTGACGTTCATGGTTTCTGTACTGTGCACAGGAAAAGTGACAGTAAATACTCGAACATTTTATTGATGTATGGAGTGGCTCATATTATAAAATGTCCTTTTCTTCTGTTTTTTGTTTTGTTTATGTACATCTCTACATGCACCACACAATAGGCCTGCTTACATATAATCGCACATAAAACAACCAGAACTTCAAACAAATTGATGGTAGGATTTAGTGATGGAGAAAATTTGACTGTGTGCACGTGCATGTGTATGTGCATGTATGTGTGTGTGAGAGAAAGCGGGGGGGGGGGGCTATTCTTTTCATCCTCTGTCCTTGCAGAGAGAGAGAGAGAGAGAGAGAGAGAGAGAGAGAGAGAGAGAGAGAGAGAGAGAGAGAGAGAGGTATTGTTTTCATTTTCTGTTTTCATGTTCTTCTTCCATCTCTTACCCACTGGACGAGGCGGCAGGGAAGTTTTTAGTCCCGTTTTTATTATCCATTGTTTGGTGTCTGTGATTTGTCTGTGACCGTGCGTTCGCGCTTGACAAAGGCTAGTTGGCCGAAAATTTGCGCTTGTTTTGTTTTGTGTTGTCTTGTTGGAGATGCGCTTACATTGATTTTCTTGTTCTTCTGGTTTGTTCTTCCTTTGTTTTTACTTACTTTCTCTCTACCTGTGCACCTGCCATTTCTTCTTCTCCACAATTACTTTGCTTTTTCTTTCATCCAATTTAATCTGACCACTTACACCATCTTCTCCACAATATTTACTTTTTTGCTTTTTCTTTCATCTCCCATACTTTGTAATTAACTGACCACTTACACCATCTTCTCCACAATTACTTTGCTTTTTCTTTCATCCAATTTAATCTGACCACTTACACCATCTTCTCCACAATTACTTTGCTTTTTCTTTCATCCAATTTAATCTGACCACTTACACCATCCCATTCTTCATCATTCTCCACAATTTACTCTTTGCTTTTTCTCCTTTATTCATTCCCATACTTTATCAATTTATCTGACCACTTACACCATCTTGGGTGTCGCAGAGAGATAGAACTGACAGTGTGCACTGAGCTGTAAGGGCCTAAAGAAATCAGAAGTCTCCTTTATGCTGTTCATCCTGGCCTATCAAACTTGCCCTCCGTTTGAAATCCACACATCTTTCTGTTGTGTGCTTGTTGAGTTAGATGGTTGTTTTGCAGTTTGGTCAGATGAACAAATTACTGATGAATATGATGGCAAATCAATGTTATTCTCACCACTTCTCTGCTATTGATAGTTTCAGATTATAACAAGTTTGGCCTTATTGACAGCTGTCCTCAAACAATGCATTTCACATGTAGAATTCTGTGATCTTGGGGATGAATCAGGGCCCAGGTCTGGCACTGGTATATCAGAATATCAGAGTGGTGATGAGAATGAAAATGATAGCTTAGCTTTTGTTTCAGTGGCAAAGTTGGGATGTTTCAGGAGCGGCTAAATTGATAGCCAGCACCATTTGCTTTCTGGATACTAGTTTAGATTTCTCTGTCGAGTCTTCTGGCTTCTATGACAATGGTTCAAAGACATTTAATTCACTCTTCAGTTTCAGTTTCCTGCAATCGATGATGATGCTTAACTTAACTTATGTTCTGGTGATTTTCATCGTTTAAATTTTAATGATGTTGATTTTCATGTCATACTTTTCACAAGATCTTTTTTGTGTGTTAATCTCCGATTGTCTGCAAACATCTCCTTCAAACAGTCTGAGTCTGGATTTGCTTTCTCTCGTAATGTTGTCCATATAAACTTTAAGCAACAGTCACGATATGACAGTGTCAGTCTACATGTGACATCAAACCAGTCAGTGAGTTCTTCTGGTGTACGGGCTGCACAATGAATATTGCTTGTATAGACGGCTCTCACATCGTCTAAAAGCTGGCCTTTGACGTTGTACAGCTGTAGCACTTTCTGTAGCCTGTCTATATTTACTCTGTCAAATGCTTTTTCCTGGTCTACAAAGGAAGGCTCAATTCTTTATCAAGCTCGATTTTTCTTAACACAGCAGTTTTAACAGCAAAAATATCATACGTTCACCTTTTCTTTCCTGAAACCCATCCATACCTCACTCAACAAGGGTTTCACCTTGTATCCAATTGTTCTTCCAGAATTTTGGTATAGGCTACATTTTGCATACATGGCTCAAGAGTGATATGACACAGTGTCTATTCCTGCCTTTTTTCCTGATGGGAAACATTACTGCTCATTGCCAATCTTCTGGGACTTTTCTCTCTCTCCACACACTTTCTGAATGTTGCTGTCAACCAAGTAATCCCCATGCCCCCACAAACTAATATGGCTTTCGTTGTTGTTCCATCTATTCCTGCGGCTATATTTTCGGGCTTACTTATAATGCCTTCTGAATTTCTGATCTCAAATAGAGTAAACATAGGTACCTTTTCTCGACCCCAAGAGAATGAAAACGGAGTCGTCTCCTGTGCAGTCCTTGGCAGTAATTTTGTTTTGCTACTGATCTCAAAATTAACGGTTCTTCTTTTTAAGCACGAGATGGCTGGTTATGGTTGTGTGCATTTCCCTGACTGACTGGTTCAAGAGTTGGCTCTTGCCATCTACAATAACCTCAACACTATATCTTCAGCATGAGAGGGGGAAACACACAAAGTTTGGCTAACAGCTACGACAGAACTAGCAAGCCAGTAGCGGATTATAAAACTGCTAAAGAAACGAGCTGAAAAAAAATGAATCAAAATATAAAACGGACTCAAAAAGAAAAAGGACAATTGCTTTTTCAATTAAAAAAAAAGCACCCACACAGAAATAACCCAACTTTATTTGGTATACACACACACACACACACACATACACACACACATGTACACACGTAAACTGAGAGAAAAGATAGAATGAAAGGGGGGGGGGGGGGGAGGCAGACAGACAGACAGATAGACAGAGACAGAGAGACAGAGAGACAGAGAGACAGAGACAGAGGGGCATATGTAGGAACAAGCAATTAGACCTCACAACAAATAAGGAACGAGGAGCCATTCAATAAAAGGAATCATTTGTTTTTATTACCCCTGAACATGGAATATGACTGCCTTAATGGCAAGGTAAAAAAGAAAATCTGCCCTACATGTAAAAGCCCATTCACACACAGAGTGCACGTAGAAGTGGCAGCCAAGGATCATAAACAAATGGTTGGTTTGATATGTTGTATCTGTGTGCACATGAACAAACACATAAGCATTCAACAAAAGGAATTCTTTTCATTTATTGCCAATTTGATATGTTGTAATTCTGTGCACAAGCTGAACTTTCAAGCGTTTATTCTCACAAACACACACACGCATGCACGCATGCACGTACGCGCGCGCGCGCGCGCACACACACACACACAGAGCAGCGTGTTCGAAACTGACTAAAAATAAATCGTAAAGTGGAGGTAGGCACAGTTACTTGCTTTTAGATCCAAACAAAAATATTTCACACAAAATGAAATCCAATTCAATAAAGCTACAGTTCTACATGATTTTGTATTAAAGACATGTAGGTCCAATAAGTTACATCCGTTCATCCTAATATGAGCTACAATAAACATTTACAGTCACCACACTGATGAAATTAATGACAGAAGTGTGTTTGGTACAAAAACTAATGTCTAGATAATGCTATTTTTAAGCTGGGAACTGAATATGCATAAACACATTTGACCCAACATGAGTTTGCCTCAGATGGATAGAATGGTAAACGTTTGAGGTCTGACTACACCAGTATGCAGAAGAAGAATCTTTTATATGTTTGTTGTTTTGCCATGCTTTTTGTTTGTTTGTTTTGTTTTATTTGTGTGCTTTAATTAAATGAATTTTTTCAAAAATGAAGACAGGGAAAACTGGTGACGTTCTCTTTAAGTAAAGTGACAGACATGTGCATGCAACTGTGTGCATGTGTGTTTTAGTTCATGTATGTGTGCATACATGTGTAGGTATGAGGATGTGCAGGCACACACCTGAATGAACATTTCACTCTGTACTTTGTGGGCTACACACAATTATTTCATCATCCAGTACATGTGGGGCATAAGCTTCAATGCTGTTACTTTAAGAATGCATGACAAAATATGTCATTTCAACTATCTTTGCATGAAACAGATCTGTTTCTTTAAAACGCCTTATTCCTGAAAAAAAGTTACATATATCTAGAACAGATCACATTTTCCACATGGATATTTTGACAATCATTGATCTCCACACTTCCCAATGAATATTCATACTTATCTCTATTGATATCCATCTCCAACAGAGTGCATCCCTTAACACTAAATAAATACATTTATCCACAACAGGTGATGATTCCACCTGTTTTATTACACAATGAATGTGCCTGATTAACGACTCAGCTGTATGCTGAACAGCACTGGCAGTGGCTGAAACAGACCAATTTGTTTTCGATTGGCACTCTCTGGCACATTCTACAACATTCAGACTCCCTGACTGATATGCATATGTAATATTAGCCACTCCTTCCAATTCTCTTCAATCCTGAAACACTTATGAATATTCACACCTATCCTGAATGTATGACACTTCCCAATAAATACACATATTTACCCACAACATCTGAATGCTAATGAACATTCCTAACTTTTCTGAAACAGGCTTTCGTATCACATTCCCACAGAGAACATTACATGCACGGCTATGCAACTGAATCCTACTGTAGTAACTGTCAGTCTCATTGGCTGATAGTGCCACATTGCTGTGCATGCCTCTTTCTCATTCACCGACACTGGAATCATGTGTTGCTGCCTCAGTCTGACCTGTCAGATGACAGATCAAGCGATGAAAACTCTATCTACTGGTTGGATGATCATCAAATGAAGAAAACTCTGTCCTTGGTGAAAGCAGTCAGTGTTTTGTTCGAGATGGACCTGAAACACATCCGAACGGTTACAAGAATATAACAGTTAATACAAATACATCAGTTATTCATCTTTAAAGCACATGCGTGAATATTTTGAACCATGCCATGGAAATCAGATGTTATCACAAGATACTATACATCAGATACACTTATCATATCACATCAGCTAAGAAAAGAAAACTATGTTGGCCTTGCTAAATCAATCTTTCTGGGAACTGTTATGGAAGGGAGACAAAGAGGGGGGGGGGGGGTGGGATACCATGACAACATTGCAGAAGGGATGGAGAAATATTTGCAGAGACCAAGACTTTGGCATACAACCGACAGAGCTGGAAAAATCTGGTGAACTGTTTTTTAGTGCAGTGCCCCAATAACTTTTCATGGAGTTAAGCAAGTGGAAAAAGAAGAAGTGAGCAAGTGAGTAAATGAGTGAGAGTGTGAGTGTGTGTGTGTGTGTGTGTGCATGCGTGCGTGCGTGCGTGCGTGCGTGTGTGTGTGTGTGTGGTGTGGAGTGTGGTTGTGTGAGCATGCACATGTGACTGATTAAGTGAAAGAAAGTGTGTGTGTGCGTGTGCACATGCTCATAATAATAATAATATACAATATTTTATATAGCGCAAAATCTTGATAAAATCAAATCTAAGCGCTAAAACAGACACACACGCACACACACACGCACGCACACACACGCACGCACGCACGCACGCACACACACACACACACACACACACACACACACACACACACACACACACGCACGCACACGCACACGGCTATAAATGGGGAGAAAGAATAAAAGCAATGGAAAATTATAGAGAGCATATTATATACAATTATATATTACAATGGGATTCCCCTCCGAGTGGAGACAGGCTGCAGAGGGGATTGAGTGAGGTCAGGATTTTATGCAGAGGAGAAAAGGCGAGTTTTGAAGGAGACAAAAGTAGGTTGCTAACGGACTGAGAGAGGAAGTTTGTTCCAGGAAAGTGGACCAGAAACAGAGAAGGCTCGTGGACCATAGGTATTGAGCTTAGTGCGTGGAAAGCGAAAAGTCAGAGGATCGGAGGCAGAGCGGAGGTATGTGAGGGAACATAGATCTAAAGTAGGCTTGACAGGTAATCGGGGGCTGCGTTGTTGAGGCTTTTGTAGCACATGGTGTCTAGTTTATACTGTATGCGCTTTGATACAGGGAGCCAGTGAAGTTGTGCCAGGAGAGGAGATATGTGGTCAGCTTTTTTTCTTTTTTAGTACAAGGCGTGCAGCATTGTTTTGAATGCGCTGTAGGATGTGAATGGTGGAGGCAGGAAGACCAGACAGGAGTGAATTGCAATAGTCAATGCGAGACATTATGAAGGAGAGAACGAGTTTTGCAGTTGTTTCGACAGAGAGATACTTCCTGATCAGGCTTATACGATGGAGGTGATAGTAGCAAGATCTGGCAGTTTGAGAAACAAAGTTGTTCATGGAGAGGGTAGAGTCAATGCAGACACCAAGGTTTTTAGCTGAATCAGAAATTGGGACTGATGTGTTACATAATGGGAGAGAAAGAGGAGGCAGCTGAGAAAGTTTCTGACGGGTGCCAATGAGGATAGCTTCTGTCTTGTCATCATTAAGCTGAAGTTTGTTGAACGTCATCCAGTTCTTAATGTCCGAGTAACACTCAGTGGTGCGAGTCAAGAGGCGCTGTATATTGTCTGGTGTGTCACTGTCTAGAAGTTGGGTGTCATCAGCATAGAAGTGGTGTTTTATAGAGTGGGAGTTGATGATGGTGGACAGGGGGGAGGTGTAAAGAGTGAAAAGAACAGGGCCAAGGACAGATCCTTGTGGAACACCACAGGTCAGGTATGCAGGTTGAGAGTAAGTGCCATTGATGAGAACAGTTTGTTTTCTGTTTGATAGATAAGAAGTGAACCAGGAGAGAGCAATGTCAGAGATGCCAAAAGTATGATGAAGTCTAGAAAGGAGAATACCATGGTCAATGGTATCAAAGGCTGCAGACAGATCAAGGAATGTGAGGAAAGAGACTTTGCCAGTATCAGTTGCAAGGAGGAGATTGTTGAGAATGTGTAGCAGGGCAGTTTCAGTGCTATGGCACTGGCGGTAGGCTGACTGGAAAGGATTGAGGAGATTGTTGGCAGACAGGTGAGAGTTCAGCTGGTTGAGGACAACTTTTTCGATGAGTTTTGACAAGAAAGAGAGATTAGAGATAGGCCGGTAATTTTTCAGTTCATTTGGGTCTAAATGTGCATATGCTATATGTTGTGTGATGCTATTACCGTCAATAAAAGTAACCCGTAAAATGTGTACATACAGGTGCATCTCTATTTTTGTAATGAAATATTCAATTGATTTACTAGTTACCTCATGGCGAAGGTGGGGACTGAGGGGGTATAGAGTACAAACAGCTGGTAGGGTGGTGAATTCAAGGCATAGCACTTGTGGCTCTCGCATACTGTGTATGAATCCGTGGCTGTGTGACTGAATTCAGAGGGTCCTGAAAAAGAAACAGGGAAATCATGTATTCATGCATAATTATGTTTTAGAGAGAAATATGGTATTAAGGTTAAAATAGTTCTTGGAGGATATATATTTTGTGACTAGAACAGTCTATCTAGTTTCTTGCTGAAACATTTGATGGGATTAATGATATTCTGAATACTGATATGCTTCCTCCTTACCCCATACCCACTCCCACCATATCGCTTCACATATTTTACGAATTGAAATTTTAATCTGAATCTTAACTCAGAGTTACAACCTTTTATGCAACAAGAAACTGTACTTGCTTTATCTAAATACATATACAACAGTACATAGGGCTCACATGCAGGCATATAGATTATGTCAAGATCATTCTGGATCTTCTTCAACTCATGGCATTAGAGGTGTTAGTGTATATGGAATTTATTCCCAGTGCAGAGATATCATTTTGATAAACTGAAAGTAAAACTGATTACTAAACTACACAATCGTCAAACTAAGCTATAAGCATGGAGAACATCTGACTCAAGAATTGTATTTCTATCCGTGGCTGAGAGTCAAGAGACCCATCGATGTTGCTGCCCACAGTACATAAACCCAAAACAAGCCACATATGCCCATCTGAACAGAAACTTACCGAAAAACAAATGTTGGTATAATTTACACACAAAAAATCTGACAAATCCGTTCAGACTTATGATCAATGGATAGATACAGACACAGATGCCATGGATTAATTTGAACTAACCACACTTTTACAAAACAGTCACATGACAGAGACGAGCCAGTCACAAACATATTCATCAGTAATCATTCCATGGTTTACAAACCAGATTCGCTGCCTTCCACGGGAGAAGTGAAGTAGGTTCCAATTGTCTTCTTGTAGAAGGATCTGAGGATCTCCCGTCGCCTGGTTATGCTGACCATCTCTTCTGAATGACAAAACAATGCAGGCTGACCAGTACAGTGAAAGTAGTATTGATAGATGGAGATGCAGGCCAACAGCAATGGTGAAGTATGGATAGATGGAAGGTGTGGGAAGAGAAGGGCTGTAAGACAGAGATGGAGGGGGGAGTAGAGAAAGGGGGAGGGAGACAGGAAGACAACGACAGAGTGAGACAGAGAAGAATGAGAATGTGGGGTAGGGTTGAGAAGTAAGAGATATGTTTACGCTTGCACTTACGTGTGCACACACACACACAGACAAACACACACAGACACACACACACTCTCTCTCTCTTCATCATCTACCAAACTGAATACACACCAAACAACTTATTTTTCCACAATCAAAGCCACTCACAAATCGTTTACTCCCATATTCACATAATTAGATCTATGGGTGCCACACTATCCACACACTACATTCATTCTCAATAGCATGTATGCCCTTACTAATAATACACCAACTAATCTGGGCAGATTAATGTTCAGCCACTCTTTCTGTATCTTACAGTTAGTAATTAGTTTCTGGGAACTAACCCTCATCATCATCATGTGCCCTGCCACATGGTGTTGGTGATAATGGCCCTCCATACGAATCTACATGAACTAACCCTCATGTTCTAAAATCAGTCAGAGGAATGTGGAGATCATGAGTTTGATCCTCATCTATGGCAGTAATTTTCAATCTGAAAGGACTGTTAGTCCAGTTGACAGACCCATAAACTAAATCACACACACTAAATTGAATGCATATCGCAACAACTCTTGTTTCCTGTATATTGTAAAGGGCTAAACACTCCTTTGGTGTCAACTACTGGCTGTCAAACCTGGATCCTATCTCATTCTATTTCCAGTTGTGATCTGCATATACTAAAGGTCGTAGGGGTGAGAGGTGGTTGAGATCTGATGTTTTCTTGAGACCTGTAATTTGCCAGCAGTGCCCATCTCATCTCACTCGTTGCTTTACCTGAGCCCACCTTGAACAGATTCAAGTACCTATTCATAGCTGGGTAGACTGCAGGCCACACATGCACAGATGTTTTTTTCAGATGGTCAAAATGGAACGCAGCTTGATCTTTCATCATCCAAACCTCTACGAAACGTTTATTCAAAAATGTTAACAATCTTTCAGAGTTTAATCACCTCTCTTGAGAAATACTATACTTCCCAACAGCACAAGCAAGAATACGTTTAACAAGTATAAATACTCACCCTTTTCACAGCTGTTGTTCACAAACACAGAATTCAGACACCGAGAAGTCTCATTATTCACCAGCAGAAATCTGCCCAAACAAAGTACATTAATTCATAAACAAACAAACAAAGATAAATAAGAGGATAAAAGTCTCTCACAAATGTATTTTCCATATACATACAACTTCATTCCAATTCATCTTGTCTGGGCAATGAGTAAACCATAGTTGTACCGAAACACGTGTAGTGATATGAATACCATGTGTCTCTTGTTCTGACATCATATCATGTGACTCAGCTGTCCCTTTGTCCCTTTGTCTCATTAGGTAGTTAGAACATATGATGTGAGACCATCTTGTATTACATTGTTGAGAGCAAACCTTAGAGAACATGGACACAGAGTTTGCTGACTGTGAGAACATGTAGTTCTACGTAGTAACGTTTGTGTTCTCTGACTGTGAAGAGCAGCAGGCTTGATGTGAACATGTGACCAGTATCACTTGAAGGCAGCAGTTCATTATTTAACTATGGTAGAGGCACAATTTGTGACATTATGATGATAACATTAAGACTCATACAGCACAAACAGTCCATGTCAAAAGCATGCCCACAACACTTTACAAGACCAGAACAAACAATGCATGTACACACAGACACAGACACAGACACATATTTACCCTGTGAAACTTGGTGGGCTGCTTTTCTTTTTCAACCAAAACTTCAGAATGCCTAATTGGCTTTCAAGGGGAGGGACCTTGGAAATGAACCTATCTCTCAAGACATCCTAGAAAAATTTGTCAAATGAAGCTTCAAAAGGCCTGGATACTGTCAATGCAGATGGACTTGGTGCGTTTGTGACTCTTTTCCGGTGCTCACTTATTTCATGAAAAGAACCTGTGCCAAGAGATGATGAATCATACTATGACCATGATATAATGAGTCTATAGGGAAAAACATGTGCTCCCATGTTATTTAATATGACAAGCCAAAATGTCTGCTGGTTGTTTCTGGCACTCATGGTCACATCATGTACTGTCTACATTTTCAAGATTACTGAGCATCAGACAAGCACAGTACCCGGTACTATCAAAGTTTAGTGACATATTATTTGATTATTTTTCAAAAAACAACAAAGTAACCAGTGTTTGCAAAGTGCCAAGGCAGTCTAGATGTCCATAAATGCCGTTTTTTTTTCACCCTTCTTGACATAACATTCCCTGTAAGATTCAATACACATTTAAAAAAAAATTTTAATTCTCAAGATGGTCATGCTAACACAATAATCTCCCTTTCTGTACAAAATTTCATAAAAACTAAACAAATATTCGTTCCTAATACATTTCTCACTGCAAATCTCAGTACAGCTGATTTCAAGCACTGCTAATTTCAGGCATTTTTCTGGTTTGTGTGACCTTGAATATGGCACCTTACTTAAATGACCTCTCAACAGACCACACTACTGACCAAAATTTGTTAATGATCCGGCCATAAAAACTAAGTCCACACATTCTGACAGACAGAGAGACAGACAGACAGACAGACACGTCAACACATTCATACAAACACGTCTCATGGATTATCTCAAACAATGTGTGTCAACTCATTAAAATAGCAGGATGCTGGCTTACCCTCAGACACTGGTGTGTCAACTTCATTATACATAACAGGATGCTGGCTTACCCTCAGACACTGGTGTGTCAACTTCATTATACATTACAGGATGCTGGCTTACCCTAGACACTGTGTGTCAACTTCATTATACATTACAGGATGCTGGCTTACCCTCAGACACTGGTGTGTCAACTTCATTATACATTACAGGATGCTGGCTTACCCTCAGACACTGGTGTGTCAACTTCATTATACATTACAGGATGCTGGCTTACCCTAAGACACTGGTGTGTCAACTTCATTATACATTACAGGATGCTGGCTTACCCTAAGACACTGGTGTGTCAACTTCATTATACATTACAGGATGCTGGCTTACCCTAAGACACTGGTGTGTCAACTTCATTATACATTACAGGATGCTGGCTTACCCTAAGACACTGGTGTGTCAACTTCATTATACATTACAGGATGCTGGCTTACCCTAAGACACTGGTGTGTCAACTTCATTATACATTACAGGATGCTGGCTTACCCTAAGACACTGGTGTGTCAACTTCATTATACATTACAGGATGCTGGCTTACCCTAAGACACTGGTGTGTCAACTTCATTATACATTACAGGATGCTGGCTTACCCTAAGACATTGTGTGTCAACTTCATTATACATTACAGGATGCTGGCTTACCCTAAGACATTGGTGTGTCAACTTCATTATACATTACAGGATGCTGGCTTACCCTAAGACATTGGTGTGTCAACTTCATTATACATTACAGGATGCTGGCTTACCCTAAGACATTGGTGTGTCAACTTCATTATACATTACAGGATGCTGGCTTACCCTAAGACATTGGTGTGTCAACTTCATTATACATTACAGGATGCTGGCTTACCCTAAGACATTGGTGTGTCAACTTCATTATACATTACAGGATGCTGGCTTACCCTAAGACATTGGTGTGTCGACTTCATTATACATACAGGATGCTGCTTACCCTAAGACATTGGTGTGTCAACTTCATTATACATTACAGGATGCGGCTTACCCTAGACATTGGTGTGTCAACTTCATTATACATTACAGATGCTGGCTTACCCTAAGACACTGATGTTCACTTATATACATACAGGATGCCATGCTTACCTAAGACATTGGATGTCGCATTGACACTGTCAGAGCACAACATTACGCCGTAAGAATGTGTGGTCAGTTTAATAACGATCAATTCGGGAATGGATCGTGGTATCTCTGTTCATACACAATAAGCTGGTGCCAACCAATACACCTAAGAAATGCCATGACACAATCAAGACCAAAGAACATGCATGCACTGTAACAACGTGTGGGTTATAACAACATACCCGCATTTCCTTTACGTGGAATGCGATTCTGATGGTCATTCTCTGCTTATAAAAGTAAGTGTGTAATTATAATAAGAAAAAAAAAAAAAAGAACAAACTATATATCAAAGTTCCAAAAAAAATCTACATCCACAACAACATACGATTGATTATACTTATACTGCCACTTCTACTACATCTGAAAGGATAAAAATGAATGTAATCTTCTGTTGATCCAATGGATGAGCAGGCAATCCTGGTTCTTTATATCACCTGCTATGGGTCTTCATGTGAGATACAAGACTGATCCAGAAGGTAAATATTCTTCCACAGGCACTGCACAGAATGAGATCTGCAGCCATTGGGTTTTACTTGCACCTGTCCTCCTTCTGTACTTTAAAGTCAGAGCTGTCCCCTTGTAAATGGGCTGCTTTGACAGGACTACCAAGCTCATCTACCCTTGTACAATCTTAATCCTTTCTGCAGGTTCAGTGCAAACCTGGTGGCGTCTACCCCCTTTCTAATTACTGTAAAACTGCACAAAGACCATCATAGAAAGTCCCACAGAGTGGGTCAAGAGAAGTGTAACCATTTCGTTTTATTTTAAAGAACCTGTAAAGGTTTGAACCAGGGCATTTTGAATTCCTCACTTTACAGGATGGGTGTCTTAATCACCATACCACAGACCCTCCCTTACAATACTGACTACCACTATTACTACACCTGCTGCTATTAGCACCAGTTTAAGATTTGATGTTTATTGAAGAGGGCATCATCACACTCTTGACAATTCCATTTACACTCCACACAACGTGCAACTTGTCTACTGGCGGACCCCTTCAGCCTACATAAAACACTATGTGCTGGTAAGTTTTTGAAACGGAAAGGGTAAGGTGGAATGGGGGTGGGGGAACAGGACCTAATGAAATACTAAGTTGTCACCATCAGAATGATTGGAGCAGTAAGATGGACATCGTACAGGCCAGTTCTTGGGTTGCGGGTTGGGACTGAACTTGAGATATCAAATCAATTCCACAGCTCTGTAACAAGAGCAAGCCAGTCAGCTTAAATACTGTGGTGTGCCTGAGAGTTGAACCCAGGACCCCTGTCTTATCAGCACAGCGCTCTGACCAACTGAGCTATTGTGTATCACCATTACTACTACTGCTAATGAAAGAAACTAGTTACTAACTAAATGATGAGAAATGTGTATTACTCACGCACATGCACACACTTACACACACACAAACAGAACACAACACAGACATATGTGTGTATACACACGTGTACACACACATATACACATACACACATGCATGCCACACACAGAGACACAAACACACACACACACCACACAACACACAGGCACATGCACTGCCGCACGCACACACACACACACACACACACACACACACACACACACACACACACACACACACACACACACAGAGCACCTCTTTCTGCAGGTCAGAAACAGACGGTGTGGGCCCACAAATGACACAGACTTCTATCCCTCGCATCAGCTGGAAGGTCAGCAGACGGTGTGGAACCTGCAAATAAATATGCACAGTTCAAACGTTAACAGATCCTTCAACTCTACAGATCCCTTTCCCCTATACACTCATGGGAAATTGGGATAAAGGTTGTACCATAACCTGAGATCAAGGGAAAAAAAGACAATATACACCTCAACTTTGAGGATGGGACCATTATTGAGGACACTGCCCATCTCCTCTCCCTCAATACTTTACCTTCTCTAATCCTACTGGGGACCTGGTACCCATCTGCAGCAAGGTCAAGTGCTCAACACAGGGCACGAATACGAATCTGGTCACAGACACATCCAGGAAGAATGGGAGTGGGAGAAAGTACAGTGATTAGAAACACTTGCTCTATAGTTCCATGTGAGTTAAACATGATTGAATGTGTATGTTAAACATGACTTTAATGTGTATGTTAAACATGATTGAATGTGTATGTTAAACATGATTGAATGTGTATGTTAAACATGATTGAATGTGTAAGTTAAACATGATTGAATGTGTATGTTAAACATGATTGAATGTGTAAGTTAAACATGATTGAATGTGTATGTTAAACATGATTGAATGTGATAACATATGATGTAAGTAAACATGATTGAATGTGTAAGTTAAACATGATTGAATGTGTATGTTAAACATGATTGAATGTGTAGTTAAACATAGATGAATGTGTAAGTTAACATGATGATGTGTAAATTAAACATATTGAATGTGTAAGTAAACATATTGAAATGTGTAATAAACATGATTGAATGTAATTCAAACAGATATGAATGTATTTAAAATATGAATGTTATGTTAACATATTGAATGGTATGTAAAACATGATTGACAGTGAAGTTAAACTGATTGACTGGAGTTAAACATGATTGACTGTGTATTTACATATTGAATTGTAGATTAAACATGATTGCTGTGTAGTTTAACTGGATTACTGTGTAAGTTAACATTGACTGTTAGTATAAACATGATGAATTATTTTAAACAATGTAATGTGTAAAGTAAACATGATGAATGTGTAATTAAACATGATTGAATGTTATGTTAAACATGATGATGTGTAAGTTTAAACATGATTGAATGTGTGTTAAATTATTGAATGTGATGTAAACATTGACCCGAATGTGTATTAACACCTGACAATGTTATTTAACATATTGAATGTGTAGTTAAAATATTGATGTGTAAGTAAACATGATTGAATTGTAAGTTAAACATCTTGAATGTGAAGTTAAACATGATGAATGTGTAAGTTAAACATGATGTATTAAACATGATGAATTTTAATTAATACATGATTGATGTGTATTTAAACATGATTGATGTTATGATTTAAACATGATTGATGTTATGTTAACATGACTGACTGTGTAGTTAAAGATTGAATGTGATGTTAACATGATTGAATGTGTATGTTTAAAGATTGATGTGTATGTAACATGAATGTATGTAAACAGATGAATGTGTATGTTAAACATCTGATTTGATGTTAAACTGATTGATGTGTATTTAAACTACTGAATTGTATGTTTAACATGACTGTATGTGTTTGTTAATGAGAATGTTATTAAACTGACTGAATGTGTATGTAAACAGACTGAAGTTATGTAACAGACTGAATGTTATGCTTTAACATGATGATGTGTAGTTAAACATGATTGATGTGATGTTAAACATGATGAATGTATGTAAATCATACAATGTGTATTAAAATACTAAGTGTATGTTAAACATGAATCGAATTATTAAACATATGAATGTATGTTAAACATATTAAGTGATTAAACAATTTAAACATGATTGAATTGTATGTTAAACATGATTGAATTGTATGTTAAACATGATTAATGTTAATGTAAACAATGAATTTTGTTAAATAATAATTATGAAACATATGAAGTGTAATGTTAACATAACTGATTGTATATTACCCGATACATAACTTTTTTGCCACTCGAACCATGAAAACTGTCATGCAACAACATTCAAGCATGACTGACTACTACCGAAAAATTATACAATCACAAAGCACGACAAACAATAACCAAGAATACAAGACGTCCACGCATGGCAGAATCTCCCTCTCTCTCTCTTTCTCTCTCTCCTCTCTCTCTCTCTCTCTCTCTCTCAGACTGACACACACATCTTTCTTTCTCTGCGCCCCCTCCATTCCCGTGAGGCTGCCAGGGGCTCTTTCAGTATAAACAAAATCCTCATCTTTCGGAAAGTCTGTGCAAAGAAGTTTCCTCAGCTGTCATTCTTTGTTTCTGCCTTGCTCCTTTGCTTTCTGTCATCTCTTCCTGTCTCAATTACTGCCTTGCTGGTTCATTCGCCTTCATGCTTTCCATACAGCCTCACATGCTTTTTCTATAAGGATTGATACTTGGGTATGTACATATTATTTGTATTTTTAGCTCTAAGGAAAAGTGAACTACTCAATGGCAATTCTATGTATTACAGGTCGATTTTAATTAATTAAAATATATGTTTTTGTGTATTTAGTTATGCTTATGCATTTAAATTCAGGATTCATTTTTAATCCCTCTGGTGATAAATTGGGCGGGGTAACCAATGCCAGAGGTATATCCTTAGATTGTTTGCATGAATGCAAATGTGTACTTAACTTTCTTTTCGATGTTCTTTTTTTCCAGCCTCACTGATGTGTTTAGATGTGTATGTTTTGTTTGAGATCGTTAAAACCGTGCTAGGGCTATGAGCAGTCAGTTTGAACAAAAATACTAATGGTGGTGGTGATGATGATGATGATGATGATAATAGTAATCATCATCATTGTAATAATAATAACAGTAATAATAATAACAACAATAATATATACAATAATAATAACAAAAATCACAACAATGATAATAGCAATATCTCTGATAATAATTATCACAACAATGATAATGATAACAACAACAATAATATTAATAATAATAACAACAATAATAATAATATCTCATATTATTCCAATACCCACCCCCCCCTTCCAACCTTCTTATTCCCGGACCATCACACAAGCACACACACACACAAAACACACACACACACACACACACACACACACACACACACACATACACACAAGCATACAAACCCAGCATGGCAGATCTAAATCAATAGGAAAATGATTTTTCTGCAGAATGTGTGTCAAGGTGGAAAATACACTGCTGCATGAGTCAACAGTATTACAGTCTTTCGCTGGCTGAAAACTGATTACATTCTGCTTAAATGTTTACTATGCCGCTTGTTCCCTGATCTGAAATCAATGACAATGTCAACAAACCTGATAGGAAGGAATGGGAAATCGATCAGCTGTAAATTTATACCTTGTTTGAACACTGCCATGTGAATCCCAAAACAGAAAAGTGTTAATTTTCTCCCTCTTTTTAATCCCTTTGTTTGTTTAGGGGAGGGGGAGGGGAGGGGGGAGTTAATTCTGGTTGGCCTATGATGTACGTGTGTGTGTGTGTGTGTGTGTGTGTGTGTGTGTGTGTGTGTGTGTGTGTGTGTGTGTGTGTGTGTATGTGTTGTGTGAATGTGTGTGTGTGCTCGTGTGTGTGCTCGTGTGTGTGTGCGTGCATGCGCGTGTGTGAGTGCATGCATGTGCATAAGGGTGTGTTTGAGTGTATGTACGTGCGTGCTCATGTGTGCATGCATATATGTGCGTGCATGCATGCGTGCTCGCATACATGCAAGCATTTATGTTGTATGCATATGGATGTATTCTATCGTGCAATGCTGGTAACATGTGTATGCATATTATCTGTAAGTAGATAAAAGTAGTATAGCTCTGATTCATAAAGCCATCATAAATGGAATTTGCAAAAAAGATGTTTATAAAATAATATACCAATCAAATTTTAACAGGCCTGGACACAGCTGACGCAGATAACTTAGTCCGAGTCATATGTCTTTTCCTACAGGTAAGTACAAAAGCACAACTTTAAACTGGCATGCATGGCTAAGTAAATGGGTCACAGTGGCTCTCAATGGCCGGCCACATCGGCAGGGAACTAGAAGCTTTGACATGAGATCATTTGCAGCAAGGAGGAGAAAAAATGTGAGCACGGAGGCACACAAACATCTTTTCAAAGGGTTTTTAAAATTTAATCCCTCTGTTCTGAGGAATTTTGCAACCCTTCGCCCACTGCCCTAAACACCCCCTCCCTTCAACACACAACTGATTAAAGAAATCAACTGAGTCAGGCCATACCAAAGTCGTCCCTTTTCAGAATAATGTCTAACGCCAACTACTGGCAGAAATCAACAAAAGAAAATGAGATATATCGGCCATGGAACCCACAACTAAAAAAAAAAAAAAACCAAAAAAACAAACAAAAAAACAAAAAAAACATAACAACAACAAATTTGCCAGGAAAAGTTCAAGCCAAAAGAAATCCAGACAGACCACCCACCTCATACTATGAACAACATCACCAACATCAGCGGTTTGAACGTCTACAAAGTAGCACAGAAAAGTCAAGACTGGAGTAAATGAAGGAGAGCTGGTGTGATGCCTGCTGCTGTGGCTACCATCGAATTCGATGACGCTGATAGGTGATGGGTGAGGAATATTTTTGTGATTAATTTGACTGTTAGCAGAAAAAAACAACTATAAACCCACGAGATGCTTTATGTATTTACTTCACTTCTTTGTCCATCTGTACAAGGAGATATTGGGGAGATGAAACTGCCAGTCTGCAACTAGACGGGAAACCTGTCTGACAGTCATGCTGTATATGTGAAATGTGTCTGCCACTCGATCTATTCAGCACCGCCGTGGTCTTCCTTTAACTCTGAAGCCCGTGCATATGGCAGACTGGCTGGTTGACTGGCATATTGGTCAGGTGGCCAAAACCCTTTGATCAACTGTTGTGTAATGTAATGGTTTGACACGTGTTGTTCCAATCATCTCTGGGATCTCTTCGTTTTTAATCATGTCTCTTCTGGTCTTGGATACTACTCTTCTGAGACATCTGATCTCACAAGTTTCTTCCAAAGGTTTTGTTTAACTTCCTGGTCTGGCACTGGTAATCCAGTGTGAGTGTGAAGATTGTATTGATATGCCTGGGTTTTGTTTTCGTAGAGATGCTTGGCTGTCTTACAAGTGCTGAAAGTTTGTAGTTCACAGCATTTGCCTCTTGTAATCTCGTCTCAGGTAATAAGAGTTTTTCAGTGTTATATAGAATCTATACTGTTGTATGGAGGTGAAGCCTGGACAATTAATCATCAAAGTAAGAACAAGATTAAGGATGCTGAAATGTAGTTTCTATGAAGAATGTTACGAATTCTACGGACAACAAAGAAAACAGGCAGTCTTGAAAGAAGCAAACATAAAAAGAACATTAATGATGATGATTAGTAAAAGGCAAGCAACATTTATAGGGCATTTCATCAGGCAAGAGAAATTTGAGCACCTACTCACAACAGAAAAGCTATAGGAACAAAAAAGCACCAGGTAGACCCTGGGAGAAAATATAAGTTTTGCAGAGTGGAGAGTAGGAGATACACTTGCAGCGACAAAAGATAAATTCATTTGGAGGGCTATGATCGCCAACACCATGTGGCATGGCCCACGATGATGATGACGATGAATCTGGTCTCAATCTCTCTGTCCATTTTTCTACTTTGCTTCTTAAGTTCCTAAATTCTTAACTTTGGCAAGTTGTTGTCTTATGATTCTGATGTCCAGTTTGTCAGGTGTCCGTCTACTGACATCATCTTTATCGCTGGACCTTGATTTCCACATCCACAAAGACGAGATAGAGGTGTTTCATGCTTTCTCGCAAAAGTCTGTGAAATGCCAAAGTAGCATATGGGCATCCTCTTTCTTCCGAATTCAAACTGGGCTTTGTTTAAGAATGATCCTACAATGGTCTAAACGCATTCTTATAAAACTTCGGCATATGTATCTTGCTGCCATGTCTGATAGACATATCTCTGTAGGCGTTACACTCTTTCTTCTTCCAAAAGGGCACATCATCTCCGCCTTCCTCTCCAGGTTTTTGAACTTGATTCCGATCTCCCAACTGTTATGTACTATCTCAAATATATCATGAAAATGGGACGTTCCCACATATCTATGGTAGTGTGTTTCAGACAGTAGCTCCTGAATACATGAGGATGGATTTAAAGAAATCAATTCTTAAGAAGGGAATATCATTTTCAAGTGCTGCCTGTGTGCCTTAACTATTACAGAGGAGAGACTGGCTCTGTTATCTGGTGCATTTTCCTTTTGTTACATTAGAATTTCAATATTCAATGTGTGTGTGTGTGTGAGTGTTTGTGTTTGTGTTTGTGTGTGTGTGTGTGTGTGTGTGGTGGTCTTTGATTTAATGTCTATTCACTAAAGTGATTTTAGACAAAAAAAAAAAAAAAAAAAAAAAAAAAAAAAAAAAAAAAAAAAAAAAAAAAAAAAAAAAAAAAAAAGGGGGGGGGGGGAGTGATAGAGGAGGAGTGAAGAAGATATTTGAAAACTGTCAATTTGGAATTTGAGAAAAGATGATCCAGAAAACAACTGTTTTGAAGAGGGGAAGGTAAAACTAACAAATAATGTTACCATAATTATCGATTTAAACAAACAAACTGACAAACAAAATTAGTAAATATCCGGAAGAAATGAATAAAAAGTAAAAACTAATAATTGACTAACCACAACAATGAACAAGTCAAATAACATTTTAAAGGTAATTCGCTATAGGACTTTTTGACAGGCTAACAAAAAATTCATACAGTAATGATGATGAGGCAAATATGTCAGAAACTGTACTCACAGATAGTGTTGGAATATGTCGTTTTACCCTAACGCAAGAAAGAATATGACTATGTGTTATCTTCTTTCCACACAGACACACTATGTTATTGGTATATTTTGTTTTGAATGCATCAAGTTTCCATCTGTACATAAGGGACTGTATAGTTCTGCTGGCATGAAGCTGCTTAAGTATTTTGCTAACTTCAAAGTTCATGTGACATTTATCATACTTTTTCTGTTTTAATTGGAACTGCTTCCAGACGTAGTTGTCCACTAAAGTGTAATTCTCGTGCAACGAGAGAGAAAGCTGGATATTGTTTGAATCTGGTGAGTTATTAGCTCCCCGTTTGGCAGCCCTGTCAACTTTATTATTATAACTAAAAGAACTATGAGAAGGTATCCAGCAGAAAGTAATATCAGTGCCTCTTAAAGATAAATTATGAATCAAGTGACTTATTTCCAGAATCATTTCTGATCTTGTTTGTAATTTTGATAATTCAAGAGCCTGAAGTACTGATTTTGAATCAACGCAAAGAAGTATCTGAAAGATTGTCCTAGGAAGACTTATCAGAAAGTTTAAAGCCATTAATATTGCAAAGAGTTCAGCTGTAAAGATAGATTTATCAAGTCCTATGTAGAAAGATTTTTCAATTTTGAGAGCAGGTATTAAAAACGCTGAGCCTGCTTTTCTTTCAATTACTGACCCATCAGTGTAAATTTTCAAATGATCAGAATATACGTCGTTTATATGACATTTAACCTGACTTGCCAGTAAGTTTATATTGTCTCCTTTTTTTAAATTAGTGTGGTGTACGTCAAATCGTGCTCTTTGGAGTTCCCAACTGGGTACTGGCGAAAAGGAAGGTCGTATAGATACAGGATCTACGTCTAGATCAATTCCTGAGCCTTTCATGACGTCAGATGTGTATGTTGCAAGTGTGACCTGTGAAGATATTGATTTAGCTCGTTTTGGAAAGTCGGTATCTGATCTCAGTTTAATTTCTGTTTCTGAGATGTTTTCTACGGTAGTGTTTCTTAACAAAAATTTAGTAGAAGCGACTTTCCTTTGCTCATCAAGTGGCAACAGTTTGATTTCATTATATGTCCGAAGACAGGAAGCATGCATTGGAAGACCCAGTGCAAGTTTGAAACCTTTACAATCTATGCTCTGCAGTTTTTTTAGTAAGTGTTTCGGTGCACTGAAGAAGATTTCTTGAGCATAGGTGAATTTAGATCTAACAAGCGATTTACAAAGATGAACAAGTGTTGATGAATCTTGACCCCATGTCTGTTTGCGAACTATTTTTATGAAATTTAAACTTTTTTGAGCTTTGGTTAATAAGTATTCAATATGCTGATTCCAAGATAATTTTGCTGTAAGGAAAACTCCTAAGAATTTAATCGACTCGTTAAACTGAAGAAGAGTATCTCCCAGTTTGAAAGTGGGAATATTTACTGGGTTAGCTCCATTATTAAATAAAACTATTTTTGTTTTTTCCAGGGATAGATGTAACCCATTTTCTACCATGTATCGCGCTATTTTATCAAGTTCTAATTGGTAGCATTTGCGTGTATAATTGATACAGCGCAAAGGAGTTTTCTTTTTCATATTTACCTGCATCCACATGCATAAATCGTCAGCATATTGAGCTAAAACTACATGCTTAGATACTTTACTGGGTAAGTCATGCATTAATATCATGAAAAGAAGGGGAGCTATAACGGATCCCTGAGGGATACCCATTTGAAGAATTCGTTTCGTGGAATATACATTTTCAATCCTCGTTTGAAATACTCTGTTTTCTAAGAAACACTTAACATAGCCAAAAATGTGACCTGTCAGCCCAATACTTTTAAATTTGAATAACAATCGGGAGTGCCACACTTGATCGTATGCTTTCGTTATATCAAAAAATGTAGCTAAAACACATTGACGTCTTGCAAATTGTTGTTTTATATTAGTAGTTAGCTTTGTTAGGATCTCTACTGGTGACCTGCCTTTTCGAAATCCTGCCTGATTTACTGGTATTATTTTATTCTTTTCACAATAGTGCATCAGTCTCTTTAAGATTATTTTCTCCATTAGTTTACATACATGGGATGTTAATGCAATTGGCCTGTAGTTTTTCAAATCGGTATTACATTTACCTGGTTTTAATACAGGAACCACTATTGTTTCTTTCCAGTTGTTAGGCATTATCCCACTATTCCAGCATTTTTGAAATATGTCATGTAGCAAGATTATAAAATTTTCTGGTAAATTTTTCAGCATCTCATTGGAAATTGCATCTAGTCCAACTGACGTTTTTTTACTTGGAAGGGACTGAATGGCATCTTTTAATTCTTGAAGTGTGAGTGATGCATTTATGTAGTGAGTATTGTCAGAGGCAGGGTCCTTATATATATCTTTCTTTTCATCTCGTTCCCTATAATTTCTATCAGAGACAGGGAGTCCTTCTACACGACAGGCCTCAGCAAACACGTCTGCAAAAGCTTCTGCTTTTTCCAATGAGCTAGGAATAGGGTTATTTTCTAGCTTTACTGGAATTGATGGCAACTTAATCCCGTTTTTCATTAATTTTAGTTTTTCCCAAATCTTTATCGTGTCTTTGTGGTTATTTACTTCACATTTACAAAAAGATGTCCAGTGTTGTTCTTTGGCTTGCTCTATGATTCTGTTACACTTAATGTTGGCACTTTTCATCGCTGTATGATTTTCAGGTGACCTGTTTGCTAAATAAATTTTGTATTTTTCTTTCTTTTCGTTCACTGCCTTTTGACAGTCCTCATTCCACCAGACATTTCCATGATGTTTTCCTATTTTTGACACTGTAAGTTTTGGAATTGAAATGTTAGCAGCCCTTAAGAGTGAGTTACAGAAAACTTCGTACGTTTCGTTTATGTTCATTGCTTCAGATAGATCTGTTCTTGTCTTTTCAAGGATTGCCTTAAAACTGATCCAGTCAGCGTTTTTATAATTAAACTTGGGTAAACTATCTTGTGGTATGGCGTCTATTTCTGTAGTATGGTTTAGGGTAAGACGTATGGGGATGTGATCTGATCCCAACAAGTCATCCTCTGTTTGCCATGTGGCGTTTGGGGCTAGGGATGGTGAGATTAAAGTAAGGTCGATAGCTGTGGGTCTGTGGGTTGGTATATCGGGGATCCGGGTAACGTGTCCGTTGTTAAGTAAATATAAATTGGAATCTACAATATTTTCAATCAACCTGTTGCTTGTTATGTTTGTACAATACTTTTCCCAAAATGGGGCATGTGCATTAAAATCACCTCCAATTATCCACTTGTCGTCCTGATCTTGAAAGTGTTTTAACCATTCAGTGTTCACAGAGTCTGGGCCTCTTGGTAAGTATACAGAGGCCATATTCACAACTAACGATGAGGAAAATTTTATAATGATTGCACATGATGAAATAAATGCGGTAGATTTAGGTACTGGCGATGATCGTTCACAATAGTTCAGTCCTTCACGAATGTATATAGCTGTTTGTATACGGCCACCGTCATTTACAGAGTCACATATTGGTGGATAATAAAAACCGGATATTTTAGGTAATTTGGTTTTGATGGTATTCAGCGATTGTAGGAGCATGACATGGACGTTTTTAGAAGAGAGATAGTTACTCAAATATGAGATGTTTTTAACAATGGAACGTGCGTTCCACTGAAAAATGTTGATATCACTTACTACACACGTCTTCATGAGGAACGGTTGAATAACTTTAGAACAATATGGTAAGTTTATATAGATTTCATTTAACTTTGAATTAAAAGGTACAAATAGGATAAAAATGAAGTATGTGAACAAGAAAATAATTAAGTAAAACAATATAGCTGAGAACTGAACGAAAAGAAACTGAATCTGGGCTGAATCTAAAATGACCAAGGAGAGAAGAAAAACGGAGATTGAAAGCCGGGTCTTTGTTGATGTCGTCGGTTTGATCTCCTCCTCGGTTTTTCCCAGAAAAGCTGATGGATTTGCCTCCCTAAGTTTCTGGCCAGAACGCTCGCCCCTCTGATGGTTGGATGGACGTCGTCCTGGCTGACTTGAGTGTGACTGATAGTTTGAAGATTGTCATTGTTGACGTATTCGACACTCGCTGCTTTAAGAAGTCGCACTTTTGTTAGGGCATTTAGGAGCTCTCTTTTAGCGTTTAGGTGTTTGTCCCTCACAGGAGCTACCTGACTTAAAACTACCCTGGCTTTTGGAAATTGGGTGTTGATAGTTTTCACACAGGTGTCAAGAGTTGTGCTACATTCAGTGGGCTCCTTTGTTTTTAAATCTGTGATCCCCACATGTAAAACTACACAGTCAGGTTCAGGTGTCAGCTCTTCTTTTGATTTTTCAATTGCAATCTTACAGTCCTCGATGGTATGGATCTTTCTCGTGGCCACCTGAAAACCGTATGAAGAGCCCAGTCTTTTTCCATCCACCTTATTGAGGACTGAGTCGTGAACGATAAGGACACGGGGAAGAACATTTGATTGTGGTCTGGAACGTGTTGACGATAGCGCAGTTTTGACGTCACGGTTAGGTTTTGTGGAGACGTCTGGTCTATGTTTGACGACATTTCTCCTGCCATTTTGTGTCCTCGCCCGATCTTCCAGTTTGGGGGGTTGAGCTGCGCATTCCGCGTAGGTGGAGAATTTGTCCATCGGTGACATGGTGGTGAAGTCACCGTGGACTGCGGAATCCGTCTGGCACGCAACGGTGGTCGTAAGTTTGGTGCACTTATTGACGTCGCGCAGCTCTTTTAACGTTGTATTGTTTTCCAATAAAAGTTTTCTGTCTGAATGTAGCATGGTTGTGAGAATGTGGATTTGTTTAGACATTTCTTGAATGGTGTTGTTTAAAATGTCTATCTCCCTTACCGCCTCTTGACAGCGGCAGCCACATGATGATCTTGATTGTAGCTGTGCGATGTGTGGCTGACTCCTGGATGGTGAAAGGGTGCGACCGGAGGTCTGTTCTTTTTGATGTTCTTCGAGTTCTGGGGTCTCTGAAGGTGGTGATGTCTCTGCCCTGGTGTTGTCTGTCCCACGGGTGTGTGTGTGTGTGTGTGTGTGTGTGTGAGACAGTGTGTGTGTGTGTGTGTGTGTGTGTGTGTGTGTGTGTGTGTGTGTGTGTGTGTTAAGAGAGAGAGAGAGAGAGCGAGAGAGAGAGAGACAGACAGACACACAGAGACAGACAGACAAAGACAGAAACCAGAAACAGAGACAGACAGACAGAGAGAGCCAGCCAGCCAGAGAAATAGAGAAAAGGGAGGCTGCATATTCACACAGACGGAGACGGAGAAGGGAGACTGAAAACAAAACAACATGATTAATGAACAATGATAAACAAGATGGCCCAAACGTCTGTAAGGGCTTCTATGCACACGGACCCAGTATTCACTGATCATATCGGATAATTTTCTCATTTGAGAAACAAACTGTCATAACTGCAAACTGTGCAGACTCGATGTACTTAGAATGTGTTTCACTACATCCTTTTATTTCACAGAATATGACAGTAAGCAGAAACAACTGCAACACTTTTCGTCAATTTCAAAACAGCCACGAAAATCGACTTCTACCTGTAGCAAATGAGACCATTACAGCGTTAAAGATTATCACCTTTTGGCAGTCATGTAAGTTCATGTCTGTCTTACTATGTACACATGGGTTTCTATGCTACATAATGGTTGTTACTGTGATATCTACTCTTTCTTACGGTATACTTTAGTGTGGTATCAGCTCTTTGCCACTGTGAACTTTTTTCCAGCTAGTCCAACTCAAAGAACTTGGTTCGATCCAGCCTGGTTACCTCCTGCCTGGTGGATAAAGAGTGGACAGTTTTCCCATCTGCCACGTTAACATGTATGCAGATCTATAAATGGCCAAACCCCCTTCACGTGTATATGCTGGCAAAACACCAAATATGTACGTTGAAGGAACCAGAAACACACACACACACACACACACACACACACACACACACACACACACACACACACACACACACACACACACATACAAAATCAGAACGCGTATTTAATACAACCAGACAAGCCAGGCGCAAATTGTGGTCCAAATGGCCTTTGTCAAACTGAACAAACACCAAATACAAAAATGAGGAGAAAAAGACTTAAAACTTCCCTGCAGCTTCGTCCTGTCAATTTAGTCCTTTTCGTCACACTGGACGAAGAAGCGGGGAAGTTTCAGTCTTTTTCTCCTCATTTTTGTATTTGGTGTTTGTTAGTTTGTGATCTTACGTCTACGCTTGACAAAGGCCATTTAGCCCCAAATTCGCGCCTGTCTTGTCCGGTTGCATGAAATACGCGTTCTGATTATTCTTTTTTTTTTTTTTCTTATCGTTTTTCGTTTTTTTTTTCCTTCTGGTTCCTGTTTACTTAAATGCGGGCAGTCACACTTGTTTTGGATTAGGTATATTAAAGATTTTGTGAGTCATGTCGGTCAGTGTCGGGCAGCTTATGAAAACCTGAATGTAAGCAAGCAAGCACGCCCACCAAAAACGAATAATGCAGACTGTGCAGCAACACACTGACTGCACTGTGAGGGACAAAACACTGTGCATACACGCATCTGAGAATAATCGAAATGAAAACAAAAATCTGCTCGATTATGAAAATTAACGCACCAGAAGCGGGGGGGGGGGGGGGGGGGGGGTCTGCATATATTTGCATAGCATGTTCTGTGCTATTCCCTCCCTCACACAGAAACTGCGTCAGCGACAGTGCTGGTTTCCATGAATAATTATTACTGTTCATCATTTTAACTCAAGGATCTTCATTACGTGGGTATTCATTGCTGTTCATTATTATTATTATTATTATTATTATTATTATCAGTATTATTATCAGTATTATTATCTTCATTATTATTATTATTATTATTATCATTATTGTTATCATTATCATTATTATTGTTGTTGTTATTGTTATTATTACTATTATTATCATTGTTATCATCATCATCGTCATTATTTATTTCATTAATGGCCCTATACGCCAATGGCATAATGTAAGTAAATTATTATCGTTATTATAAATGCATTCATTCCTAAAGAAAACAGCGACTAATTCAAGCGAACAACCAATATCAATGGTGTCAACCTCCATACAACAGCTGTTGAACAGTGTATTTGCAAAAAAAGCGAACACAAAACCAACATAATTAACACATATAAAATCCCCAAAACACACACACACACACACACACGCACGCACGCAGCACGCATGTACACACACACACACGCACGCACGCACACACACACAGACACACAAGCGCGCGCACGCACACACACACACAAACACACATACATATATACACACACACACAGACACACAAGCACACACACAAACATACATACATATATACACACACACACACAGACACACACGCACACACACACACACACAGACAGACACACACACAGACACACACACAGACACACACGCACGCACAAACACACACACACAGACATACACAGACACAGACACAGGCACACACAGAGACACAAACAGACAGACAGACACACACACACACACACACAGACACACACACACACACACGGTACAACTCACAGTAGGACTGCCCTGGGGCAGGTAGATAGGGATATCACGAGAAGTGCAGGGAGTGAGGGATGGAACCAACAGACCCAGAAGCACCAGCTCCGTGGCTGACAGACTCCACCACTTGTGAGTGGCCACCGTCACCCGTCCTCCCACCATCAGGCACCCGTACGGACTGTCTGCCGCCTCCACAAAGGCTTCCAGAAAATTCTGACACAATATCAACATAAAAACCATTCCTGACCTGCAATAAATGAAATGAAGATGTGTATACTTCTTTACCTATTTATGTATTGATTTCACGTTAAAGGTCAGATCTCAGCTGACGCCATCAAACTCGTTCAGTCTTCACCACGTGGAGTGAATATATGGCTGGTTGACTGTATTACGCATTATGTGTTGTGTCCAGTGAGGTAAAAAGGCATAAAATATTGATGTCTAAAAGGCAGCACAATGAGGTGAAATGCCATAAAGTATTATGTCCAAAAAGTAATACAATGAGGTGAAATGACACAACTATAAAGTGTTGATGTCCAAAAGATAGCACAGTGAGGTGAAATGCCATAAAGTATTATGTCCAAAAAGTAATACAGTGAGGTGAAATGCCATAAAGTATTATGTCCAAAAAGTAATACAGTGAGGTGAAATGCCATAAAGTATTATGTCCAAAAAGTAATACAGTGAGGTGAAATGCCATAAAGTATTATGTCCAAAAAGTAATACAGTGAGGTGAAATGCCATAAAGTATTATGTCCAAAAAGTAATACAGTGAGGTGAAATGCCATAAAGTATTATGTCCAAAAAGTAATACAGTGAGATGAAATGACATAAAGTATTATGTCCAAAAGTAATACAGTGAGGTGAAATGACAAAGTATTATGTCCAAAAAGTAATACAGTGAGGTGAAATGACATAAAGTATTATGTCCAAAAAGTAATACAGTGAGGTGAAATGACATAAAGTATTATGTCCAAAAAGTAATACAGTGAGGTGAAATGACATAACTATGAAGTGTTGATGTCCAAAAGATAGCACAGACAGGTGAAATGACATAAAGTATTATGTCCAAAAAGTAGTACAGTGAGGTGAAATGACATAAAGTATTATGTCCAAAAAGTAATACAGTGAGGTGAAATGACAAAAATATAAAGTACTGATGTCCAAAAGATAGCACAGAGGTGAAATGGCATAACGTATTGATGTCCAAAAGATAGCACAGACAGGTGAAATGGCATAAAAGATTGATGTCTAAAGAAGTAGCACAGTGAGGTGAAATGTCATCCATAAAGTACTGATGTCCAAACGATAGCACAGAGAGGTGAAATGACATAACGTATTGATGTCAAAAAGACACCACAGAGAGGTGAAATGGCATAAAAGATTGATGTCTAAAGAGGTAGCACAGTGAGGTGAAATGCCACCCATAAAGTACTGATGTCCAAAAGAAGCACAGAGAGGTGAAATGGCATAAAAGATTGATGTTCAAAACACAGTACAGTGAGGTGAAATGGCATAAAGATTGATGTCCAAAACACAGTACAGTGAGGTGAAATGGCATAAAAGATTGATGTCCAAAACACAGTACAGAGAGGTGAAATGGCATAAAAGATTGATGTTCAAAACACAGTACAGTGAGGTGGAAATGGCATAAAGTATTGATGTCCAAAACACAGTACAGTGAGGTGGAATGGCATAAAGTATTGATGTCCAAAACACAGTACAGTGAGGTGAAATGGCATAAAGTATTGATGTCCAAAACACAGTACAGTGAGGTGAAATGGCATAAAGTATTGATGTCCAAAACAGTACAATGAGGTGAAATGGCATAAAGTATTGATGTCCAAAACACAGTACAGTGAGGTGAAATGGCATAAAGTATTGATGTCCAAAACACAGTACAGTGAGGTGAAATGGCATAAAGTATTGATGTCCAAAACAGTACAGTGAGGTGAAATGGCATAAAGTATTGATGTCCAAAACAGTACAATGAGGTGAAATGGCATAAAGTATTGATGTCCAAAACACAGTACAGTGAGGTGAAATGGCATAAAGTATTGATGTCCAAAACAGTACAGTGAGGTGAAATGGCATAAAGTATTGATGTCCAAAACAGTACAATGAGGTGAAATGGCATAAAGTATTGATGTCCAAAACACAGTACAGTGAGGTGAAATGGCATAAAGTACTGATGTCCAAAACAGTACAATGAGGTGAAATGGCATAAAGTATTGATGTCCAAAAGGTAGCACAGACAGGTGAAATACTATCCATAAAGTATTGATGTCCAAAAGGTAGCACAGGGAGGTGAAATACTATAAAGTACTGATGTCCAAAAGGTAGCACAGTGAAGTGAAATACTATAAAGTATTGATGTCCAAAAGGTAGCACAGTGAAGTGAAATACTATAAAGTATTGATGTCCAAAAGGTAGCACAGTGAAGTGAAATACTATAAAGTATTGATGTCCAAAAGGTAGCACAGTGAAGTGAAATACTATAAAGTACTGATGTCCAAAAGGTAACACAGACAGGTGAAATACTATAAAGTATTAATGTCCAAAAGGTAACACAGACATGTGAAATACTATAAAGTATTGATGTCCAAAAGGTAACACAGACAGTGAAATACTATAAAGTATGATGTCCTAAAGGTAGCACAGACAGGTGAAATACTATAAAGTACTGATGTCCAAAAGGTAACACAGACAGGTGAAATACTATAAAGTATTGATGTCCAAAAGGTAACACAGACAGGTGAAATACTATAAAGTACTGATGTCCAAAAGGTAGCACAGACAGGTGAAATACTATAAAGTATTGATGTCCAAAAGGTAACACAGACAGGTGAAATACTATAAAGTACTGATGTCCAAAAGGTAACACAGACAGGTGAAATACTATAAAATACTGATGTCCAAAAGGTAACACAGACAGGTGAAATACTATAAAGTATTGATGTCCAAAAGGTACAAAAGAACACAGACAGGTGAAATACTATAAAGTACTGATGTCCAAAAGGTAACACAGACAGGTGAAATACTATAAAGTATTGATGTCCAAAAGGTAACACAGACAGGTGAAATACTATAAAGTACTGATGTCCAAAAGGTAACACAGACAGGTGAATTACTATAAAGTACTGATGTCCAAATGGTAACACAGACAGGTGAAATACTATAAAGTATTGATGTCCAAAAGGAGCATAGTGAAGTGAAATACTATCCATAAAGTACTGATGTCCAAAAGGTAGCACAGAGAGATGAAATACTATAAAGTATTGATGTCCAAAAGGTAACACAGACAGGTGAAATACTATAAAGTATTGATGTCCAAAAGGTAGCACAGTGAGGTGAAATACTATAAAGTATTGATGTCCAAAAGGTAGCACAGAGAGGTGAAATACGATAAAGTATTGATGTCCAAAAGGTAGCACAGACAGGTGAAATACTATAAAGTATTGATGTCCAAAAGGTAGCACAGAGAGGTGAAATACTATCCATAAGGTATTGATGTCCAAAGAGATAGCAGAGTGGGTGAATGCCATACAGTGCTGATGTCTAAGGAGGTGGTACAAATACGTGATATGTCCTAAAATACTGAGGTCCAAGGAGCTGATACAAAGAGACGGAGTTTGTCAGTGGTCATGAAGGAACTATCTGATATCAGCTTCTCTCTCGAGGTCAGGATTACGACAGCAGTGCCTATCTCCTCTCCCGAACTGCTTTACCTTCCACACTGCCAAAGTTAGACAAGTACCACGTCACAGCAGGGTAATTAGATCAGTGATCATTCTGGTATTTTCTAGAAAACGAAAAGATAATTTTCAGAGCCTTCTCGAAAGAAAAAGTAAGGAAAAAGACATTGACAGACCAACCAACAAATAAAAAGCTACACCACATAAACAGACCCGCACGGAAGTGTGCTCCTAATTCAGCAAAAGACCGACCTCGCCTGAAAATGCTGGCTGCCTATTCAGACCAGGAAGATCCTAAGTAAAGTCAGAAAAATTACAAACTGATGGACCCGTACATTGGCATAGAAGAGCAGGCAGGCAATACAAAGTGGTTCCAAAAGACAGGAAACAAGCACCCACACGTGCACATATGCACATGCGCAAACGCACTCTCTCTTTCTCTCCCTCTCTTTCTTTCCTTCATACACGCGCGTGCGCGCGCGCACACACACACCACCCCACACACACACACACACACACACAAAACACACTTGCTGATACTGTAGTGTAAAGACCTGGTATGAAATGAAATGAAATGAAATGCACAGTCTCAGTAATGCTGGAGCAGATCCTCACTGCAGACAGACAAAACAAGCAGACGTAACATTGCATCAAAATATACAGAGCAAAGACAGCCAACCAATACAGACACACAGACATAGTAAGACAGACAGACAGATGTACCTACAACAGCTGGCACACACAGTAAAGACAGCTAACTGCCAGACACAGACAGACAGACCTAGCTGGATTAAGAACAGGCATACAAGAGCACAAAACCCACGACAGACAGACAAGACAGGAACGCAAATCTGCAAGAAGCGTTGTCAAGGGTAAAAAGTATATATCCACGTCCCGAGTGAAGTCAAAACAAGATATTACAATTTCCTTTTTTAATACAATCACTGGGATTTTTTACAGAAATTCAGATTTTGTGCTTCTCAAGATAATCCTGGTCTTGAAGAAGTTTCAGCTGAAATAAAACTTGACGAGTATCGAGGACAATGGTAGATCATCACAAGAAAGACAACAGATTTTAAATACAGTCAAAAGTTCCTGTGGATGTGCTGTTCACATACTTCCCTATAAAAAGTGCTGGTTTTTGGCATTTTATGGTCCATGGGATCTTCACTCTGACACCTTGTCCTCCAATCTATTGTGTTCACGACTATTCAGTGGTCGATACCTTTGACCACAATGTGGCAAAGATTCACCCCAAAACTTCTGAGAAAATATAGCCAACACACTCTGGTTACAAACACATGCGCATATATACACACCTTCCCGGGTAATATGAAGTAACCTACCTCCCCCCTCCCCCTATTATTTTTCATTTTGAAAGGGAGATGAAAAGCAGACAGAGAGACAGAACAAGCTAAAAAAAAAAAAGACTGACAAGCAGACAGATGGACAGACCTGCAAAGAAGCGTTGTCAGGAGTGATGAGAACGTCCACAGCCTGCGTCAGGTCAGAAAAAATGGAGAGGGCAGACTGCTCCAACAGACAGTCCACCAGTTGGAAACAACACCTGGAACACACAACATTACTGTATTGCACCTATTCCAGTCATAACGTGTTGTGTCATATATTGTTATGTTGTGTCACATAGCGCTGTGTTGTGTTGTGTTGTGTTGTGTTATGCTGTGTCACATAGCATTGTGCTGTGCTGTGTTGTGTTGTGCTGTGTTGCGTTGTGTTGTGTTGCGTTGTGTTGCGTTGTGTTGTGTTGTGTTGTGTTGTGTTGTGCCACATAGCATTGTGCTGTGCTGTGTTGTGTTGTGCTGTGTTGCGTTGTGTTGTGTTGCGTTGTGTTGTATAGTGTTATGTCATGTCACATAGCATTGTGCTGTGTTGTGTTGTGTTGTGCTCTGTTGCGTTGTGTTGTGTTGCGTTGCGTTGTGTTGCGTTGTGCTGTGCTGTGTTGTGCTGTGTTGTGTCGCGTTGCGTTGTGTTGTGTTGTGTAGTGTTATGTCGTGTCACATAGCATTGTGCTGTGTTGTGCTGCGTTGTGTTGTGTTGTTTGCGTTGGTTGCGTTGTTGTGTTGTACTGAGAGCACGGAAACAGCGGCAAGACCATCCTACGGTGACAGATAGTCCACTGACAGACGCGGTAGCCATACAGGTAAACGCTGGACTACCAATTAGAAATCCAAAACAAGTGTGATTGCCCACGTTCAAACAAACAGGAACCAGACAAATACCAAAAACATAACAAGAAAAGACAGCAATTTCGGCAAATGGCCTTTGTCAAGCGTAAACATGATAATTATCTAATGTTATACGCTTTGTCTTGTCTTATCATATTACGTGCGCGTTCTGATTCTATTTCGAGACAACAATTTTATCTTTATGCATGAGAAAGGCTAGTTGGCCGACAATTTCTGCGTGCCTATCTTGCTACTTTAAATACGTGTTGTAATTCTACCTTCGTGTTTTTCTAGATCGAATCAGAAAGTCCTGCATTAAATCGACCTAGAGTGAAGAGTGGAGATATTCCCATGTCCCGGTCAACATGAGTGCAGACGTACCAGTGCCTAAACCCCTTTCGAGTGTATACACGTCCAGAATATCAAATATGCACGTTAAAGGTCCTGCATGTCAACGAAAACACACAGTATCCATCTCCACCAAAGATGGAGCATGCAGACTGTGCACAGTGTGGGCAAATCAACCTTCATACATGCATCCAAACAAAAACAAAACAAAACAAAACAAAACCAGTACGCATACAACAAATAAAAAAAAAAAGGACAGAAAAAAAACCGTTCACTAGCTGAAAACATACTAGAAACAAAACGTGACGTTCTGGCTGTATCGCATTGTATCGTGCTGTATGTTGCACTGCATTGCGTTGCGCTGCATTGCACTGTGTTGTCTAACTCAAATTGTTTTTTACTGAAAAGACCCCCGGTCCATTACAACAGAGGTGAAGAACAGAAAATAGAAATCAATCAACTAAGTACAAGTAATCAAAATAAGCTATAAATATGAGATTTTCGTAATCAGCTATAAATATGATATTTTCTGAAGTCCAATGCTTTATAAATGAATATTGCAAGTTTTTTCTTTGTTGTTGTTGTTGTTTGTTTGTTAATGTTTCGTTGGTACATGCCATCAATAATGTAACTCTAAACACTGACGGTGTCGGTAGAACTTCATTGGAATTAATTCTGCTCTCAAAACTTCATATCTTGGGCAGACCAACAAGAAATGAATCCTAGTTTCAATGCTAGCTTCACAAAATGGACAGTTATGATTTCTGTCATTATTCGTTATCCTGTATCGTAAAAAGTGACAATTCAAAGGTGACATTCCAATCCTAAATCTACTTGAAACATTTCCTTAATTTTACATTTCGTACTGGACAAAGATATGAACATAAAAACAACTCTTGACTGAAATGTGAATAAATATTATAGAATTCATGGTTGTCGAGAGAAGATTGCCAGTTTTGATTAAAGCAATCAACAGGACTCGTCACAACTCGTCAAGAAATGTTTTAATGTTGCCAACACTTTGTGTTTCCCAAACTCTACCAAAACCAAACTTATAAAGAACGTTGCAGACTTTACAAGCTCATGTGCTGTAGTCTGTAAGTCTAATAATATGTTTGCTTTTTGGATGCACTGATTGGAATATGTTTTAAACTGTAGCTTTGATGTAAACGAGGCTCCTGATGCTATTACTTGCTGCATACTGTTCTGTGAAGATGATTGTTTCACAGAACACTGTGAAACTGTATCCCAGTAACACACCATGGGTCACAGATTGTGTAAGAATGCCTTCAAATGCACTCAATGAGAAACAGATTGCCTTCAGACATATGAAAAGCCATTGCGCAAATACGAAAATAAACAAACATAACACAAATAAATAAATGAATGAATGAATAAATAAATAAATATATAAATATAAATAAATAAACTGACAGCTGGATTTAAAAAGAGCACTATGTTTATACCAAAAAAACAAGTCATATTTCAGACAGGCAATCAGTGTGAAGCATGGAAAGGCATCAGACCTGTTTCAGACAGCAACAATGTTAATGAACTATTCTTCAATGTACATTCAATGAGTTTAGACGTCTCATAACACTAATGGTGGTTGTGGTTGTGTAGTTATTTGGCCGTGACCTCACTACTTTCGGGACAGCTTTTTGAGCACGAGGCCCTCGCCGCTTTACTTTGCCCAGCCCGAACAGGGAAAGCTACTTATTTACAGACGGATGGGCTGGAGGCTGCACAGACAAAACACTGTTGTGATCAAAAAATGACCACAGTTTGTTGTTGCACTTCTATGGTTTGTGCAACTTGTTGACAGAAGAACCTGTGGTAAAGAGAACACAAACACTATCATATCATGTCTTCAACACGTGGCTATTATTTATTTGTGAACGCCGGATTACGCATTTTACTTCTAATTCCAGGACTCGTGACAACAACAACATCAAGATGGACAACACATATATTCTGAACTCCATAATAGCATAAATTCCACACCGGTGAAAACATTCAATAAATCTGCAAACCACTTTAAGGAGAATGAGTTACGAGGCAGAATAATCACACCAGACCACTGGAATAAAAGTAAAGAAAGGAAACATTAAGATGAATCGATCTTGCCTCTCTCGGGTGTGATAACATTAATGAAATTTTCAAAAAACTGGTTAAACCAAACAAACAATAACTTTTTGTTCTGCACTTTACAAATCTGAATTTCTATGAAGCATAGACAGAAAGACAGATCAAATCATTGTAACTATAAAATATTTTGAATCAAAGCTGACAACAGCCGAAAAGTACTACTGAACTGATTGTCATTTGCAGCTCCTTGGAAAACCAAACATCACCAAACCCTTATTCACGAACATTTGTTACCGAATTCTTCTTTCCTTTAAAGTCTAAATCAAAAACCATCTTACATGACTTACCTAACATCCTAAAATCTTCCACAACCAGCATTTTAACCAGTATGATACGCACTGTATAGATGAATGAACAAACAATGGATATCTGTCTGTTTCTCCACACATTTTTGATGTGCGCGTATATAACCCCAGAAAATTTTCAAAGCAAACGAATGTACAGCTCTGCCATGCGTAACTGTTTAATCTAATGCCTAAATGCTGCTCTATATGACATAGTAGACTGTATTTGCAAATCAGATGTTTCCATAGGCAAGTCACAGAGTTATTACTTTATACGTCCAATCGCTTCGTGACACACAACAATGCATTCCTGTCCACACTAGCAATATCTTTACGAACAAAACTGACACTCAAACGTGTAGAAAAATACATACCCAAACATTAATATCAACTACAAACATCAAAATGCCATCGTACATCCATCTTTCTCAAGCAGCTAAAAACAAACAAACAAACAATCAAACGAACGAACGAACAAACAAACATAAACCCCACATTTCGTAAACAATATAACATTGCTTATATTTATATTCACTTTTAGCTGAAAGAAGTTAACTGCCTCTGTAAATTTACAACCGTTTCAAACAACAACAAATACTATCACCTAGCAACACAATCAATACTTCCGACAATGCCCGTAGAAATTTGATACTATGACGCTCATTTCATGTAACCTCTAGAACAAACTCATGAATAAACGATAAAAAGAACATAGGGATGTATACATCGCCTTGTTTAACTCCAGCTTTACGCTTTTTATGATCTGTTAAATAAGATCCGCAAGGAAAGCGACATTTAAAGAACTGATATATCGCTTTTATACACTGAAACAATTTTTTTCACAACAGCCTTCAACAAAATAGGCCACAGCAAATTTCTACTGATCGAGTCAAACGCTTTCTCAAAATCAATAATAGAAACGTATTAATTTTTCGATTACAACAAAACTGCAACTGGACAAACAAGAGTAAATATAGTAATAAATAATAAACTGTAGAATAACCTTTTTTAAAACCAACATGGTGGTCTCCTGTATCATAACCGATTTAAACCCATTCCTAAAAGCTTTTAATAGTAATCGTGCTGTGTGTCTTGCAGCTAAATTAGAAAGAGAATTCTCATGAAGCTGCTAGGGTTTTTGCATCCCCTTTCTTAATCGTAAAATTATTCACTCTGACCAGCTTTCTGGGATCACGCCTTTATCAAAAGGTTTATTGAGCAATTTCAAGAAAAACTGAGTTATAGCATCCGTTCCGTTTTTCAGCATCTCCCCAACGATAAGATCAGGGCCTGCAGCTTTACTGGTCTGGAGCTTCTATATGACAAAAATTGATTTCAACAACTGAGATAGGACGATCAAAAAATATTCATCGATTGCTCTTCGATCTGTGGAGCATTCCCAACTTCTTGTACTACACATTTACATACAGAGAACGAAAATGTTCAAATCGTGTGTAAGCAATAACGTAATTCTTTTGACTGACTCGGTTTAAAAGATGATTTCTTCCCCTAAAATATTCTAATAAACTCGTTTAGCGATAACAGCTCTGATCTCTCGTCACATAACGGTTTTCGAAATCTGTTAAACAGGCTCTAAACACTTCGTCCAGCTGATAAGCATTCATGCTCAAACTAGTGGCATGTAAGTATTTCTTCATACACACAGTACAATCTTTAATACAGGTGTTGAACACATTACGAAGGGAGAGAGAGAGGGAGAGAGAGAGAGGGGGAAGAGAGAGAGAGAGAGTTCAGACTTCAGACTGTTATTGTTATTTTTTGTTTAAAGTCCAGCCGAATGCGTAGACCCATATCAGGGCTATAACCGTTTCAAAACACACAATACTTGAACAGGGGAAAAAACCCCAAACAATAACAATACTAATTGAACAGAACGGCAAAAAAGGAAAACAAAAGTAAGTACACATATCAATGCATTCGCACACAAAACCTAAGAAGATACCCCTGGCACTGACCACACCGTCCACTTTATAACACACGAGATTTAAAAAACATACCTCAATACAAATTCAGATATAACAAAGGACACTAAACCATATATAAAAACAGACATAAGTTACCTAAAATTGCCTCCGCATGTCACATTTCTCTATAGCCAAAAATGCACTTAATATGTACTCAATTATCAATCTGAAGACTTCAGATGATTTATTCATTTAGGCCATAGTGCCTCATGAATGGGTGTGAATTATAAAATAAATCAAGTTATCAAAAAATATGTTGTAAATACAGAAACATTATTTATCAATGTAAGCCAAACAGTTTTGAAACAAGCATATAACACAAGCTATAAAACTAGAATTAATCAAATACATATCTACATCTTTTATCCTTTTGAGAGATTAATATACAGATATCGCCAAACTATCCATTACTACTTCACTTCCTGCTGTGAGAAGTTGAAATAATTTTACCTTTGAAGGGATGTTTCAATATTTTTGAAAAATAACTTTTGCTCTTAGGGGCAGAACACCCTAAAACAAAATGTACTTCATGTGCAATGGCACAGCTACACACATTACACCTTAAAGCATCATCACCTGATGCTGTATATCTTTTGCAATGCACAGCAATTTCTGACACACCACACCTTAATTGTGCAAGAGATTGTTTTATTAATTTGTCTACGTTCGTCAACATTTAGGGCTCAATACAATTTGAAGTTTTAAACATTCTGTAAAAGGTGGATCTGTCACTAGTCTGAACATAATCATTCCTGTTCTACCATTGGCAGTATATCACTCTGTTTGAAATACTTAATGAAAACACTTTATGAAACACGTAATGAAAGAGAGAGAGAGAGAGAGAGAGAGAGAGAGAGAGAGAGAGAGAAGAGAGACAGAGAGACAGAGAGAGAGAGAGAGCTGGAGGAGGGAGAGAGAGAGACTGGCAGAGACAAAGAGAGACAGAGGGAAAATCGGAACGTAGCCACAAACTCCAAGAACAAGTTGCGAGTGGATTTCTTTCTTCCTGTCCCAAATTTCAACCTTGCTTTAACCCCCCCCCCCCATCCATCCCTACCCAGTCAACACACACACACACACACACACACACAACACACACACACACACACACACACACACACACACACACCCACACACACACACCACCCTCACTCACTCACTCACTCACACATCCCCTCCACTTCATCGAAGCAACCTTCCTCTCCTTTCCCAAACGTTTAGCTGTTTGATTTGTCTGTTAATTAAAGTGGGTACCGTCCTCCGGTATGTTTGGTTCATATCGACTGGTCTAGTATAGTCTGCGGCTGTTTCGTTAATAAAGCCTTTGTCTTTGCTGTCAGGTTAGTTGTGGAAACTATGGACTGGGTGAAGTCTTGGAGCACTCTGCACTGCATTCAATACAAGTCTTTATCGTGCTGGTTGTGTTTTTCCAAATCTCGAGAAAAACTATGCACTCTCGAAATTGACGATTTTTGGTTTATACGTGTTTTTTTTAAGATAATGTTAAAAAAAAGTCACAGATGAACCTATTTTAAGTATCGTTTAGACCAATAAGACCCCCTCCCCCATTTCTCACTCTCTCCCTCCTCTCTCTCTCTTTCTCGCTCTCTCTCAGGTGTAAGATGGTTGCACATTTCTGATACACTTAATCTATGCAATGAAATCATTTGACTTGACACTCTCTATCTCTTTTATCACACACATTGCTGATAACTTCAGCTATGCAATCAGACCATAAACACACACACACACACACACACACACACACACACACTCTCTCTCTCTCTCTTTTTCTCCACATATACACAGGGACAGAGACAGACAGAGGACCACTTAAATCCTTGTGGTTATAAATTTTAAGTGAAGAGAGAGAGAGAGAGAGAGAGAGAGAGAGAGAGAGAGAGAGAGAGAGAGAGAGAGAGAGAGAGAGAGAGAGAGAGAGAGAGAGAGAGAGAAGAAACTTTAGGTGTTCCAAACACGATACAGAAACAGAAACATTGGTATGGAGACGAACTGAGAACAGTACTAACAACTGCAACATTTAAAGACGAAACGAGCGTACAACAGAAAGAAGAGAAGGAAGCAAAAGCAAAGATGAAAGGGGAAGAAAGAGAAATCGTTCAGTGTAATCGCTTCTTATGACATGCCCAGGAAACGGCAAGCCATAGTCTGTGTTCTTAAGGCCAAAAGGGGAATCCCTCCTTCCGCACTGCCTTGACTGCACAGCTGTATAGTGCAAAGCATTCCTTCATGCACAGCCATACTAAATACAAATACACACAAGGTGTTCATTGACTTCAGTTCCCCACATTCAAAACACATTTTACAAACAACACACACACACACACACACACACACACACACACACACACACACACACACACACACACACACACACACACACACACACGAGAGAACAACTACAACAACAAAATCTGTTGAAAGATCCGGTATATCTTATTTCGTCGTCGTCATCGTCTAACAAAATGTTTGTCAAGGAAGGAACCCACATTCTAAATGTTCACCCAAAAGAACAACAAAATGGTAAAGCAGCAAAACTTCCGTATAAGACAAACCACTCTGGCATCAGAAATGCTCTCATGTTCTTTATAGTTTAAACAACTTTATATATAACGCGTAGCTTTTTGTTAAGTCCACTACCAAAAGTCGGTTTGCACAGATCTCTGTCGAGGAAAAGTAAATCGATCCGAAAGTTTTAAACCCAAAGAACAACATTCCCTTGCTCGAGCAGCAATACTTTTCTTAGTACAACACTGACCATTTCGGAGACAGCACTGATATTCTGTTCATCTGGGTTTTGAAGCTGAGACATTTTGTACATGCACTAAATACCTTATACAAAAAAAAACATGCAGCAATCATCCCCTGAGGTCTACACGGAGATCAGTTCTGCCTTTTACCAAGATTGAGTCAATAAGCAAAGGATTTTATTCGTTTTCTAATAGAATATCACACCACAACATGCAGTAATCACCTCCACAAGTTTTCTGTAAAGGATCAAGTCTCTCTTCACCCAAATGTGAGCCAATAAACAAAGGCTCAGAGGCTTTTTGTACGTTCTCTAAACACCACACTGAAACATATGGCCCCTCATTCCCAAGGGTCCCTCAAAGGATCGGGTGTCCCTCATCACCAATGCCGCAGCCGGCTCCATCATTTTCTCCTAAATTTGTTCTAGGCCTAAGAAGATATTGGGCCAAAAGTAGTTTCCAAAGGGGTTTGGACACATCGATTTTTTCCCGTCCCCTCTCCCTTTTCAAAGGGCCTGAATATGAGTCATGACCCCGCCCGTTGGAAACAGTGTAAGGGATTTGGAGGAAGACGGATGGAAAGGAAGAGGGGGAGGGGAACGAGATGGTGATTACGGGTCAACAAAGTTGAAAAGATGGAGTACATTCTGTTTGCCGTGGCACCTGGTAGGGTTTCTGCCAGACAATGTGGGCATTACTCAAGGCCCTGGTGGTATAAACAGAAACCGTTTTTTCCCCTCCTGTAATACAGAAATAAATAAATAATCGACTCGAGGCGTCTGCATGTTTGCATGTGTCCGGGGACAATTTATGTTGGCAAGGATTTGACAGGACTGTTCAATACTGTCGCATCTCCTCTATTATGGTACAAACTCTTCTATGCCTGTCAAATTCAGGTCTGACTAGTCTCCTTTATCAACAATCAAAATATACTGAAGGAGTCATTAGTATTTGGGGAGTCACAGACAGCTTGAGCGTTCAGTAGTCAGACTCCTTGCCTAGTAGGAAATGTAAACTACACACACAGTTCCACTCACAAAATGAAAAAATGTGAAGGAGTCATTAGTATTTGGGGAGTCACAGACAACTTGAGCGTTCAGTAGTCAGACTCCTTGCCTAGTAGGAAATGTAAACTACACACAAAGTTCCACTCACAAAATGACAAAATATTCGGTGACTACAAACAACTGTGACCAAATTTCATGCTGTTGTTCATCAATAGGATCGTGGGACTTTGAAACAGAACCCAAACATGCTCATTTAAATGTCAATGAAACAGATCTTCGCTTATTCAATGTCAATGAAACAGAACCATACTCACTGAAATGTCAGTGAAACAGATCCATGCATATTTAAATGTCAGTGAAACAGATCCATGCTTATTTAAATGTCAATGGAACAGAACTGTGCTTATCTAAATGCCACTGAATCTGAACCACGCTTACTCAAATGTCAACGAAACAGAACATGTTCATTTAAAACATCAATGAAACAAAATCATGCTTATTTTATTGTAAATGAAACAGACCAATACTTATGTCAATGAACCAGAACCATGCTTATGTCAATAAAACAGAACCCAACCATGCTTATTTAAATGTCTAAACCAGAACCCAGCCATTAATGTCAATGTATGCTTCCTGTGCTGACCAGCCACATAATGTCAACTAAATCTGGAGCAAATCCATTCCTACTATGGCGATCTGTTCTTGCTAACCACAAAGGTGAGACGAATGTTCGTAATTCAGCCGAGTTGCTGTCAATATAAAATTAAGTCAGCATTGTTGACCCACTTTATGCCACAGGTCATCTTGGCCTCAAAAGTGGGTCATTCCCGTTTAAGCACATGTAATCGATTCGAGCAATGCCCTTCCACAACAAAATTCAATTTTCACTCGCCTGCTTTTTCAGAGAAAAACACTGGTATAGAAGTAGAGTTAAACGGCAAATCAAAATAAAATAAAATATATACAAAAAATATAACGAAAAAGGCAATTTGAGAGAATTTCCCCTCCTTTTGCATTCGACCAAACAGCAACGTACGCACGTGCAACAGCACATGCACATCCCCTCTCTTCATCCTTCTTCCCTCCCCAAACTCGGAAAAGCGTACTTATTCCAGCGTACCTCCAGTTGTGAGAACAAGTGACGGCGGGGACCACCATCACACAAAATGAATACAGACTAGGTAATTATGATAATGATGAGGATGACACTGATGAAGTTTTTTTTTTTTCAAATACCAAATAATCATGACAAAACTGGGCGAATCCTAATGATTAATAATGCTTTGGACTTTCAGTCCTCATCGTGACAAAAATGTAGCACTGTTGTGTGTTTAGATCTTTATGCATTAAATCTCTCCGAAAATACAATAAGATAAAATAAATAAAATGAACAATTATAATAAAACAGTAAAACTAACTGAAAATAAAAGAGAATAAAACATAACAAAGTAAAATACTTGCACAATAAAAACTCTGATTAAACTGTTTCATTGGTGATAAATTTGACGTCAGTTACCACAAAAATACAATAATAAGAATCACAACACAAAATTAAATGAATGAAATAGAATAAAATAAAATGGACCACAAAACTGAAAACATTGCTAAAACAACCCTCAAAAGGTATAATTTTCATGTTTCAATTGCACCAGTCTCTGTTGTTTATCTCCACTCCATAAATTTTGAAATGAAACGTTGGGAAACTATTTGTATCAACCAGACGGAAGTCCTGTGAGAGCGCATGTCCGCGTGTCTGTATGCAAGAGTGAGTGTGTATGCGACAGACAGACAGACAGACAGACAGACACGAAGACAGAAGAACAAATATCTATTACTAGGGTAGTTGCCTTAGCGGGAAAAATTTTTTTGTTACATCCAAACATGCCCGTGGAAGATCTATACTATAGTAACACAAATGAATAGAAGAACATGAAAACATTAAACTAATGCAAAATGAGAGTAGATTTTGTTATCTGCTGAGAGAGAGAGAGAGAGAGAGAGAGAGAGAGAGAGAGGAGAGAGAGAGAGAGAGAGAGGAGAGAGAGAGAGAGAGGCCATAAACCTCAGTTCAGGACAGTGGCACCAATAATGTCACCACTGCCGTCCGGCCGATGACGCCACCCATCTAAAAGGAGACAGACTGTGCTCTGTCAGAAATAATTAACTCCCCAATACATCTTGGTGCATGAAGGGGGAGAGGAAGTAGCGGAAAAGGCAGACTGAGTGTTAAGTCACACACACACACACACACACACACACACAGAAGAGAGAGAGAGAGAGAGAGAGAGAGAGAGAGAGAGAGAGAGAGAGAGAGAGAGAGAGAGAGAGAGAGACGCATTCATACACACGCTCCTCAAACAACAACAATCACACAGTCACAAAATTACATGCATAACTGTATGTATTCTTAGGAAAAATGTGTGAGCAACCTCTTGGTCTTCAGTAAAATTCCAACTAGTAGTTCAACAAACTAAGGACAACTTTGACAACGATAAGTACCTTTCTCAAGTAAACTTTGTTAACTTAAGTAACTGTCTCATAAAAGAAAACATTTCGTAAAATTTGCTGTCACATCTAGCTTCATCTCATAAACCTTTCAACATTACTTTCTTTCATGATGCGATTTGGGGTTAGTTGAAACTATTCAGCAGTTCACACATCTTATGCCTAGGCTTGTTGTTGCTAACATCTTGCGTTATTGCATCACACCATCATCTACAGATAATCATTTATGAACATACGCATGTGTAAATCACATCATTATATATTCTGAACCACACCTGTGTTTCTGGTGTTAAGAAACCCAAATCGCAAGGTTGCAGATCAATCGTGGCAAACGTGCAAACTCTCACGATCACAAAACGTCAGAAATGTAGGATTATAACAACATACATCATACACCGGTGCATACGTGCCCCTAACAGTGGAAATCCACATCCCCACACTACACAACAACACCCAGACTTAAAGACACATCACGGGTATACAAAGTGGCAGGCAGGAAAACAACTTGCATTCAGAACACTGACGATGTACCTACCACTGATTGTTTGCTGTCAATTATTCAAAGATATCTAAAGCTTTCGGGAAGGTACACAGCTCATATATGTCAAGCAGTACAATATCCACCTCTGCTTTCAACCTGTTCAAGTCTTTCTACATGTGTTTTTTTAAAGAAATAAAATCTAAACCGCATGAAAGCAGAGATGCAGCTACGAATAAATAAGACGACGTATCCAACGGGCATGTCATCCACAAATGGAAAATCGCATGTAACAATAACAGCTATCTCAGCAACTAACAGAGAGAGAGAGGGGGGGGGGGGGAGAGGGGAGAGAGACAGAGACAGAGACAAAGAGAGGGAGGGAGGGTGGGAGGGAGGGAGAGAGAGAGACAAACAGACAGACAGAGAAAGAGACAGACAGACAGAGAGGAGGGACAGATAAAGAGAGAGAGAGAGAGAGAAGAGAGAGAGAGAAGAGAGAGAAGTAGAAGTCTTCAGCCACAACAAACAGCATATACATTTGTAAATCTAACAATCAATACAAGCAAGTTAACTTATTTAGATAAGCCCCACCAGTGCTTATTGTCCCGATCTATTGGATTGGATGTTGTGAGTTGAAATCGGTCTCCATAAGCAGACATTTTTCACTGATCAAATTCCATTAATGAGTAACCAAGACATTGAGAATAAACAACACTGAGTAATATGCACCAACGTTTAGACTAACTAATCATTGATCAACTAATTGTCAAAATGTGTGATTAGGAGTAAGCTTCCTGAACATCAAATGGATTTGTTCTACACGTACAAAACTGGACATATAAAACAGACAACACATGCAAACCAAACAGGAAAAAGGTCTACCCCATTTATAGGACCCATCCTGTCCCATTCCAAAAACCCATATCCACTCTCCTCCCTTTCCATCTACCCCGAACCCCTATAAAAGCTATATGAATATATATCTTGTCTCCACTCCACCTACTCCTTACCCCGCTTCCCAAAATCCACTCTAAACACAGACAGACAGACAGAGAGAGAGAGAGAGAGAGAGAGAGAGAGAGAGAGAGAGAGAGAGAGAGAGGAGGAGGGAGAGAGAGAGAGACGGGGAGAGAGAGAGACGGGGAGGCAGCGAGCGGAAAGGCAGACAGGGAAGTCTTGATGACCTAACAAACGTCTTTGTTTCTACGAATGGCACGTGCAAAGGCCAGGCTGGTGACCGCTGCTGTTGGCCATAGCCCTGGACGCACACACAGACGAGGCACAGGCTCCTTCGCTCAAGTAACAAGATTGGGGAGGTAAGAAGGAATGGAAAGAATGGGTAGAAATTGGGAGGGAGGGGTAAGGTGGGCGAAGAGCATCTGGTCCGTCTATGTCTGTTTTCGATTAGTTTATTGTCTTCCATAACTTTGTTTGAAACAAACAAACAAAAATCAAAAAACAACAACAAAACAAAACAAAAGGTGGGGCGGGGGCGGGGGCGGGGAACCAAGAGATCAATTGGGGATGTGTAAGAGAGGCTTTGGCTGTACACCATTTTGTCTGTCTCTGCTCCTAAATATACTTTTTTTCCAGAGAGAGAGAGAGGAGAGAGAGAGAGAGAGAGAGAGAGAGAGAGAGAGAGAGAATGAGGTGTGTGTGCGTGCGTGCGTGTGTGTGTTGTGTGTGTGTGTGTGTGTGTGTGTGTGTGTGTGTGCGTGCGTGCGTGTGTGTGTGTGTGTGTGAAGTAAGGGAAATAGTGCAGGAAAAAGAAAGTGAATAAATGGCTTCATGAAGTCTAAGTGAAACTAGAAGAGGAGTTCATAAGAAAAAAGTAAACACTCTACATGTATTTGCACACATCTACATGTACGCACACACACGTATGAGCCATTAGATAATGCAGAAAAAAAGAGAAGTAACCATCTCTCTCTCTCTCTCTCTCTCTCTCTCTCTCTCTCTCTCTCTCTCTCTCTCTCTCTCTCTCAGTCTTGATGGAGGCAGACACAAGAAGATCATTGATAAGGAAGATTAGGAAAAAAACAGGCAACATTAAGGCCATTTTATGAGGAAAGGGAATTGCAGCAACTGGTCACAACGGGAAAGCTGGAGGGAAAGAGAGCACCAGGTAGACCCAAGGAGGAAATATTGGACAGATTTGCACGGTCGCTGGGGATGGACAGGGTGGAAGATGTGCTTGCCGCAGCTAGAGGTAGACACATATGGAGAGCCATGATCGCCAACGCCATGCGGCAAGGCACATGATGATGATGAACCATCTCACTGACCACACCTATCCCATTCACACCTGTCCCATTCTATCGCAAAATACACTTCTCTCTTCTTCCCAACCCACCCACCCCTCTTAAAAATCTTTAGTCTTTACCCCACCTACTTTAACCCTCCCCTTAACTCCATTCTCCACTCTCTCTCTTCTCTCACACACATACAACCATCTCTCTCTCTCTCTTCTCTCTCTCTCTCTCTCTAAGGGCGGGAAGGGAGGGTGTTGATGTAGAATTGCTGTGTGTGATGCCAGCGCCACAGAGGGGCAACAACCAAGGAAGGCTATGATCCAACCGTTTTGTTCCTACTGATGGCACGTACAAGAGCCGGGACACCGACAGCTGTTCTGGGCTACAGTCCCTGGAAACACACACACACACACACACACACACACACACACACACACACACACACACACACACACACACACACACACACACACATACACACAAAGAGTCAGACACACACACACACACGACACAGGCTCTTCCAGACATGTAACAAGATTGGGAGAGGAGAGAGAGAGAGAGAGAGAGAGAGAGAGAGAGAGAGAGAGAGAGAGAGGAGAGAGAGAAGAGAGAGAGAAGAGAGAAGGAAGAAGAGAGAGAGAGAGATGACAGAGAGAGAGAGAGAGGAGAGATGAAAGGAGGTAGGGACAGAGGCAGTAGTAATAGAAGTGGGGGAGAGGAAAGTATTATACGAGAAGGGAAGGCCTTAGTTTGTCTGTCTTCAAGTACTTTTTTTAGGGGGTTGGGTGGGATTTGGGGGTATCATCGATTGGGGGAGTGTGGGGAGGCTTCTCAGTGCCGTCTGTTGTGTCTGAGTCTGCTTCCAGAATACACTCAGAACTTCTTTTTAAAAGAGAAATCAACTGATAATACAGTCTCTCTCTCCCCCCCCCCCCCTCTCTCTCTCTCTCCCTCTCTTATTCATAATGTGCGAATGACATGAAACAGCCTGTGAAAAAAAAAGGTATGAATTTTATCTAATAGAGAAAAGGCAGGGAAAAAAACGAGCATTTTCTCAAAACCTTGAAATTCTAACACTTTACGCTTTGGCCTTGGTTTTTTTGTTCTCTTTACCACTTAAATCCATCTGTAAATAGTTGAGAAAATTTAGCTGGCATTCCTTTTTCACAGACACAGAGGCACAAACATAACATTCTCAGACTGGTATAAACATCTTCAATAGGAAGGCCAAAAGATCAAAAACGAAGAGATCAGATGGATGGTTGTAACAATACCTATCAACCAGTAATCACACATCAAAGTATCAAGTGGTCTGGTCACCTGGTCAGGACTGTAGTCAGCCAGCCAGCTCTTCAGGCTTACAACATCAGGTGCTCAAGCTTCAGGACCAGACAAACACTGTGTAACGCTGGATGATTGAAGTGGCACTCCATCCACATCTATCACTTGACTTTATGCCACGTTTCCCGTCTAGATGCACACTGTCAGCTTCATCTTCCCGCGGTATCTCCCGGTAAAAGCAGACGGAAAAAGTAAAGTAACTCTCAACACTGCTGTTTTGTTTCGGCATATCAGGATCTTTCTAGCATAGTCAAAATCGCTCTGCTATGCATATTCCAAAAATTACATAAATTCAACTGTAATCCTGTTGATGTATCTGAAGTAGCTGACGCACTAGATCAACTTACCGAAATCGACTTAATATGAAGTCTTCACCAGTTTACTAAAACTCTAAGAAGTACTCGCTTTTCCTTGACGTTCATGAGAATGGATCAAGCTAAGCTACCGAGAACACCACATCAAATCTTGATTGATTAAAATGCACGATGAAATAAATTGAATTTCCACGACTCTTTGTAAGCTCTAACAATTTGGATTTGGGTTTGTGTGGGCAAATCGCGATGCGCATGAAATTCAGCTGTTTCTACGCAACTTATAAATAAAGGACTATTGCATGCAGATGGCCAGATTGTGATTTCTATGTTAAAAACAAAGAAACGTTTCGTGTGTACAGGATGTCTTGTAGTGTTCATGACTGAAACATATCTTCTAGTGAAATCAGACTGACACTTGACGTTTGTAAACACACATTTCGTATTTCTGAAATAGCTTATTATCGATACAGAAAGAGAGGGGGAAAAGGGAGAGAGGGAGAGAGACTAGGGGGGGGGGGAGGAAGGAGGAAGAGAAAGAGAGACAGAAAGGGGAGGGGAGGGGTGAACGAGAGAGAGAGAGAGAGACTTTCTCTAAACAGGGGACAAAATGTTAGCCACCATATTTCAAAGATTCACAAACTATAGCGAAGGCAGCAGATGGTGACATTGGTATTGGTGATGGGGAAAGACAAAGTCTATGACACGTCAACCTTGCGTATTACTTCATCATCCTGTGCCGTTTAGGTAGCATGTCATTATCTATTCCTGTATTCAGAGTCTTGGTAATGACGACAGATGACAGTGACGGCAGTGAGGGGAAAAGACAGACTGAATGATGACCAACGACAGAGCACTGATAATGTTTACCTGAGGTCTTTGTCAGAACCGTCAATGCCCAACAGAGGGCAAACCGTGCCCCATCAAGGCGTCAGCCCCACAGCCTCCATCACATAAAAAGCCATGCTCCCATCTTTCTGGTTGTGTCATCTTCATCTACCCACCCACCACTTGCAATTCATGTGCACATGTAATATAGGAAATATAGAAACATGTGATGCTATAGGAGATTGTTTGTATATATGTATGTATGTACGTACACACACGCGCGCACACACACATATAGATAGATAGATAGATAGATAGATAGATAGATAGATAGATAGATAGATCGATAGACAGATATAAAGATATACACATATATGTATATGTATGTGTGCACGTGCGCGTGCATAAGAAAAAGAAAGAGAGAGACGGACAGACAGACAGACAGACAGACAAACAGACAGACAGAGAGCAGAGGAAAGCGGGAAGGAAAACAGACAAAGCAGAAATGAAGGTTTTAAAAAACATACAAAACATAGGAGCAAAGAAGAAACTGTGAGGACACACACACAAACACACACACACACACACACACACACACACAGAGAGAGAGAGAGAGAGAGAGAGAGAGAGAGGAGAAGAGAGATGGAGAGAGAGAGAGAGGAGAGACACAAAGGGAGAGATAGAGAGTAGCGACAGACACAGAGATAGAATTGAAAAAAAAAAAAAAAAAAAAAAAAAACGAAAAGAAAAATACATCCCCTCTCATCATAATCATCATCGTGTGCCTTGCCGCATGGAGTTGGCGATTATGGCCCTCCATACAATCTATCCTTTGTCGCTGCAAGTATATCTCCCATCCTTTCTGTCCTCATCCACTCCGCAAAACCGTCCAATATTTTCTCCCTAAGTCTACCTTGTGCTCTTTTTTCCCTTCAGCTTTCCTGTTTTCACAAGATGCTCAATTTTCTCCTGCACCATAAATGTTCTCTAAATGCTGCTTGTGTTTTTCCCAATCTTCTTCATTAATGTTCTTCTCGTGTTTGCCTCTCTCAAGACTGTTTTCTTTGCTGCCCATGGAACTCTTAAATTCTTCTTAGAAACCAATTTCAGCTGCCTCAATCTTGTTTTGACTTTGCGTGTTGACTGTCCACGCTTCGCATCCGCACAACAGTACTGGTTCTCTATAACACCGAAGAACTCTCTTCCTGATGTTAACAGACAGGCATTTGATGATAAGAACGCTTTTCATTTTCTTGAATAAAGTTTAAGCTTGGCCAGTTCTGCTGGATATTTCTAATGTGCTTCTGCCGTTTAATGAGAGGACTGTTCCCAGATTTAAAAACGTATCAACTTGTCTCAATGTTGTGCCGTCTGCTGTTGTTGTACAAGAGGGGATTCCTCCCTTTTCACTGCTTACCATGACTTCAATCTTCTGCTGTTTAGTTCTAGCCCTATATTTCTGATTCTAATTCCATTATATTCACAAGATTTTGTAGGTCATTTTTCATTTTCTGCAATAAGAAAGCTGTCATCCGCATAGTCTAGCCCTGATAATAGCTCTAGTAGTCAGCTTGGCTATAAGCAATACAAACTGAACTGAATCTGCCTAACGAAGTTTGTTCATCACTTTTCCTCCAACCGTTATCCCAGGGCATTGTTCTAACTTTTTCATGATGGTTTCACAGTAAAATAAAAACAAATCTGGTGACAGACGCATCCCTACATATGAACAGGAGAAACAGCCAGTAACATCATCCGCCATATAGAGAAAAAAGCGATGAAAGACAAGAGCTCATAATGGTGTTATTACTGATTAAATCTGAATAAATGAAGAAAATAACATACCACATAAACAGCACAATAAAACAAACAAAACGAAACAAAACACTGGTTTACCCTCCCATAGACACAGACACTCGGTAATGTCGGCGCCTGATAGTGATTGCAGGGATGGGAAAAAAACCACAAGAACTAAAAGAGGGAAACGACAGGGAGCAGGAAGTTTTTTTTTTTTTTTTTTTTTTTTTTTGCGGTTTGTCTCAGAAGCGACAATATCCGTCTGCAGGCAAATAGTGCCCCACCAAGGTGTGAGCCTTCTGCTTCAATCACCTAAAAGGCCAGGCCCCCTCCTTCTGGTTTTCACACACACACACACACACACACACACACACACACACACACACACACACACACACACACACACACACACACACACACACACACTCGCACGTGATGCAATATAGGAAATGTTAAGAACAAAAGTGTGTGTGTGTGTGTGTGTGTGTGTGTGTGTGTGTGTGTGTGTGTGTTTGTGTCTGTCTGTCTGTCGTGTGTGTGTGTGTGTGATAGAGAGAGAGAGAGAGAGAGCGAGCAGAGAGAGAGAGAGAGCGAGCCAGAGAGAGAGAGAGAGAGAACGCCACAGAGAGAGAGACAGAGAGAGAGAGAGAGAGAGAGAGAGAATATGTGAGAGAGAGGGAGGAGAGAGAGACAGAGAGAGTGAGAGAGAGAGAGCAAGCCAGAGAGAATGTGTGTGTGTGTGTGTGTGTGTGTGGTGTGTGTGTGTGTGTGTGTGTGTGTGTGTGTGTGTGTGTTGTGTGTGTTCGTGCGCGCGCGCGTCTGACAGAGAGAGAGAGGGGGGGAGGGGGGAAGACGTACTGATAAAAACAAACAAAAAAGAATAATACGAATACAAGAGGAGGATAGTCAAACAATACTAACCATCTCACTGCATCATCCACACATGGAGCACAATCTACCATGGTGAAAAGTATGGTTAGCAAATGGTTTTAAAAAATTTAACATA
>JAPXFY010000019.1:22913533-22921033 GCA_030674185.1 Monoplex corrugatus
TAGTGACCGCAACTGAGAAAAAAAATATATCGGCCAATTCCTAGACAACAATCTCATCCTCCCACCTTCCTCTTTTCCACCACCAAGCAGAGATTGCACTACAGCTGTGTACTTTCCGCCTTCTGTACGACTCAGAATGATGAAGGACGACAGAAAGCGACCATACCAAGCTTTCAACTTCTCACGCAAAGCACATTAAAAGAATCATGAAAATCCTCTCGCCAAACACTACCTCCAACAACTACTTGCCCACTGTAGTCAAGGGAATATGGGCACTATCACCACGACAAGACGATGGAGACGGACTGAGCACATCATCCGAAGACAGCTTGATGACATCATCCGGACTTCCCGTCACGGAACATCGGAAGGAAACGTGAGAAAGGAAAACACGTAGCTATGAACAATGGAAAGAGACCTGGGGGACCTGAAACACTTGGGTATTATACAAAGGCTGGTCCAAAACAGACAGAAACCGGAGAAGCTTCGTTGTTGCTATATATGCCAGTGGCATTATAGGCAGACCCTTTTGTACAACACCAAATGAACTAAATAACGGTATACCGAGAGACAACGGCCAGTGGGCGGGACCTGTATACTGGGCAAGATAAGTATACTACCTGCTCAGAAAAGACAACAAACTTCACGTACGCACCATTATTTCATCGTGTCTCACAAGTGCATTGGCATTGCACCAGAAATACCTTGGTGATATGATGTGACCTTAGCCGCGATGAAAGAAGCCTTACAGAAGCCATGTGCTGCTCAGCATGGAAGTACAGTTTGTGAAGTTTATGTATGCCAGTATCATCATCATGTGCCTGGCTGCATGGCATTGGCGATCATGGGCTTCCATATGCGTCTATCCCTTGTTGCCACAAGCACAACTTCCACCCTCTCTGTCCTCAGCTAACCTGCAAGTCTGGCCAATATTTTCTCCCCGGGTCTACCTGGTGTTCTCTTTCCCTCCAGCTTTTCTGCTGTAACCAAGTGCTCTAATTCCCTTTTCCTCATAAAATGGTCTATAAATGCCAGTATATAGCTTACAAAATATCCTGGATCGGGATAGCAGGACGGAAAGCTGTCGAGCTAAAGTCTAGCTACTCCTATCTAGTGGACTGTCTGATGACTCCCAAGCAAAGAGGACTGCTTTCGAAATCCACGTTGAAAAATACGTTCCTAGAGATGTCCCTGGAATAGTTCTCACTCATTGCAAACATGCTCCTCTTATATGAGCGTTTCTTTATTGTAGGTTTCCGACATATACAGTTATGCAGACTGCTCTATATAGCGATACGGACCTCACTTGAATACTAAACACCACACACACACCACACAACCACACACAACACACACACACACACGCGCGCGCGCGGCGCGCGCGCTCAGAGAGAGAGTGAGACAGACACAGAGAGATATACAGAGACAGAGAGAGACGGAGAGAGAGAGAGAGAGAGACGGAGAGAGAGAGAGAGAGAGACGGAGAGAGAGAGAGAGAGAGACAAACAGACAGAGACAGAGCATACACATACATACGTTCAGAGTTGTGGTCACAGATAGTCCACTACATATATACATGTGTGCGTATGCCATTTATTCACGTATACCTACGTAGATATGCTCTCATATACTGGAGTGAAAACTAGATGTGCTCATGTATCCAAAGAGATGTTTACATTTGCGTTTACAACCAGTTAAGGTTATCTATCTATCTATCTATCTATCTATCTATCTATCTATCTATCTATCTATCTATCTATCTGTCTGTCTGTCTGTCTGTCTGTCTGTCTATCTAATATATATATAATTTGATAATAAGATATATAATGTATATAATTTGAACGCTACAATGTTCACAAACGTGCAGGACGAAAATTGTGGTTTGGTTATGGACTTTAAGTCTTGCGTTAGTGGCCTAAGAACAATAGCGTGCTTCAGATTGCCTCCCTTCTTCTTCCCTTCTTTGCTTTTGTGAGACTTCCATCGTTGCTGTGAGGGACCACTGACTGCCGGCAGAGCCCCTGCAGACTAGAAAGGCACTTCTGCTCATGTCGTCATGAGTTCGGAGAGGTCGTCCATCGCAGCAGTTCTTCAATTTAATCTACTGATTTGTCGCTTCGTTTCCTAAAGTGTGTTCATCTTTGGGTGCATTTGGTGCGTGTTTGTCGTATTTTTGTGCATATCTTGACTACAACTGCTGTGAGCATCCTTCAGTTTTGTGATGTTCAACGTCGGCAGCGCCAGTTCATGACACTGGTGCCATTGCCTGAAGACATTTCTGAACTATCGACAGTGCGTGTAGGCTGATGTTGAGACAGTGACTACCATTTGTTTTGGATGTGAATAATGTGTGAATATTTGTAATGCGGCGTGAGTGAGAATGAACGCGTGTGTATTAAAACAGAAATCTGTATGAAAGTTTCAAGTTTAGGTGTGTTCCTGTATGAATGTAAGTAGGTCTGTCTCCCTGTTTATCTTTCTGTAGTTTAGGCCTTAGCGAACCTATCCGAGACAGAGACTTCAGAATTTTTATTCAAGAAAGGCCATAGCCCCTACTGAAGGGTGCTTGTAAGTACAATGAAATAATCAGGTATCATATCATAGGATTAACAATCAACAACAAAATAAACTTATATGACGATAAAGCAATTTGTCTGATCTTAGCTGCTAAAAATTCTGAATTCTGAAGTCTAAATCAGAGACAGAGGGAGACAGAGAGAGATAGGGAGAGACAGAGGAAGAGAGAGGGGAGAAAGGGGGGGGAGAGGAAAGAGAGAGAGAGAGAGAGAGAGAAAGAGAGAGAGAGAGGCACACTCGTATAATAAGCCAACGATAAAGAGATGAGGGTGGGAGATGAAAAATAGTGAAGCCATTTTGACAATCTTTTTCATACAAAAACTGTTACCGAAAATCCGCTCTGTTTGCGTCTGACGGTCACTGTGACCTTGAAAACCATATTAAATAATCTGAAGTTGAAGTGAGGATGGTGTACACTGTCAAATCAGTAAAAGCAGAATGTAAATACTGTCAGAAGTTCCCAACAATGTGCTGCTCACACATTTAAAAAAAAAAGAAGCTTATTTCAGGCATTTTGTGTGACCTTGACATTGGTATCATGACTTGCAGGTGTATGCATTCGCAATTCCTCAACGATCTTGACGCTTGATCCAAATTTAGTAAAGATCCATATACAAACAGCTGAGGAAATCTTAACACACACACACACGCACGCGCACACACACACACACACTCTCTCTCTCCTTCTCTGTCTGTCTGTCTCTGTCTCTTTCTGTCTTTCTGTCTGTCTCTGTCTGTCTGTCTGTCTGTCTGTCTCTCTCACACACACACACTCTCTCTCTCTCTCACTCACTCGTACACACACAGACACAGACACACGCACGCGCGCGCGCGCGCGCCACTGGTCGATATGAAACAACGTTCCTTTTTTTTTTAAAAAGGGAAATGAATAATAAAGAGGTACACAGGTATACAGACAAACCTACATTCAGTCTGAGCTGAAGTACCATAAACACTAACCTGGCACCATTTTCCGGGGTCAATCCTCTCTGATACTGGGTCAGTATGACTCAAAATTAAATGACATGAAGATCCGCCCAAAGTGAACAACCATGCAAACAATCTATAAATCCTTTCGCCAATGTTCTTCCGATCAACACATAAACTAAACAACCATGCTGGGCAATTTAAATTAGCCTCTCCCGTTTCCAAAATGGAAAGAGACAAAACGGGCCATTTTCCTGTTATCGCAGACAATTGTATCTGGCCGTTGTTCAAAACCTTCCAATCTAAACGCACAAATCATACGAAACTGAGACAACTGCAATGGGCAGACTAAATCCGGTCTGACTCCAATTAGAGGTCTGTTTTGTCACTCGCTGATCTCATAGTTTACACCTGCTGAAATTGTTACCTAAAACAGACATCTGCCGCATATGAACACAATCACGCACATGCACGACGTACCCAAGCACGTACCACAATGACATACATGGCCGAAAACCCCTCCTCTTTTCAAATTTCAGACTTATCCTATCCAACAGAGATCCAGATCTGCGTTTACGTAGGAAAAATATATGTATGTATTAAAGCCAACCCATATTGTGGAAACTTTCTGTAAAAAAGAAAATATGGTGACAGCACAAGGGCACATCATCCAGGATGCGGCCCGGCCCCATTAGAGTGAAGGATGTTTAGGCCCGGTGTACCACGCGAAATGTTCTCATCGCAAATTTTACTCCGGAAAAAAAATCGCGTGCGCCAATTTTTGCTGGGAGCAAATTGGCGTACGAAAAAATTACTCCCTTGACCAAGCCAGAATTGTTCTCTCCCCGAAAAAGTTGCCCCGCAGAATTTTACTGGGAGTGAATTGCGCGTACGACAAATTTACCCCCCTTCTCTTTCACCCCCCCCCCCCTTTTTTTTTTTTTTCCCGGGCGACTTCGAGCATTCTAGGGGTGTTATAAATCTATAGTATCTTAGATTTAGAGGTGTTTGTCTGCGCGTTCATCAGTGTGTACCTGATGCATAAATGGCAGGACATGTATTAGGGAGAGGGGGGAAGGGGTATTTTTTGGCATCTTGGAGTATTCTAGGGGTGTTTTATGGTATCTTGGATGGGTTTAGCGGTATTTGTCATGGCGTTTGTCACTGCGTACCTGATGCATAAATGCCTGGACAGATGTTTTGGGGCGTGTTTGAATGTCTGGGGGTAGCTTAAGGGTGTTTGAGGGTGTCTTAGATGGTTTAAGAGTTGTTTGTGAGCTCGTTTGTCAATGTATACACAATACATTAACTACCTAGAAAGACGTTTTGGGGGAATTTTAGAATGTTATGATGCTGTAGGGGTGATATAGGGTGTCTTGGACAGTTTTATCTGAATGCAAGACAGGAGATGACTAAACGATATTTTCTGTCCACAAAGACACACGATATTCTTGGTGTATTTTGTTTTGGATGCATGGAGTTTCCACTTATTCGTAAGGGAATGTGTATTCCTACTGACAGTAACCTGCTTATGTGTTTTGCTGATGACAAAATCCATGTTATGAGTACTGTATTTTTTCTTATTATCTAGGAACTATTTCCAAACATATGCGTCTACTAAGGTGTGATTTTCACTCCAGGACAGAGGAAGCTGTACATTATTTGATTCTGGTGTGCCCTTAGCTCCTCGTTTGACAGGTGGTATCCATCAGAAGGTAATATCAGTGCCTCGTAAGGACAAGATATGAATTAAGTGACTTCTTTCTATAATCATTTCAGACCTGGTTTGTGTTTTTAGAAATTCAAGAGCTTGAAGTACTGATTCTGAATCAACGCAAAAAAGCGTTTGGAATATAGTCTCAGAAAAACTGATTAAGTAATTTCAGGCCATTAATATTGCAGAATTCCGCTGTAAGTATTGAGTTGTTGGGCCCTATATGGACAGATTCTATTTCAAGATCAGATATTTAAAAAGCTGGATCTGCTTTTTTGTCAGTTGATGATCCGTCAGTGTAAACTCTTGAATGATTGGGATAAAAGTGTTCAATATGGCATTTAACTCGACTCGCAAAGGGAGTATTTGGGAGTACTTTCCGCGTGTTACACCGACCACTGAACCGGCCATTGAAACACTTACTTGACGGGCGCTTAGAAGCCCCACGACATTATTTGTCAGTTTCTTTCCAGAGTATCTTGGAATTAGGTAAAACACACATGGATTGAAGTGAGCACAAAAACAGAAAAAACAAAAACAAAACAAAAACAGGTAAACAAAACAAAAATCCCCAGACAACTGACTTTTAAAAATTATCATAATATCGGCAAAAATGAAGTTTTTTTTTGTAAAGAAAATGTATACACTGCCCCAGATTCCCTTTTAAGCATTAAAGTGACATCAAGAACGAACGGCTACAACTCTGCAGGACTTGTCAAGGTCCCAAATGCACTGTATTCTTCAAACCTCTCGTGAAAGGTCCTGCTACAAGAATAATCCTGAGAGCAATCTCAGCTAGCTACACAAATCATGGCTGTCCATATCAATGTGGCAATTATTCTTCATGAGTCACTTTCGGCGACCGATCATTTTAAAGCTGTACGATTTTTCTTGAATGCATATATGCTCGTTGTTTAGCCCACACTGTGCAGGTGGTGTGTTGCTACAGTTTTCGTACTCGTCTTCGGTGAGCGTGAATGCTGGGTGTTTTACAGCTTTCCATGACCCAACCATGACATATCTTACAGTATTTTTAAGACGCCTATTAGACATTCTGTGTACGTAGACACATGAAGGGGGTTTAGGCACTGATGAGTCTGCACACATGTTTTTTTTATGAGATCAGAAAAATCTCCACCCTTTATCGACTAGGCCAAGGTTGTCTAGGCCAATCAAACCCAAGACCTTAACCTTCTGACGGGAAGTTCCACGTCTACCCACTTCACTACGCGCCCGTCCGATGCATACTACACACAGACAGGGTATGAAAACTGGCAGGTGTCTGATGAACATGTGGAATACCACCCACAAGCCACTTCATTTCTCACGTGCAAGGATTCGCGTACACCTGAGAGTCCTCCAAATCATCGCTCATTTGAATGATGTCTGTGGAACTATCTGATTAAGGTGACTCCCAATTTCCTGTTTCATTCACAAAAACAGAGGTTAAATATATTGGTGAACATAACAGACTGATATCTGTTTAATGAGGTGAGAGGACTTGAAAGCTCTCGTGGATTCTAGTTATTGGTATATGTTTAATGAGGTGAGAGGACTTGAAAGCTCTCGTGGATTCTAGTTATTGGTATATGTTTAATGAGGTGAAAGGACTTGAAAGCTCCGTGGATTCTAGTTATCGACATACGTTTAAAACAAGTGAACACCTTAAACGCTTCGTGATTCTTAGTTATTGATATTGTTATAATGAGGTAAGACTTGAAAGCTCTCGTGGATTCTAGTTATTGGTATATGTTTAATGAGGTGAGAGGACTTGAAAGCTCTCGTGGATTCTAGTTATTGATATATGTTTAATGAGGTGAGAGGACTTGAACGCTCCCGTGGAGTCTAGTTAAACCAGACATTCACGTTTCCAAAACACCAACAGTAATTTCATTCTTAACCGCCAGTATAGTCTTACACTTTACGACTATTCTTCAATAATAAGGTAAACAGACATTTTATGATTTTTTACTTTCGCACTTTCATTATGGGCAGAATGAAATAAGGGGACGTACAGAAAATATACGCCATTTTTAAAACTTATACACAGGCATGATTCAGTTTATAATTTTTTTTTCAGAAACATTCCTTAAAATATTATCCAATGACAACACACACACACACACACACACACACACACACACACACACACACACACACACACACACACACACACAAATGACAGACATACTGATATTGTTCTTTCTTTCACTTTTTCATGAAGACTGAACATACAGCATGACATTCTCTTCTCCCGCTGAAAAACTGAAAATATAGCGAAA
>JAPXFY010000019.1:22931033-22948533 GCA_030674185.1 Monoplex corrugatus
CTTCTTCCTCATTCACTAAAAGGTTCGATAGTGGGCAATGGACAACGAGTCCAAATAATTTTGAAGAATAGCGCCACATAAGAACGATTTAAAAAAATAATGATGATAATGTATTCGTGTTACCTTAGTTCTGTAACCAATGAGCAGAGACTAAGGGAGAGAGGGAAAAGGAGGGAGGAAGAGAGAAAGGGTGTTAAACACGTTGACAAAATCTTGCACGTCATTATAAAAAAAAAAGGGGGGGTGGGGGTGCGGGTCTTTTTCACAGCATGGGTGATGCTATTTAAAGCCGTAGAATCTTGGTAACGGCGATTCCTTTGTTCTTTTTCTAACGCACGCCAAGGCCCCATCGAAACACTTCTGAAAAAAAAACCCCACCAAAAAACAAAACAAAACAAAACAAAAAAGCGGGCGGGGGGGGGGGGGGGGGGGGGCGTGAAAAATCAAAGCACTATCAAAATAGGCACACTGACATTCAATTTCCTGCGCAGGTCAGTTTATGTACAAGTTGCAGCTACTGCCGACCCAAACAACGGCAACACCGCCTGTGTAATCAATACATTTGGCAAATAGGCGGTGGGTAAAAGAGGCTTTCAGTGAGGAGAGTGTGTTAATAAGCTTTCATAATGACGCAATACACAGATAATGCCACAATTGACAGAAGTGCATTTGTTGGAGTCGCAGGCAGGTACGAGTATAAAGAGCAAAATGAGATGAAAATCCAGAATATAACAGCAATGTATCTTTCAATGAATATAAATTTTTTTATAAAAAAGCTTTCTCTTGTGTGCACACGCACATGTGTGTGTGTGTGTGTGTGTGTGTGTGTGTGTGTGTGTGTGTGTGTGTGTGTGTGTGTGTGTGTGTGTGTGTGTGTGCGTGCGTGAGAGAGAGACAGACAGATAGAGACAGAGAGACAGAGAGAGAGAGACAGAGACGTGACATATGTCATTCATAACCTATTTTCATCAATGCGTTAGTCAACATGCCTTACCTCCCCCGTCACTTGGTTGTTCTTAATGCTTCCATCACTTCCTTTTTTTCCTGTTATTCTATGTGTGTGATTTACTCTTTTTCTTTTCTCTTTTTTTTAATAGTATATTAATAGAACTTCTAGAAATTATTCTTATAATAGTGTTGTTCTCGTTGTTATTGTTAAAGTTTGACATGTAAACTTATTTACATATGTCTACTACTGTCCTGTCTGCCAGGTTTTTGTAAACCGCATGAGCCACTGGTGTAATGTAACACTCAATATGTTATAACAACTTAAGTCTATAACTTGTCTCACATTCTACTGTTACGTTTTTTTTTTCTTTCTCGTTTGTTTTCGGTTGATTTTGTTTGATTGTTTGTTCTTAATTTCTAACGCTCGTATTTTGTACGCAGGGTAGCAAGGACTAGTTGTAAGACAGGTCCAATGTGACCTAATGTTATTATCCTTGATAAATAAAGTATTCTGATGTATGTCTGTCTGTCTGTCTCCCCTCTCCCCCCCCCCCTTTATATCCTTTCCTTGACCAAAACAAACAAACAAACAAACAAACAAGTAACTTTACACCAACATTTCACAAAAACAACTGACAGCAAAGTAAAAATGAATTCATTACTGATCACGCTTCCTTTTCAAGAACCTGACAATTTAAATCGAAGAACCTTAAAATAACTGCACGGTGAACAGGAAACGCACGTCACTAGATGAACAAGACATTCAGGTATGTCAGGATTTTGTTGTTGTTGTTGGCGTTGTTGTTGTTGTTGTTTGCTGTAACTGCAATACAACGCTCATATTCTGATTCTTGAGTGTTGCGCGTTCCATCTTTTAAAATGGAATCTTTTGGTCAAAATAATCTCCCTTACCACTGTCCAACAGAATGGAACGAACTATGTCCACAGGAAGGAATTCAGTTCCAATCACTTCATTCCAATCTGCTCCGAAGACTTAACTTTTGCAACTGTAGTGTGTGTGTGTGTGTGTGTGTGTGTGTGTGTGTGTGTGTGTGTGTGTGTGTGTGTGTGTGTGTGTGTGTGTGTGCCTCTGCGCGCGCGGTGTGTGTGTGTGTGTGTGTGTGTGTGTGTGTGTGTACCTCTGTGTGTGTTAAGGCTTTGTGTGTGTGTGTGTGTGTGTGTGTGTGTGTGTGTGTGTTGTGTGTGTAACACTCTGTGTGTGTGTGTGTGTGTGTGCGTGCGTGCGTGCGTGCGCGCAACTGTGTGCATGAGCGTGAATGTGTGCATGTCTCTGCCTGTGTAATAATGTATGTGTGGAAGTGAGTACATGTGTTATGTCTGTGCTGTGTGTGTGAGAGTAGGTGGGTGGGTTGGTATATTCCTATGTGTTGTGTAAGAGTGAAAATGTTGTTTCTTCTTTTGTTTTTTTTTTTTCCGCTTGACTAGCATTTGAAACGGCTACATTAATGTAACTGTTTATTGCTTCTGTAACACTGTGTTATTAAAGTTCATCTGCTTTCAACATAATGGTAGGGACTGACATGTATTTGCTTTTAGGTGAGCGTGCCTTTGTGTCTCATGCTTTTTTGAAGTGCTTTGGGTTCTTGTGAGATAAGGCGTTATACATTATCATCATCGTCGTCATCATCAGCAGCAGCAGCAGCAACATTACTACTACTACTATTACTAGTTACTATTACTACTACTACTAGTAGTAGTAGTACTATGATTATCAAATGAAACAAAAAGATGATACACTATGAATCAAGTAACAAACGCTCCGTTGTAGAATCAGGTTAGACCATGACAACAATGTCCTGGTCGCTAAAAACTTGCTGGATGACAGAAAAGTACAACCATGTTGCCTTTACATGTATCACCCTGAAATGGTATTCTGCAGGCCATGACTGCACCGACACTACTGAGTGTGTGTGGTGTGTGTGTGTGGTGTGTGTGTGTGTGTGTGTGTGTGTGTGTGTGTGTGTGTGTGTGTGTGGTGTGTGTGTGTGTGGTGTGTGAGCGCGTGCGTCGCATGTGTGTGTGTGTGTGTGTGTGTGTGTGTGTGTGTGTGTGTGGTGTGTGTGTGAATATGTGTGTGCGCGCGCGCGCGCGCGCGCGTGTGTGTGTGTGAGCAAGAGAGAGAGAAAGTGAGAGGAGAGAGGAGAGAGGAGAGGAGAGAGAGAGAGAGAGAGAGAGAGAGAGAGAGAGAGAGAGAGAGAGAGAGAGAGAAGAGAGAGAGACGTGGGTGGATGACATATCACAACTGCTAAAATTCACTGCCCCTGGAAAGACTTTCCATTTCAAATATCCGAAAATGACAATGAGTTTCACTTGATAAAATTACAAAAGTGAAATCAATTCTCGTCATTCTTTAAGCAAAACCCATGCCCCCTCCCCCACCCCATACACACACATCACACACACCATATGTACTGACAACTACATCCAATATCAATTTACCTTCCCTATTACTCTTATCTCAACCATCTCTTCCACCCCACTGCCATTCCATCCACAAGAACATGACAAGGATCTAGGAAAGCCTGCACATAATATTTTCAAAAGGTCCATAACAAAGAAGTAAATCAGCTTTTTTTTTTTTTTTTTTTTTTTTTTACAGCAACGGCAATGCTATTAAAGGACGTCATCGTGGTAACAGTGTTTTCTTTGTTCTATTCTCAGAGCAGATCGAGACCCTATCTTATGGCACGAAAAGAAAAGACATGAAAAAACCAAAGCACTATCAAAATAGGCACACTGACATTCAATTTCCTACCCAGGTCAGTTTATGCACAAATTACAGCTAGTGCCGGCCACAACAAGTGCCGAACACCCTGTATGCAATCAATAAGCAATGCAAATAGGAGGCGGGTGAGAGACAAATCTTTAGTGAGGGGAATAGGTAATCGTGTGATGCTGACATTCTTTGATAATGCCACAATCAATAGCAGTGGGTGAGTTGGGGCAACAGTAGTTGAGGAGAGAAACCAGATGGAAATCTAGAAGGTAAATTTATGTAGGGAAATAAAGGAAGAAAAGTTATGTTTAAGTAAAAAAACAACAACAACAACAAACAGCAAAGAGGCTGTCTGAATAAGGTAAGACCTGTGCTCTCTCCCTCTCTCTCTCTCTCTCCCCCCTCTCTCTCAAACACACAAACAAGAGAGAGAAAGAAAGAGAGAGAGAGAGAGAGAGAGAGAGAGAGAGAGAGAGAGAGAGAGAGAGAGAGAGAGAGAGAGAGAGAGAGATGAAAGAAAGATGATATTCTTGTGGTAAATTATAACTTTCGACAAAAAAAGCAATGAACACTGATGTCAACAAACTGCTGATGTTGCTTTCTCTCAAACCTGCCAAACCCTCTCAAAGCTTCTCTGCCTCTTTCTCACTTACTCTTATCCTTGGTATAACTTTACACCAAAATTCCATTAAAACGATTGACTCTGACGTCACGAATCGTAAACAAAGAACCTTAAGTCAGCTGTAGATGTGCAGTGAACAGCAGGCATACGTCACTAGGTGAACATGGTGCTCAAACGCTGGTATGTTATGCTCTTTACACCACCAATAAACGGAAAAGAATGTGCAACTGATAAGGACACACAGGTGAAACAGAAAACACACCCACACACTGGAAACAGGTTAAATGGCGACATTTTTCTGTTGGATAGCAAATTCCTTGTTCCTGGAAAAGTGCAACTTCGTTGTCTTTTTCGCTAATAAACGATCCTGCAGAACAATCTCCATAAAAGAAATCAGCTTTCAGGCAAACATAGTCCACGCTTGATGCAGATGTCTGTCGTTTTGTTTCAAAACAAACAAACAAAAAGAAAAAAAAGAAAAAACCCACTTACCTCACCTCCAACCCTGATTTCCTTGGTTTGTCATTTTCTCTTAAACAGAGGGAAAATATAGAAGAAGAAAGAAGAAAAAAATCTTAACATTTACTGTAAAATTCAATCCTTCAACCGCGATATTCTTCGATTTTTGTCCTCCTTCCAAGACTTTTTTTATACAGTGCGAAACACACTTGTTTAATTCCTGAGGGCGATTTCCTTCAGCACTAACAGGCGTATATCGATAACGCACTCGTCATTTTGTCAACACTCCAGGAAACACTCTAAGTCCATCACTGTCAATGCTCTTTATCAAACACTCTATGTCCATCACTGTCAATGTTCTTTATCAAACACACTATGTCCATCACTGTCAATACTCTTTACCAAACACTCTATGTCCATCACTGTCAATACTCTTTACCAAACACTCTATGTCCATCACTGTCAATGTTCTTTACCAAACACACTATGTCCATCACTGTCAGTGTTCTTTACCAAACACACTATGTCCATCACTGTCAATGTTCTTTACCAAACATTCTATGTCCATCATTGTCAATGTTCTTTATCACTCACTCTATGTCCATCACTGTCATGTCTTTATCAAACACTCTAGTCCATCACTGTCAATGTTCTTTATCAAACACTCATGTCCACACGTCAATGTTCTTTATCAAACACTCTATGTCCATCCTGTCATGTTCTTTATCACCACTCTATGTCCATCACTGTCACATCTTTATCAAACACTTATGTCCATCACTGTCATGTTCTTTCAAACATCATGTCCATCACTGTCAGTTCTTTATCAATAACACTCTATGTCATCACTGTCAAGTCAAAACACACTAGTCCATCACTGTCAATGTCTTATCAAACACTCTTGTCCATCACTGTCAATGTTCTTTATCACTCAACTCTATGTCCATCACTGTCAACTCTTTATCAAACACTCTATGTCCATCACTGTCAATGTTCTTTATCACTCACTCTATGTCCATCACTGTCAATATTCTTTATCAAACACACTATGTCCATCACTGTCAATGTCTTTACAACAAAATATGTCCATCACTGCAATGTTCTTTACCAAACACCTATGTCCATCATGTCAATTACTCTTTACAAACTATCTATGTCCATCACTGTCAATGTTCTTTACAACACACTATGTCCATCATGTCAATATCTTTATCAAACACTCTATGTCCATCACTGTCAATGTTCTTTATCAACACTCTATGTCCATCATTGTCAATACTCTTTACAAACACTCTATGTCATCACTGTCAATGTTCTTTATCAAACACTCTATGTCCATCACTGTCAATGTTCTTTACCAAACACACTATGTCCATCACTGTCAATACTCTTTATCAACACTCTATGTCCATCACTGTCAATGTTCTTTATCAAACACCTATCCATCACTGTCAATCTCTTTATCAAACACTTATGTCCATCACTGTCAATGTTCTTTATCAAACACTCTATGTCCATCACTGTCAATTTTCTTTACAAACACTCTATGTCCATCACTGTCAATGTTCTTTATCAAACACTCTATGTCCATCACTGTCAATGTTCTTTATCAAACACTCTATGTCCATCACTGTCAATGTTCTTTATCCACACTCTATGTCCATCACTGTCAATGTTCTTTATCAAACACACTATGTCCATCACTGTCAATGTTCTTTATCAACACTCTATGTCCATCACTGTCAATGTTCTTTATCAAACACTCTATGTCCATCACTGTCAATGTTCTTTATCAAACACTCTATGTCCATCACTGTCAATGTTCTTTATCAACACTCTATGTCCATCACTGTCAATGTTCTTTATCAAACACTCTATGTCCATCACTGTCAAGTCTTTATCAAACACTCTATGTCCATCACTGTCAATGTTCTTTATCAAACTCACTCTATGTCCATCACTGTCAATGTTCTTTATCAAACACTCTATGTCCATCACTGTCAATGTTTTTACAACATCACTATGTCCATCACTGTCAATGTTCTTTATCAACACTCTATGTCCATCACTGTCAACTGTTCTTTATCATCACTCTATGTCACATGCATGTCACAAAACTCTATTCATCATGTCAACACATCTTACAACTATGTCCATCACTGTCAATGTTCTTTATCAAACACTCTATGTCCATCACTGTCAATCTCTTTACCAAACACTCTATGTCCATCACTGTCAATGTCTCTTTACAAACACTCTAATGTCCATCACTGTCAATGTTCTTTATCCAAACACTCTATGTCCATCACTGTCAACTTTCTTTACCAAACACTCTATGTCCATCACTGTCAATGTTCTTTATCAACACTTATGTCAACGCATGTCTTTAACTTTCAACACTCAACACTCTATGTCCATCACTGTCAATGCTCTTTATCAAACACTCTATGTCCATCACTGTCAATGTTCTTTATCAAACACTCTATGTCCATCACTGTCAATACTCTTTACCAAACACTCTATGTCCATCACTGTCAATGTTCTTTACAACACACTCTATGTCCATCACTGTCAATGTTCTTTACAAACACACTATGTCCATCACTGTCATGATCTTTACAAACACCTATGTCCATCACTGTCAATGTTCTTTACCAAACATCTATGTCCATCACTGTCAATGTTCTTTATCAAACACTCTATGTCCATCACTGTCAATGTTCTTTACAAACACTCTATGTCCATCACTGTCAATGTTCTTTCAAACACTCTATGTCATCACTGTCAATTCTTTATCACTCACTATGTCCATCACTGTCAATTTCTTTATCAAACACTCTATGTCCATCACTGTCAATGTTCTTTATCCAAACACTCTATGTCCATCACTGTCAATGTTCTTTACCAAACACTATGTCCATCACTGTCAATGTTCTTTATCACACTCTATGTCCATCACTGCAATGTTCTTTACCAAACACTCTATGTCCATCACTGTCAATATCTTTACCAAACACTCTATGTCCATCACTGTCAATGTTCTTTACCCACTCTATGTCCATCACTGTCAATACTCTTTACAACACTCTATGTCCATCACTGTCAATGTTCTTTACAAACACTCTATGTCCATCACTGTCAATTCTTTACAAACACTCTATGTCCATCACTGTCAATCTCTTTACAAACACTCTATTCCATCACTGTCAAGTTCTTTACCAAACACCTAAGTCCATCATTGTCAATACTCTTTACCAAACACTCTATGTCCATCACTGTCAATGTTCTTTATCAAACACTCTAGTCCATCACTGTCAATACTCTTTATCAAACACTCTATGTCCATCACTGTCAATGTTCTTTATCAAACACTCTATGTCCATCACTGTCAATGTTCTTTATCAAACACTCTATGTCCATCACTGTCAATGTTCTTTATCAAACACTCTATGTCCATCACTGTCAATCGTCTTTACCAAACACTCTATGTCCATCACTGTCAATGTTCTTTATCAACACTCTATGTCCATCACTGTCAATGTCTCTTTACCAAACACACTATGTCCATCACTGTCAATGTCTTTACACAACACTCTATGTCCATCACTGTCAATATCTTTACCAAACACTCTATGTCCATCACTGTCAATATTCTTTACCAAACACTCATGTCCATCACTGTCAATGTTCTTTACCAAACACTCTATGTCCATCATTGTCAATACTCTTTACCAAACACTCTATGTCCATCACTGTCAATGTTCTTTACCAAACACTCTATGTCCATCATTGTCAATACTCTTTACCAAACACTCTATGTCCATCACTGTCAATGTTCTTTACCAAACACTCTATTCCAATCATGTCAATCTCTTTACCAAACACTCTATGTCCATCATTGTCAATACTCTTTACCAAACACTCTATGTCCATCACTGTCAATGTTCTTTACCAAACACACACTTATGTCCCAATCACTGTCAACATCTTTACCAAACACTCTATGTCCATCACTGTCAATGTTCTTTCCAAACACACAATGTCCAATCACTGTCATACTCTTTACCAAACACACTATGTCCATCACTGTCAATACTCTTTACCAAACACACTATTCACACTGTCATACTCTTACCAACATCTATGTCCATCACTGTCAATACACTTTACCAAACACTCTATGTCCATCACTGTCAATACTCTTTACCAAACACTCTATGTCCATCACTGTCAATACTCTTTACCAAACACTCTATGTCCATCACTGTCATACTCTTTACCAAACACTCTATGTCCATCACTGTCAATACTCTTTACCAAACACTCTATGTCCATCACTGTCAATACTCTTTACCAAACACCTATCATCATGTCAATACCTTACAACACTCTATGTCCATCACTGTCAATACTCTTTACCAAACACTCTATGTCCATCACTGCAACTCTTACCAACACTATGTCCATCACTGTCAATACTCTTTACCAAACACTCTATGTCCATCACTGTCAATACTCTTTACCCAACACTCTATGTCCATCACTGTCAATACTCTTTACCAAACACACTATGTCCATCACTGTCAATACTCTTTACCAAACACACTATGTCCATCACTGTCAATACTCTTTACCAAACACACTATGTCCATCACTGTCAATACTCTTTACCAAACACTCTATGTCCATCACTGTCAATACACTTTACCAAACACTCTATGTCCATCACTGTCAATACTCTTTACCAAACACTCTATGTCCATCACTGTCATACTCTTACCAAACACTCTATGTCCATCACTGTCAATACTCTTTACCAAACACTCTATGTCCATCACTGTCAATACTCTTTACCAAACACTCTATGTCCATCACTGTCAATACTCTTTACCAAACACTCTATGTCCATCACTGTCAATACTCTTTACCAAACACTCTATGTCCATCACTGTCAATACTCTTTACCAAACACTCTATGTCCATCACTGTCAATACTCTTTACCAAACACTCTATGTCCATCACTGTCAATACTCTTTACCAAACACTCTATGTCCATCACTGTCAATACTCTTTACCAAACACTCTATGTCCATCACTGTCAATACTCTTTACCAAACACTCTATGTCCATCACTGCCAATACTCTTTACCAAACACTCTATGTCCATCATTGCCAAGGTTCTTTACCAAACACTCTATGTCCATCACTGTCAATACTCTTTACCAAACACTCTATGTCCATCACTGTCAATACTCTTTACCAAACACTCTATGTCCATCACTGTCAATACTCTTTACCAAACACACAATGTCCATCACTGCCAATGTTCTTTACCAAACACTCTATGTCCATCATTGTCAATACTCTTTACCAAACACTCTATGTCCATCACTGTCAATACTCTTTACCAAACACTCTATGTCCATCACTGTCAATACTCTTTACCAAACACACTATGTCCATCATTGTCAACACTCTTTATCAAACACAATGTCCATCACTGTCAATGTTCTTTACCAAACACACTATGTCCATCACTGCCAATGCTCTTTACCAAACACTCTATGTCCATCATTGCCAAGGTTCTTTACCAAACACTCTATGTCCATCACTGTCAATACTCTTTACCAAACACTCTATGTCCATCACTGTCAATACTCTTTACCAAACACTCTATGTCATCACTGCCAATACTCTTTACCAAACGCTCTATGTCCATCACTGTCAATACTCTTTACCAAACACTCTATGTCCATCATTGTCAATACTCTTTACCAAACACACTATGTCCATCACTGTCAATACTCTTTACCAAACACTCTATGTCCATCACTGTCAATACTCTTTACCAAACACACTATGTCCATCATTGTCAACACTCTTTATCAAACACGATGTCCATCACTGTCAATGTTCTTTACCAAACACACTATGTCCATCACTGCCAATGCTCTTTACCAAACACTCTATGTCCATCACTGTCAACACTCTTCATCAAACACTCTATGTCCATCACTGCCAATACCCTTTAGCAAACACTCTATGTCCATCACTGTCAATGTTCTGTATCAAACTCTATGTCCATCACTGTCAATGTTCTTTACCAAACATTATGTCCATCATTGTCAATGTTCTTTATCAAACACTCTATGTCCATCATGTCAATGTTCTCTAACAAACACTATATGTGTATGATTGTCAATGGTCTTTATAAAAACACTTTAGGTCCATCATTGTCAACGCTCTTTATGAAAGAGTTTCTGTCCATCATTGTCAATGCTCTTTATTAAACACTTTCTGTCCATCATTGTAAATGCTCTTTATAAAACACTTTCTGTCCATCACTGTCAATGCTCTTTATGAAATACTTTCTATCATTGTTAATGCTCTTTATGAAAGAGTTTCTGTCCATCATTGTCAATGCTCTTTATGAAAGAGTTTCTGTCCATCATTGCCAATGCTCTTTATGAAATACTTTGTCCATCATTGTCAATGCTCTTTATGAAATACTTTCTGTCCATCATTGTCAATGCTCTTTATGAAACACTTTCTGTCCATCATTGTCAATGCTCTTTATGAAACAATCTCTCTCAGTCTCTGTCCATCAGTGTTAATGCCTTTTAACGAAATACTCTTTGTTCATCTTTATAAGTTTTCTGAACAAAATACTGTATATCCGTCACTGACGACTGTGACAGTAAAATGAACATGGCCTAAACAGATAGTTGCAACTAAAAATGTGGAACGAGATGGGATGAGATGACAGAAGTTTAGAATTCCACCATCGCCTTTGTTACTGTTATAGCTTAGGAAAAAACCCCATCTAAGTAACAAAGTGGATAGTTTAGGAAAGCATCAAACAAAAGTAACAAATCTGACCTTCAAAATACATCACCATCAAAAAGCAAGAGAGCTCAAATTGGAACCGGGAAAAATCCAAAAAGTAAAGAGCCCAGCCTAGTCTAAAACCCAGACAGACATACTAGACAAAAAACAAGAAAGACAAGAAGACCAAAACCAGACAAGACAGCAACTATAGTCTAGGGGATTCATAATCGTCTCCGGTACCTCTGTTTCCAAATCCGGACAAAGAGGAGAAGGACAACAAAAGACGAAACGCAAGTCGCGCTATCAACACTTGAAGCAGTCGACAGGAAACAATTTGCCTGGTGCGAGGTTTCTTTCTCCATTTTTCTTCTCTTCCTTTTCCTTCCTTCCCTTGTCAGTATTTCATCTACATTTTGATATATTACACCTCTGTCAGACAGATCATCAGTGCTAAGAAAACTCAAAGAGAAAGAGAGAGAGTGAGAGAGAGAGAGAGTGAGAGAGAGAGAGAGAGAGAGAGAGTAGGAAGGAAGAGTGAGGGACAGAAAGGTTTAGGGGGTGCATAAAACCAAAAAGTATAAATAAGTCACCAATCAATATAACGAATCGATCAATAAATCAATCAATAACAGTACATTGTCAACCAATCTACAACAACGCCCCTTCCCCTCCTCCCCCCAACAAACAACAACAACAAAAACAAATTATCAGTTTGCACAGATGTGGGGTACAGTAAGACATCTGACTCTCCAACGATGTAATATTTAGTTGTGTTCTTTGTTTGTTGTCAGTTTTCGTCGTCCCTCACTGGACGCAAAAAGAAATCCATTTTTGCTTTAAAATGTTCGTCATGCCTACTGAAATTCAGTTGTTCACTGCAAACACACAAAAATTGAATGGGAATGCGTTTTTAATATACATAACAAGACACGTATAAATTTTGGCCAACTGGTCTTTGTCAAGCGTACACTAAAGATAACAAAGAATAACCACACAAAAGGAGGGGAACCAGCTACAAGACTTCCATGTTACGCTGAACAGGTGAGTTACACCACTGCCGTATTCGAAGAGAAAAGCTGGCATAATCTGCAGACTGTCATAATCTACCAAACTGGAGAAAACAGTGTGGTCAGAAGATCGTGCTGTTCTTTTCAACAGCAGTGATCTATCTGTAAACTTGCAGATTCGACACAAATTAGAAAAGGCAACAACTGTCTTCACCAACTATCAATAAAAGCGACAGACACTATGACAAAACAAACAATTACGTAACAAGAAAAAATAAAATTCAAGTGTCTGAGAAAGTACAGAAAAACAAAAGACAAAGAAGATAGTTCTGGCAAATATGAAAAAAGGAATACCAGTTTGATAGACAAGACAGAACATGTCCCAATAAATTATCAGTTAAATGTATTAAGATCAGCAGATACCCCTAAACTTCTAAAATCAGAACAGCAAAAATAAACTGTGAATTTTCACGAAATACTGTTACAGTGGAAGAACAGAATTCTAATCTTGAGTCTATCTTTAATGATATTATTGCCCATCTGCATCATAAAGACGCATTTGTTGAAAAATAAAGAACCTTTAGATTGCTTTTACAGGTGTTATAAAAAAAAAGCATACGGCACATTTAACTATAATGTGGTAAAGTCTAGGCTACTTTCCCACGAGACATCTCAAGTACAGCTAACTAAATTAATGACAGTAGTGAAAACACAGCTGCCTCGATGAAACAAATAAGGTGAAAATGAATAACCTAAACAAACAAACAAACAAACACAAATCAACTGAAGACTATGGTCATTTCAAACTGTGCAGAAGTCTCAAAAAATCTGCCTTGATGATTCCCTATCCATGGAAATTCATGTTAACTACTTGTGCAAAATCCTTGGTCTCCAACTACACAGAATAAGCAAAATCCGTCCATTTCTTTCAAACACGCTGTATGTGGCATTTACTCCACCTAGTTTTAATTTCTGCAATCTCTTTCAGCTGGACTTCTGCAGTTCTCTTTTACCTAGACTTGCTGATGACAAGCAATCCAAACTCCAGCAACGTCAGAACAGTGTAGCAGCGACCCTCGGAATAAGGGATTTATACATTTTTGGATACGTTAGGACAAGTTTTACCAAATGATTCTGATTGATTAAAATGGTTAACACGATCATGTGGCATTTTTGGTTGTTGTACGTTTGTTAGGTTGTTAACATTTCTTGAAAAAATATGTATATATACTCGTATGTACATACTCTGCAAGGGACATAATTTCTAAATTGTCTGAGAAAGGGTGAAGGGGGTTTGGGGGTAGCCTTCTTTTCTGTGTCAATCACCTTAAGAACAAAGTAGCTGTGCAAAATCTAAGAGAGAAAAAAAAAGTATCAAAAAGTAAAGGGGGCCATGGCAAACACGTGGGGAGCAAGAAAGACAAATCAAGAGGAGAAAGGGAAGAAAGGTTGGGACAATGCTAAGTGATAAACGGACAAGTTTAGCAACAAACAGACAAAAGGATGACGGAAGGTCCTGATGGCTCCCAACAAGACAAATGAAGGGGAGGGGGGATGGAAAAAAGAAAAGAAAGAGAGACAAGCCATAGTCCCTCCTTTCCTCTGCACAGAAAAGCAAAACCAACAACGACCTAAGAATATGCATGAAAACCATTCTAACATTCTCAACTTTTCAACAGGAAACAAAAACAACAAAACTAGAGAACAGACACAACTATCTCACAGCTCCCAATCAATTACACCCCTATCTATTAAGTATGTTACACACATGTCTTGTCTTCGTTTACAGTTTGCCTGATTTCACTTAAATCTACTTGATCTCATCCAGAGTTGCATAGTCTTGACAAATTATAAGTCTGGATCCAGAACAAGAGCTAATACAGGACAGCTGAATACTTCTGTTCTGGTGGTATAAGACAAGTATGACTGTCATTTCAACAACACCTCAGGCTCTTTGAATCTTTCTTCGTTACACCTGTATTTCATCTAAATGTGGTGAACAATTTACTGACAAACATTCGACAAAAGCCTGTTCAAATTCTTTCACTTTTCTTTTTTTTTTCTTTTTTTTTTTTTTAGTTATCTTCAACATAGATTGCGGCCAACTAAACTTTTGCTTTCACAGTTCTTTAAAATTTGCGGTCTCCGACCCAAACTTGAAGAAAACATACCATAAAAAAACAGCTTAGAAATCCTTGCACGCACATTTCATTAATTCAAGCAAATGTGCATAGGTGTGCCCGCGTGCGCGCACTCACACACGCGCGCGCGCGCGCACGCACACAACACACACACACACACACACACACACACACACACACACACACACACACACACACACACACACACAGAGAATTTCTATCTCGTTGGTAAAAATAATCTCCCTTTCTTTCTCTTACCTTCACAAAGGACGAGTAAAAAAAAAAGCACCATCACCAGCCCACCCCCCCCCTCCCCCAGAGAAAAAGAAAAAGGTAGACAAAGACATGGCAGGAGATGGATGACACAGTGAGCAGGCTCCATGTTGGCAATGGCCTATTCACACCACACTGTCATTTCCCGCCCTCCACCTTTCTACTTGTTAGACACAAGGCTTTGGGGACAGGGGAGGGGGGGGGTGTTAAGTAGAGAGGGGGCTGGAACAAGACAATGTTAGTGAGAGTAGGGCCGTGGAGCCATCCACTGCCTTTCCTGTAGAAAATTTGAGGAGCGCAAGGTGTCGAAAGCATAAAGTCGCAAGTTCTGTTGTGGTGATACAGGACAAGCGTGGTTGTAATAACAACAGCTCCGTGTCTTTAAATCTTCCTTATATACATCTGCCATTTTCTCCTGCTGGGCGTTATGCTTAGAAAGTTGTCTAATTTTGTTTTCTCAGAGTTGTGTATTTATTCTTTCTTGTCTTTTGTATACGCCTGACAAAATCCAGTGGGCCGAAAATTTGTGCCAGTTTTGTTGTTGTTGTTGGTTGTTTGTTTTTTTGGGGGGTTTTTTTTGGTTATATTAAATGCGCGTTCTCGTGCTACTTTTTGTGTTTTTCTGGTTCGTATTTGCTTCAGCGCTGGCAGTCACTTTAGATTCAGAATCCTTTTTAGTTAAAATGCTTTGTTATTCGAATTTGATGAATAATTTGCTGATATGTTCAAACGCAACAATGAAGTTCATTCTCTCTCTCTCTCTCCTCTCTCTCTCTCTCTCTCTCCCCTCCATCACTGGCCTGGTGGGTAAAGGGCAGACATTTTTACAATCTCTCAAGTCAACATGATCTGTGCAGATCTGCCAGTGCCTATACCTTGTAAATGTATATACGCATGCAAAATATCAAATACACACGTAAAAGATTTCGTAAGTCCTGTTAGCGCCTGACTTACGGAAACATGAAAATAGCTTGCATGCAAGCAACCGCAGGTTTGAAAATATGGCTTTTAGCTAATAACTTCCAGTGTTGGAAAACAACTCTCTCTCTCTCTCTCTCTCTTTGTCTCTCCTCTCTCTCTTTCTTCTCTCTCTTCACACACACACACACACCACACAACACACACACACCACAGAGCCATCTTCCATCCCCACCACACACACACACACACACACACACACACACACACACACACACACACACACACACATTCACACTTAACGAGAACACACAGTGAGAGACAGAGACAGAGACAGACAGACGAAGAGACAGAGAAAGAAAAGTGCCGCTTACAACTTCACCTCATCAGAAAATAGGATCGATTTGCCATGTTACCGCCACAAAATTTAAAAGAACAAAACAAACCAAAATGAAAAAGAAAAAACATTTTTTCGAAGTCAAAAAAAAAAAAAAAAAATCCTGTGCCCACACAGCATAAAACATATCAGTTGTATGTGTAATTCAAACTATCTATAAATAGTCCATGCACGCACGCGCTTGCGTACACACACGCACACACACACACACACGCGCGCTTGCTGCTGCACACACACCACACACAACACACACACACACCACACACACACACACACACACACCATTACGAGACCATGACGATGAAAGCTTGCACGAGCTCTCAAAGAGGAATAAACCCAGTTTTCTTTTTTCACAGAGAGGGCAACGCTATTAAAAGACGTAATCTCGGTAACAGCATTCCCTTTGTTCTATTCCCAGAACATGTCACGCTCCCCATCCAACACTTCTGGCATGAAAAGGAAAGACGAAAAATCAAAGCATTATCAAAACAGGCACACTGACAATCAATTTCCCGCCCAGGTCAGTTTATATACAAACTGCATCTACAACCGACCTAAACACCGACCACAAGAGCGGCCACACACCCTGTGTGAAATCAACAAGCTTTGGAAAGTAGGGGTTGGGCAAGAGAGACGGTGTTTAAGTGGGGAGAATAGGCTTCAATGTGATGCTGACACTCTTTGAAAATGACACAATACCAGTGGCTGGGCGAGGTGTTGAGAGGTGAGTGGGTAGGATGGGTAAATGACATGGAAATTAGGAAAGGTCGAAATATCAGGGGAAATAAAAGATCCCAAGTTGTCTTTCAATAATACATCTCTCTCTCTCTCTCTCTCTCTCTCTTTCTCTCTTGTCTGTCTGTGTGAATTGACATATCTAAAATGTGTGTTCTCTTCTTACTGTGAAAAATGAGGGCTGATCAGAAATAAATGCAAAGTGTGGTGGAGTAGTGGCTCAGCTGCTTACAATATTTGTCTGAAAAGCTAGGGGTTCCATATTTGATTCCCTGTTGGACAGGGACACTACTACCCTCCCCCCCCGCACCTCCTCCCCCTTTTTTGTTGTTGTTTGTCCTTATGCTAAATCTCAATGGTGGTGTGAGTGCTATCATCAGAGGACACGATAAATCCAAGCCGTGTGCAGCACGTACTGTGCACACATAACAGAT
>JAPXFY010000019.1:22953533-22963533 GCA_030674185.1 Monoplex corrugatus
TATGTTACAAACTCTCACTGGTGATAATGTAACAAACATTCTTTTTTCGGTAGAAAACTCACTGGGTTATGGACGCATGCCATTACAATGCCTGTTGTTATTGTAGTTGTTGTTGTTGCTGCTGCTGCTGCTGTTCTTGTTGTTGTCGTCGTTGTTGATGTTATTGTTGTTATTGTTGTTATTGTTGATGATGATGATGATGACGATGATGATGATGACGATGACGATGATGATGATGACGATGATGATGATGATGATGATGATGATGATGATGATGATGATGGTGATGATGAATCTCTGTGGGATGAAATAAAAGGCCTATAAAAAGAAATGTCTAAATATCTCTCGTCCATGCTTTGACATAAGACACTTGCTTGCATATTAGTTTTCACTTGAAAAACAGGTTTATATCTATTTCTTAAGTTGGAAAACTTCAGCAACTGTACAGCTGGACTGCTTCACCAGAACTACTAGTTCCAGATGTATCCCTCTATCAATGCTGACTTTAAAATAATTGGCTCTTGTTGGTCAGTTTCTAACAACAACAACATCAGGTGCCGTAGCAGCTGCAACTGTGCAAAATATTACTTGAATAAGATAATGCAAGACGCTCAAACTATTTGCAACAGAACTACTTACCATTATATATTTCAACTGAAAGTTGATGTATCGTATCTTTTCTTAAAATACGTTGCAGAAGATGAAAAACAAATAATTTGACATTTACATGACATGCTGGTTAGGAATGCCACGAAGTTCAATGAAGTAATGCATTTGTAAAATCGATGTGATGTTAACACTGAGTGATCACCAAAGTGTACCGTTTTTCTATACTATTTTTTAAACTGCATCGTAGAAGTGAAATATGTCTGCTGTGAAGGAAGACACAAATGATAATAAAACTGTCTTTATTTACTTGTGTTAAATGTGTTTCTATTGATCGATGTTGTGAAGCTAACAGCATCTCCTTGACAAAATGGCCATTGCACAAAAGTTAGGTCAACAAACTGTCAAAGCCTCTCTCTCTCTCTCTCTCTCTCTCTCTCTCTCTCTCTCCTCTCTCTCTCTCTCTCTCTCTCTCTCTCTCTCTCTCTCACCCCATTCCCTGTCGTTGGAACAGTTTACACCAATAGTCCATTAGAACAGTTGACAGCAAAATCTGAAATTGTTTCTATCGTGCATTATTTCGAAGAACGTGACAAAACGTAAAACCTTCAGTCAGCTGCGTGACAAACGACAGACATACATCACAAGGCGAACAAGGCACTCACACAATTAGTGGTATTTTGGGATCTTTTGTGTAGTAACACAACAAATAAACAGAAAAGAATGGCAGTGTGATAAGAACACGCTGATGAAGCACGTAACAACAGCCCACTCTGTGGAAACAGGTTACATGGTGGCAACATTCTTCTGTTGGCTAGAAAACTCACTGGGTTCTGGAAACGTATAATTACACTGCCTTTTTCTCTGATAAACGATACTTGCCGGACATGACATCTCTACTGTTCCATCGTAAAAGAAAAGAGCTGATTGCCAAACATCGTCCATGCTCGATACAACAACTGTTCGTATTGGTAATGCCTGTTTGCCAACTTTTCTCGTCTAATTTGGCGGAAGTTTATTTTTGAAAATATCAATTCCGAACGGATCTCACTACAGCAGCTTTCTTCTCTCCATCCTGTTAAAGGGAAAACTGCATGTCCATCCATGATCATAGTGACTGCAAAAAGAACATGATTTATAACGATCAATCGTGAATATCTGCAGCTCACGATGTTAGGGCGAGAAGAATCAGGTCAAGTCAATTTTATCATCTCCAAAATAGAAATACAATTGTGGTCTTCCAATGGGGTGTAACACAAACATATAAAACATCCACATTCAAATATCATAACGTACAAAATAAACTCAATCTAGCATGTAAAATAAACTAATATAAAAACAAATAGCCCATCCTTACAGCATACACGCTCGCGCACACGCACGAGCGCACGCACACACACACATACACGTACAAACCACTACCACCACCTTACTGTTAAGTCTTATTATTGTTTAAAGCCCAGCCAACAGCGCAAAGCCACATGAAGGCTAAAATCATCTCAGAAAGTATACCATACTTCACTGGCGGGAAAAAAACAAACGAACAAAAGAAAATTAAGCACACATATCAATGCATTCGCCCACACAATTTAAGGATATGCCTCTGGCGTTGACCACTCCATCCAATTTATCACACAGGGATTTTAAAAGGCATACCTAAATATATCTGTGAACAGAACTAAGAACACTACAACATATTTATGAAAACGGGTGTAAATTACCTGAAATTGCTTCTGCAGATCACATTTCCTTAGAGCCAAAATCGAACATAATACATGTACCTAGTTATCAATTCTAAGAGAAAGCACGTAAGGCTTAAAAAAAAGCAAAGGAAGAAGGCAGAAACAAAGAGAGTGACAGAAACGAGGAAATTTCTGGCAGAGAATCTCCAGAAGGTGGGGATATACTATTTATACTGAAAGAGCCCCCAGCATCTATACGGGAGGAATCCATGATACAGGAAACAATACAATACTTTCTCTGAGAGACTATGGACAGACAGCGCTGTGTGCATAAGAAAGTTAAGAGGCACACGCTTTGAGCAGTCCTCCATGGATACTGTCATGATCAATGCCTTTGCTTGTATTTAGGCAACAATAAAAAGAGATCTAACTACATTTTTCAATTTCATCTGAGGTTTTCATTTGGTTGCCTTCATTTCTTCACTTAAATCATTGTAATAAAAGCAACAACAACAAAATCATTTAATTGTCATGAAATTTGTCCCTGCCACTACTGGTACTGCCCTCAGAAACTGAAGTTTACACACAATCCATCAACACTGTTGGAGTTATAGCTTAGTAACCCCCACCCCGACCCCCGTCCGAAAAAAAGAACAACAACAACAATAGCAGCAGCAAACGAATAAACAACAACAACAACAAAGAAACAAACAAAAAAGCTTAGCACAACATCAAACTAAAGTCTGAAGCAAAATTTAAAAAAACAACGGTGACCTTCAAACTCCACCACCCTCAAAAAGCACGCAAGCCTCCGTCGGAAACGGAAACAGTCCACGAAGACAGAGCTAGGACAAGATTAAAAGCCAGACAAGGCACTAGCCGCGGTCTAGCGGGATATAGTCGTCTCCGGTACCTCTGTGCCGATACACAGAAGAAGAGGAGACCAAGACAAGGCCCACACCAACTGGGGATACTAACACTTGAAGGAGCGACGGGAAACAATTTGCCTCGTGCGAGGTTTCTTTCCCCTGTTTTTTGTTCACTTTCTTTTCCTCTCCTTGTCTGTCTGTGTTTCATCTACGTTCTGATATATCACAACCTCTAGCAGACAGGTCCTATCTGCTAAAGAGAACTGTCAGTGGGGACAGGGAGGGGGACACGGTGAAAGAGGGAGGGGACCAGTGATGGGAGGGGAGAGATTAGGTGGCTATCAAGTTTTCGTTTTGTTTTGTTTCGTTTCAAGCAAACCAAACACATATGAATAACTAAATAAGTACAGATGAATATCAAGGCAATGTTAGCTAATAAACAAAGATGGTACAATGTATTCTATATATCTCAGACGATGGTAAACCCATGTTAAAATTTTCACATCTGTAAAATACATGAGGCACCTATGGGTTACATCAACAGGTGACCAAATAGAAACCTTCGGTTACTTTTTAACTTCACTGACAGATTATAAGGTATATCAAAGCCTATTTACAACCACAGCTCCCCCCTCCTCTTTCCCTGAAAAAGGCAAGTAAATGGATAAAAACAGAATGGTACAGAGAGGTCAATGGAGCACACACACAATATATATATATATATATATATACATATATACATACATATTTTTACATATATATATGTATACATGTATGTATATATATATATGTATATATATATATATATATATATATATATATATATATATATATATATATATACATCCATCCATACATATATATATATATATACACACACATATGTATGTGTATACATACAGATATATATATATATATATACATACATATGTGTGTGTATACATATATATATACACCCCACACACATATATATATATATATATATATTATATATATATATATATATATATACAGAGATGGGGTTGGCATACACATAAATAAATAAATAAACAATTATATATATATATATATATATATATATATATATATATATATATACACATATACATATATATCTATATATGTGTATATATATATATATATATATATATATATACACATATACATATATATCTATATATGTATATATACAGAGATGGTGTAGGGAGATGGGGGTGGATTGAAAAGCAACCGCCATTTCCCTACTTGACCTGAATAATGTTTTTTTTCTTCTCATTATCAATAGCAGTGACAAGGGAATCAGAAGGTCAAAGGGGCCACAGAAGTCGACCGGGAGATGAGACAACGAGAAGAGGAAAAAGGGGAAAGATTTAGACAAAATTAAGCGGTAAAAAGACAAGTTTTGAACAGCAGCAAACAGACAAAAGGTATTAGGAACAGTTCTGATGGTTTTCAGTACAGACAGGGGGACAACCGAAGGGAAAAGAATCTGCACATATCAAGACAAAGGGCTTCAGTATGATATACTGAATTCCCTCTTCATCATACAAAACTGTTTAGCATGACACTAACCTAGACAGCGCTTACATGTCTTCGAAACTTCTTAGAATTAAAATGCTCTATGCTCAGCATAAACTCAAATCAGGTTTTGAAAACAACGAATAACTTTTTGAGACAATTCCACTCACATATTTTTACACTTGGCTCCAAACAGACGATGCCCTTCTGAATTTATTGCATTTCAAGCCTGGACATCTCACCCAGCGTTGTTGACAATACATCCATAAACTGCAGGGGAAACGTCCTGGCATATTCTGTTCTCTCACTCTCTCTTTCTCTCTCTCTGTCTCTGTCTGTCTGTCTGTCTGTCTGTCTGTCTATCTCTCTCTCTCTCTCACACATACACACACACACACACACACACACACACACACACACACACACACATACACACACACACACGAATTTATCAAAATAATACACTAATCTAATGTTTTCAAAATTATACAGTCTCTTATGCTCAGATAGAAACCTGAAGCATTCAAAACAAATACACCAGGAATGTTGTTTCTGTCAACAGAAGGTAACAACTAGACATATTTTGTCTTGCATTAAGACAAAACAATAAATTCCAATCTTTGCTAAAACATAGTTGACGAAATACTTGAATCAGTATCATTATCATGCCATATTTTTGTACGCCTATAAAAGAAAGTCCAATACCTAATTATCTGTGACCCATAATGACTTAGGTGATAACCGTTGAGTTTACCCAGTACATGTACTGTTTAATTAGTTATGGTTAATTCATTTACATGTTGTTTTTTCCACCCCTTTTCAAATTGCCATTCCATTCTTTCTTTCTCAACAGAGTTTATACAAGTATCCCAACCTCTCCTTGGTTTTTATAAATGACATAAATGTTGGTCACACAAAACAATCTCTTTTTCCTGCAAAATGACAACTGAGTAAAAAGCATCACCAGCAAAGAAAGAGACAAGAAGTAGACAAGGACAGTGCAAGGGATGATGGCACAGTGTGCAGGCTCCATGTTGTAACGGCCTGTTTCACGCCACAGTGCCAGTTTCCCGCCTTTTGTTTTTCCACTACACAGCACATGACCTCAGGACGGGGGTAAGTGATGACGTGGTGGGAACAAAGCAATGTTAGTGGGGAGGGCTCGTGGATCCACTTTCTTTGTAAAAGAAAACTTGAGGGCTGGGAAGTGATGGGGAAAGCTATTTCACACATCATAATGAAGATGACTCGCTTTCCCCACTCTTCATTCCCATCACAAGAGACAAACAGAGAATTTAATAGCGATGATAGAGTATATTTGAGATGACGAGATGAACCAAAAACGACAAGAGAATCACAAAACAATGCAATGAACTGTTCTTATGCAGGTATTTTAAATTCAACTGAAAGACGCAATTCTTACATTCAGATCATCTTCAGGACATACCACATATAGGACATCTTTAGAACATACCATATATAGAGACTATTTTCAGTGTTTCATACATAGGCAAAATTAAGCAAGCAGAATGAACATGTTACTTGATGGTGAAAGTCAGCTTAAGCCGAAGTAACATGAATCACAGGTAATGTTTTTGGTTGTACGAATTTCATCTTTAAGATGATATAATACAGTAGTAAAGCTTAACTTTCCTGTTCTTTTCCCAGATCAAATGACGATAGAAAATTCTTTTGTCTTCTTAAGTAATGGCAAACATCAGAAACCTCAAATACGAACTTTGCATCTTTAGTCAATTTGTTGAGACTGATACAGATACTTGCTGCTTTATTTAAATAGATCATATCTACTTACGAAGGAATGTAACAACATAAACACACTAACACACAATAAACCTGCACAGTTCCAATATAAACACCGCGTTTACAGTATAGCATACATTAAATCTGTGATGCGCTCTTGTTTAATTTCTTAAAAGATCTACACAGAAATATTGCTAAATTCATATCGTGTTCACTTGGAGAGGGTGGACGGACAGACAAAGAAACAAAGAGGCAGAACGCCTGTGAAAGACCAATTATCCCCTGGACCTAAAATGTCAAAGAACGACAAGGTAACCCAAAGGAACGGGTGTCGCAGACGACAGAACACCACAGGGGGAGGCGTGTATGTACAGCTGTAGAACAGAAGCTGTATGGTCTCTCACAACCCGCAGTTCTTACGCATCGTCATCGACACAGTGACAGCACATCGCAGAGAGTTTGAACATACTGTCTTTGTATCACTGCTGCTCCTACTGCTGTGAGAGAGACAAAAGTAAAGGAAAAGTGGCAGTCAAATCCAGTCAATGAAGAAAACAGTCAACCGATGTCAATTATCTTATATTAATAATGTCATTTGAAGGGTATAACATCAATCTGGATGCAAATATATCTTAATAGTTAAACGATGTCAATTGAAGAGAATAACAGTCAAATCTGGATCAAATATATCATAGTTAAACAGATGTCAATTTGAAAGAAAAAGTCAATCTGGATGTCAAATATATCTAATAGTTAAAAGATGTCAATTTGAAAGAGAATAACAGTCAATCCACATATCAAATATATCTAATAGTTAAACAGATGTCAATTTGAAAGAGAATAACAGTCAATCCACATATCAAATATATTTAATAGTTAAACAGATGTCAATTTGAAGAGAATAACAGTCAATCCACATATCAAATATATCTTAATAGTTAAACAGATGTCAATTTGAAAGAGAATAACAGTCAATCCACATATCAAATATATCTTAATAGTTAAATCCAAATGTCAAATTTATCATATCCCCTACCCCATTCTAATATCATTCTCTCCTGGGCACATCCAGTACTCATCCTCTCTTTTCTTAAGCCAAAGTCATACTTGGCATATCCCATCTCAGTTCAATGCCAATTCATACCTACTACACCTATCTTGTTGTCTGTGTCATGTCTGCACATTTCCCTCTACCCCCATTTCCCCCTTGTCACTCTTTCTGTCATGCACACCAACACCTATCTCATCACTCTTTTCGTCCGTCCATCCATCCATCCTCCACCTTCACCACAAAGGCTTTTAATCAATTCTCCTCATCCTGCTCTCCCACCACCGTCCGCTCTCCCATCTCTCCCCAACTTCCAACTGCTGAACGGGATTACAATTTAACCCCCTCCCATTCCATCCCTCCCCCCTTCCTACCCCACACCCATGCCAGCCCCTTTGTGACGTCACAGTTACTACGCAAAGCGGTAATCTGGCCCTCTTTTCTCCAAGAGCCCAGCCTCCTGGAGATGGCGAGCTGTGTGGCAAAAGTGTATTAGGTCTTTAGGCTCCATCGCTGTCCTCCTCGAATGATGATAAATGGCCCGGAGGAGGCGAGAGATAAGAAACAGGAGCCTTAGGGAGGGAAACAGCGAAGGAAATGTAGCACTTGTCCGGGATTAGAGCTTCTGTGCTCTGCTGACGTCCTTTACGTGTCCCGGGATAAGCAAATCTGCGTCACTGACCAAGTTATTCTCTCGCTCTCTGTGAATAAAACCACCACCACCACCACCACCATCCCTCTCTCTCTTTCACTGTTTTTTTTCAAGCACGGTGACAGATGGGTGGGTACTGTTGACCCAGGGGGAAACAATGCAGTTATCAACAGAAACTGAGATACCTCATGCTTACGTGGTTTCAGGCTCTAACTGTTATGCGACAGCTCCGTGCATATGGAAAAATGTATGAGACGAGAACAGTTGAAACAGACAAAGCGAGCGAGCGAGCTTGCGAAAGAGAGAGAGAGGGGGGTGGGTGGGAGAAAGACACAGAGAGAGAGGGGAGAGAGGGGAGAGAGGAGAGAGAGAGAGAGAGAGAGAGAGAGAGAGAGAGAGAGAATGTGTTGCACTTAGCCAGAAACAGATATGTCAGACCGAAATAGAACAGATGGACTGTGCTAATCAGACAGAAACAGAACAGATACGATATTCTCGACAACCAGAAATAGAGATGGATGTTCCAGACAGACGGAACCACGGGTGGGTGGTCTGTACAGACGGACGTTCTAGACAGACAAAATGAATTTTGTAGACGGACGGAAATGGAAGTGGATGTCCTAAACAGCCTCAAATAGAAATGAATGTCCTGGACAGACCAAGATGGACGAAAATAGAGATGGATGCTCTAGTCAGACAGAAATAGAGATGGATGTTCTAGTCAGACAGAAATAGAGATGGATGTTGTAGACAGACGGAATATATGTTGTAGACAGACGGAAATAGAGATGGATGTTGTAGACAGACGGAAATAGAGATGGATGGTCTAGTCAGACGGAAATAGAGATGGATGTTGTAGACAGACGGAAATAGAGATGGATGTTGTAGACAGACGGAAATACAGATGGATGTTGTAGACTGACGGAAATAGAGATGGATGTTGTAGACAGACGGAAATACAGATGGATGTTGTAGACAGATAGAAATAGAGAGGATGTTGTAGACAGACGGAAATACAGATGGATGTACTACACACACGGAAATAGAGATGGATGTTGTAGACAGACGGAAATACAGATGGATGGTCTAGACAGACAGAAATAGAGATGGATGTTCTACACAGACAGAAATAGAGATGGATGTTCTACACAGACAGAAATAGAGATGGATGGTCTAGACAGACGGAAATACAGATGGATGGTCTAGACAGACAGAAATAGAGATGGATGTTCTACACAGACAGAAATAGAGATGGATGTTGTAGACAGACGGAAATAGAGATGGATGCTGTAGACAGAGGAAATACAGATGGATGTTGTAGACAGACGGAAATAGAGATGGATGTTCAACACAGACGGAAATAGAGATGGATGTTGTATACAGAGGAAAATAGAGATGGATGTTGTAGACAGACAGAAATAGAGATGGATGTTGTAGACAGACGGAAACAGAGATGGATGTTGTAGACAGACAGAAATAGAGATGGATGTTGTAGACAGACGGAAATAGAGATGGATGTTGTAGACAGACAGAAATAGAGATGGATGTTGTAGACAGACAGAAATAGAGATGGATGTTGTAGATAGACGGAAACAGAGATGGATGTTGTAGACAGACATAAACAGAGATGGATGTTGTAGACAGACAGAAATAGAGATGGATGTTGTAGACAGACAGAAATACAGATGGATGTTGTAGACAGACGGAAATAGAGATGGATGTTGTAGACAGACGGAAATAGAGATGGATGTTGTAGACAGACAGAAATACAGATGGATGTTGTAGACAGACGGAAATAGAGATGGATGTTGTAGACAGACATAAACAGAGATGGATGTTGTAGACAGACATAAACAGAGATGGA
>JAPXFY010000019.1:22966033-22978533 GCA_030674185.1 Monoplex corrugatus
AAACTGCCGACACGTGTTAATCTAAAGAGATTAACCCTTTGACTCCTACACCCTGTCCACCAACTGCAAAAACTTAACCGTTTGATTCCCTTAACTTATCCACCAGCTTCCTATCGGAAGCTGGTGGATAGGGTGAGGGAATTAAAGGGTTATGATTTTGCTTTGCTAGTATGGTTGGCAATACAGGAAGCTGGTGGACAGGGTGCGGGAGTCAAAGGGTTAATACAGCCACACACGCAAAAGCAAAAAGAAAGAGAAAGGGGACAGATCCAGCAGTCCCACACAGAACCATACACTACAGACCTCCAAGACGGGGGTGGGGGGGGGTGGAGGAGAACAGTTACTTCGTGCCCCATTGATTTCACATGTGGCTGGCATGGAGGATCCCACACCTTTCCCCCTCTCACCAACTGACCCCTTTAATCAGAGTTAGCTAAGCGACAGTTATTCCCCCACCCATTTTCATAAATCAATGGATTAAAGGGTCGGAGGGTTGGGGCGTACAGTTTGTCAGTTTGCCAGTTTCCTCAATGTTTTCAGTCGATCATGAGCCCTTGGTCAAAACGGCGAGTGGAGGGGTGAGATGTGCAGGCTGTGAAAGTGGTGAGCATTTCTCTACCAGCAGAGTCTGATCTATGTCATCGCCGAACATTTTACTGTCCGGACAGTTCACCAAGGGTCAGTTCACCGGAGGACTGTCCACCTGACAGCTCACCAGAGAGAACACCCATGGTGTTTCACTATCAGATAGTGAACAACCCCACGTGTACCAAAGGTCAGTTAACAAGTGGACAATTCACGCCTGGACTAACCACAACCAGACAGTTCGTTAATGGACATGTTTACCACTGAATTATTCAGCACTCCATAAATCACCAGCAGACGATTCACTGCAAGACATGTCGCACTGGATAGTTGACAACAAGCAAATGACTGCAGGATAGTTCAAACAGTTTGATATCAGACAGCTCACTACAGTGTACAGTTGAGTTCTCCAATATCAGCTCATCCTGGACACTTCGCCACTAGACACTGCATCACCAGATAATTCACCATCAAACAATCCAATTCATTACTTGACAAAAATCCCCTGGGGATGCCGGGGGGGGGGGGGGGCCTCAGTATAAATAGTATCCCCACTTTCTTGAAATTCTGAGATAGAAATTTCCTCTTTTCTGTCACTCTTTGTTTCTGCCTCGATCCTTTGCTTTCTGTCATTTCTTCCTATTATTTTCTGCCTTGCTGGTCCACTCACCTATATGTGTTCGATCAAGCTTGCGCACTTTCTCTTAGGCTTGAAAATTGAGTACATGTATTAAAATTTTGGCTCTAGGGAAATATGATATGCGGAAGCAATTATAGGCAATTTAGGCCCATTTTTATATGTTTTAGTGTCCCTAGTTATGTTAAAATCTGTATTCAGGTATGTTTTTTAAATTCCCTGCGCAATAAATTGGGTGGAATGGTCAACGTCAGGGGCATCTTGTTAGATTATGTGCACGAATGAATTGATATGTGTACTTAATTTTTTTTTCCTGTTGAAGTATTGTGTATGTTTTCAAATAGTTATAACCCTGATATAGCTCTATGCAGTTGGCTGGGCGTTAAACAAAAAATAACAGTAAAATAACAGCAACTTGACAGACCACCATAGGACTGTCCACAGACATTTAACCACTGGACATTTACCCTTCAAAAGCTCACACGGTTCACTGCCAGTTTAGATAGTTCACCAACGGATAGTTTATTCTGGACAGTTCACCATCGGACAGTTCAAACAATTCACCAATGGACAATTCACTCTTCAACAGTTCACACTGTTTACTGTCAGACAGTTTACACACTTCAGCAACTGTCCGGACAAGTTCAGACAATTCACCACAGGACAGTTTATTTTAAGACAGTTCACCAACACACAGTTTACTATCCACTGGACAGTCCACAACAAGTCAGTCCATCACTGGTATGTTCTCCGGACAGTTCACAGTTAGTACAAGTCCTTAACACTAAGCGTCCCATGTCTATAACACTCTAGCATCCAACTTCGTCGTCGTCGTCAGCATCATCACCAGAATATATCACCTGGATCTTGTCAGACACAGGACACAGTATACAAAAATGTCGCAAAAACATCCAATATCTCCTGGAACCACCAATCAATTAGAAGTTCTGGATATTGGACCAGCAGGTGTACCTGTGTTTGTGTGAGCGTCGCGCGCGCGTATACACACACACACACACACACACACACGTATAAACACACGCACACACACGCACGCACGAGCTCTCTCTCTCTCCACACACACACACACACTCACGCACACGCACACCACACATACACACAACCATCAGCCTTGCGTCATTCAAACCAGAGCTAATCTCAGTTTTTTTATTCAAGGAAAAATGATAAACGAGATAAGAAAAAAAAAAGTCACACAGAACAAAAAAGAGCCCAGTTGCTGCCAATCGCTAAGAGTGCAGTAGCAAAGAAAGACAGGGAGGGAGGGGGAGAGAGAGAAAGTGAGAGAAATGGAGAAGGGAACAAGTGAGAGGTTGAGAGCGACAGCTAGAGAGAGAGAGAGAGAGCGAGAGAGAGAAAGCGAGAGAGAGAGAGAGAGAGATGGAGAAAGAGGGACGAGGCAGGGCAGCTTGGCAAACAAAAGAGCGATAAATCAGAGGCGACCCATGTAGGCAGGCAGGACAAGGGAGATAAGGACACACACACAGCGGCAGCAAAACTAGCACTGACCCACACACACACACCACACACAGAGCAAACTCCATCCCACCTTCCCACCTCCATATACACACAGACATCACAGACTTTGACTCAGCCAAACCCAATCCAGCCAAACCAACCAAACAGGGCAGCCAGCCTACCGTTAAGGCAGCGGACAGAGCACTGATAAATCATATCGATGTAGGTTTCAATGGCCCCCGTCCCGTTTCCCTGGCTAAAAACCCTCTCCAAACGCCATCTGCTCAACTCAGCTGGGGGTGCTCGCCTGTCAAGTCTCTACAATTCGCAGCTCGTTAAAACCCCACCTTGTTCAGCCTCCCTCGTCCAATTTCTCAACCAGAAACAGACACTGAAAAGTGGAAAGGTTGAGCTTGAGTGTGCTTAATCCACAAGGGAAAAGGAAAAAGAGAAGCGGTGTTACGTTCGGCTTTTGTCATTTACCGCATCCAAATGGGATGGAGGGCAGTCGTTATGTATAGTACTCGCCACTCTCCCTTGCCCCCTTGGGGTCCGCTGCCGCTCGAGCCGGCAACGTACAGCTAACCGACTGCCATTGCCCGCGACCAGCGGGTGAAAATATGATATTAATGAAGTATCAATATCACGAACGAGGTGATCAAATAATACGTCCCGCCACGCTTGATGAAGCAGACGCTGTGAAGCGAGATGACTCCCCAATGAAATCATACTTACAAAAGCACGTACGGCTCCTATTTTCGTTCAGGCCCACGTTCCAACTAAAAGCATAAGCTTGTGGAAACGAAATGGAGTTGTTTGCTGGCAGAAATTATGGGATGGATCAATGACTGTCAATAATGAAACGCGTTTGGAAAACTTTCTTTAAAAGAAAAAAAAAAAAGTAGAACCGGCACGAACTGGCATCGACACCGATGGAATGGATTTCCGGGCCTTTTATGGGCAAGGTATAAGCAATACAATAAAATACATAGTGATAATATGAACTGCAAATTGGAATACTGGGGCAAGCGGAGCACACCTTGATTGCACAGCATTATGTGACAACAGGGCGGTGTGTGCACTGATGATGGAAGTAAACTGCCGAGGACCAGACTAGGTAACATAATATAGGCAGCGGTGGTTATAAAACCTTGATACTCCAAGTAAAACACGACAATCCCATTTTGCGTGGCGCAAATAATGTACCAAAAACAAAGCCGAACTGATATAAAGTCTTTACATTTATTGAGAGTGCTATGATGGCATAAAATTTTACGACCCTGGAGAGCTGGAAGACAGAACAAGAATTTGAGGGGAGAGTGGAAGCGAAAGAGACAAACAGACAGACAGACAGAGACACAGAGTACGCAAGTAAATTAAAGAAAGCAACACAAATATTATAGAAATAAAAAAAAAACTAATAATGAGCATACAACATGCATTAATGCACATATATTACAAAACGTAAGTTAATCATAGCCCGGAGAGAGAGACGGGGTGGGGGAAGAGAGAGACAGAGACAGAAGAGAGAGAGACAGAGAGAGAGAGAGAAAGAGAGAGAGAGAGAGAGAGAGAGAGAGAGAGACATCAGAAGAGAGACATCAGACAGAGAGACAACAGACAGAGAGACACAGAGAATCTTTGTACTTCGCACACATTACCGTAAGTTCTCCTGTACACAGGAACCTTCTGAAGTTTGACTACTGACATAAACGAGAAGCTTCTGAACAAATCAAATTACTGTAAGTACTAAAACAAGCAAGAGTCTTTCAAAGAGCCCAAGCCATCGTAATCACTAATGTCAACGACAACGTTTCACACAAACTGTTGTTAAAGTACTAATGTAAATGGAATCTTCTATACATACAAATCAATGTCCTGTATGTACGCGAAACTCTTACCAACAATTTAAATAGTATTAAGAGTTTATGTACACGAGAATCTTTCAAAGAAATCAACAAAGGCTACGACAAACACGAACTGTCTCTGTTGACTTGACACTAAATCTGTGTATTGTCAACATGGTGATTACGCTTAAGATCTACATAGATGCTGTCTTTTTGGGACACATGGCGGGCACCCGACTCTCGAACCTACGCCGGCTACTGTCAATATCATCTTTCTAGGATTTACCCGTTCAAATTACTGTTGACATTTGAAATCTAATGAGGTCCGATCATTTTACTCCCCATGACTTAACAGTCCAGTAACAAAGTAACAGGGCTGCCATCTTTAGCCTTTAATCAACCCAGGAGGATGTCACCATTTCCATAAATAATTCATGCTGATACCCGGTGCGAAAAATGGTTTTGTCCTCCGAGATTTCACAAATAATGCATAATAGTTACCACCATTCCTGCTGGCTTTGTTCAACTAAGCAAACAATAGACCATACATCGGTTGTCAGTCGCGCGCGCGGGAGGGAGGGAAGAGGGAGGGAGAGAGAGAGAGAGAAAGAAAGAGAGAGAGAGAGTGAGAATGTGAAAGAGGCAGACTAGACCAGACAGACAGAAACAGAGAGAGACAGACTGGAGAGAGAGAGAGACAGACAGACAGACAGACAGACAGAGGGAGACAGAGTGTGTGGTGCGTGCGTGCGTGCGTGCGTGCGTGCGGCGGCGCGCGCGCGCGTGTGTGTGTGTGTTGTGTGTGTGTGTGTGTGTGTGTGTGTGTGTTTCTGTGTCTGTGTTTATGCGTGTCTGTGTTAACTTGTCCACAGAAGATCTGAACTGTACAATGTAAAGTGTTGCATTTTCATCTGTTAAGTAGTGTCCCTATGTCGTACTTCAAATCCAGGTTCTCAAGACAAATTTTCGGTAAGTAATAAGAAAAAAAAAAGCCAAAATGCTTAAAGGAATCCAAATGACTACATAAATGTAACACCTCCAGCATTAGTCTAATCTGATCCTACTTTTCAAAGCCTTAGCGTAAAAACGCTTCAAAGTGGCTGACTTATTTACATACAAAGTGGCTGACTTATTTACATACAAAGCGGCTGACTTATTTACATACAAAGCAGCTGATTTATTTACATACAAAGCGGCTGACTTATTTACATACAAGTCTTGTTTCTGCTACTCAACGCAATATTGTGAAAATACTTTGAATCAGGTAACTACGCTATAGCTAGCGTACATATCAGTACTCTTATCTACTCCTGCTTGTAGTGCTTTCTGCGTTCCCAAGCTGAATTCCGTGGAAAAGAAACAGCTGTGTGCGAGTGAACAGAGATAAACGTCAATAAATTATGTTTCTTCTACAATGCATGTGATGCTTGTATAACTTATTGATTCTACTGCAATTTAATGTATCGCCGAGAGTATAATGTCAGGATTTTTGGACTGATAAACTTAAGTTTTACTGTAACTCAAAATCCCAGAAAACCGAAACTAAATCAATGCTAGCGAATGGCAAAAGTATGGAAAGCACTGAAGACAATAAAACGTTCGCATTATAGATCTGAGACCACATCCCCCCTTTCTCCCTCCTTCCCTCTCTGTCAGGTCGTCTGTCTGTGTGTCTTTTGTCTGCTGTGTCTGTTGTCTGTGAAAATCATGTGCCTACTAAATTTCTGAGTTCCATAAAGGAGGACCTTATAAAACATAGGTCCAAGTTTCACTGAATGGAAAGATTATCAATCATGATTTTATGTTGGAATGGCATAGCCCAGTATAAATGGGACGTCACTTCCAATAGGACACTAACAAGACGGTCAAGACATTCTAACAACCCCCCTTTTTCACGGAGCGCGTGCGCGCACGCACGCGCCCGCCACGCGCGCGCACACACACACACGCACACACCGCGCGCCGCACACACACACACACACACACACACACACATCATCACGTTGTAAAGACCAGATAAAAGAAATACACGAAAAGTGTGTGTGTGTGCGTGCGTGCGTGCGTGCGTGTGTGTGGTGTGTGTGTATGCCTGTGTACGTGTGCGCGCGCGTGCATATGTGTATGTGTGCATGCGTGCGCATATGCGTGCCTGCATGTGTGTGAATTATCCTGATAAAAATGTTTTGTGATGAATGTGTGTGTGAGCACGTGTGTGCAAGCATGTGTGCGTGCATTTTCCCCTGCATTTTGACATTATCATTTCATAGAGTGAAAGAAGGAAATGATTAAGTCTTGACCATCTTGTTAATCTTTTTTGTCAAGCTTTGCCATGAACAAAATTGATTATTCATGTATACATGTATTCATGACAATGAATTAAAAAAAAGTTGTTTTCCCTTGGCGGCAATACAGCGCTTAGAGCATTTAAAAAGCACTACTAAAATAACCATGGTGTATATGGTGTATGCTGGCTACATCTTAATATTCTACTTAACCTGCGGATTATATTGCTTGTTTCTTTCTTTGTTGTTTGGTTGGTTGAGTTGGCTATCTTTTTTTCCCCCCAGCATTATTCCGTCTCTCCATGATAAAGTATAATTCTATGAGAGTCCTGAAACACCCCCTGATAACCTTGACTTCTTACTAAACAGTCTCAGTTCACAGAAGCAGGCCACCCACACCCCCAAAAAGGTGCATGCAGCACTCCAAAATATACCACACTAAGTCAGACCAAACCATCTGTCACAAAGCTGTAAGCTGCTTTTTGTGATTTTCAAAAGGTGCTTATGTATAATTCATCTCTCTCTCTCTCTCTCTCTCTCTCTCTCCCCTCTCTCTCTCACACACACACACACACACACACACACACACATACACATGCATGCACAATCGTTTATGCATGTCTTTTTATATGCGTGCGCGCGCGTGCACACACACACATACACACACGCTGGCGCAAGCGCACACACAAACACACGCTGCGCGCAAGCGCACACACACATACACACACACACACGCATATACACACAGGGTGGTATGCATCTTCAAGACATTTAGTGTAATATTTAACTTAAGTATGAAATTTCAACCTATTCACTTTTTCAGACACAAGCATACTAGTATCACGAAATATATCACAGCTAGAATTTAAACTGGTTCCTAAATAATAATGCATGAAAGATGTTTGCAAAACGTTTTCAGCTACTGAAGGCCAAATATATTTGCAATATATAAGGACTATTTAGAACCGTTCACAGCAGCCGCAGACAAAATATATTTGATCCAAGTTTAGTCAAAATCCATCTAGTACACCTTCCCACATTAGTCTTCACAAGACCTTCTCCTTCCCACAACAATAAAAGACAATGGGCCCATTGTGCCAGACCCAGAATGGGGGAGGTGGAGGACAGAGAATTTGGGGACTTTCTTTTATTCTAGTCTAACAGGTCCTGCCCACCCAGGCCATTGTTTCACTGGATGCATGTGAATTAGGTGTGCGTGTCTATCGCTAGGGCCAGCACATAAGAGCCAATGGCAGGATTTTTTAAGTGGTATTGGGGCGAGAAATCAACACCCTTGAAGATGGGAATGGATCGAAGTTTGCTTTTTTTCCCTTTTAGGCAGCTTGGATGTCTGTAGGTGGATTTTGTTTCAGTCATGCATGCTGATCCTCTTGAGTTTTGTATTGTGATGCTTTAGTTTGCTTTGTTTTGTTATGATCCCCCCCCTCCCCCCTCTCTTCTCTGCTGCTGCTACTCTTCATCTTTGCCACTGCTCTCACTTTCTGCCCTTTTGTGATGGTGGGATTTTAAACACCACAAACTGAATTGAAATGCCCGTTGTGAAATGGAAACTGGAATGAAATCATCACTGTTGATGAGGCAAAGTGAAAAGTGAACCCTTCGTCTCGTGTGAGATCGAAATTTGAATTGACATTGATTTATTTATATATTTATTTACATCTGTGAAAAAATCACCTAACTACATGTATTACATACCAATGTTCTTTTTCAAGATATTCCCTTAAATCCCCATACCCTACCCTCCCCTTTTGATCTGTTGTCCACATTCCAAATAATAGCATGCAGTGTCTACCGACTGATGTACCACCTCCATGGACAATAAAAACAATAACACACACACACACACACACACACACACACACACACACACACACACACACACACACACACACACACACACTCTCTCTCTCTCTCTCTCACACACACACACACACACACACACACATACATACACACACACAGAGCAGTCAATTCTCCCTCATCATCACTGTTCAGCAGACTGCATGCTGTACAACCAATTCTTCTCCGTCTACCAGCAGCAATAAAAGACAATGGGCCGATTGTGCCAGACCCACAAGATGTTATGATGACTATTGATTGAGGGACAGACAACTCGGAAGGAACTCCCTATTTTATCAGTGTGTTATTAGTTGGGGGTGCGGGGGTTGGGGGGAAGAGGATTGGGGACTCCATTCTATTCTAGTTTAACAGGTCTGTCCCCCACCCCCTCTACTCCTCCCCCGGCCATTGTTTCATTGGACGCACGTGAATTGGGTGTGCATGTCTATCACCAACACATGAGAGTCGATGGCAGAAATCGTTTGCGTGTGATGTAAGGGGAAAAAAAATCAACACCCCTGATAACGGGAATGGATGGAAGTTTGCCTTTTCCTTTCAAACTGTTTCTTTTCAAGTCGACTGGATGTTTTCTTGGTGGGTTTTATTTCAGTCATGCATGCTAAACCTCCTGTGTTTTGGTTCTGTTGTTTTGTTCTCATCTCCCTCCCCCAGCCTCCTCTCTTTCTCAGAGTGTCTTTTCACAAAATGGAAACGGCCATGACATAATCTGCGAATGATTGCCTGATGGCACTGCGTTAAGCTTCTTCAACTAACTTTATGAAATGAACACTATGTTTTGCTTGTTTCTTCGTGAAAGGTTGGAAAGAGAACATGCCGCAACAATAGAAGATGGTATATGCTTGGACATACATAGAAGATGTAGTCTGACATTTTCTTCTTGCGTTGTGTTTGTTTAAAAGTCTACGTTTGATGTCCATTTTAGTTTAGTTATTTATTTATCTGGTCTACATATTTATCCACCTATTTCATTTCACTTAGTTGTTCGTTCATGGAGTTTAATAATACAAGAAGACAAAACAGTATCCATCAATTCGATCATTTCTGTGTTGGTACTCCCATGACTCTCCCCACTCCAACTCCTTCCTCGCTCTTTGCAATATACAGACTCTGTCACCAATATACTTCCTTCACACAACACACACACACACACACACACACACACACACACACACACACACACACAACACACACTACACTACACTACACTAACTAACTACACTACACTACACACACACACACATACACTACACACACACACACACACACACACACATACACACATACACTACACACACACACACACATACATACACACTACACTACACTACACTACACACACACACACACACACACACACACACACACACACACACACACACACACACATATACACACACAACACCACACACCACACACACACACCAAAAAAGCTATCCTATCTCCCCCATACCACTGTTCAGAAGACCTGCATGCTGTGCCTTCTCTACTTTCCCACAGTAATACATGACAATGGGTTGATTGTGCCAGACCCATAAACTATTATGACGACTATTGTGTGAGGGGTAGACAATGAAGGATGGACTTCCTATTCCATCAATGTGTGTGCTGGTGGGGTGGGGAGAACAGAGGACTGGGGACTCTTTTCTATTCTAGTGTAACAGGTCTTGTCCTACTCCTCACCCCCAGGCCATTGTTTCAATGGATGCATCTGAACTGGATGTGCGTGTCTTTCACCAGGACCAGCAAACGACAGCTGATGGCAGGAGTCTTTTTTAAGTGATGTTAGGGACAGAAATGAAGATGGGATCGGAATTTGATTTTTTTTCCCCTTTTTGAAAAAGCCTTGGATGTTTGTAGGTGGGTTTTATTTCAGATGTTCGTGCTGGCACGCTTTACTTTCAGTCATATTTTGTTTTGTTTTGTTTTGTTTTTCAAGGTTCCCATTCTCTCTCGCTCCCCCTCCTGCTCTCTGTCACTTGTTTCCGCCCTTTTGTGAAATGGAAACCACAATGATATAATCACTGTAAATGCATGTGAAGTTTGACAAATCTGTCTGAAATGAAAATGGTGTATAGCTGTTTGTTTTTGGTTGGGGATTGCATAAAGAGTATTCTGTGATGGAAAAAGCGTGATTCGATACTTTCTCCTTGGTTGACATGTGTTCAGTAGTCTGTATTTGTTTTCCGAGACTTCTGCTTAATTATTTATTTGTCCGCCTATTTCACCTACCCATTCATTTTCAAGAAACGTAACTGCAATGAGTTATGTATTAAATTCATATTTTCATGACATACACTTCTGACACTATGACTTCAAATTCCCTTCTGACTTGATTGTAACATGAAGAAATCTACCTTCTGATGCAGCATCTTCAACAACAAAACAACAGAAGCACACACACACACACACATACACACACACACACACACACACACCACACACACACACACACACACACACACACACACACACACACAAAAAAACACACACACACACACACACACACACACGCACACACACGCACACACTATTTCTCCTCTGATATCTTTGTTCACAAGATCTGCATGCTGTATAACCAACCCTTCTCCTTCTTCCCACAGCAGTAGAAAAACAATGGGTTGATTGTGCCAGACCCGTAAAGTATTATGATGACTACTGATTGAGGCGCAGAAAATGAGGAAGGGGTTGTGTGCTGGGGTGGGTGGGTGTAAACTGATGACTTGGAGACTTCCTTGTACTTAAGTCAATCAGGTATTGCCAAATCAGGCCATTGTTTCACTGGATGTACATAAACTGGATGAACATGTTTAACCAGGGCCAGTAAGATCTCATAGCATGATTTTCATGTGGTGTTGGAGCGAGAAACTGACATGTTTAGAAAGGGAAATGAATTCAAATTTTGCTTTTCCTCGTTTTTTATGGGACTTGGATGTTTGTCTTTACTTTTCATTTTAATGTCGTTTCTATAAACTTTTGTGTGTGTGCGTGTGTGCGCGTGTGTGTGTGTGTGGGGGGGGGGGGGTCAGTTTTGTTTCTATATCTCTCATTGAATCATGTTTCGTTGTATTTACTTTTTGGATACTTTTTCTTGCTTTTTTTTCCCCTTTTTCCTCTCCTTTTCTCCCCTCCCGCTCTCTCTCTCTTTCTTTTTTTTTTGTGTCGCCACATCTTCCATGCCAGTTCAGGGCAATGCTCAGTCACCACACATCTCAATTCATCCACTCCTGACCAAAGCCTAGTCTGTTCATCCGAATTCCCATTGCCAGGATGTTTGCAGGAGCCAGCAATGTCAAAATGCTGTGAAGATACCCACCAGAGGAAACTCTGTTCTAATGCTAGGCTGCACTGCAGGAGATCCACTGTGCTTATTCTGATCCAGCTTACTAAGGCTTAATGCACTCCCTGCAATTGTTCAATCGTAGTGTCAGACTGAGAGGGTGACACCTTGGTATGGAGACCATCATCCCATCCTTCCTGTGACAGTCCCCATAAATCACCAATACCAAAGACCCTGGAATAAACTTGCCTCAGGCGTGGAAAAAGCAGAGAAATCCAAAACAGGTCACCATGAGACAAGGACATAAAGGGCCATAGAATTTGGGACAACATTTTCAGAATGTCAAGGCATCACACCAAACATCGGAATGACGTTCCACTTGAAATGCGATCTCAATTCCCTCAGTGACACATCCATAAAGTTGACGAGATTCGACTTTGTGGTCTCAACCCTCCCAATGAGCCCATATCACACTTGAGTGTGAGCTGACTCGAACTGAAAAAACACACAGTCGC
>JAPXFY010000019.1:22983533-22993533 GCA_030674185.1 Monoplex corrugatus
AAACCTGAGAAAGAAAAATAACTACATGTATCAATGCATTCGCACATACAATGTAAGGATGTGCTTCTGGCATTGACTATTCCATCCATTCTATCACTAGGGGTTAAAAAAAACAATACAAATATAACCATAACTAAGGACACTAAAAACACACACACAAACTACTCAAAATTACCTAAAGCTGCTTCTGCACGCCCTATTTCCTAAGAGTCAAAAATGCACACATATCCACGTGTCAATCCTGGTAGAGAATATATAAAGCTTTATAGAATACAGGTGAATGGACCTGCAAGGCAGAAAATTATAGAAAGAGATGACAACAGGTAAAGGAACAAGACATAAACAAAGACAGTGACAGAACAGTGGAAATTTCTAGCACAGAATTTCCAGAAGGTGGGGGAGATACTATTTATACCAAAGCAGAGGAACAAGACACACAGACAGTGACAGAAAAGTGGAAATTTCTAGCACAGAATTTCCAGAAGGTGGGGGAGATACCATTTACACTAAAGCAGAGGAACAAGACACACAGACAGTGACAGAAAAGTGGAAATTTCTAACAGAATTTCCAGAAGGTGGGGGAGACACTATTTATACCAAAGCAGAGGAACAAGACACACAGACAGTGACAGAAAAGTGGAAATTTCTAGCACATAATTTCCAGAAGGTGGGGAGATACTACTTATACTAAAGCAGACCCCGGTATCCCCATGTAGAGTTCCTTCATTCCAGTTTCAACTTGCAAAGAAAGACAGGTAAATCTCATCCATCACTATTCTTTATATTATGACGCACTGTCCTGCCATAGTCCTCATCTTTCAACCCCATCTTCATGTTATGGTACTATACATACAGTGCCTATTGATGCACCTTTTACAAACACACACACACACACACACACACACACACCTCATCATCATCATCACACACCAACAACAACAACAACACTGCCACCGGCACCACCACCACCATTATCTTTATCCCACCATCACTGTCCACAAGACTTGCATGCTGTACAAATCAATCCTTCTTCTTCCCACAGCTATGAGAGACAATGGACTGAGCGTGCCTGACCCACAAGACGCTATGACGAATACTGACTGACTGACAGACAAGACAATGAGGGAGGACTTCCTACTCTATGAATGTGTGTATTGAGTCAGCAGGGAACAACAGACTGGTGACCTCCTAGTCTATCCGGTCTCGCTCACCCGAACTATCGTTTTATTAAATGCACGTGAACTGGGTGTGCGTGTCTATCGCCAGGACCAGCAAATGGAAGCTGAAGGCAGGAATCTTTTTTATGTGGTGTTGAGGCGAGAAATCGACACCCTTGATAATAAGAATGGATCGATTTTTTAAACCCGGGTCTGGATGTTTGTAGGTGGGTTTTGTTTCAGTCATGCATGCTGGCCCTTCTGTGTTTTGTTTTTCGTTTTGTGAATCTCTCTCTCTCTTTCTCTCTCTCTCTCTCTCTCTCTCTCTCACACACACACACACACACACGTACACACACATGTAAACAGATGCACACACGTGCGAGTGCACACACATTCACAGACTTCTTGTATTTTCCTGTCTTCATATAAAATGAAAACCATGATGAGATACCCACTGTGGACTGCACCGTATTAAGCCCCCTCTAACTTTATGACAGGCAAACGGATGTTTTGACCTTTCTTCTGTGATGAGGCGTGAAAGAGCAGTGTTGAAAGGTTGGTTTGTATTGGAGGATAGGTGTGATAAGCAGAGGGCAACCCAGGAGCACGGGGAGAATGGGCTGGTAAGTAGTGCAATGCTGACAGCAAAACTGGCAATCTAGACAGCAGACATGTTGAACTTGCTGTGATGTTTTAACCTAACTTCTTCAAAATGATAATACAGCTCAGTGTTTTGACCGATGGTGTATATAACAAGATGGCAGCAGACAGAACTGCATGGTGGACAGATCAGTACTGACAGACTGCAACTTGGCACGTTAAGGCAATCTGTTTCCCTCTCATGGCCATGAGGTAGTGTCACACTGTCTTCTATCATCTTCTATCTCCAACAGAGGGTCTAGGACAGAGTCCAAAGAGAAAGGCTGGAGACTATCCAAAGCAAACCGCAATTCTTTTTCTTATAAACGCGTAAAGACAACGTACTGATTTACACAGCCAACCAGGCTGATGAGGTGCTTAATCAGCCTCAATCACCTACACTGATTACAGGTCGACCCACAACTGATACATCGATATAAGAGAAAGACACAAGTGGATAAGAGCATGGATAGTTCCTGCTTTGTTTAAACAGAGTAATGGTCATATTTGTAAAGCAGGTGGTAAGCATTACCCATCATCATAATCATCTATACAGTAATAAGAGGCAATAGTTTTATCTAGCACTGTTACTGACAAATTGGTAGCAGCTGTTAAGCACTCTGTTAAACATCTGCATAGGATGTTGCAGGAAAAGCATGTTGCAATAACAAAATGTGAAATATGGTAGCTTCTCTATGTGCTGTTATCTGTTGTGCACATATGTTCAGTTTTTCATTCATTCATTTATTTCATTTACTAATTGATTCATCCAAACAACAACAAAAAACGCACACAAACATAACACACTTAAAACTACCTACTAATGGAGTGATGCACTATCTTTAACAATGACGACGACAACCACAACCACAACAACAACACACATACATACACAAACAAACAAGCAAACACACACACACACACACACACACACACACACACACACACACACACACACACACACACACACACACACACACACACACACACACACCATCTATATTTATCCTCGATCATCACTGTTCATAAGACCTGCATGCTGTACAACCAACCCTTCTCCTTCCCACAGCAATAAAAGACAATGGGCCGATTGTGCCAGACCCACAAGATGTTACAATGACTATTGATTGAGGGAAAATGAGGGAGGAACTTCCTATTCTCTCAGTGTGTGTTGGAAAGAGGGGGACCAGCGGATTCAAGGACTCCCTTGCATTGTAGTCTATCAGGTCTTGCCCACCCAGACCACTGTTTCACTGGATACACGTGAATTCGGCGTGCGTGTCTATCACCAGGGTCAGCAAATGAGAGCCGATGGCAGGATTCTGTGTGGTGTTGGGGCGAGAAATCGACACCCTTGATGATGGGAATAGATCGAAGTTTGTTCTCTCTCTCTCTCTCTCTCTCTCTCTCTCTCTCTCTCTCTCTCTCTCTCTCTCTCTCTCTCTCACACACACACACACACACACACAAATGATTTCGACGTTTGTACGTGGGTTCTGTTTTAGTCATGCAAGTTAGCCTTCTTAAGTTTATTTCTGTTGTTTTAGTTTGCCCCCCCCCCCCCCCCCCCCTCTCTCTCTCTCTCTCTCTCTGCTGTTCGTCATTCCCTCTGCCAATTTTCTATTCTTCTGCACCGATGTGAAGTGGAAACCGTATGAGATAATCGATGTCAATGTCATAGTCTAATAGTCTACATCTTCATCTATATTCATGAAATGGAGACATTTCTGCTGTTTGTTTTTGTCAAGAATAACAGAAAGAGGACATTCGCCAAATAAAATCTGAAACATGTGTTTGTGATCTGCTTCTGATGTCCATATTCATCAGCTTCACTTACTTATATGCATTTCATTCATTAACATATTTTGGGCCGATTAAGTTGTTCTTTCACGAGTGAGGACAGACTTTAAACAAATATCACTGATGGTAGGTTTGAGACGCAAGTCAGCATTCTTTAGAGTAACAAACAGAAGCATGCATGTATGAGCATGTCTAAAATCTCAATGTGTATCTGTACACGCAGTTTATTTTTCTGTCAAATGAGAGTATGAGTGAGCGAGCGTCTATCAGAGAATGAGTGAGTGTGTGAGTTAGTGAATCAATAGAGAGAGAGAGAGTGTGTGTGTGACAGAGCGAGAGAGAGAGAGAGAGAGAGCGAGGAGAGAATGTGTGTGACAGAGCGAGAGAGAGAGAGAGAGAGAGTGAGTGAATGAGTGATGAGAGAAGAGAAAAAGAGAGAGAAAGAAACATTATTGGTTACTCTGACAATAAATGGCTGCTGAATTGTGTGTGTATGCCCACTTCTTTAAATGCGTGTGTGCAGTACTAGTGTTAGTGCTTAGGAGGGGGGTGGAAGAGAGAGAGAAAGAGAGAGTGAGTGAGTGAGTGAGATAAAAATGAAGAGAGAGAGAAAGAGAGAGAGAGTTGTGTGTGACTGCCTGCATTTGCAATTGCACGTGCGCCTGCATGTGTGTGTTCGTCTCTTTTATCTGCGTGCGCAGAAGCAGGACCATGCATGCATCGCTGAACACATTAGATCTTTCCACTCCCCATTTCGCTCATCATCCCCTGCCCCATTCAGTTTCTATCTGCTCTCCCCCTCCTCAACACACACCACACACACACAACCCACACACACACACACTCTCTCTCTCTCTCTCTGTATCTCTCTCTCTCTCTCTGTCAAACACAATGTTCCAGTTTGGTTCATCAATACAAGGTGCTTAACTACCAAACAAAGATACGTACTCTTAAACAGTTTGCGTAATCGTGACCCGATAAATGCATTGTTCACAAAATTGCAAGATGTTCAAGTTAACTCTGATACGGCTCTAGTAGTCGTTGGGCTGTAGGCAATAACAACTAACGTGAAGGTGTCAAGGAATATGATTACAGCTTATTTACATGCTTAACGTGACCCAAAGCTGATAAACAGCCTAAAGAGAGATCAAAAGGGGGAAATGTAACCAAGCCTAAAGTGAGATCAAAAGGGAAAAAAAGTAACTTATGTTTAAAAGAAGATTAAAAACGGGGCGAAAGTGGCGTAAAGACTGACAATGAAGGGTAAGCAGACGAGTGTCGAACAGCTGTGCAAACTGGGGTGACCGCTCAGCCCATCTCGTCCCCCTGATAATGCAGTTCCGTTGATTGTTAATACCCTTCCGCTCTCCTCATCTGTCAAGATTGATTTCTTCCTCCTTCCCTTTCTCTATCCCTGTCCCTCTCTGGTTGTGCCCTCCCTCCCAGCTAAACAAGCAGACCTCAAACAAAGACCCACTGACATCGTTTACTGCCTCTTCTTCGTGAACGTCTCCTGTTCACATACTAAATGGAACCCTAACCCGTAAACATCTGTACAACAGGGTTGCCATTTCTGTGTATGGGAATATCAGTAGTACGCGATCTAACTTGCTACATTCATGATTTCTTTCTCTTGCAAAGAAACCTACAGGAGAAATGAATTTCATGACAGGGCAGGATACCACAGTATATGGCATTCGTCCACAATATCGAAGGTTATTGTGCCTAAAGATCACTCCACACACACACACACACACACACACACACACACACACACACACACACACACACACACCACACACACATACAGAGAGAGAGGGAGAGAGACAGAGAGAGACAGACAGAGACGGAGAGAGACAGAGAGACAGAGGAGGTGTGATTTATGTCCCACCAAAGTCACATACTGTTCTCCTGCCGAGAAGGACTTAACAAGAAATTCAGAACAGCGGCGGTCTCTTTAAGTTCAAAACTTCCACACAAGTTTCACTGCTTCCCACCTCACTTTTTCTTCAATGAAACAACGGATACAGTCTTCTTTAGTGAATATGCGAGTATCTTAATCAGCCCTCCTCCCACCCCACCCCTCCCATCACCATCAACGACAACCGGCTCTGCAAAATGGCCCCATGGATAAAGGGAGAGAAAGCATCCGTCACGAGGAGTTGTGATACACTTGCCAGTCAAAGACAACACCACGAGTCAAGCAGAACACCCTGCCTGCCTGGCAATGACTGACGACGTCGACAACAACGATGACGATGGTGACAATGGCTGTAGCAATGGGACATCGCTTGTCAGGGGTCGACTGACCCTTTGCTGACGCGCCTGACGTTTGTGACGCAGTCCTCCTGCCCCTCGCTTCCATCCATCTCTCTCTCATCAAAACGGATAGGCTTCCTTTACCACATCAACAACCCTCAGCCTCAACCATAATCTATTTTCTGACCCCCCTCCCCCTCTATCTCTCTCTCCCCTTCCTTCCTCTCCCATATCTCTCCTCTCTTTCTGAAAACTGCCCCCTCTCTGTTTTCCTCCTCCCTAAAGTGATTCAAATGCCATTGCTTTTCTCGTCCACAAATGAAGACAATATGAAGTGCTAGCAATATTTCTGTATAAATCTGCACTCAAATAGATCTGTGAGATTGCGTCCAGAATTGGATTTGGTTTACACTGCCTTGCAAATGGAACGCTGCTATTCACTGTATTCATCCATGTAGATATCCATCTATCCATACCTTACACAACATGCTGTGCTTGAAGTGTATGACTGTTTATATTTTAGTCATGCAAACGAGGTCATGCTATATCTTATTGTTATTGTTATTTTTGTTTAAAGTCCAGCCAACTGCGTACACCCATATCAGGCCTATAACCGATATACACAATACATCAACAGGAAAAAAAGGTAAAAGAAAATTAAATACACATATCAATGCATTCGAGATGTCCCTGGCGTTGACCACTCCGTCCAACTGATCACACAGGGGATATTAAAAATATACCTGAATACATATATAAACATAACTAAGGACGGGCCTAAATTACCGAAAATTGCTTCCACATATAAAATTTCCCTAGAGCCAAAAGTGTACTTAGTACATGTGCCCAATTATCAATCCTAAGAGAAAGTGCGTAAAACTTTATCGAACACATACAGGTGAATGGACCACCAAGGCAGAAAAAAGGAAGAAATGACAGAATGCCAATGAACGAGGCAAAAACAATGAGAGTGACAGAAAAGAGGGCATTTTCAGCACAGACTTTCCAGAAGGTGGGGATACTGTTATACTGAAAGAGCCTCTGGCATCCTACGGGGAATTCTATATCTAAATCTCTCTCTCTCTCTCTCTCTCTCTCTCTACTATCTCCGTTTTCAGACTGGGCATAACTGGAAGTACAATTCCCTCTCCCTCCCTCCCTCTCCATATCACTCCCTTCGGCCTTAAAATTACTCTTGGCCACCTTCTAATTCTTTCCTTGGCATCTTTTTTTATTCACTCATTCATTTTTCATGGCTTCATGGACTCTGTGCTGATATTCGCTCTCTCTGTCATCCCCTCCTCTGTGTGTGTGTGTGTGTGTGTTGTGTGTGTGTTGTGTGTGGTGTGTGTGTGTGTGTGTGTGTGTGTGTGTGTGTGTGTGTCCGTGCGCACGTGAAACACGGAGAAAGAGAGATAGATCTACAGATGAGTTATTCATTTTGGAAACAGTCAAGCTTTAGCCATACATGTACTGGTAGTTGAAAACATTTACAACACACACACACACACACACACACACACACACACACACACACACACACACACACACACACACACACACACACACACACACACACAAAATAAAATAAAATAAAAATGTCGAGGTCATTCAAACAATTTTTCTACAAACACATACGAGGAGACAGGTGACGCAATAAAACTGTCACTGGAAGAGATGTACATCAGAATATCACCAGTTTTTCCCACCCATTACAACTTCATTTCCGGGGAAGCGAAGTAGAGGTATCTATATCTTTGTAGACATTTCCAATAATTTTGCGAAATGGGCCAAAAGTGCAGGACAAACTAAAACAAGACCCACCTCACTCTCAGTGACAATTACACAATTCACATGTCAAAATTTCTTCAGATGCTGAATATCTGTAGCAATGCACAGCAATTTTTTACATCCTGCATCTATCTATATTTTACTTGTGCTTTTTTAATCTATGTATGAAAGAGAGAGAGAAAGACAGACTGACAGACACAGCAGCAGAGCTAGAGGCCCTTAATACACATACACACTGATTAAAATAAAGGAACATTTCAGTGTTCCAACATCAAATTCATTCCATCAATGTTTGCCAACAATAACAACAACAAATAAACCTACGAACGTGGTTTCAAGCAATCGCAGAAAACGGCCCTGTATCGCCGCATCACGGATCAATCTCTGAAGGATGCTTTGAACTTTGTGTGAAAACAAGCACAAAACCAAAGAAAACAAAGCCCCCAAAACAAAGAAAACCTTTTCGCCCAGTTCATCTCCTGCACGTTCTCTAGCCCAAACCCCATCATGCATATTACTTTCTTTCCCTCTCGCTCCCGCAAATTTCGGCCGTGGCAGCAACACAAATGTACCAAATTTTTCCACCCTGCCTTCAGGATTTGATGCCAACCCGGTCAATGAAAATGCTTTGCCTTTTCCGTTCAGCCCCCCCCCCCACCCCCAACCCTCTTATCCTCCAACATACAAGCGCCTCTGCCAGCCTGTCACCCTCTACCTCCCTCCCGCACAAATTCTTCCATCCATCCATCCGTCCATTCCCTTTATAATTTTTTTTTCCTTTTCTTTGCCTCTCTTTGCCCCAATAGACCAAAAAGTGTGGAACTTTCATCTGGTCAAATTGAAGCATCAGTGAATTGAGTGCCTGTCACAGATGCACAATGGTAGCGAGACTTGTCTTAGTTAGGGTGATGCCCCTGCCGAGTTAGAGACTGTGAGTATCACATAAGTAAATAAAAGAAAAGAATGAACCCTCTCACTGCTTCCAGAGACCTGTTGTTTTTTTTTCCTGAGTCACTGTATTATTTTTCTTCCAGCCACTCAACCACGCTTATCCTCTGAGTTAGGCCTGCTCTCTCTCTCTGTCTCTCTCTCTCTCTCTGTCCGTCTGTCTGTCTCTCTCTCTCTCTCATCCCTCATTATCCCCCCTCTCTCTGTTATCTTCTATCACTTTCCCTCTTGGAGGCGCCCGCAATTTAAGATGAAATCAATAAGTTCGAAATACATTTTCTCTTGATTGGAAACCGCACGCAGGCTGACACGCCACACACGAGGGTGCCAAGACCGCTGTCAGGAAGACAGTGCCACAAACACACAGAATGGAGGCGAGAAAAGAACAAAAAACAAAACACACTATATCCCAAAGCAGCACAAAAACTGGCGGGAAAATTGGCGGGAACGAAAAAAAAAAGTGTATTAGGTAGTTGGCATAAAAAGGGGGAGCGTCCCATGGTTATAAATAGCCGTTAACCAGCAGTGGAGGTCTGGGGAAGGGAAGGGGGTGGTGATTTATACCCGATATATTGGAGATTTCATTAAACTGGCTATTTACTTTGGCCGCTCGGTAAATGGAAGCCCGTGCGTGCTGTTAGCGGGGCCGGGCCGCCCAGGCCTGATATAGGGATATACTAATATTGATCTGCGAAATATAAAGCGACCTCGTAACCATGACAACTCTTGACATCGTCAAGTCCTGGCGCAAGCACTGACCTCCCCATCCCGCGCCTCCCCGCTTCTTTCATCTTCATCCCGCTGCATCTTCCACCTCATCCCACCCGACCTTTTCTTCTCCACCTTCATCCTCCACCCTCACCCTCACCCCCAATCCAACCACACTCCTGTTACCCCGTATCTCTCTCTACCTCTCTTTTCCTCTTCCCACATCCCAACCAACACAAACACCTATCGGCCAATCCCGTATGTAGAAAGGCAAATCGTGGTGGCAAATTTCCTGGGTTAATTTGAAGCTAGATGCAGGAGGGGGCGATAAGCACGTGCCGAGGTTGACAGAGCGCTTGGCGCTCTAGATAGTGTGTCACACGGACAGGCAGGCAGCTCGCTGTGCCGGTGTTTTATGGCTACGTTGATGCACGGCAAGCAAGCCAGCCGAGCAAACCGCAGAAGCCAGCCAGTCCTGCCCTTGCCCTTCCCTGCCCTGCCCTTGCCTTGCCCTGACTTGCCCTGTCCCGTGGCAGGCCACACCGCAGCTGTGACAAGTCGCCAAGTGTTCCACCCTCCCCTACCCCTCATCTGCCCCGAGGCGTATTTTTGTTTAATTGTGTATGCATGTGTGATTTTGTAATATCGCTTTCAACAACAACAAAGTCGGTGGAACTGATTTTCGAGCACATCTG
>JAPXFY010000019.1:22998533-23013533 GCA_030674185.1 Monoplex corrugatus
TACTATTTACACTGAGAGAGACCCCGGTATCCCCAGAAGGGGACATGATAACTAATGCAATGGTAAAAATATAATAACCATAACAAATATATAACTGCATATGAAGAGGTCGTGTGACACTCACTCACTGTGTAACTGTAAGTGATTTCTGTGCAATATGTTTCAAGATGTGTGCATATGTCTGTGTACAGACCTATGTGTACACACGCGTGTACACACACGTGCACACAAACGTATACACACACACGCATAATCTATCTATCTATATATATATATATGTATATATATATACACACACATATACATATATATGTACATATACATATACATATATATATACATATGCAACACACACACACACACACATATATAATATATATATATATATATATATATAATACATAGGCCTATATATCTATACATACATACATACACATATATACATATACACATTATATATATTGACATATACATACATATATACATATACATACAGATAGATAGATAAGATAGATAGATAGATAGATAGATAGATAGATAGATAGATAGATAGATAGATAGATAGATAGATAGATAGATAGATAGGTAGAAAGGCAGAAAGGTAGACAGGTAGACAAGATAGGTAGACATGCGTGTGCGCGTGTCTGTGTGTATACATGTATGGCCTGCGCGTGCGTGTAGTAGACGGACAACAACAAAAACGTATGTAATCATCAAAACCCGGATCCCCTCCCACACCCCACCTGCATGCTTGTAATCTGGCCTAAGGTCGATAACTATTCTCAGTTCAAAGCTCTCTCTCTCTCTCTCACTCACTCACCCCCCCCCCCCACACACACACACACACACGGAGAAGGACAGTGCAGTCGGATCGAGTTTACGCACAGAGAAATAATCTATCTCTCTCTCTCTCTCTCTCTCCTCTCTCTCTCTCCTCTCTCTCTTTTCTCTCTCTCTCCACCCTCCCTCCGTCTCTCCCTCACACATCCTCCTCTCCTCCTCTACACATCTCTCTCTCACCACCACACACACACACACACACACACACACACCACACAAACACACACACACACACACACACACACACACACACACACACACCACACACACACACACACACACACACACACACACACACGCAGAACGATAGTGCCACAGGGCCGAGTTTACGCAGAAAGAATATTCTCTCTCTCTCTCTCTCTCTCTCTCTCTCTCTCTCTCTCTCTCTCTCTCCTCCTTCCTCCACTCTCTCCCTCTCTTCCTCTGTCTCTCTCTTCTCTCCCCCTCCCCCCTCAACCCTACTGAAGAGGAAGCAAACACAGAAAATTTCCCTGCTTGCTCTTCTGAACCCTTACAACTGGTCGCAGCCAGTCTTCAACCACCTCATGCCAATCACAGAATGCCAACCTCTCTGTTTTTCAAACACCCACCCTTAAACACCCAGCCTCCTTTATTCCTCCCCAAACCTCCTCGTAACAAAAGCAGAGCGGTGATCTCTTCAGCTACTCCCCCCCCCCCCCCCCCAACACGCACGAACGAGACCACTATGGCCGCAGTGACGTCAACCACTGACGACAACAGGATCATTTTTACTGTAGCGGGGTGGCACACCTATACGGTTGGAACGGCGGCGGCTCAAGGAGTCGGGTTGGTTGGGAATGAGGAGGGAAAAGCCAGCTGATAACGCTGGGTAAACCGGGCAGCCTGGCTGGTCCCCGATCGATGGAAAGCAGTTAAACATATTTTAGAGGCCCCCGTTAATTTCCTGACATTGGTTTTCATGTTTCTTATCGGAAGATTGCGTTGTTGAGGGCCTGCAGAGAAAAGAATGGACCGGGTGGTTTTAGGGAATGGAGAGAGAGAGAGAGGAGAGAAAGAGGAGGAGAGAGAGAGGAGGAGAGAGAGAGAGAGAGAGAGAGGCAGACAAACAGACAGAGACAGAGACAGACAGACAGACAGACAGAGACAGAGACAGACAGGGACAGAAAAAGGACGAATGAAGACAGAACACTAACTACAACGATAAAATCTAGAAAAATAAAACCGCTGTTGTGGTTTGTTGACAGATGCCACTGCTTGCATTAATGTCCCTTGTAGCAGAGACGACTCAGTAATAAAGTGTCAGCTCTTGGTTTGGTGCTGTGAGGAGTAACAGATAACAGAGCAAAACCAAGTCTACTGAATTACAAATACTAGATGCTGACCCATATCCTTTCCGTCGTACAGACCACAAAAACCATTATACTTTCTCTTCTTCCCCATCATCTGTGTCGCTAGCCCCACGCCGTTCATTCTGACTCTCAACGTATGTCTAAACCATTCTCTAAATCCACCAAAACTAAGATAACTTTTGACAATGCTACAATAATAAGAATGGGGATGACGGCGATGATGCTTATGGAGTCCATTTCGGATTACAAAAGCAACAATCTACGCTTTCCAACATAATATATCCAGGCATCAATCATTTCAAGATATACAGACAACTAATGTATTATAATAATAATAATAAATCACATTTATATAGCGCTATTCTCCTGCACATAGGTAAGGACTCACTGCGCTGTACATTAATTAGTTCATACACACACATACACACATGTACATCAGATACAAACAATCAAACAAACACACCACACCACACACACGCGCGCATACACACAAAGATGCTGAGGTAGAGTACACACAAGCCTGTTAGGCGAGAGACCGCGTTCAAGCTTACAGGAACCATTAAAAAACACAACAAAAAATAAGAACGAGTATTTAATACAACCAGACACGACAAACGCAAATTTTCGGCCAAATAATGTGTTGCTCAAGAAATTTAATGTAAGCGTGCTGTTCTTCAACGCTAAACGTGGTCATGACGGCAAGGAATGGTCATTTGTTTCAATTCTGGTGTAAAATAGATTTGATGCATTCATATTGCTAAATATCGAATCAAGAAATCGTCAGAAGGTTTCATCAGCGACACATTCAGAGTAGGGCAGTCAAAAGTGTCAACATGAAGTAGTTACTGCAACGGACTACTGATTGGGAAGTCTGGGTTTGAACCCTACATAGTCATAAAAATCCTGACTAGAGTGGAGGTTGCTTCCCTTTTACGAATATGTCATTGAGAATGTTGCTTAAAACTGAATTTTACAGCAGTTCTGGCGCAGATATACTAAACACACAAGTGTGTATGGGACACAAACTCTTCCGTAGGATACAGTTTATTGGTGAGTATCATTCTTTAACCCTCTGACTCCCGCACCCTATCCACCAAATGCAAAAACTTAACCTTTGACTCCTTCACCTTTTGACTCCTTCATGGTTGACAATAAAGGATGCTGGTGGACAGGGTACAGGACTGAAAAGCTTAAACATGGAGAATGAAGTTCAAGGCAAGCATAACGAACATGAGGTTAGATAACAGTGGCCAAATCACTGCTGCGATACTAAAAGTGGTGATATCCTGACACCCATCGCAGTACTGAACGTGGTGATATCCTGACACCATCACAGTACTGAACGTGGTGATATCCTGACACCCATCACAGTACTGAACGTGTGACATCCTGACACCATCACAGTACTGAACGTGGTGACATCCTGACACCCATCACAGTACTGAACGTGTGACATCTGACAAACTGTGTCATAAAATTAGTAGGATCCTGTTCCAACACTACTCTGTCTGTCTTCATGTAGAAGCTGGCGTCATCTGACGCCATCAGGCAGCCAATTTTCTGTTCCGTTATCACTCCAGCTTTCGTTTGTTCTTTAATTTAACGTCTTTTCACTATAAGTGATATTAGACGGGGGAGGGGGGGGGGGAGGGGGAATAAAAAACGAACGAACAAAAGAAATGTAGAATGATAGTTGGACGGGTTGGAATGGGGCAGAGGGAAGACAGAGGAAAAAGACATTAGTAGGTGGGAGAACAGAAAAATGGAACGAGAACTAAACACTAACAATTAACTTCAACAATGTGAATGGAAATTGTAACACTCCAGCTTCTTACCTCGACAATGTTCTGTTATCACTCCAGCTTCTTACCTCGACAATGTTCTGTTATCACTCCAGCTTCTTACCTCGACAATGTTCTGTTCTGTTATCACTCCAGCTTCTTATCTCGACAATGTTCTGTTCTGTTATCAGTCTGCTTCTTACCTCGACAATGTTCTGTTCTGTTATCACTCCAGCTTCTTACCTCGACAATGTTCTGTTCTGTTATCACTCCAGCTTCTTACCTCGACAATGTTCTGTTCTGTTATCACTCAGCTTCTTACCTCGACAATGTTCTGTTCTGTTATCAGTCTAGCTTCTTACCTCGACAATGTTCTGTTCTGTTATCACTCAGCTTTTACCTCGACAATGTTCTGTTCTGTTATCACTCCAGCTTCTTACCTCGACAATGTTCTGTTCTGTTATCACTCCAGCTTCTTACCTCGACAATGTTCTGTTCTGTTATCACTCCAGTTCTTACCTCGACAATGTTCTGTTCTGTTATCATCCAGCTTCTTACCTCGACAATGTTCTGTACTATTATCACTCCAGCTTCTTACTCGACAATGTTCTGTTATCACTCCAGCTTCTTACCTCGACAATGTTCTGTACTATTATCACTCCAGCTTCTTACCTCGACAATGTTCTGTTCTGTTATCACTCCAGCTTCTTACCTCGACAATGTTCTGTACTATTATCACTCCAGCTTCTTACCTCGACAATGTTCTGTTATCACTCCAGCTTCTTACCTCGACAATGTTCTGTTCTGTTATCACTCCAGCTTCTTACCTCGACAATGTTCTGTTCTGTTATCACTCCAGCTTCTTACCTCGACAATGTTCTGTACTGTTATCACTCCAGCTTCTTACCTCGACAATGTTCTGTACTGTTATCACTCCAGCTTCTTACCTCGACAATGTTCTGTTATCACTCCAGCTTCTTACCTCGACAATGTTCTGTTATCACTCCAGCTTCTTACCTCGACAATGTTCTGTTATCACTCCAGCTTCTTACCTCGACAATGTTCTGTTATCACTCCAGCTTCTTACCTCGACAATGTTCTGTTATCACTCCAGCTTCTTACCTCGACAATGTTCTGTTCTGTTATCACTCCAGCTTCTTACCTCGACAATGTTCTGTACTGTTATCACTCCAGCTTCTTACCTCGACAATGTTCTGTACTGTTATCACTCCAGCTTCTTACTCGACAATGCTCTGTACTATTATCACTCCAGCTTCTTACCTCGACAATGTTCTGTTCTGTTATCACTCCAGCTTCTTACCTCGACAATGTTCTGTTACTATTATCACTCCAGCTTCTTACTCCGACAATGTTTGTTATCACTCCAGCTTCTTACCTCGACAATGTTCTGTATGTTATCACTCCAGCTTCTTACCTCAACAATGTTCTGTTATCACTCAGCTTCTTACCTCGACAATATTCTGTTATCAGACCAGCTTCTTACTCGACAATGTTTGTTTGTTATCACTCCAGCTTCTTACTCGACATGTTCTGTTTGTTATCACTCCAGCTTCTAACCTCGACAATGTTCTGTTCCGTTATCAATCACCTTCTTACCTCGACAATGTTCTGTTATCACTCCGGGCTTTTTACCTCGTCAATGTTCTGTTCTGTTATCACTCCAGCTTCTTACCTCGACAATGTTCTGTTCTGTTATCACTCCAGCTTCTTACCTCGACAATGTTCTGTTCTGTTATCACTCCAGCTTCTTACCTCGACAATGTTCTGTTCTGTTATCACTCCAGGTTCTTACCTCGACAATGTTCTGTTCTGTTATCACTCCAGCTTCTTACCTCAACAATGTTCTGTACTATTATCACTCCAGCTTTTTACTCACTGAAGACCTCGAGGCCAGTGTATCCCGGATTGGTTTTGCCTCTCTCCCATTTCTCTATTCAAGGATCCAGCAAAACAGTTTGTTGACAAGTTTCACAGATAAGAAGTACGAAACATGTACTAAGCAGTCCAAACATTCCTGAAGATAGCACTGGATATTGGAGACTTCTTTGGCCGCTTCCTGATCTCTTTGATGGTAATGACGTCATTCAATTTGATGCCCAAGACCATTCTAATGCATCTTGGAGCCAAAAGTATCAAACATCTTTTCCTGTCTAATGCATCTTGGAGCCAAAAGTATCAAACATCTTTTCCTGTCTTCTTTTCAAATATCGGGTTTCGCAGTCCATGTGCTGTCCATCTTATTGTTAACACATAAATCAGATAGAAAGGAGTGTAACTACAGCTCGCAGATATGTTGTAATATTTCAAAGCATTTTGGGGGGGGGGGGGATAAAAGAAAATAGAGATGTAGCCTGTAGGCAAAAGTGTATACTGTGCAAGATGTACGTCATGAAGCCTAAAATCAAAAGCACAGAAATCCTGCAGCTAACTTACGGTATATAACCCGCAGTGCTTCTGTTCGAGTGTCTGTGAATACTTGTATTCATTTCTACTGTTTCGCTCTTCCTTTCACCGTGGTTCCAATTACTGAAGTTATAATGGTTGCTTATACAAATTTTTGTTTCGAGTTCTGTCAGTGTCTGTTTTTACTTAACTGAAAGTGTAATAATGTTCTATTCCTGTAAATTCCAATGAGCACGCTTTTTACATGGACTATTTGTGTTAAATACATGTAAACGAAATCATTATTATTGTCGTAATCATTAAAATCATTTACTGTTATTATCATTATTAGTAGTAGAGGAGTAGTAGTAGTAGAAGTAGTAGTAGAAGCAGTAGTAGTAGTAGTAGTATCATCATTAAAATTATTATTATTATTACTACTAATAATAATTATTATTACTATATCAGCATTCTTCTTAGTATTATTATCATTACTATCATCATCATTATCAAGTGGTACATGCAACGGTACATTTTCACTTCAAAAAGTGACACAATCAATTAAGTTTCACAGAATGGAAGATTCCTGTAAGAAGACGCATTAATCACTTTCCTTTCTGTTGACGTAACTGAGAAAAGAAAGATGTTTATTGAACCAACATTTTTCACAAAGGTCAAGACAGGTATAAAGCTGAAATGCTTGACAGGACCTGATATGAATCAACGCTCAGTTCAAAATGATATTTCTTTGGACATGATTTCAACATATCTGTTTTCCATCTGTCATAGGCTGCCAAAACCAGTCTATCCTATACAGAAAACAGACCAAGAGGAAAAGTAGGCCTACAGCTAGGGCGCGCGCGAACACACACACACACACACACACACACACACACACACACACACACACACACACACACACACACACACACACACACACACAATCAACATGGGTCAGAAATGGAGTGGAGACCGATTTGGCTTGTTTCAAAGGACTTAGATCAGTTTAGAGATGTCATCGGCAGGCTTAATACTTAAGTCAGGCATTGCTACCTTCGCTCCACCACAATATTGATTTCTCCTGTCCTCTACTCCTTCCCCAAATATGATAAATGGTACACATTCACTACTGTCAGATCTACCATGGCCATCGAGGTGATCTATGGCGGTAAAACCCAGAAGGAAACTTGCCATATTAAAACAAAAACGAAATGTTTTTGACACGGTCTCTGACCTGAATATTATCAGAAAGAGAGAGAGAGGGGAGAGAGAGAGAGAGAGAGAGAGAGAGAGAGAGAGAGAGAGAGAGAGAGAGAAAGGGGTGGGGTGGGGGTGGGTGGGTGTTTCGTCTTACGAATGGTTTCCCTGTTTCGATGAAATGATACACAATAACAAACCATCATTTTGAAACAAGGGAAATGATAACAAGAAGCTAGGTAAAATAGTTTACTCCCTCTATCATTTTGCTGATTACATATACACATTTCTGAGCAACTCTTAAACATTCATAATGAGCCCACGTTCTACTATAACCCTGCAGTAGAGTTTGAGTCCTGTTTTGACAGATAATAATAATTTTTATGATCAAGAATGGGTATAAACTTACCATACAATTAAGTAGTTTGATTAGTCACCTGAATTTTAGTCATCACATTCAGGCTCTCTGCTCACAGATCAGACCTACTCAAACTCGTGCACTCGCTACAATCCATACTTGTTATACACACACACACACACACACACACACACACACACACACACACACACACACACACACACACACACACCACACGCACACGCACACACACACACACACACACACACACACATGCACAAAGCGTGTGCGCATACTGATATAAAAAGTTGATGGTTCAGTGATGGAAGGTCGAATTTTTATCTTCAGAACATTCTGGCATTTTCTACACGACTGAGTTTTGCTTTAAAGTCCATTAAGCTCTGCAGATGAGTGGAATTTATTTGACACTTTTGTTCGGGCCTTAAAAGAGTCAAAAATTGTTGTTGTTACTTTTAATTAAACATACAATAAACAAGAACAAGAAAAAAGAACAGAAAAAAATAGAACACGTATTTATTACAATACACATATTTGTTATAACAAAACAGGGCAATATGATGAATAACATTTTCTCGTATTTGCCTATGGCAGACACACATGAATATACGGCTTACAAATGCCTGTCTCGCAATCAGTCATTCAATAATAAAAAAAAAGTTCATAAATCTTGGCTCGCTATTCATCACCATTTAAGTGTGTAATCGTGTGTGACTGCGTGTATGTGTAATCGTTGTTTAAAGACTTGTCTTACCCAAGCAAATGCAACATAAATTCATTCAACAGAAAACAACTGCAAGTTTGTAACTAAAAACAGATATAACGTTTAAAATATTGATTATATATCACAATTTTAATGTGTTGGAAAATTCGTTTGGTTTTCTTTTTCTTTTGAATTACAATGCATGAATGTATTTTGTTTGTTTACATTCCAGAAGATTGCCTTATGATCATAGCTAATTCATATGACATCGAGTTTAATCCTCATATGATATCGAGTTTAATCAGATCTGTCTCGATGTATATGAGCCATAATGACAGGACATTTTTCACTTTCATGTACGTATTAATGGAGAAGACAATGGATATTCAATGTCGGCAGTTTTCACTGTCTTTCAACAACTTATTATAGAATGGTATAGAAGTCGAGTGCACCTACCGTGCAGATTCTTAGTTTCTTGTTTGTTTGTTTGTTTGTTTGTCTGTTTAGGGGGGTAGGGGGTTGGAGGAGGGTCAGAGAAGCAAACGCCACAATGAACAACAGCACTGATATGTTTTCTGCACATACAAACACATGTATGCACAACACATATCGTCCCAACCGAACCCCACCCATGCTCATGAAAATGCACACGCATTTCCACACCCTTCAACAATTCACATGTACGCCCACCCACCCTCCTAAACACACACACACACACACGCGCGCGCAGCGCGCACACACACAACACACACACACACACACACATATATATATATATCAACAATTTTCCTGAACATAACGACAAAAGACAATCACAAACAACTCACTCCCGTTTATAATGGAGCCCAGATAAACAGCAGTACAGAGTTAAGGAATGAAATAGAAACAGGATATAATATGCAATGGTGTGTGTGTGTGTGTGTGTGTGTGTGTGTGTGTGTGTGTGTGTGTGTGTGTGTTGTGTGTGTGTGTGTATGTGTGTGTGTGTATGTGATTGCATGTGTGTGTTGAGTGCATGTGTGTTTCTCTGTATAGTGTATGAGTGTCTGTATGGTGTTGTTGTTGTGTGTGTGTGTGTGTGTGTGTGTGTGTGTGTGTGTGTGTGTGTGTGTGTGTGTGTGTGTGTGTGTGTGTGTGTGTACATGTGTGTTTCTATGTGTGAGTGTCTGTATGTGTATGTGTGTGTGTGTGTGTGCGCGCGCGTGTGTGTGCGCGTTTGTGTGTGAATGCGCGCGTTAGTTTTAAATTGTAAGCTTGAGCTATTGAATTATTGAGGGCAAAAAGAGGATAGATATGCACGTGTGTGTGTGTGGTGTTGTGTGTGTGTGTGTGTGTGTGTGTGTGTGTGTGTGTGTGTGTGTGTGTGTGTGTGTGTGTTGTGTTCGTGTCTGTGTGTGAATGTGTGCAAGCGCAGGGATGGTGGTGTCGTAGAAGAGGCTTGCACACGCGTGCACGCACGTGTATTTTCTGCTGGGCCTGCTCGTCGACAAGGAAGTGTCGACAGCACTGAAAACATTGACAGCAAAACAGACACAGCATGGATGAGCGCACTCTTTATATCACACCGTTTCTCGGCAGGTGTATTACGATTATTTCAGATCGAATTCTCTTCCTCTTTTGGGTGGGGATCTCCAACTGAAAACAGCTACTAAAACGATCACTTTCTGACCTTCACATTTTGAAAGTAAATCACGTCCATAAGTTCGGTGAAGGAGTAAACAACTGATTTTTCCCCCCGAATCCTCCTTTTTTTTTTTTTTTTTTTTACTAAGGCAGCCATTACAAAGCATGTTTCCATGTAAACAACCCTGTTTTATCATGTTCTATACAATGATTTGAAATCATGATGAATAATGTCCTGATGTCAAGGTTTTTTCCTTAGCATAAAAAGGCATTCAATATCATTAAAAAGAATGTTCTGACGTAAACACTTTTCTCCGAGCTTCAGAAAGCACAGAGAGACACAGACAGAGAGGACAGAGAGGACAGAAGAGAGAGGGAGAGAGAGAGGGGGGAGAGAGAGGGGAGAGAGAGGGAGAGAGAAAGAAAGAGGGAGGAGGGGAGAGCAGGTGAAGAGAGAAAGAGAAGAGAGAGACACACAGAGACAGACAGAGACAGGACAGACAGACAGAGACAGAGACAGAGAGAGAGAGGGGGGAGAGGTAAGAAAGGGTGATGAGAGAAAGATTTTGTGTGTGTGTGCGCGCGCGCGCGCGCGTACGTGCATGCATGAGAGAGAGAGGGGGGAGAGAGAGAGTGAGTGAGAGAGAGAGAGGTGTGTGTGTGTGTGTGTGTGTGTGTGTGTGTGTGTGTGTGTGTGTGTGTGTGTGTGTGTGTGTGTGGTGTGTGTGTGTGTGTGTGTGTGTGTGTGTGTGATACATACTCAAACTGAAGCACTCTAAGTCATCTGCGCGTTTCTGAACGTTAGCCCTTCTTTTGTGTATTCCAGAGACTATCTTACTGAATGTTCAGATCTTATCCACCCCCCTTGTGTGTGCTTAAGGATATGTCATTAGATTTCCTTGAGCTTTTTTTTTTTTCATCTTTGTAAGAAACAAGACATTCTTTTAAACTGTGAACGTGTAAGATGGCAAACATGGGTAACACAACACAACTGATTTCATACAGCATTTCATTATTATCTATTCCTGTGTTGTAGATAAAAACCTGATGCAGGCAGCTTAAGTTTAATTAGCATTTACAAACAAACAAACAACATAGAAGCAAACAAACAAACGAAAAATATTCGACTAAACTGTCTAATGACAGTCACAAAGCATTTCTACAAGCAGAAAACTCTGTTACTTTATGCACTCCGGAAAACCTATATCAGATCTTTAGAGCAAACTGTCCATCATGACAGTCAACGATCGATCCGTTTAAAAGCCCGTAGAAAGCTTTGAAGCTGGCTGTGATCAATCACTTTTATTCTTATTATATTCAATCCTTCAATCAGTGCAGTTTCTTGTCAGTATAAAGATCTCGTTGGCATCCTGAGTAACAAAACAACAACGACGATGACGACGTATCATGATGATGATGATGATGAGATGATGTGACGACGACGACGATGAAGATGATGATGGTTAAGAAACGTAAATCCAGAGTAAATTAATGAGAATTCAGGTTTCACGAAAGAAGAACGGATTTTAACACAAATCCAATGTCTTCTATGCATGAGAACGGAGGAGGGGTGGTGGTGGAAGAGATGTGTGTGTGTGTGTGTGTGTGTGTGTTCGTTTTGTTTGTTTTGAGTGATATAAGTGTGTGTGTGTGTGTGTGTGTGTGTGTGTGTGTGTGTGTGTGTGTGTGTGTGTGTGTGTGTGTGTGTGTGTGTGTGTGTGTGTGTGTGTGTGTGTGTGTGTGTGTGTGTGTGTGTGTGTGTGTGTGTGTGTGTTGTGTGTTGTGTGTGTGTGTGTTGTGTGTTGTGTTGTGTGTGCGTGGTGTGTGCATGCGTGCATGCGTATGTGTGCACGCACGCCGCGTGTACTTAATATGTAAGAGACAGACAGACGGACATAGACAGACAGAACGACACCGATCCTTTATTTTCCAACAGCTGAAAATATTGTCCAAAAACCACTGATCAAACTTGTCACTGCTAATTTACATATCTGTCTAGAATATCAAATACAGAGAAGTAAATAGACTTTGCTTGAAGATCGGGAATTGTTGTGAAGTAATACAAACCACTTTTTTCCCATTCACTTTATTTTCCCCTCCACACCCATATTTCATCAATTGCGCTAACAATGATCAAGTTCAACAAAGAAACTTAACAAACAACTTGCCTTCCATATCATATGGCTATGTACATATGTCCCTCACTGTACCTTTTTAAGATGATGGCAAACCGACGTGGAACAACAACAGCAAGAGGTTCAGTAACATGCACCCCTCTTGTTTCCATTCCTGTTCCAACCAAATTTCTTTTCAGATGACCGTTTTTGAGCTGGTCATCAGTTGCAGATTGCTCTCTCTCTCTCTCTCTCTCTCTCTCTCTCTCTCTCTCTCCTCTCTCTCTCTCTCTCTCTCTCTCTGTGTGTGTGTTGTGTGTGTGTGTGTGTGTGTGTGTGTGTGTGTGTGTGTGTTGTTTGTGTTTTGTGTGTGTGGTGTGTGTGTGTGTGTGTGTGTGTGTGTGTTGTGTTGTGGTGTGTGAATGTGAGTGAATGATAAAAAGATGGAGGGAAAGAGGGAGGGGGAGAACGAAGGGAGGGAGGGAAGGAGAGAAAGAGAGGTGGTAGGCCTACTTGTCTGAAATAAAAAAAATTAATGTTCTTTGTCGCCTTCGTTCTCTCTCTCTCTCTCTCTCTCTCTCTTCACACACACACACACACACACACATCACACACACACAAACACACACACACACACATTTCTCTCTCTCTCTCTCTCTCTCTCTCACTCACCACACACAACCACACACACACAACAACACACACACACACACACACACATACCACAGAGGCAGAGTGTGCGTTTAGAAAGATCTCTCTCTCTCTCTCTCCCCTCCCCTCCCCCCCCCCCTCACAGAATGCAACCTCTCTTGGTTCATAAACACAGACCCCTTCATCATCCACAATTCCCTCTGGAACAAAAGCAAAGGGGTGATCACTCTGGCTTCCCGTTCTCTGTAGACAAAAGAAGACCACATATGGTCACGTCAGCCAGTGGCGTCAGCAGGATAATTTTCCCTTCACAATGGGACAGCACACCTATGTGGTTGTACGGTGACGGCTCAGGGAGTTCGGCTGGCTGATACAGGAGGAGGAGGAGGAGGAGAAGGAGGAGGAGGAGAGGAGGAAGCGAGCTGATAACGCTTGGTAAATCAGCGGCCCGGTTGGTCCCCAATCGATGGAAAGCAGTTAAAGATATTTTAGGGGACTCCGTTAATTTCCTGACATTGATTTTCATGTTTCTTTTGAGAAGACTGCATTGTTGCCGAGGACAACAGAGAACAGAATGGTCAGTGTGGTTTTGTTGGGGGATGGAGAGAAAGAGAGAATGAGGCAGAGCGAAAAATACAGCACATAACAACAACAACAAAACCATGAAAAAAATAATGAAAACCACAACAAAGCCACCCTACTGTTGTTGTTTGTTGGATGATGTCAGAGTTGCTTGTATAATGTTCCTTGCAAAGTAAAAGATGGAGGAAAACGTCTGGCACGATGGTGAGAGGAAAAGAACTACCTGAGTAAATAAAATTACGGAACAGATACACTGGTAGCTAAGCCATAGTAGACCACCTGCTGTAAAGGCCACTCCACTACAGATTTGCTTGTCCTGTGTAGTTAGGCATGACTGCTGTATTACCTTAAAGTATAAGTGACGAGACCTTCTGGCGATTTCTTGCCACAGTGTTGCATGTGCACGTGTGCAGGCTGTAGCCAGATGGAACAATCTGCAATCTGGCAACATGTACAAACAAGTCACTTGAAACAGAATTCTGCTAGAATCGTTTTCTCTTGTAGAACCTGCCACTAATCCACCTAACCTTCAATTCTTTTTCAAAGAGAGAGAGAGAGAGGGGGGGAGGGAGAGAGAGAGAGAGAGAGAGAGAGAGAGAGAGAGACAGAGAGAGAGAGAGAGAGAGAGAGAGAGAGAGAGAGAGAATCCATAATCGTCAGCTTTACAGATGAGATTCTGTAAATCATTTAGATCACAACCTTGTTCTCATTCTGTTTCAATTCATTACTGTGTTCAGCCAATATATTCGTTCATTATTACTACTAGTGTCGTCATATCTAACATCTGTACACGGACACGAAGCTATTCTGATTGATCCATTGAATCAAAAGAATAGATATGAGTGATCTTGGTTGGCTTCAAAGCTCCCTCCACGCTGTTAAATCCTATCGATTGTTGACTTTGCTGATGGACAGTTGGCACTAATGAGTTGACATGCGTTAACCCCAGAGTGCACAAGACAGAGTTTTCGGGTTGCTGACATGCTGAGAAATGATAAACAACATTCGATACGCAGATGACACCGTGCTAATTGCAGAAAGTGAAAGGGACCTACAAAACCTTGTGAATATACTTAAATAGAAAGCAAAGGTAAGGGGTTGGAACTAAACAGCAGGAAGACTGAAGTCATGGCGATCAGTAAAAAACATGAAATCCCCTCATGCAAACGGCACAACATTGAAACAGGTTGATAAGTTTAAATACCTGGGAACGGTCATTTCACCAGATGGCAGATGCACATCAGAAATAGCCAGCAGAATCGGCCAAGCAAAAACAACATTCAAGAAGATGGAGAGCATTCTTACCAACAAATGCCTATCAATTAACATCAGGAAGAGAGTTCTTGAATGTTATATAGAACCAATACTGTTGTACGGTTGCGAGGCGTGGACAGTCAAC
>JAPXFY010000019.1:23021033-23036033 GCA_030674185.1 Monoplex corrugatus
AAACAAGTTGCCGGGACTGTCAATATTAATTAGTACAATCAAGTACCATGCAATATGTGCCTTGCCACATTGTTATTGCTTTTGTTTAAGGTCCAGCCGACTGCACAGAGCCACATCAGGGCTATAACCGTTTCAAAACATACACAATACTTCCACAGGAAAAAAGGAAAAGAAAAATAAGTACACATATCAACGCTTTCGCGCATATAATCTAGAGAGATGTCCCTGGCGTTGACCACTCCGTCCAATTTACCACACAGGGGATTAAAAAAGAAACACCCGAATAAAATTAAAAACGGGCCTAAATTACCTGAAATTGCTTTCGCATATCTCATTTTCCTAGAGCCAAAAAAATGCACTTAATACATGTACCCAATTATCAATCCTAAGACAAAGTACGTAAGACTTTATCGGACACATACAGGTGAATAGACCAGCAAGGCAGAAAATAACAGGAAGAAATGACAGAAAGCAAAGGAGGACGAAAGAAACAAAGAAACAGAAAAGAGGAAATTTCTGCACAGAATTTCCAGAAGATGGGGATACTATTTCTACTGAAAGAGCACCCGGCATCCCCACGGAGGGGTCCTTGCCACATGGCGTTGGCGATCGTGGCCCTCTACATGAATGTCGCCACGAAGCGGCACAACGTAGAGCTTGCTGATGGAGATGCTATGTACTGACAGAGAGAGACTTACGCATTCTGCTCTCCTTTTCGCAAAACAGTAGTGCTAGCTAGCCAGCAGGGCAGGCTGAAAGCGAGAGGTGACAAGCACGCAGTCACAAGCCAACACATTAGACGCGTCACATCAGCCATTACGACACACACACATATGTAGAGAGAGAGAGAGAGAGAGAGAGAGAGAGAGAGAGAGAGAGAGAGAGAGAGAGAGAGAGAAGAGAGAGAGAGAGAGCACATTCCTATATATACTCAGTATGAACACCACTACCACTACTACTGATACTATTTCTACTACAACTATTACTACTATTGCTATTTCTACTACTTCGACTATTACAAATGCTGCATCTGCTGGTACTTGTTTATAGAATCAACAGGTTTATTTGATATAGTTATGAAATTTTAATCAAAATGGTCGCCAGCGTTCATGTAAACACAAATCAGAAAACACGAACAGAGAATAAGAAGCTAGAAAGTACACAACACTCACACAACAAAACATGTGCAAATTGTTGACCTACTGACGTTTGCCAAACGTACACACAACACGACAAAGACACACGATCATGAGGTTTTGGAAATAATCACAGACCACATTAAGTAATGCATTCCTAAGAACCATTTATGAAAATACGAAAACAGTGTGTTCATTTTAGGACTTGACTTGCTTGTGATTATTCATATTTCAATTTTAATACAGACGTTTCTGACCTAGATAGGGTGCAGTACATGGACAATGAAAGTCACATGAATGCACAGGTCACGTGGTGCGATCAATACCAAGTTATCACGTGATCTCAAGCGTAAGCTTACCCTTTCTTTTTTGTCCGAGACAGGGAGGGTTATGGTTGAGTACATGCATGTTTCTGTGTGTGCGACAGAGGGTGGACTGGTATACGGATATCTGAAATGATCCTGATGATGATAGACAGCTATACATCACAGACTATTGTAAATTGCAGATATCCAGTAAATCGGTCCAGCAAATTGATTATGAAGCTAGATAAAGGGATTATTGTATCCAGTTTCTTCCATTAGGTCAATATTCCTGCGTTGTGCTGCGCAGAGAGAGAGAGAGAGAGAGAGAGAGAGAGAGAGAGAGAGAGAGAGAGAGAGAGAGAGAGAGAGAGAGAGAGGCAGCCAAGCAGCCAGTCAGTCAGTCAGCGAGACAAACAGAAAGAAACAGACACATTCAGAAATACGAATGGAAGAAATTACTGACTTTAGGGTGTTTTTGTTTTGTTTTTAATTGTTTCGACTCTTCGGATAGAGAAATGGACAGAAGGAGACAGAGCTGTTGCTGAATTGCTAAGTCATGAAACATGTGGAAAGGACATATACATGTAAGTGCATGCCTGTGTCAGTGATCACGTGAGAAAAGAGAACGTGAGAGAAGGCCAAGGAATTGTATCAAAGCTTTCTTTCCAGCAACTTGGTGCACACTGATGTTGTTATCAAAAGGCAGGACGTTCCATCTCCTACTAGCATGTGCAACTGTGTAGCAAAACATCGCCACGAAGTCTCATCGTTTATATGTAATTGCATGGGACAAGCAGTCAACAGTATGATAGTCTGTGTGCTTTGAATGGCGGGTGGTATATGCAACCAACTGTATTTATTTACACAACAACCAAAGGTTTTATTCCCATGGACTTTGATTTTTTTTTTATTTTGAAATACTTTATTCGTCCCAGCGCTAGTCCAAACAGCTGCCGCAAAGAACAATATTAAAAGCAACTCTGGAATTGGCCTACAAGCTTTGACAGCATGGTGCTCAGTTGTGTTTTTCTTGTGTTGTTGTCAATGTTGTTATGCTCTCTCTCTCTCTCTCTCTCTCTCTCTCTCTCTCTCTCTCTCTCTCTCTCTCTCTCTCTCTCTCTCTCTCTCTTCCAAGTTTGATCCAATTAAAGTGACTATGTGACATGAAATGCAGTAAGTATACATAGAGAAGATCTGGGCAGTCTTGATTCATAAATCTGTTTTATCAATTTCCTACGTTTGTATGTGTATAAGTGAAATTTCATCTACACTGTTTGATACAGGCATGTGGTATGACCCATCTCCCACACCCCAAAATTGTTTTGAATTAAGGACTATGGCCGATGTTCAATAAAACCTTTTCGTTCGTTTGTTCGTTCGTTCTCTCTCTCCCTCCCCGCCCCCAACCATCCCCTCAACAAATCACTCGGACCATTCTATTCTCTGCTGGCTGCAACAACGCAATCTTCCAATAAGAAACATGAAAATCAATGTCGGGAAATTAACGGGGGCCTCTAAAATATCTTTAATTGCTTTTCATCGATCGGGGTCCAGCCTGGCAGTCCGTTTACGCACCGTTATCAGCTGGCTTCCTCCTCTGTCCTGACCAACTCACCCACCTCCTTCAGCCTGTCGTTCCTGCCACATAGGTGTGCCGCCCCGCTACGGGAAAAATGATCTTCCTGACGTCACTTGCCGACGTCACCACAACCATATGTGGACTTGGTGGTGCGTGGAGAGAGCGGGATGCTGAAGCGATCGCCGTTTTGCTTTTGTTTCAGGATGGTTGGGGGGGGGGGGGGAGAGATGGAGGGGCAGCTGTTTAAATCACACAGGCTGACATTCTGTGATTGGCATAAGGTAGCTGAAGACCATCCTCTTGCCACAAGCTATACGTGTTATGATGAACTAAGACGATGACAGAAAGGAAGAACACAGCATAAGAAAGAACGCTGAAGAACCACCAGTAATAAAAGATTAAGTTAGAGCAGGGTTGAAAAAGATGAAACCTGTAAAAGCCCCAGAACCAGACAGTAACACGACAGGCATGACTGAGGGTCTAGATGAATAATAATTATTAATAATAATTACAATATTTATATAGCGCAAAATCTTGATAAAAATCAAATCTAAGCGCTGAACATACACAGACGCACGCACGCACACACATGCCTACAAGCACACACACACACACATGGCTATAAATGGGGAGAAAGATTAAAAGCAATGGAAAATTATATACAATTATATATTACAATGTGATTCCCCTCCGAGTGGAGACAGGCTGCAGAGGGGGGGGTAGTGAGGTCAGGATTTTATGCAGAGGAGAAAAGGTGAGTTTTGAGAGCGGACTTGAAGGAGACAAAAGTAGGTTGCTGACGGACCGAGAGAGGAAGTTTGTTCCAGGAGAATGGACCAGAAACAGAGAAGGCTCGTGGACCATAGGTACATGTATTGAGCTTAGTGCGTGGAAAGCGAAAAGTCAGAGGATCGGAGGCAGAGCGGAGGGTACGTGAGGGAACACAGATCTCAAGTAGGCTTGACAGGTAATCGGGGGCTGCGTTATTGAGGCTTTTGTAGCACATGGTGTCTAGTTTGTACTGTATGCGCTTTGATACAGGGAGTCAGTGAAGTTGTGCCAGGAGAGGAGATATGTGGTCAGCTTTTTTCTTTTTGAGTACAAGGCGTGCAGCATTGTTTTGAATGCGCTGTAGGATGTGAATGGTGGAGGCAGGAAGACCAGACAGGAGTGAATTGCAATAGTCAATGCGAGACATTATGAAGGAGAGAACGAGTTTTGCAGTTGTTTCGACAGAGAGATACTTCCAGATCAGGCTTATACGATGGAGGTGATAGTAGCAAGATCTGGCAGTTTGAGAAACAAAGTTGTTCATGGAGAGGGTAGAGTCAAGGCAGACACCAAGGTTTTCAGCTGAATCAGAAATTGGGACTGATGTGTTACATTATGGGAGAGAAAGAGGAGGCAGCTGAGAAAGTTTCTGACGAGTGCCAATGAGGATAGCTTCTGTCTTGACTGGTATTCGAACATTAACAGGACCTCCTGAATGAAATTTATGACACTAGAAAAATCCTGAAAGATATATCAAAATCACTTTTCATTGAAAAAAAAAAGCACAGGCTATAGAATGCAAACTCCATCATACAATCGGCTTGATGAGTCACGTGACAAATATTCCATTAAGAATAATCATGAAGACAACGAACAAAATCAAATGAGAAGTGAAAGATGACACCGTTCTAACTACAGAAAATGAAAAAGACCTACGAAATCTTGTGAGTGTAATAGAAACAGAATGGAGAAATAAAGGGTTGGAGCTAAATAGCAAGAAGACTGAAGTCATGGTAATCAATAAGACACAAGAAATACCCTCATGCAAATGGCACAACATTGACACACGCAGATAAGTTTAAATATCTAGAAAGCCATCTCACCACAAACGACAGATGCACACTAGAAATAGCCAGCAGAATCGGTCAAACTAAAATAGCATTCAAGAAGATGAAAAGCGTTCATAACAACAAATGCCCATCAATTAAACATCAAGAAGAGGCTTCTTCAGTATCATATAGAACCCATACTGTTGTACGGATGTGAAGCGTGGACAGTCAACATGCAAAGTCAGAATAAAATTGAGGCAGTTGAAATGTGGGTTCTAAGAAGAATGCTAAGAGTTCTATGGACAGCAAAGAAAACAAACGAGACAGTTTTGAAAGAGGTAAACACACGAAGAATAGTAATGAAAATTAGGGAAAGACAAGCAACACCTATAGGGCATTTCATGAGGCAAAAGAAATTTCAGCGCTTAGTCACAACAGGAAAGCTGAAAGGAAAAATTATAAAGAGCATAAGGTAGACCCAGGGAGAAAACACTGGACGGACTTACGGAGTGGATGACGATAGAGAGGGTGGGAGATATACTTGCAGTTACAAGATAGATTCGCGTGGAGGGCCATGACCGTTAACGCCATGCGGCAGTGCACATGATGATGATGAGAGGAACAGTTTCTAAATGTTCAGTCCACTTTCACAAGGATTAATAACGGGAAACTGAGTAAGAAGTACATGCCTGGTTAAGGAAAGGGTGGGTGAGAAGTTCAAGGAAAGGTCAGCCAAATAATAAAGCCCAAACACTTTCCAGCACGCTGTAAGAGTCTGTGCATTGTTATTTCTGAGATGATACCAACGTTAGTCTGATTAATGACCATCATCATCAAGTGCCTTGCCACATGGTGTCGGCGATCATGGCCCTCCATACGCATCTGTCCCTTGTTGCCACAAGCATATCTTCCACCCTCTCTGTCCTCAGCCACTCTGCAAGTCCGTCCAATATCTTCTCCCTGGGTCTATCTTGTGCTGTCTTTCCCTCCAGCTCTCCTGTTGTGACCAGATGCTCCAATTCCCCTTCCTCACAAAATGGCCTATAAATGTTGCTTGTCTTCGCCTAATCTTCCTTATGAATGATCTTCTTGTGTCTGCCGCCATCAAGACTTTCTCGTTTGTTTTCTTTGCTGTCCATGGAACTCTCAACATTATTCTAAGAAACTACATCTCGGCTGCTCAATCTTGTTCTGGCTTTGCTTGTTGACTGTCCACGCCTCACAACCGTGTAACATTATCGGTTCGTTATAACATCCAAGAACTCTCCTTCTGATGTTAACTGATAAGCATTTGTTGGTAAGAATGATTTTCATATTCTTGAATGCTGTTTTGGCTTGGCCGATTCTGCCAGCTATTTCTGATGTGCGTCTGCCGTCTGATGAAATGATCGTCCCAGATTTCATTTAAACTTATCAACCTGTCTCAAGGTTGTGCCTTTTGCTGTTATTTTGCATGAGGCTATTTCATGACTTCAGTCTTCTTGCTGTTTAGCTCCAAACCCTTACCTTTGCTTTCTATTTCTAGTATATTCACAAGGTTTTGTACGTCCCTTTCATTTTCTGCAATTAGCACGGTGTCATCTGCGTATCGAATATTGTTTATCTTTTTCCTCCAACCTTTAATCCAGGGTATTCATCCAGGTTTCTCGTGATGTTTTCGCTGTAAAGTGAAAACAGATCTGGTGACAAAACACAACCTTGTCTGACTCCTCTTTTGATATTTTGGAAAGAGTTTATGTCGTTTTCTATTCTCACTGCAGCTGTTTGTTCCCAATACATATTTCTGATTATTCGGAGATCTTTTCCATCAATATTGAGTTTTTCTAGTTTGTTCAATGTTGATCAATTCTTCATGTCTTACCCGATCGAAAGCTTTGGTATAATCAACAAAGCATAAATATAAATCTGTAGTCATCTCGATTGACCTCTCTATGATAGTCCTTAGGATGTATATGGTATTGATAGTTTCTTTCCCTTCAACAAATCCCAGCTGTAATGGACCTTGGTGGAGACAATTATAGCCAGTATAGTCATGGTAATTAGTAAAAACATGAAACCCCCTCATGCAAAATAACAGCAAATGGTACAGCTTTGAGACAGGTTGATAAGTTTAGATATCTGGGAACAGTTATCTCACCAGACGACAGATGCACATCAGAAAAGCCAGCAGAATCGGCCAAGCAAAAACAGCATTCAAGAAGATGAAAAGCGTTCTTACCAACAAATGCCAATCAATTAACATCAGGAAGAGAGTTCTTGGATGTTAGATAGAACTGATAACATTATACGGTTGTGAGGCGGGGACAGTCAACAAGCAAAGCCAGTACAAGATTGAGGCAGCCGAGATGTGGTTTCTAAGAAGAATGTTGAGAGTTCCATGGACAGCAAAGAAAACAAACGAGACAGTCTTGATGGCGGCAGACACAAGAAGATCATTCATAAGGAAGATTAGGCAAAAACAAGCAACATTTATAGGCCATTTTATGAGGAAAGGGTAATTAGAGCGCCTGGTCACAACAGAAAAGCTGGAGGGAAAGAGAACACCAGGCAGACGCAGGGAGAAAATATTGGACGGACTTGCAGGGTGGCTAAGGACAGAGAGGGCGACAATGGACAGATGTATATGGAGGGCCATGATCGCCAACGCCATGCGGCAGGGCACATGATGATGATGATGATGATGATGATGATGATGATGATGATGATGATGATGATGATGATCGATGATGATGATGATGATGTCTCCAGTCGTTCCACTTGAAAGAGGCATGGCCTTTTGTGTCAGCATCTGTGACCTGCATACATTCCAGATCATTCACGCATATACATAACAAATGCACATATAATTGCCATAAGAATATATTTTGTCCGAAATTGAAGCTGGGAAAAGAAAAACCTGAGGTCAATAACTTCTACCATTCAAATATCAGGCATACACCCCCTTATCCAGCACGATATGGGAATACTGATCGAATACTGATCCATGAGTGAAGCGAGATGCGATAACCTTATCTATGTCCATAATCAGCTTGACAGACCAATGTATGGGATGTCTGCAATGAACATCACCATGATGATGATGGACAGGTCGGCATTACGCACTAATGTACAGCCCACCGCTTCTTACCTTGATGTGCTTGACAAGCTGATTCCATAATGCAGTTTTAACCTGATGTTTTTCGATTTCTCCTCTTCTGAAAATAAATGTCAGAAAGAAATCGTGCGGATGTAAGTAGGCTGAGAAAAATAAGAAAACAGGCAGAGATCATGTGTGAGTGTGCAGTACACCTATTTTTCAGCGAGCGAGAGAGACACAGAGAGGGAGACAGCGTGCGTGTGTGTGTGTGTGTGAGTGAGTGAGTGTGTGTGTGTGTGTGTGTGTGTGTGTGTGCGTGCGTGCGTGCGTGCGTGCGTGCGTGCGTGCGTGCGTGCGTGCGTGTGTGTGTGGCGCGCGCGTGCGCTCGCGTGAGTGCGCGCGCGTGTGTGCGCGTGCGTGCATCTGTGCACATGCGTAAACGCACAAGAAAGACAAGAAGGGTGGATATAGGGAAAAGCGGTATTTAGCTAAATTCTACTCTCAGTGACGTGTTTATTCACGTTACCAAATGGTAGGTCGTTCCATCTCCCTCATTCCTGGATATTGAGACTAGCACATGCAATAGTGAAGCACGAAATGACGACGTTTCATCACTCAAACATTCAGGAGACGGCGTGGTAATACAGCACATGGTAATACAGCAATCATACCTCTCTGCATGGGGCAAGCAATCGAGGTGGTCTTTGCGTACAGTGTGACTGTACATGCGATAACAAGCGTTTTCATTACTGTATATGTTGTTTTTACTCCAGTATCTTCTATTCCTCCATGTGAGGGACCAAGCGGCAGCACTTTAATCCTATATCTTCTTTTCTACAATGGAAACTATGCAGAAGAAGTGCTTTCATGGCTTTTCAATGCGCTTCTCTAAAAAGGAGTACATGATAGACAGATCAATTTGGAAATGGGCACAGCCATAGTCAGAGCAATTTTTCCAGTAGTGTTCGTGTTGACAACGGAGGTCAACCTGAAGCGAGTGGTGAGCAGTTCAGGTCCAGCGGACCTCGAAAATGGAAACTGAATGCCCCTTTTTCCAAGCTTTCATGGATGACACAACAGTCCTTTCCAGAAAAGACAAGGAAACACACAAAATTCTGAAGCAGCTAGACGACTATTCGCCTCATCAAGAACGAGTTTCAAACCAAACAAATCACAAAGCTTCTCACTGCAGAACAGAACAGCAGCCGAAACACTCACATTTACCAAAGCCAAGCAAGCGATCCCAACACTGACGACAGCAGAAGGGCATCCTGTGATCATGGTTTGGATCAGCCTAGACCCCTTAACCTTTTAATTCTCCCATACGTTGTCCACCTGATTATTGCATTGTCAACCACGCTAGAAAAGCAAAAACTTAACCCTTTGACTCCCTCCCCTATCCACCAGCTTCCTGCAGGAAGCCGGTCGATAGGGTGCGGGAGTCAAAGGGTTAAGTTTTTGCAGTTTGTAGTTACGGTCCGGGAGTCAAAGGGTTAAAGTGTAAAGAGTTTAAGAGCCAAAATACTTGCCTGAGAAGTTTTACCACCAAAGGGCGTTCTGCTATCAGCTCTCCTCAGACCTTTCTGCTACTGCTCCTATTCCTTCCAGTACAATGACCAAGTGGCGGCACTTTGTTCCTATCTGTTCTGTTCTACAAGCTATATTATAACGCTAGCAACTCTGGCATCAGTCAACAAGCCACAACAGCAGGCTGTTGGGTTTTATTGTTGTTGTTGTTCTTCTTCTTAGTCTTAGTGTAATTTTGCTTGTTAGTTGGTCTTTTTGACCTTGTCACATTTTTGTTTATTGGTCTTTTTGTCCTGTTACCGCTATCATTGTTTTCTGAACTCTCTCTCTCTCTCTCTCTCTCTCTCTCTCTCTCTCTCTCTCTCTCTCTCTCTCTCTCTCTTCCCCTTTCTCTCCATTTTCCCCCAACAAACCACTCGGCCCATTCTTTACTCTGCTGGCCAAAAGAAAACGCAATCTTCCAATAAGAAACACGAAAATGAATGTCGGGAATTAACAAGGGTCCTAAAATATCTTTAACGTTTTCCATCGATCAGGAGCCAGCCAGCCAGCCAGCCAGCCAGCCAGCTGTTCACCCAGTGTTATCAGCTCCTTTCCTCTTTCTCTTCCTCCCTGACCAACAGACTGACGTGTGGTGCCCCGCTCATCATCATCATCATGTGCCCTGCCGCATGGCAATGGCGATCATGGCCCTCCATCAACATCTATCCCTTGTTGCCGCAAGCACCTCTTCCACCCTCTTTGTCCTCAGCCACCCTGCAAGTCCGTCCAATATTCTCTCCATGGGTCTGCCTGGTGTTCTTTCCCTCCAGCTGTCTTGTTGTGACCAGGCGCTCTAATTCTCCTTTCCTCATAAAATGGCCTCTAAATGTTGCCTGTCTCTTCCTAATCTTCCTTATGAATGATTTTCTTGTGTCTGCCTCCATCAAGACTGTCTCGTTTGTTTTCTTTGCTGTCATGGAACTCTCAACATTCTTCTTAGAAACCACATTTCGGCTGCCTCAATCTCGTTCTGGCTTTGCGTGTTGACTATCCACGCCTCACAACCGTATAACAGTATCGGTTCAATACAACATCCAAGAACTCTCTTCCTGATGTTAATTGATAGGCATTTGTTGGTAAGAATGATTTTCATCTTCTTGAATGCTGATGATAATAATGATAATAATATTGATGATGGTGACATAGTAAGAATGCTTTTCATCTCCTTGAATCCTGTTTTGGCCTGGCCGATTCTGCTGGCTATGGGGGGAAAATACCCTTCTTGCGCCACTATTATCATACGTGTCTTCCTTGTTAGTACAGAGAATGGAAAGCCAAAGCCACCACTCACAATGTGCAGATGGTATGTTGCTGCACAGTCTGCGCACTCCATCTTCATTAGACGTGCAGCCTGGGTGTTTTCATGTTTCCATAAGCCAGAAACTGACATCACTTAAAGGATGTTCAACGGGCATAATATTTGATATTCTTCATGCACATACCCGTATAGCAGGATTAGGAAATAGCAGAGCTACACATATCTTGACCTGGGAGATCGGAAAAGTCTCCACCTTCTACCCACCAGGCACAGTTGTCCAGGAGGGAAAAACACAGGAACTTCTGATTAAACGTTTAACGCTTACCCACTTGACTACTGCACCCATCGGTATTGCTTTTTTCTAGGTGAGTTTTGTGGATTGAGATATGAGGCTGTGTATTAAAAAATACGGACAAGTTCTGTGATTGGCATGGGGCGGTTGACAAAATTCCGGTTGCGACCAGTTGTAGGGGTTCTGTCGAGCAAGTGGGGACATTTCCAGTATCTGGTCCCACTTGATGTAAGAGAGAAGGAAAGGCAACAAGTCAGCCTGGTGGTATTCAAGAGAGAAGAAGTGAAATGAAATGAATATTCAGGTTAACTTCTTACAACTTCGCCGTTGCTAAGAGAGAAGGCACAGTTAGCTTACAGCTTTGCCGTTGCTAAGACAGAAGGCACAATGTGTGCGTGTGTGTGTATGTATGTGCCCGAGAAGGGGAGAGAGAGAGAGAGAGAGAGAGAGTGTGTGTGTGTGTGTGTTGTGTGTGTGTGTGTGTGTGTGTGTGTGTGTGTGTGTGTGTGTGTGTGTTTGTGTTATTGTTGTTGTTGTTGTTGTTGTTGTTGTTTAAAACCCAGCCACCTGCGTAGAGCCATATCAGGGCTATAACCACTTCAAAACATACAAAACTTCAACAGGAAAAAAGAAAAGAAAATTAAGTAGACATATCAATGCATTCTCGCACATAATCTAAGGACATGCCCCTGGCGTTGACCACTCCGTCCAATCTACCACATACGGGATTTAAAAAACACAGCTCAATACAAATTTAAGCATACATAAAGACACCAAAACATATATAAAAACAGGCACAAATTACCTAAAATTGCTTCCGCATATCTCACATTTCTAGAGCCACAAATGCACTCAATATGTGTACCCAACTATCAATCCTAAGAAAAAGTACGTAAGGCTTTACTGAACACATACAGGTGAATGATGGACCAGCAAGGCAGAAGTTGATAGGAAAAAATGACAGAAAGCATAGGAACAAGGCAGAAACAAAGACAATGACAGAAAAGAGGAAATTTCTAGCACAGAATGTGTGTGTGTGTGTGTGTGTGTGTGTGTGTGTGTGTGTGTGTGTGTGTGTGTGTGTGTGTGTGTGTGTGTGTGTGTGTGTGTGTGTGTGTGTGTACAATCCACCGTTGGTAAGACAGAGACTATCACACACACACACACACACACACACACACACACACACACACACACACACACACACACACACACACACCACACACACACACACACACACACACACACACACACACACGTGTGTGTACGTGTGCGTGTGTTACGCGCGCGCGTATGTGTGTGCATGCATGTGTGCGTGCGTGCATGAGAACGGCAAAAAAGGGTTTGGGTATTACAGAAACATGTTAGAAGATCAAATGCAAGGCAAAACGTTTGTGAAGTTCTCTCTTGTGTGTTGACCATGATCGAAGCTACTGTGGTTTGGGAATGGGGTACTGATAGGGTGGAGGGGGTAGAGAAAGAGAACATAAAAATATACGGACTCTGAGAAACTTTGTTATTACATCTTCCGATCTTCGCGCGTGCGCGCGCGCGCGTACACACACACACACACACACCACACACACACACACACACACACAACACACACACACACACACACACACACACACACACACACACACACACACACACACACACAACGTTCTCAGCTGGCATCCTCCTTCTCCATCAGTAACCAACTCAACTCCTCGCGCCTGCCGTTCTATCTATATAGATGTGCCACCCCTGTACAGAAATATGGTCCTGCTGACGTCTTAGTCCACGTTACGTCAACAGCACGTGGTCTTGTTCTGAGTGGTAAACAGCAGGAAGCTGAAGCCATCAGCGTTTTGTTTTCCTTCTGAGACGGTTTGAGGCAAGTGGGACATGGAGGAATGAGTGGTAGAGAGAGAGAGAGAGAGAGAGAGAGACAGACAGACAGACAGACAGACAGACAGACAGAGACAGACAGACAGGCAGACAGACACAGACAGACAGACAGGCAGACAGACAGACACAGAAACAAAGCAGAATACCCCAAAAATTAATGTACTTCGTTGTCGATAGCACAACAACGCAATGTACACATCAAAGCATCTTCATCAAAAGCAATGCACAGCAATTTCTGACACACCACATCTAAATTTTGCAAGAGTTTGTTTAATACATTTATTTGTATTCATCAGCATATAGGGTTCAATACAATCAGAAGTTTTCAACACTTTATTGATGGAGAATCTATCACTAGTCTGAACATGATCGTTCCAGTTCTGCCATCAGAAGTCTATCACCCTTTGTTTGAAACACGTAATGAAAGCGCTTATATTTTCAACTCCTTGACTTCCCCACACAAAAGCAAACCCATACTGACACAAGCACATGTGAACATTTGATGCCCTGAATGTTTTACCCCTACAATCTAGCTCAAACGACATTTTGTCAGCTATTAAAGGCAGTCTACTCTGTCCATACGGATGAACTTTATCCAATATCTTACGCATCTAACAAATGAGTTTATGTACAGTGCACATCTTCCATGCTCGCAGTACACCATATCACTTGGAGTGCGCCAGTTAAACCAAGAAATCTTAGAGAGAGAGAGAGAGAGAGAGAGAGAGAGAGAGAGAGAGACAGACAGACAGACACAGAGAGAGACAGAGACAGAGAGACAGAGAGACAGATAGAAAGACAGACAGACGGACAGACAGGCAAGCAGGCAGGCAGTCAGGCAGTCAGGCAGGCAGAGATTGGCATTCCGTCATTGGCATGAGGTGGTTGAAGACAATCCATTTGTGACCACTTGCAGGGGTTCCAGCGAGCAAGGGAAGACATTTTTAAAGTGTTTGCTCCCGTTTCAGTAAACTTGTGGAGAGCGAAAATTATGAGCGGAAAGTCGGCCTGAAGACATTAGGCGTATTGTGTGTGTGTGTGTGTGTGTGTGTGTGTGTGTGTGTGTGTGTGTGTGTGTGTGTGTGTGTGTGTGTGTGTGTGTGTGTGCGGTGTGTGTGTGTGTGTGTGCACGCGCGTGCGTGCGTGTGGTCACCTTCTTGTTTTGTTCGCCATCAGCATGGTCATGCCACACGTGGCTACAAATCAGGCTGTTTCCATACACACACAACACTACCACCCCAGTTCCTACCGGCTGCCATACAGCTTGGAGGACAAAGGAGTTGTAGACGCTTACTACCTTCAGTCGCTTCACTTTACAGAGACGACATCCCGCTGTGCTGTTCTTCTCTGTTCATCTTGACCGTGCAGACTATTTAGTGAAGGCGTACCGCACTCGTTTTCAGCTTTCAATTTTCAATTTCTCAAGATGACTTCTCCGCGCTCGGAATGAATTCAATATGCACTAACGTCACAGGTGCCATGTGATGGAGAAGATCAAGAATGATCAGGGCACAAGCCTTAAGCCTGCACATAAACCCATGAACTCGCTGGCCAGGTCCTGAGGTCCTACCTAGATAGTTCCATAGCCCTGGGGTCGTAGGGGAGTGAGGTGGCAGAGACAAAGTTCGTGAAGGCGCCAGTCTAAACATGCGGATCGTATGAATGTGGAGCCGAATAAGACTGGAGCAGAGTCTCATCACGACAACTTGCTGCTCACTGGGCAGAAGGTGGTTGTCTTCCCTTTCCGTCCGTTGCTTAAAGAATGATCTGGTCTGGTTCTCGTCTAGCTGTGTCTGACGTTGTTATCTGGTTGTGGTCTTCTAGTTTTCCGATATTCCATAGTGGAGGACTACTTATCTGATTTTTCTGACTTGCTGGAAGGCCTTGCTCAGGTGAGGGAGCTTGTTATTCTCTAGGCCCCGAGGCCTAGAGAACAGAGAGGATCTACAACGGTTTTGTCGTGTTCCATGTCACACTCCCATTGCCTCTCACTGACAGAAAGGGTTCGATTCATATATTTGTAAATTTATAAAAGAGTTTGATTAAGAAGTTCTCTCCTGTCTGTTGAACATGAT
>JAPXFY010000019.1:23041033-23048533 GCA_030674185.1 Monoplex corrugatus
CACACACACACACACTCACTCACTCACACACACACACTCTCTCTCTCTCTCTCTCTCTCTCTCTCTGTCTCTCTCTCTCTCCTCCCCACCCGTTCTCATACTGTGGTTAAAAACTACTGATAACACGAAAGTAGTTTCTCAGATTAAGGTGTAATATCTTACCAGAACAGGTTTGTTCTTTCTGTATAAACTGGAATAATGATTGATCTTGATCAATTTCGCTTTGAATCTTCTTCCAGCCTTGCCACTTGAGATACTTCCTAGGTCAGTCGGACAGTGGACCAACTGTATGATTAATCGATTGATGGAAAGTTCATCCAATGTTTCAGCATGTGTCTATGTCACGTTTATATTACCCCCGCCCCCTACGGCTTAGAATAAGTTGATTACACATATATGCAGAGAGAGAGAGAGAGAGAGAGAGAGAGAGAGAGAGAGAGAGAGAGAAAGAGAGAGAGAGAGAGGAGAGACCCCCAACAAATCTAAAGACGCAGTCTTCTCGAAGAAGTTTGGGCTCAAACCCTTATTCGGAGGGTCAACCAAGCAGCTGAACAGAGATCAGAATAAAAACAAAAAACACACAGGATGACCGCACAATATCCGGGAAGACTTCAAAAGCACCACGACAAAGTTATACACAGAGTTAAGAGGGTAATTTATTTCAAGTCACTCCATCTTTTCTAAGATGGGTATAACAGATAATACGGATAAAAAGAGTGACTGCAGGTGAGATGAGGAATAAGTATGTAAAAGCAATGTATTGCATGCCTCACTCATAATAAATGTTAATGCAACAATAGCCGGAGACCTACCGCTTTACACGATTGGATCTTCAACAGAGCACGGGTACCACACAAACGGTATAAAAGAAAGAAACAGCACACAGAATTAACTCTGTTCAGCAACCATTGATAGGAAGTGGGTAAAGGATTGAAAGTAACTATCATGGAGAAAAAGGAACAGGGCAGCGGTTGTGGAGGAGAGGCAGTGGGCTACAGGACAGAAAGGAAGGTGGGCCTGCTATGGGGTGTAACTTTTTTTGGTTATTTAATCATGCATGTGAGCTCTGAAGTGTTTACTGGGGTGTTGTGTTTGAAATATTCGTGTATTGGAGGTATTGGATCTTGGTGACAAGGAGAGATAAAGTCCACAGTTTGTTAATGAGGTAAGATTTTTGGAGTTTACATTCAAGGTGGTCAGTGTCTATTTGCCACAAAGCCATGAGCTGCACTTCTGCGGAGATGGAAAGCAAATGCTTTTTGGCAGTTGTGGCAGATATCAACCAGGTATTCTTCAAGTTAGTGGGATGTTCCTTGTATGTCTATCAGACTGCAAAATTTGCAGTGGATGGCACATATCAGGTAATAAGTCTGGCACGAAATATTATCATTCGAAAGGAACCTTTCGAATCTTAAAATGACGTTGTGTAGTTAATAAAGAAAGCATTCTTTACACGGATCGGGGTACTTCTGGTCGGTGAAGAGAGAGAACATACTATTCTTTGAAGTCTTAAAGTCTTAAAGGTGCAGTAATTCATGGAAGCGTACGTAATGTGGTGGTGTGTGTGTGTGTGTGTGTGTGTGTGTGTGTGTGTGTGTGTGTGTGTGTGTGTGTGTGTGTGTGTGTGTGTGTGTGTGTGTGTGTGTGTGTGTAAGTGTGTGTGTAGTGTGTGTGTAAGTGTGTGTGTAGTGTGTGTGTGTGTGTGTGTGTGTAAGTGTGTAAGTGTGTGTGTGTGTAGTGTGTGTGTAAGTGTGTGTGTGTGTGTGTGTGTGTGTGTAAGTGTGTGTGTGTGTGTGTGTGTGTGTAGTGTGTGTAAGTGTGTGTGTGTGTGTGTGTGTAAGTGTGTGTGTGTGTGTGTGTGTAAGTGTGTGTGTGTGTGTGTGTGTAATGTGTGTGTAGTGTGTGGTGGTGTAAGTGTGTGTGTAAGTGTGTGTGTGTGTGTGTGTGTGTAAGTGTGTGTGTAAGTGTGTGTGTGTGTAAGTGTGTGTGTGTGTGTGTGTAAGTGTGTGTGTGTGTGTGTGTGTGTGTGTAAGTGTGTGTGTGTTGTGTGTAAGTGTGTGTGTGTGTGTATGTGTGTGTGTGTGTGTAAGTGTGTGTAAGTGTGTGTGTGTGTGTGTGTGTGTGTGTGTGTGTAAGTGTGTGTGTAAGTGTGTGTGTAAGTGTGTGTGTAAGTGTGTGTGTAAGTGTGTGTGTGTTCTCATATTCTTGTACATAGATGTAAGGCAGTTATACTTGGGTTTTCCAGTGTTCCCAAACAGCTCGTCGTCCATCCAGGTGATTTCCCCTAACTTGAGCTGATTTATTGCTGCTCTGACCTCGCTGACAAGAGATTTTGACTCAAATTCTTGACAATCAAGGCAGGGAATATCTTTTGAAAGATTTGGTGTGTTGTCTTGAAAAAAATCTTTGCCGTACTCATGCAATCTTGATAAAACATCTTCTATCTTAAGGTTTCGTCCTCTTTACTTTCTATGCTTCGATTTTTCTCCTTGACGGCAGTTATGGAAAAAGGTGAGGGCTTGTCATTCGTCTGCATGAAAAGGGGTATGGGTTGGGGTGGGGGTGTTTGTAAAGACACCGCATCTAGTGTTGGGAAGTGAAACTTGGCTGTCAAATGAAGAAGCTGAGCATGTTTAATGTGTCAGTGGTGTTTCTGTGGTAGGTTGCTAGACTTGGTTCTATAGACTGTAGGAAGAAATTCAAGTACTGTGAGATGGGCTGCGTTAGGGGTAGGATCTTCACTCAAGCTGTTTCACTTTTTTTGCTAAGTGATGTGAGACTACCGTCTGGGGATTTATACGAGACTAGTCTGTAACTGTTTGGTACTGAATGTTTCTGGTTGTGTTGGTTAGTGACAGATCGTTGAGGTTTGAAGGGGAATTATGGGGTGTGAAACCTTCAGGAGTAACTCTGTTTCTGACACACGTCCTGACAAAGCCGAGGTGGATATTTTGAAATTGGATATTGACATGTCGAAAAGCAAATGGTATAAACAGAAAGTTTTAAAATAGAATAAGTGCAGAGTTGAGAGTAGCATTCTTGTGCCAGATTGTCTTATGGAGAGGCATTTTTCCTCATGTGTGTGTAGCGATAGTGAAGACGATTAAAGTATGATATAAAATGCAAATGACGACAGTTTTAGTGGTGATAGTGATTCAGGGAGGCAAGGATGAAGAAGAAAACCATTCATATCCGACGATGTCAAGAAATCAAAGGCCAGTACTTATGCAGGGCACACTTATGAACAGGCCCAGAGTAGAACGCCATGATGACAACAGAACAATAACGGTGGGACTGGTTTGAAAAAGGGGAGGTCGGGGGATTGGGGTGAAGCATCAAACTTATGGTAATGTAAAAAAAAAAGAACAATAACAACAACAACAAAAACGATAAGAGTCACAATAGGTCAGTTCAGTTCAGTTTGTTCATAGCCCAGCCCACCACTAAGGCCATACACAAGGAGTCCTTCGCGTTACATAGTATGCTCCAGCAATCATAAATCATAGCACTAGCAGAAAATACAAAAAGCAGAGGATGATGCTGCTGACAACGATGATGATAGTAGTGCAGCTGGGGACAGTGGCAGTGGTGGTGATGGTGATAGTGGGACACAAGTATGAAGAGAAAAACCAAATCAAAAAACACGAGAACAAGGAAGAACAATATTAACAAAGGTAATGGGAAATGGACGATCTAGAAAATGTAAATCAAAAGAAAAGCTCACAATTCATCCCAGTTCCTTTTAAATTGTCTCAACTCATCACATCATCCACATCTCTGTCTTTGGTCTCAAGCTCCCAACATAGTCTCTTGACGTCAACCACAACGTCACTGACCATGTCCATGACAATTCCTCCAAGACAAGGGGAGAGAAAAAACAACACAACTAAGAAGACGGGGAAACAGAGCTTTAGAAATTGACAATTGAAATCTCTCTGGAAAATTAGATTGTTTTTATTGCTATTCTCATGGGATGAGCAAACTTGTTGGTGTTTACGTGTATTTGCTGCCTTTTCTCCAAAACACTGCAAACTATCAGTGCTGTGAACGAGCGGCCCGAGTTAGGGGCCCTCTTCAAGTCGTTCTAGAGACAGTTGATCAACTTTGTTAAAAGCGAGTGGGCAGCTATTTGATTACGAGTACTATTAGGGCTTATTAGAAGCAAAAGCGACAATTTCATATACCCTGACAATGCTTTAATAACGAATTTCCCATGATTTTTCCAACTCAGGAGTAGGGAACGTGAGTTATACTTGGATTAAAATGTTTCCTCATCTTAAAGCCTTGTGTAGTACTAAGCCAAAATGGTACATAAGTACCAAAATTTCTAATTTGCAGAGTGAAACAAGAAGACCTTCATAAAAATGACCCCACTTACTGGCAAACTCCAAGGATGGGAGGAAGACAAACGGCGACGAGAAAGGGGATGAGGAAGGTAAAGGCAAGAGGGTCTAGATGCCGCTGCCAGGTCCCTGCCCCACTATTTACCTATGGTGTTGACAAGAGTGTCGGCTATTGGACCAGCATCTAAGCAATGGCCGAGGTGTCCCTGTTCACACCTCAGGCGAGAAAGGCAGCCCCTTGGCCAGTGTGTATCTGGGCACCTGGTAAAACAAAAGTGTGTGTGGGCCAAAAAGCGATTTTCGACCGCTGCCATCCAGCCTCATTTGTTTTTCTTCTTCTTCCAATCTTTTTTCTTAAGACAATGGAAAACTGATTCAGGTTGAGTTGTGGAATCTGTGTGCGTCCGTAGACAAAATGCCAAATTCCCGTTATGTCTTACAAACTGCTCGCCTTATTTTTTTTTTTTTTTTCTTTCTCTCCTCTCTCTCTCCTCTCTCTCTGACTGAAGATCATAACGGAAAATCATGAACGTTAAAAGTCAGAAAAAGCGCGATTTCTTATTCGCGACACAGTAACATGAAACGTGATCATGTTTCAGCAGCATTTTCTTCGATGACATTTCTAAACAAATTTCATTCAAATGACTATCGTCAGAGCGATCAAGACTGATCCATACTAACAACGTTCCAATGAAGCTGGCCTTTTCAAAGTCGGCAGTTTTGCCAATTTTCAGTCAGTAATAGTTACCTAAAAGGTGTCAAATAAGGCAGTGGAAAATCAGAAAGAGAACGTGTTAAGGTTTTGACCATCTTCTCCTCATCTTTGGCAGTTATGCATCTCTGACACTCCTTCATCACCCCGCCCCGCTTCTCCCTTGTCCTCACGGGGATCGTCGGGAGCTTAATCCTGAGCAACAATAGGGCGTCCCTGGACCTTTGTAGATATTCCGGGTCCTTCAGCTGCCTGTCTTTCTGTGTTTGACGCCTGGGTGCGAGAACCAAGCTGGACAAAGCAAACTCTTCCGGCGGGGACGATATTTGGACAAATTTGCAGAAAATGCTAAAACAATGGAAAGGCGAGAGAGAAGGGTCAGTATAAGTGAGTTCGTTTCCCAGCTTCTCTGTGTGAGGGTCTTTGTGAAAGGTGTGAATGTCCGAGTCCTTGGCGGCCACACTGCCGCTGGTCTGTTTACAGGGCAGAATAAATGTTGGGGGGCATATTTGCTACTTGCAGAGGCGTCTAAGCCTTCAGCCTCGTCTTCTTTGTACGTGTTGTCTTCATCTGCACAATAACTCACTCTTTTACCATCATCACCCTCTCTACCTCCTGTTTTTAACTCCTACACCCCCACCCCCACCCCCCCCACCCCGCCCCCCATCCACGACAAAGTCCAGGCTTCTGAGCTGACCACGGCCCTTGTACCGACTGAGCTGATCAGGATGGTGATAGTGACAATAAGAAAATGATGACGACGAATGCAGTAGTACTGGTAATGAGCGGTGAAATTGACACTGACGACGACAACGGTGATGGACATTTCAACAGAATAATCTTCATTATTATTACCGTCAACCTAACCGATATTCGAGCCAGATAATCATCACAAGTGGGTAAATTACTTTAACTACGAAAATGATACTGTAGTATTCAATCGTATCTAAATCAAAATACAAGTGTCCATTGTAATCTACAAGCTTCCTTTTACCTGTGTTTGATCTACAAGTTCTTTTTCTTCTCGAAGAAGAAAGCACAAGAGGAAAGGAAAGGAAGAAGAACAAGTGGAGGAAGAGAATGAGAAAAAACAACAGAAAGAAGAAAACAAGAAAGATGATGATGATGATGATGATGACGACAACGATGACGAAGATGATGGTGGAGATGGTGATGACGACGATGGTTGGTTTGTTTGCTTTAATGTCTGCTTGCAGCCTGCAGCTCACCTTACTGTGAACAAGTACTTGGTCCTGATCGGGCTTGGAAAGTAGACCACTGATGGAGGGATCAGAGATACACAGCTGACCAGGACAAGTGAGATCTTTACTGCCCTGTCTCCAAACTACTTCACGATGATCGGATGAGCTTTATCTTTTATTGGTGAATGCTGCGTTAAGAAAGTTGTATTCATTAAATGTGTGAATGTTGTAAATCCTTGTCAGTGTACCTCTTTCAAAAGAATATGAATTGGATTGAATTAGAACTCCCACTTCCTCATACCTCGTTTTAACTGTTCCCGTATTTTCCTTGCTAGGAAAATCAGTGACGTGCTGGCATTGTTTGGAGATTTTCAATAGGGTTTCACTGCACTCCGACAGTTCAGTTTCAGTTTCTCAATGGGTCTGTGTGCTCGGAATGAATTACATATGCATTAACCTCACAAGTGCTATGTGATGGTGATTATGCCACAAACTTTAAGAATGCACATAAACCCATGAGCTGGCCAGGTCCTGAAGTCCTACCTAGTCTGTTTTACCTCACCTACATTTTCTGTTAGTATCGTATCAGTCTGTCACTGGACAATCTTAGTTACATGAAACTGATATGTGTAACTGTGTATCTTATCTAACAAGAAAAGAACAGATAAATAAAGTCAACAAATAACTAAAGGTCTGAATTACAACACAACTAGCCACTCAATATAAACTTGTTTCATATCACAGAAAGCCCTCCAGTCAATGTTCAAAGACTCCACAGCCTGTCAACAAGATGAAAATAATATTTCCGTAATCATAACCCTGCCGGTCTGTCGTCCACTTCCGACGGAAAAAAAGAGGAAACATACCAACAAACAAACAAAAAACATAAAAACTAAATTAGATAGATATCTAGACAGACAGGCAGGCCTAAGCAGGCAGGCAGGCAGATAGAGAGACAGACAGACAGATAGACAGATAGATAGACAGATAAAGGAGCGTGTAGATAAATAAAGAAGTAAGATATGAGAAATATACAAATAACAGTAAACACACACATATACACACATGTCCGCACACAGACACACACACATATATACATTCCTACATACAAACTCATGTCCACATAGCATGATGGCCGACAACAACAGCAAAACGGGAACACACAAATAAACAAGTGCTCACATATAAACCAACCAACACAGATACAGCAGATGATAAAACAAAATATAAAGACAAACTTATA
>JAPXFY010000019.1:23053533-23056033 GCA_030674185.1 Monoplex corrugatus
ATTCAAAACAATGCTGTACGCCTTGTACTCAAAAAAAAAAAGGCTGACCACATATCTCCTCTCCTGGCACAACTTCACTGGCTCCCTGTATCAAAGCGCATACAGTACAAACTAGACACCATGTGCTACAAAAGCCTTAATAACGCAGCCCCCGATTACCTGTCAAGCCTACTTGAGATCTATCTTCCCTCACGTACCCTCCGCTCTGCCTCCGATCCTCTGACTTTTCGCTTTCCACGCACTAAGCTCAATACCTATGGTCCACGAGCCTTCTCTGTTTCTGGTCCACTCTCCTGGAACAAACTTCTTCTCTCAGTCCGTCAGCAACCTAATTTTGTCTCCTTCAAGTCAGCTCTCAAAACTCACCTTTTCTCCTCCGCATAAAATCCTAACCTCACTCAACCCCCCCCCCCCCCCCCTCTGCAGCTGTCTCCGCTCGGAGGGGAATCACATGGTTATAATATATAATTGTATATGCTATGCTCTCTATAATTTTCCATTGCTTTTATTCTTGCTTTTATTGCTTTTATTCTTTCTCCCCATTTATAGCCATGCGTGTGTATGTGTGTGTGTGTGTGTGTGTGTGTGTGTGTGTGTGTGTGTGTGCGTGCGTGCGTGCGTGCGTGCGTGCGTGTGTGTGTGTGCGTGCGTGCGTGCGTGCGTGCATGCGTGCGTGTGTGTCTGCTTCAGCGCTTAGATTTGATTTTATCAAGATTTTGCGCTATATAAATATTGTAATTATTATTATTATTATTACTCCGCCCAATTTATCGCACAATGGATTTAAATGTTTACACCTGAATACAAATTCAAACATACACAAGGATACAAATTCAAATATACACAAGGACACCAAAACATATATAAAAACGGGCATAAATTACCTAAAATTGCTTCCGCATATTTCACTTCCCTAAAGCCAAAAATGCATTTAATGCATGTACCTAACTGTCAATCCTAAGAAAGAAAAAAACGTAAGACTTTATCGATGACATACAGGTGAATGGACCAGCAAGGCAGAAAATGATAGGAAGAAATGACAGAAAGCAAAGGAACAAGGCAGAAACAAAGAGAGCGACAGAAAAGAGGAAATTTCTAACACAGATTTTCCAGAAGGTGGGGATACTATTTATACTGAAAGACCCCGGCATCCCTACGGGGAAGGGAGCACACAGGACTAAACTATCTCAAAATACACACAGCACTTCGCTGACTTTAAAAAAAAAAACACACAGAAAAGTAAATCAAGTACACGTATCAGTGCAATCGCGCACGTAATGTAAGGTTATGCCTCTGACGTTGATTCTTCCACCCATCTATCATCATGGAGGTTAAAATAAACAAACCGGAATAGAAAATGTATAAACGTAATTAAGTACACTAAAATATACACAAAAACTGGCCTAAATTACTTTACATTGCTTCCGCACATCACATTTCCTCAGAGCCAAAAGTGTACTAAAATCATGTACCGAATTATCAATCCTAACAGAGAGATTGTAAGGCTTTATAGAACACATACAAGTGAATGGACCAGCAGGGCACAAAATGATAGGAAAAGATAACAGAAAGCAAAGGAATAAAGCAGAAACAAAGCAGGTAACCGAAAAGAGAAAATTTCTAGCACAAAATTTCCAGAAGATGGGAGTGGCCTACTGTTTATACTAAAAGAGCTCACGGCATTCCAATGGAGGGATCAAACACAAAATATCGAAATAGATCACACACACACACACACACACACACACACACACACACACACACACACACACACACACACACACACACACCACACACACACACACACACAACGTTAAATCAAAGAACGAACGAACACACAAATACAAAAACCCAATCTCAAAGAAACAAATTTTCTACGACAGTAAGAGTTTACAAAATCTGTTCATTCTAACTGTTGATTCTTCCCACGTCAAGGAACACATCATCAATCTTCACATAAACGAATACACGTAATTGTTCGACAGTAAGTTTTCCCAAATTAAAAAGAAAAGAAAACCAAGGGAAAAAAAACAGATAACGCAAACGAACCTAATCTCTAACAAGGATACTTCCCAAATCAATCGAAAAATAAAACACCTCTCTCCCTTTGGGCGGAAAACGGGAAGTGGAGGAAGAAAAGGAAGAGGAGAAATAAAGAGGAGGAGCAGAAAGGGAGGAGAAGGGTTATGTTTTTTCAAAGGAACAAACTAGTCGTTCACAAGAAGTCTTACTAGATCAAACGAACAAACCACCAATCCCAATTATTTTCGACAAGCAGTCTTTCCATTCCAAAAGCAACCCACAAAAAAAAAATAATAATAAAAAATAAATAAATAAATAAACACACACACAAAAGCAAACCTAATCACGGACCAGAAAATCTTCCCAAGATGAAAGAACAAACAAACAAACGAGCAAACCTAATCGTTGACAACACAAGTCTTCCCAATTCAATACAACAAATAAATGAATAAATAAATAAACATGTCGCTATTCACCG
>JAPXFY010000019.1:23061033-23063533 GCA_030674185.1 Monoplex corrugatus
GGGTCAACATGAACCCTCCTGGCAATACTGAAGCGACGCACACTGTGTCGGTTTTGTCACGCCAGTCGCCAACACAAGTTTCCGTGACCATCTTACAGCGTACACTGGTGGGAGGCCATCGCCGTGGTGTTGGGTAGAACGTGAAGGACTGGACCAACCCCTGTGTGCCTGACATAACTGCCACCACAACCTTGAAACAGGGATGAATTATCTAGTCCAGTGCTGAGCCCAGTCCAGTCAGTCGCTGCAACAACTATACACTCATGGAACGACATATTACGACACTTGGTGCACTGTGTTTGGGTGGGACCATGCCTATATATATATATGACAGAGACAGTCTGGAAAAGACGAACAGAAAATCGGGTGGGGTTATTGTTATTTTTGTTTAAAGCCCAGCTGACTGCGTACAGCCATGTCAGGGCTATACCCGTTTCAAAACATACACAATACTTCAAAGCAAAAAGGAAAAGAAAATTAAGTACACATATCAATGCATTCGCGCACATAATCGAAGGACATGCCTCTGGCGTTGACCACTCCGTCCAATTTATCACACAGAATGTTAAAAACATACCTGAATACAAATTCAAACATAACTAAAGACACTAAAACATATATAAAAACGGGCCTAAATTACCTAAAATTGTTTCGCATATCATATTTCCCTTGAGCCGAAAACTCAATACATATACCCAATTATCGCTCCTGAGAAAAAGTATGTAAGATTTTACCGATTACATACAGGTGTATAGACCAGCAAGGCAACAATGATAGGAAGAAATGACAAAAAGCAAAGGACAAGGCAGGAACAAAGAGAACAGCAGAAAAGAGGAAAATTCCAGTTCAGAATTTCCAGAAGATGGGGATTACTATTGATAGTGAAAGAGCCTCCAGCCTCCCCACGGGGGTAAGCGAGTGGGGTGAGGGTAAAGAAAAGGGACACAGTAGAAGACATGTTTCACAAAGGTGGTAATAGACTGAACACAATCCTGACGAATCATGCCCATCATTACATACTGATTTCAAGACTAGACGTGCAGAAAGAGATGGAAGCTCTTTTTTAGTTCCACGAGCAAGAACGACACACTTTATCAATTCCAACAGCCATAGTATTTTCAATCGTTACAAGTCAGGTTGAATATGTAATGGATTGCTATTTACTCAACACTCCCTCTCCCCTCTTATGATTTTATAACCCTGTGTTTTCTGTGTGTATGAAGGGAAGGGGGAACGGTGTGGGGTTGCGGTTTTCGTGCAAAGTTTACAGCATATGCCATGATTATAAGTCATTTTGATCTACTGAGGTTGTTTTCTTTTTACATGTCTTGTGATAGATTTGTGATTTTGTTTCAAGTAGACAGGAGAACGATGTACGTGTGGTGCGAGCCTTGTGTATACACATTTAAACTTCCAAATGCGGATTAATACAGGAGTACTGAATTGAATTGCATTTAGTTGAACATCAAGATTTCCCAATTTGATTTCTTTGAAGAGCGCTGAACTAGGAAGTTCAGGGGGAAATACAATTTGTCCGCACATTGTTTTATGCTCCATTCTACTTTTCCGCCTTGTGAGGCAAGGGGTGCATCATATCTGGTTCACTCAAGGGTCAGTGAGTCAGGGAGGGGCACGGAGACAGGTCAGTCGTGGAGAAATTGACTGACGGAGTGAGTAAGTTGCCCGCCACTGCGCAAGACGCCGCCATATTAACGGCCAATGAGTAAGGTATGGAAGGAACTTGCGCAGGCAGCACGGGATTTCCGCTTCCCCGGGCCCCTCCCTCCCTCCCCCCCCCCCCCCCCGTCTCTCTCTCTCTCTCTCTCTCTCTCTCTCTCTCTCTCTCCTCTCAAAAACAAATCTTTTTGAGAGGTTGAGGTGAAGGGGTGGGTGGGGAAACTTGGGCATGGTGGTATGAAAACGGAGAGGAGGGAAGTGTGGGATGGCATTAAGAAGGGAGAGAAAGATGGTGTATTTTTGTGAAACTTTTCCTCTCTTGTTTATCTTCGTCATTATGTTCAACTTCATAAAACTGATACATACAATGCCTGCGTTTAGTTGACAGCACGAGTTCCAACGTCTTATTTTTTGTGTTTTTGTTTGGTCCATGTGTGTGCTACTAACAGCTGATGAAAGTTCTCGTGGCTGTTTAAATGACTGATGTTGTTCTAAATGTATTCCTCAACTGTATATATTCAGAAGGTTTCTGTCATTCGTTGCTTCTAACTTTTTTAATGTATTTACCGAGGAGATCTCATAAGCAGCATTACTTCAAACTGAGATAATGCTAAAGATGTTTAGCACATCTACACCATCCCTCGCTGCGGTGCCTTCTGGTGCAATGAAGAAGGACAAACTGTCGAACTTTGCTTGCTATAATTTCTATTACTTTTTATGTCTGTACTACGTATAATTTTTAACATTAATCTTGTCATTTATATTTTCCCATCTGTACTAGCTTGTATTTCTGAGAATTATCTTATATTTTTTTTTTTACGCT
>JAPXFY010000019.1:23066033-23078533 GCA_030674185.1 Monoplex corrugatus
GAGATGCAGAGACAGAAAGAAATACGAAGGTGGAGAAGGTTGGAGGACACAGAAGGGAAAGCGACTGACAGGACAAAGAGGCCGAAAGAAGGCAAAACAGAGAAATAAAATGAGGAAGAAGACTGGTACGCTTGAGGAAAGAAAGAAGACAGAATGAGACAAGGAAGAGAAAGATGGAAGAGAAGAAAGAAGAATGCAGGGAAGTCGAGAGAGAGAGAGAGAGAGAGAGAGAGAGAGAGAGAGAGAGAAAGAGAGAGAGAGGCCCTAAAGCGAATGACAGAAAGGGAAAGAAAGGACGGATGATGACAAGGAGACAGACAAACAAACACAAAGACAGGACAGACAATGACAGACACAAACACAGAAGAGGAAGCAGGAGAACATATAAGGGGGCTGCCCACATACCAATATGAAGGTGTTGAAACAAAAGATGAAGAAGCCCCCACCTTCAATGGCCGGGCCTCATAATGATCAAAAGATTGGCGAAAGGCCAGCACACACACTTGCCCAACACAGATTACACATCTTTCGGGCCTCCCCCGTCCTCTCATCCTCATACCCCCTCCACCCCCAAATCACGCATGCACGCGCCCACACACACATACACACACAAACACACCACACGCACACCACACACCACACCACACACACACACACACACACACACACACACACACACACACACACACACACACACACACACCCACGCCCGTGCATGCATTCACGCACATACAATCACACGCATGCTCGATTCTCTCACACGTACACATACACCTCTGAGTGACGAACACATATTGAAACTGTCACCACAGACTAGGCCAGAAGGTGAGGAAAGAGGTGGAACTGAATGAGATCACAATGATGGGAATAAGTATATAAAACAAAGGACCGGAGGAGGAATGCAAAACATAAAGAGGCGATACCAAACAAAGGATGGGAGGAAGGATACAGAACAAAGGATGGAGGAGGGATACCGAACAAAGGATGGGAGGAGGGATACCGAACAAAGGATGGGAGGAGGGATACAGAACAAAGGATGGGAGGAGGGATACAGAACAAAGGATGGGAGGGGGTACAGAACAAAGGATGGGAGGAGGGATACCGAACAAAGGATGGGAGGAGGGATACTGAACAAAGGATGAGGGGTAGTAAACAAAGGATGGGGTACGAACAAAGGAGGAGGAGGACGCTGAACAATAAGGAGGAGGGTGCTGAACAAAGGATAGGAGGGTACGACAAAGGAGGAGGGTACTGAACAAAGGATGGGAAGAGGGGTACTGTGCAAAGGATGGGAGGAGGGGTAGTGAACAAAGAATGGAGGAGGGATACCGAACAAAGGATGGGAGGAGGGATACCGAAGAAAGGGAGCAGGATAGTGAACAAAGATGGAAGGAGGGGGTACTGAACAAAGACGGGAGGATACGGAACAAAGGATGGGAGGAGGGGTTCTGAACAAAGAATGAGAGGAGGGGTACCGAACAAAGAATGGGAGGAGGGCTACTGAACAAAGGACTGGAGGAGGGGTACTGAACAAAGGATGAGAGGAGGGGTCCTGAAGAAAGGATGTGAGGAGGGACACTGAACAAAGGATGTGAGGAGGGATGCCCAAACAAAGAATGGGAGGAGGGATACCAAACAAAAGATAGGAGGAGGGGTCTGAACAAAGGAAGGGGAGAGGGATACCGAACAAAGGATGGGAGGACGGATACCAAAAGGATGGGAGGAGGGCTACCGAACAAAGGATGGGAGGAGGGATAGTGAACAAAGGATGGGAGGAGGGGTATGAACAAAGGATGGGAGGAGGGCTACCGAACAAAGGATGGGAGGAGGGTATTGAACAAAGGATGGAGGAGGAGTATTGAACAAAGGATGAGAGGAGGAGTATTGAACAAACGATGGGATGAGGGATACGGACAAAGGATGGGAGGAGGGATAATGAACAAAGGATGGGAGGGGGTACTGAACAAAGGATGGGAGAGGGATATCGAACAAAGGATGGGAAGGGGATGCCAAACAAAGGGTTAGAGGAGGGATACCGACCAAAGAATGGGAGGGATACTGAACAAAGGATGTGAGGAGGGATGCTGAACAAAGGATGGGAGGAGGGGCACTTAACAAAGGATGGGAGGTAACAAAGGATGGAGGAGGAATGCTGAACAAAGGATGGGAGGAGGGAAATGGCTGAACAAAAAGGATGGGAGGAGGAATGCTGAACAAAGGATGGGAGGAGGGTGCAGAACAAACAATGAGAGGGATACAGAGCAAAGAATGGAAGGGCAGGTATAGAACACAGAATGTGAATACGGATAAAGTATACAGATCAAAGAATGGGAAGCAGCATAGGAATCAAATAATGTGAGTAGCGATAAGGGATACAAAACGAAGGAAGGACAGGTGGAATGCAGAACAAGGAATGGAAAGGCTGGTGAGGCAGACGGCAGAAAAAGGACGAGAAAAAGAAAATAGGAGACAGAGACCAAAAAACAAAAATCAAAAACAAAGAAAGAGAGAGAGAGAGAGAGAGAGAGACAGGGAAAGAGACAGAAAGACAGAAAACAAAGAGGAATATATACTGGAAGTTGTAAACACAAAGCAGAGAAACAAAGACAAGATGGTCAAGCGGTTCTAACAATGTCCCTTTCAATAAAAACATCGATTAATTTTTTTTTTTTATTTCAAATATTGTACCGTGACCATGAAAAGGCATTAGACGAAATAAGCTTTGACGTAAAGAGAGGACAACAGTAGACTGTCACAAGAGTGGACACCGAATGTATAATAACAATAAGAATTATAACAATAATTATAATAACTTTGATAATAATGATGATTGATGTAATAATGACTGCTTCTGCTGCGCCTTATCGAAAAAAAAAAAAACACTCGCGCTTCAAAAAGGCACAAGGGAGAGAGAGAGAGAGAGAGAGAGAGAGAGAGAGAGAGAGAGAGAGAGAGAGAGAGAGAGAGAGAGGAGAGAGAGAGGAGAGAGAGAGAGGAGAGAGAGAGAGAGAGATTCTTACAGCAAATACATGTCAGCCCAACCCGTTCCAATCAAAATGATGAATCACAAAAAAAAGTTAATTTTTAATGTCTATCACTGCAAAATATCTTCCTGAGAAAGAGCTGTTCATCATCTTCCTCAGAGAGCGCTGATGTCAAGTACCTGTTCTGGCAGCATGACCTTAAACATGGCGCCACGACTTCAAACTGACGCATTTGCCATTCTAAAATGATGCAAATTTTGGTCTATATGTCGAAAAGATCCACCCAGAAGACGTTGAAAAAATCTTGATAACACATTTGCATGTCACAACACACACACACACACACACACCACACTCTCTCTCTCTCTCTCTCTCTCCTCTCTCTCTCCTCTCTCTCTCTCTCTCTTCAGGCCCAAATGAAACAATTTCCCTTTCAGAAAAAAAGGGGGTGGTGGTAGTGGTGAAGATTGAACCGAGGACGCTAAAGAAGGGGGAAAGGAGACAGAAGAAGGCAGACAAGGTTGCAGAAGGATGAGAGGAGGAAGAGGTAGAAGACACAGACAAGTAAATGAAGAAGGCGGCAAAGGGTGGGAAGACAGAAAGAGTAAGTGATGGAGAAAGCGGATGACGGGGACAGAGAGAGAGAGCAGGACATAATAAGGGGATGCAAACAGAGTGAAAGGACAGAAAGGATAAGGAGGGGTGGTGTAAAAGAGAGAAAACACATTTTACTCATAAATCTATATTTATTTTCACATCCAGGTTCTACGTTAGACATAAAGCATACATGCATCAACATCAATATTCCAACAACAGAATCATTAAAACATCAGTAATGCTGAAGTCTGAAAAAAAAAAAAATTAAATACGCTAGTAATTGATCTCACTGTTACATAGGATAAGAGATGATTGATTAGTGTCATCAGATTCATGACAGAGAGAGGAAGAAACTAAAGACAGACAGACAGACAAATAAGCCAAAAGGACAGGACAGGAGACGGACCAAAAGAGGGAAGAAAAAGAGGGAAGTGAACAGGAGGAGGAACAGAGATGGAAGGACAGCAGCGGAGAAAGAAAGCAGCAAAATGCACGTATGTCTTCATGTGTGCGCGTGTGTATGCTTGAATGTGTGTCTGCTGTTAAATGTTTTATAATTGTTTGTTTGTGGTGTGTGGTGTGTGTGGTGTGGTGTGGTGTGTGTGTGTGTGTGTGTGTGAGTGTAGTGTGTGTGGTGTTGTGCGTGGTGTGTGTGTGGTGTGGTGTCTGTGTGTGTGTGTGTGTGTGTGTGGGGGGGGGGGCTTATTTCCGAGCCTCGACTTCCCCCGTTTCTATGCCTATACAAATACATAATTTCAAACAGCACTTAGACATCAATTATGTCCAATGTGTACGATCGTTTGATACATATAAACACTGACACCTTTACCATTGCTTGGTTTATCCATCAGTGCTGTCTCCACTGACACTGTAGCTTCTATCATTGCAAAATAACACCCCCCCTTTCTCTCTCTCTCTCCACCACACACACACACACACACACACACACAACACACACCGCATTACACTCACACTCTCTTCCATCACCATACCCTTCTTGCACCCCTCCCCGTCCATCCTTCCACAGCACAATCTCTTCCAAGCCATCACCTCCCTGTTGCAATTTTCCCGTTTTAAACGGCGCTTTTCATGACATTCAAGCCGGCCGGCACTGCCTTCCTGACCCAATCACTGACCGACCCCCCTCCTCCCCTCCCCCCCCCCCCCTTTATGTTCCAGCCATGTCACGGCCTTATCCTTTCTTTCCACTCTTCTACTGTCTTCAATAATGCATCATTATATGCTGTGGACATTACACTGTATTGTCACTATCTGTCAATGTTTGGTCACCAACGTTATCATAACATCGAAGCCTGAAGAATATTTCAATATGTACACATAATTATGAACAAACAGCACACAACACAGGTTTGTGAAAATCCATGCAGCTTGTGGCAAGAGCTGAAACTATCCGGTCATAAAGACGAAATTTAGGCTAAAAAAAAAAAAAAAAAACTATGGGAAGTAAGTAACTTCTACCCTCCTCAAACACAAATACACATAAACACATTAATCACTACCTCTCCCCTTCACTGAAACACGAATACATAAACACACACACACACACACACACACACACACACACACAAAATAAACACACACAACCACTCTCTCTCTCCTCTCTCTCTCTCTCTCTCTCTCTCTCTCTCTGCCTCCCTCCCTCCCTCCCTCCACCTCCGGCTCTCAGCGTGTGTGCGTGCGCGCGCGCGTGCATGCGTGTGTATGCTTGCGCGCGCAGTGTGTGTGTGTGTGTGTGTGTGTGTGTGTGTGTGTGTGTGTGTGTGTGTGTGTGTGTGTGTGTGTGTGTGTGTGTGAGTGAGCGTGCACTATTCATCCCATTATCTGCGAACCAAACAAGTCATCAAGGGATCGTGGCCACTTTGTGTATGGAGCTTTACCAAAACTGACTGGCAAAAGAAGTCATGAACGTACGATGAGTGAATCAGCATGGCCTGCTGTTCAGGTCACAGCGGCTCAAAGACTGGCAGTCTGGCAAAAGTGAACGGAAAAACAGGACAAAACGAATCAACAACAGGTGGTTAGGTGAGAAACCGTTCCAAAAACATCAAGTCTGAGACGTATGCACACACTGAAAATCTTCCACTTCGGAAAGCAATTCTTCTCGTTGTCGTCGTTATTGTTGTTGCTGGTGCTGTTGCTGGTGCTGTTGCTGATGCTGTTGTTATTAGCGCTGCTGTTGTGCTGCTGTTGTTGATGCTCTTGTTGTTGACAATAACGACGATGATGACAATGACGACAACGATTTTTAAGACAATAATTACATTTTAATATTAATACAAGCCTTTGGCCTTATTTAACCTTTTTCAGGCACTATACAGAATGTTTAAGAGTCTTGATTTACTGACATCCCTACACACATTTTGCAAAATGAAGCCTTTCAAATAAATGACGTTTAGTGAAACATTTCGAATCACATTTTTATTTCCCCCTATATTTAGTTGATTCATTTCCATCCACAACCATAAACAGTGCAGGAACTGTAATGCTGCCATTTTAACATATCCTGCCAACTTAACTCACATCGCGTCAATTCAATCGTTACAGATGATCACTGGCCTGTCTGTTTTTCAATTTAATTCAGCAACAAGTCACTGACACTTTAATGTTGAACTGATAGTAACATTTACAAGACAAGTCATAATAATGAAAGGGATAAATCAAAGCAGACAATGAAGACAAGTCATAAGCATCAAAGGGTGAAATAACATAACAAAACACTGATTTATAACGCTAGTTGAAATTGCTTGATGAAACATGTAATTATATAATATTCATAAACATACTTGTAATTATGTAATATGATAATTTAAGATTTACCCACATAAGCACGCATACCCCCCCCCTCTCTCTCTCTCTCTCTCTCTCTCTCTCTCCTCTCACACACCACACGCGCGGGGCGCCGCACACACACACACACCAGGTTGGAATGATTATAAGGGATGGAATCTGAGGTGAAAGATAGATACTAATATTAATGACGATGTTGATGATAATATAATAATGATATTACTGGTACTACTGCTACTAACCACTACTACTACATAATAATAATACTAACAATGATAATAATAATAATGATCATAATAATAATTATTATTATTATTATAATATTAAATAACAACAGAATAATGACTGCTTGTACAGTGCCTCGTCTCACAAGAGCCCTCAGCCCTTCACAAAAGCATTGAAGACAAAGGCAGACACACGTAAAGCAAAGACATGTCAAACTCTACTGCTGTAACGAAAACATATATACTACGATAAAGCAGCAACAAAAAATGAACCGTAATCAAATATCCACTTCATACATTGATCGGTCCCGCAAAACATATTAAAAAAAATCTGAGACCACCCCCCCCCCCTCTCTCTCTCTCTCTCTTTTTTTTTTTTTTCTCTCTTTCTCTTGCTCTGTATTTATTTATTCAAACACACACAACCTCGCATACATAATGATGCACTCACAGACCAAAGATTTCGATACCAGTAACAGACATGTCATCAGCATGGCGATAGTTACCAACTAACACCCTTCTCTGCTACGTGCAAACACAACGAAATACAGTCATGACAAAAACGACACGTCTACGGTCAGCATTCTATGCTCTTAAACAATCATCTGCTTTTTCTGACGATTTCGCAGACAACGTCACTGGTGGAAGCAAGAAATCCAACGTCGCTTCACCTGATGCGAAGAGAAGAACCAATGTCGGCCCAGGGACAGATCTCAGCAGCGACTCCATCAGTGAGTTAAAATCGTTAGTACTCGCACTGTCCGACCGGATACTGTTGATGGAACAAATCGTAGCTGACCATGTACAAGAGATGGGCAGTGGGGCACTTAAAAGCGGATATATGCCGCTGGTCTGCATGTCGCTTGGACATAGACAACCACAATCAAGACCTTCACCGCTGCCCATCTTTTATGCGAGGCAGCCATGCGGCTGACTAAAACATCAGTCATTCTAACACCAAAATCTATCATTTTGGCGTCAAAATCTCCAAAACCAAGGCCCAAAACATCTAATGAAATGGTGACCAAAATCACGCGCCAGGAAAATGACGTCAAGCCTGTGAAGAAAAAGCCATCAAAAGAACACACCGACGGAAAAGCTGCCTTTCGCGTCACACCCAAAAACACACAAAAAGTCAACTGCTTTACCAACAGTTATCCTTGTACACGATGCAAAATTAAATGGCGCATGCGGTCACAGACTCGGTCGTTCATACGGTTTAACTGTTGAAACAAACAAAACTTCTGTAGACAAACTTTCTCGGTCCCTCAAAGAATCGTCCAGTCAATTTGTTGTGTTATACATTGTGGAATGTACGATTTCAAGGCCGCTGAGCCCCAAATACTTTTGTAAGAAATTGATGAAAGCCCTGGACGACACTGTGACAACATATCCTAACAGTTAAATTGTTATTAGCAAAACAGCGGCAGTGAGAGACAGGGTCATTCAGATAAAAATAGATCTTTTGACCACCCAACTTCACTCAGAGCTGTATGGTCGCAACATCTTCTTGGATGTTGCCAATTAAAGGTCAAACTTCACCTGTACTTTCGAGAACACAGTGCATCCAAATAAGCTCAGCTCCTCCACCCTTGCCAGGAACATCGGCAAACATGCCAACAGTGTCCTCTGGTAGAAACCAAAACGTGGAGAAACCGAAGTGTAAACCTCGTCATCATCAAAGCAAAAGATCTCAACACGACCCATTCACCACCTATGACAATGGTTACAGTACATTCTACTTTTCAAGATCACCCCATTTCAAACCGTCCCAGTGTCCATGGTGAAACTCACACCTCACATCGTAATTTTGTCCACCCACTGACAGATTTCCGTGACTGGTGAACCTGTATTTATGTTGTAAGTGCGACAGCGTCAGCCTGAACTTTGTAGCGACTGTCATATATTGGTTTCTACTGACGCTTATAGGTGTTCATAGAGAGAGACAGAGACGTGACAGGCAAACAAAACACAGGCAAACAAAACACATATTCTCGCAGGTGCGGTAGGCTCAGTCTGAATCAACGTTTCCTTTTTCTAATCATAATGATTAAACATAAAACAAGAGATGGGAAATGTGAAAGAAGACCTGTGTATCCAAACTGGCCGCTTCAGGTCACGATTTCAGTGTGGGCGCATATATGATTGAAAACTGCATCAACATACAGTTCTGCAAAGGGACGTGGTTGGGTGGTGGTGTTACATGGGAGTCTCTCTCTCTTTCTCTCTCTTTCTCTCTCTCTCTCTCACTCTCTCTCTCTCTTTCTCTCTCTCTCTCTCTCTTATATCTTCTCTCTCTACTATATTATAATATATATAATATATATATGTATATATATATATATATCCCCCTGTGGTGTGGTGTGGTGTGTGTGTGTGTGTGTGTGTGTGTGTGTGTGTGTGTGTGTGTGTGTGTGTGTGTGTGTGTGTGTGTGTGTGTGTGTGTGTGTGTGTGTGGTGTGAGTTCGGGACGTCAGTTGCGAAGAAGTCTCTCCAAGACTGTCGCTTACTTGTTTGAAAGACATACTTCGATTTTGCTCCAAGTTTCTGATGAGCTCGAACGTTCTCGGCTAGCTGATAGTTTTTGGAAGACACGACACTGAGTTCTCTTGTGGGCTTGTTTTAATTGTTACATTCAGAGTTAAACCAGGACGTTTTAGGCATTATGGTTTCTTTGACGATATGGGAATTGCTTTTTTGGCTTAGTTCAGGATGACTTGTGTTCTGCCGGATCATTAGTTTGCAAAACTTTTGTCTTCCTCAAATTCGCTCTGGATGATCCTAGTGAATAAATTCCAGTTAGCTTTGTGGAAATTCAAACATTTCGGAAAAGATTCATTTTCAACGTTTGTACTTGTTAAAACAACTGGAAAATGGTCACTTCCATGCAGATCATCGAGAACTCTCTATTCATAATCCAAGACCAATGACAGATCCAAACACGAAACTGTGCCATTTGCAGGAGATCCATCATTTACACAGCATAAGTCTAATCATGAGAAGGTAATTTCCAGCAGGAGACCTCGCGCTGAAGCATTCACACTACACCAAGACGGGGAATGGCCATTCATATCGCCCAACAACGTCTTGGAAGTTCTTCAGTCAGATCAACCAGTTCTTCGTTGGTAACGGGAACAGACGGGAGGTAGGTGCAGAGAACAATGGTTATGGTTTTGTGCTGAGATACTCTTGTTGCTACTACTTGCAAAGAACTGTTCAGACTAACAGACTTGTGCAAGAGTAAAGAAACTCCACGTGTTACTCCTCCGTCCTCGGGTTATGCTGGTTTGGAAATAATGTTGAAATCCGTTCTGGAAAAACTTGTCCCATCACGCAGATCCAGCACAACAGGCTGCAGGTCACGACAAAGTAGCTGGAGCTGCTCTAAATTAGAGTTCAGACATCTTATGCTCTAATGGATGACATTCTTAATGACTGATAGAAAAAACAGTACACAAATTTATTCTATGACCGACTCGTCGTCCTCGAGCTGCAAGGGAGCATATCTGTTTATTTTCCGGTTTCTTCTCTGGCCTCTTCTACTCACTGTGGAGTTGCTGTCGGATGGCAAAGGCGGGAGGGTATGGTTCCCAAGCTGTCCAGCACCGTGGGTTTCAACTGATGGGTAGTGTAAGAAACCGTGCCTCGACGCTCTTACAGTGTCTCAAAAGTCTTCGTCCAAGTGATTTCAGTCTGACACGCAGTGGAGACTAGAGTTGGTTTTCTTACGGTTGCCACAAAGTTTTGCACACGGGCTACTTCCTTTTATAAGTCGTTTCGCCTCTTGAAAAGGGATCTTTTTTTTTTTCTTTTTTTTTAAACTGTGTATTATGTTCCATCTACTATATACGACAACTTTTGGATCAGGAATGGTAACTTCCTCCACAATCCATTCGTAGTGCTGGTCCGTCACATGTTCCTTCGTGTGCATCTTTGGCAAACATGCCACATTTTTCTGTATCGGGACATCTGTCCTTTAACACGTCCGAATTTCTGGCACTTAAAACATTGCATAGGCGAGGGAACGTACAGGACGACTTTGACGTTCAGATACCCTGTCTTTAGCGATTGTGGTAGCACAAGACAACAGAATGTCAGGAAGAGGGTATTTGGGCGGATTCTCGGGCCCTTTCAGGAACATGGCCCGGTGTATCTCTACAACGCCCTGGCTCTTTAATTCCATCCTAATTTCTTCCTTGGGGACTCCTTTCAGCTCTGGGCCTTAAAACTCTAGGCACTTTATCACCCCCTTACTACCATAGTCCCCTGTGCGGAGACACCTTAATGCCATGGTCCACCAGCATGGATCCTTTAAGTAGACGATCCGACCGTTTCTTGTCTTTCCATTCAACCAAGAAGAATCCAATATCTGCATTTTCTAAAATAGATGTTCGGTTCCCAGTGAGGTCCTGAGAGCCTTTCTGTACCGCAAACGGGCTGAGCGACGACAACGGTCTTTCCTCATTGGTTCTATCACCAACCTTGCTGCCCAAAATCCTATCACCTCTCGAACCTCAGCATCACATTCCGAGTCGCGTCTCTTTTTCATTTAGTTTGGTTAGGTTGACTCATGAGTGTAAGCTCAACGATGGCAGAATTTAATCGGTTACTTCAGGAGAGCTGCCGTGCTGGGGAAGGGACTACGGATGGCCATTCTCATCGTGTCCGTCTGCCTGGAACCATCCCGCATGAATCCAGACAGTCTATTCTAACGACTGACTAACGTACAGCCAGCTATCCCACAGCCAAGTAACTCGAACTCGGGATTGCGGGTTGCTTATGGCAACTCGTGATTATGAAGATGGAGAGGATGAAAATGGAAATGTAGGTGGGACCATGCTTCGTCTCATCCCCCTTGACCTGTCCGACATAGGTAACCCTACCAGGGGCACCAATCTTAACTGTCATGTGAAGTCCAGTTAACTTCCTTGGGTTAACAGGGCTAAGACTAGTGAAGAAACAAAGCTTTCCAACAAGTAGCCCCGTTGGCATAGCTCAAGGGATCAACGGGACCTCGGCCTCCAGACCACGACACACACACACACACACAACACACACACACACACCACACACACACACACACACACACACACACACACACACACACACACACACACACACACACACACACACACACACACACACACCCCATTCATAAACACACACACACAGACACATATCTGCACACACAGCACGCGCGAGCGCGCACACGCCCGCGCGCATACGACGGGTGACGGGTATAAATAGTGGAATAGTTAGGATACTGGGTTGTTGAAACAGGGAGGCCTGGGATCGACCCCGCTTGGGTACCGCCTGGTGGGTAGAGGGGGGGGGGAGATGTTCCCGATCTCTCAGATCAATATGTAAACAGACCCGCTAGTGCCTGAACTCCTTTCATCTGTATCATCATCATCATCATCATCAGGTGCCCTGTAGCTTTCATCTGTATACGCACACAGAATACGTCAGCGTTCGGTTGTTTACGGAAACACCATAATACCCAGCATGCACTCCCTCGAAAACAAACAAATGACTGCATTTATGGAGAGGTTTAAAAAAAACAATGGCCATACACGTAAACGCATACTCGTGTAATCGAGTGTACGTGGTGGTTGCAGCCCATGAATGATATAAAAAATTTAAAAAAAATTTAATATATTAATAAAAAAAATATTAAAAAAAGCAAACACATGTGGTAAATGAGTGCGCATCTGTTTCAGAATCGGTTTGTTTTTCAGAAGGCATCACAGTGTGGAAATTATACCATAATCGTCTTCTTCATCACATCTGCATGCGATTAGAAAATAGTGACGATAATGGCACAATCAATAATCCTGCGCATAGACCCTACAAAAGCTGGTGTAGGCAGCACGACATTTTAAATTTT
>JAPXFY010000019.1:23088533-23191033 GCA_030674185.1 Monoplex corrugatus
GGGAGCCCACTCAGGCCGTGTACTTCACCGCAGTGCCTGCCAGAGGTGAGCTTGACGAGGAAGAGTATTTTTCTGAAAATGTCTTTAAGAGAGACCTCCTAGGGGGAGGAGGGGGCGTGAAAAGGTGGGCCTCTGAGGAACTTGAGGACGAAGATGTCCCAAGCAGGTATTCTATGAGGTGCCAAGGCCTGCCGTAAGGAGATGCCTTTACAGAAATCTCTCGGAAGTGAAGCGTCCACCAGGGAGTGGCCGCTGATTTGACAGAAGACGGTGGAGATGGCACAATGAAGGATTTTGACTGAGGAAGCCGACAGATGAGGTGGAGGAGAGGTAGGTAAGGAAGTCGGCGACGTTGGCAATGGAGGAGTTAGTGGGAGTAATATTCTTCCGTGAGCACCACTGGGTCCATGTTTTCTGGTGGGGAGAGTAGACGTGCTGGGCACCAGCCCTGTGGGAGAGGAGCAGGAGGTCAATGGTGTCTTGGGCAAGAGCTAGTGTTGACAGTGAATGCCGCACGACATTCAGGCGTGAAGACTGAGAAGTTATGGGCCAGTGGAAAGAGTCCTGTGGCCCCTACGATGACCACGAAAATGGTCCGTGGGATCCCCGGGAATGTGGGATTCCAGCAGATGAGGTCCAGTTTGTTGGCCAGCGGTGATGTGGCCTGAAATCCGCAGGTCCATTGGAAGGTGGTGAAAGCAGGGCCATCCTTTGCAGAGCCACCCGTTCCCATTTCTCATTAGCTGAGCTCATGTAATTGTACGATATGCTTAAGATATGGGCAATTAAAACACTTATTTATCAGGATGTAGCAATCTGAGCACTGTCTAGCCTCACCAGCAGCTTGGTTCAAATCAAAATTCAATCGGTCTCCATTCTAACTCAGATAACTGAAATACCTGTGTGCCAATTCCTGTATAGCCTTGAGCACAGTCGTTGGGTTACTTTTCTTGTCCTTCAACACGAACGTGGCCAGCTTCTGCAGCACCAGGGAAATGTTGTACAGCAAAAGGAAAACAAGAAGAAACTATCCCCGTTGTTCAGAAAGGAAAAGGCAGGGGTGGGGTAGAGTGTGGCTGGAAACAGGAAAGAAGCCCTCTTCATGCGCTTATATGTATTAGTCTGACAGGCAAACCAAGAAACCCTCAAACGTGAAGGGGAAAAGGGGGGGGGGGGTGAAAAGAGGATGGGAGGGACAGAGAGAGAAAAAAAGAAAGTTTTGTTTGACAGTATGATGACCCAGACAGCAGGTCAAAAGTATTGCAAAAGCATTCGAAAACTTTTACGAGGGGTGCTCGGAGAATAGTACTTGCTTGTTTAACAAGCATGTAGTCTTTGCAGACGAAGACCCCTTCCCCCTACTAGTGTTTATTCATCATGAAGCCAACCAACAAAGAAAGAAAGGTTGAACAAGTATGAGGATTCATGAGCAAAGTCACAGGATTATCTCTGTAGGCACTTGCGAGGTAAGGCGGGGGGTGGGGGGTGGAGGGGGCTGTCTGGGCAGGTGATTGGTTCTGAAAGTCACGAGAATGCAGTCCTCACAGACAAAAGGAATCCCATATTTTTCCTCCCTCACTAGGTCATCAGCTAAGTGGAAAACTCGGTAACGTCCACAAATTGTTGGGAAGACCCTTTCGTGCACGGATGCTCTTTTCTCTTGGAAAACAGGCAGAGGATGGGGGTGGTCGTAGATACAATCAGGTACGGGTGAGGAATTCTGCTGCGCCGCATCTCGCTCAGAATTTCGAACTCCTGGGAATTTATTCAACTGCCATAGTCCTGTCTTCCTTTTCTTTCTTTTCTGTATTCAAGCTCCACCACCACCACCACCCCTCACCTCTCTCTCTCTCTTTCTCTCACACACACACACACACGGGGCGCAGGATGGTTGTTTCTTCTGATGAAGCATGGATTCAAGATCTGGTACCTCAAGTTCAATCCCAGCTCGCAACATTAAAAACCGACTCTTATTAATGATCCTATCATTCTGGTGCTGTCGGCTTTCTGTTTGGTTGGTCCCGTCTCTCCCCATTTCAAGACCTTGCCAGCGCACAGGATTTCGTGCAGGTTAAGGGAGTCTGCCGGATAACTGCTGGCAGATTTGGATTGAGTGCATATGGAATCGTCTGAGTGTGATGAATCTACTCTCTCTCTCTCTCTCTCTGTCTCTCTCTCTGTCTCTCTCTCTCTCTCTCTCTCTGTGTCTCTCTCTGTCTTTCTGTCTCTCTCTCTCTCTCTGTCTCTCTCTCTCTCTCTCTCTGTCTCTCTCTCTCTCTGTTGTCTCTCTCTCTCTCTCTTCTCTCTCTCTGTTGTCTCTCTCTCTCTCTCTGTCTCTCTCTCTCTCTCCTGTTGTCTCTCTCTCTCTCTCTCTCTCACCACCACACACACACACACATACATACATACACACACACACACACACACACATACACACACACACACACACACACACACACACACACACACACACACACACACACACACACAAACACACACACACACACATATATGAAAAGAACATATAAGAAATCCCACACATTTACTTGTGGTTTATTCGCTCAGAAACCAAACTGAAAAATCCTGATGGGAAACAAACCTACATTAACAAGAACGGCGACTAGGTCGACAATCTGGTCAAATGATTGCCCCTGCTGACACTTCAGAGGAACGGAGCTTGCTAAGAAACGAGGAACCGTTAGTACACGTTACAAGTAGGTAGTTGTCATAAACAACAGGGATTTTCTCTCTCTCTCTCTCTCTCTCTCTCTCTCTCTCTCTCTCTCTCTCTCTCCCCTCTCTCTCTCTCTCTCTCTCTCCTGCGCCTTGGAAAGCTTGGGATTATCACAAATTGTTGAAAAGTCTCTGCAGTGCACTGCTGTCCTCTTGGGGAGATGAGATGGAATATGGGGACACTGCGGGTGACCTTCATCTTGCTTTAAAGTGTACTACTGTAGCCTAAGAATACATTCCATTGTCATTTGTTCTCCCACGCTTCCCTTTTGATGAGAAATGGAAGCATTCTAGTCATACAAAGTAAAACTAAATATTACTTTTAACCGATGCGAAAATGAAATACATTCCTAACAAAAGATGACAAACCATACCACACAACAGCCTTACTATTTGTGAAACTGAACCTTGCGCACATTTCAGATGAAAAAAGAGTTAAACTGAAGTTTATTTTATACAATCAAGATGCCAACTTCACATGTATTTCAAGTCTTCTGGAACTTACACATATACATGACAGAAGAGAAACGGACACATATTCCACACACAAAAGATGCCAAATTAAAACACATTCCACACAATGAAGATATTACAGTGCAAAAATGCTCATATCAGCACAACCATTTGTCTGCCTTAAAGCGTTTTATTCCAGATAAGACTTCAAAGATGTAAAAGAGAAACCTGTTCCAAACATCAAGATATATAAAAATCCATTTCTAGAGATGAAAAACTGATAAATCAAAACATCTCATAAAATATGAGCAATATTTCTCAAGCTGAACCATTTAGACTAGCAAGAAGAAAGAAAAGTACTGATCTTTTCAAAGAGCGTTTCCAAACTGAAGACATGTAAAACAAGAGCGGGAAAAAAAACTGTAGCTAAGCCGACCGATCAGTCTTGGTGTTGTCAACATATTTTTATTCCAGACATGAAAGAAGTGAAACTTACTGCCAGTATAACGCCTAGTCTTCGTGGCTGCTGGTATAGGGAGAGAGTGAGAGCTGAGAGAGTTTTCTATTGAAGAGTTTCTTGCAAAGGAAGCAGCGCCTGTGCATACGCATGCTCGACAGAGATTATGAAACAGTATTTCTTGTCCCTCAACCTCTATCCTTTATTCCATCTCAGCAAGCACTGTGCGTGCGTTTGCGCGCGCCCAAGCACGTGCCAGCGCAAACACACACACACACACACACACACACACACACAACACACACACACACACACACACACACACACACACACACACACACACACACACACAACACACACACACACACACACACTGGCACGCATGCACGCACACACTACGTTCAATCAGAGAATCCCATCACCTTGCCCATCAAATCCCCTTCCAAAAAATCGTCTTTTAATAATCTACAGCAACTTGACGTCCCCTCTCTCCCTCCCACTTTCTCTCTCGCACGCACGCCCACACGACCCCCTACCCCACCCACACACACGTACATGCGCGCGCGATCAAGCTCAATCACAGAATCGCTATCCTATCAACCTCCCCACCCAAGCTCTCTTTCAAACCTTCATCCTCTAATAATCTACAGCAACCTGACACTTCCTCCCTACTGTCCCAGCCTCTCTCTCTCACTCATTCACGCGCGCGCGCGCACGTGCACACACACACACACACACACACACACACACACACACACACACACACACACACACACACACACCACACACACACACACACACACACACACACAACTGGTTCAATCACAAAATCAAAACCCTCTCCCTTTCTTTCAAGCCTCCATCACCCTCTTATAATCAATAGCAACTTGACTTCCCCTCTCTCTGCCTCCCTTCTCTTCCCTGTTTCTCCCTCTTCTCTCTCACGCACGCGCGTGCGCGTGAGCGTACGCCCGCGCACAAACACACACATATGCTCGCATGCATCTATAAACAGTCATGTCAAGTCACAGAATCTCAGCCCCCCTATCCCTCACCACTTTTCATGTCTTCACTCACTCTTTCCATCAAAACTACTTGAGCCCACCCACCTACCCTCTCTTTCTCTCTCCTCTTATAATAACTACTGAAAATTACTTTTTTATGTATCTGATAACATATTTCATAAGGGGCAATGGCCAAAAAGTATCATCTGAACTCTGATATCTGAACACTCTCTCTCCCCCCCCCCCCCCCATTTAGATATATCACACACACACACACACACACACACACACACACACACACACACACACAACACACAACACTGGTACAGAGAAAATTGATTAAAACTGAAAACAAACGTATACAAAAAAGACAGATACACACTCTTCTTATTCCAAACATACTACGGGAGGGAAAAGGCAGATTTGTGTAACAAACATAACCGCTGACACCTTCAGGTTATGATTTGGTCATTGTGATTAAATGAGGGTCTTAAACTCAAAGCCTTTAAATTAAGCGTCTTTTTCTAAGGTACTGTATGAAGTGTGGCATTTAATGAACGATGGAATAAATACGTAGAAATTCGAGGTAGCAAATTCTGATATAAAAGAAAGAACAAAACTCGCTTGAGAGTGCCTTATATAACATTTCTCGTATGCCCAGTTTCAAGGCACAGAGTTATGTCCCTTTGTATTTGAAGGCATATGGAATTCGCAGAAATTCTGGCATAAAGTGTGAGGTGAACAATCGAGGAAGTGTACAGTAGTATGGATGAATGAGCAAAAGTTGTTTGGAGCGGTATCACATAAGTTTACCCTTCAGTGCTTATATTAGTACAATATATATATAGGTCATCAACTAATAATTTAATAAGGAGAGGACAGGGAGACGGGGTTGAGAGAAAGAAACGACAGGGCAAAAATACCTATGGCAGAGTAATAGTGTGGACATTTTTCATCTTAAAGAATAAATGGAGGGGTACTCTCTCCCTTCGTCCCTCCCTTTCACTCCATTATTTACCAGAGTGGTGGAAAAAAATAGAGTGCTGAGGAAGTAAATGGGAAAAGCTTGTCAACGTGAAGTCCCTACCCTTGTTTGATCTACCATCATAATTGCACACTGTTGCTTTTTCTCTCCAGAAGTAATTATGGGCGACCGTCAAACTCCCTGGTAAATGGCTAGAACTGGGTAGGAATAATAAGGTAACATGTAGTTTTTCTCCCCGTTTTTGTCGACATAGGCTAATATATGACACAGTAGAACCCCTGCAAGAAGAAAAGAGGGTAAAATAATAAGACAAAAAGAATAAAAGATTATCTGGCTATAGAAATTATTCCTTTTCTGGCACCACTTGAAACAATCTGCATTAAAGTACTTTGACTAGGAGGTTGTGAATTCATACCACCATCAGTTAAAAAAATTGTTGTGGGATTTTTAAGCTTCAAGCAGATTCTACCCGAACTTGAATACGGCATGGGCTCAATAGGAAAATCGTGACCACAAAGATAAGTTTCATGTACTTTACCGATGCCTCGTTGAGGGTGCTGCTAAATGTGTTGATGATGGTTGTCTGTATCTCTCTGAACTGGTTGACAAGGAGACAGTTTATGATAGTGTGGAGTGCAGCCAGGCTGTACAGACTCAATCCGAAATGCACTCTATGGTAACATTCCATGTGATGTCATAACATTCTGATATGGTTGTCCAAAACTTCTGGTGCTCATCATGTCCTGATCACGTGTTATTTCAGTTTTGGTGGCCTGTGTCGCTTTCATGCCTGAGGCACGTTCTGGTCAGGTTTCTGGTGTCTGTGGTTCATCAGGAATGCCAGAAGGATATGGTGACGGTCTTCTTACCAGGGGGTCCTCACTCATTTTGGCTCTGCAACTGAGCGATCGCTGGTCTCAACAGCGAACTTATCAGGTAAATGTCCTTAGTAAACTGGATCAGAAAATGCACAGCTGAACTCCATCAAAGCGCAGAGTCTATTCTGGTGGGATGAAACCTGACACTTGACACTGGCTGGCTCCGGCCGACTTCCTGGCGCTGGGAATTTGGGTGAACAAACTTGGGTTTGGTGGCTCACCGTCAGGCGCAGCTGACCACTACAAAAATCCTACTGGATTTCCATATTTTTGGCATTAACCATGTAATGTGTCAACTGCATTCATTAGCTTAATGTGCACCGATTCTGCTAACGTCATTTTTATACATCAGTTTTGTCACAATCGAATGAAAACAAACTTTGAAACTTGTATACAACATGACAATGTAACGTGCTTAGACTTGACCATAACTAGGACACGTGCTGAGCATGTACAGTTGTTGGGCAACTGTGTTTTAGAATGCCGGATTGTGGTCATTCTGTGGTACTTTCGGATTATGCAAGCATTGTGACAGACATATCCCTGGTTTCGAGGCTGATGGGACAGACTTACTGTGGTACAGGATATGTTAATATAAATACCTTTATATCATAATTCCTAACATGTCTGATTCGTTCATCCAGTATTCACTAAACTGCCTCAGAAACATACACAAATCATCTTCTTCCAGTGCGTCTAGTCCTTTTGGAACCATGTCAAACTAAATTAGAAAAAAAAGAAACTATAAGCACCATGAAGTTGCCATGAAGTTTCACAGATTTGAATGGATATGTCATAATATGATGGTTTGCTGATTTCATGAACACTTGGTTTAAGAAAGAGAGGACAGGCGGAGAGGGATAAGAGAAAGAATCTAGAGGGGAGAAAATGCCCAGGATAGAATAGGTGTGGACATTTGTTACCTTAAAGAACTAAATGAGGGATACTCGCTCTCTCTCTCTCTCTCCCTCTCTCCCCCTCCCTCCTTCCCTCCCTTATCTACCTGACTAGTGTAAAAAATAGAGCGGATCGGAATGAAATGGGAAAAGCTTGTCAGCGTGAAGGTTCCTACCGTTGTTTGATAAACCATCATAATTGCACACTGCTACGCTCGCTTGCCCTCTCTCTCTCTCTCTCTCCCCTCTTCTCTCTCTCTCTCTCTCTCTCTCTCTCTCTCCTCCCCCTTTCCCCCCTTCCCCTCCCCCGAGTCTTGATATTCTGGCTATAGTTAAAGGTCGAATGAGTTCGGGGTAAAGTTAAACCATGTAGGTATTCTTTCACTTTTACTCGCAGTAACATCTTACAATGTGGGACCCTTACAAAGAACGGAAATAGTCTTTTCCTTTCTACTGCACTATACAACGGTCAACTGAAGACTGTCTAAGAAAATTGACTGGCAGAGATTTGTCAAACAACCTCGAAGTTTTCAAATTTATATAACAATGAGTCACTGCAGTGATGATTCAAGCGATCTATGTGTGGTCAAGATTCATCCATTAATACTGATCATCTGTGGCCATTTTCTCAACAGCTACAACGTTAAAAAAAATGAGGTAAATAACCACTTGCTAACATTATATCATTAATATTTTCGTGACTTCTAAAGTGTGGTGTGTGTGTGTGTGTGTGTGTGTGTGTGTGTGTGTGTGTGTGTGTGTGTGTGTGTGTGTGGTGTGTGTGTGTGTGTGTGTGTGGTGTGTGTGTGTTCTTTGTGTTTCTTTGCTTGTTTTTTATTTGTTGTTTTCCCCCATATTCTGCATTGCTTTTTTGTTACTATCCAAACGCCTCATATTTCAGCTCCAACACTCTCCAAACACAATAAAACAGAGGGACACAGAATGACATCCGATAGAAAGTTTCACAATGCTTTGATGACGAGAATTGGGGAAATAGTAATGATGCTATGGAGTTCCCGTTTGGATGGAGACTGTATGACAGGGCTGTACACTTTGCTCACTTTTATAAGAAATACTGACGTCTGCAGTACTGGTCAAGAAGTCGAAAAACATGCTCAACGACACATTCTTACATAGGATGAAACTCAACTGCATGGTCTTTTCTTCCTAATCAGCTCATTGCAGGTCTATCTCCGGGTAGACGATGCTCGGGGATGAAAAATTCACGATTTCTTTATTTTGACTGATGGAAGTTCAAACACAGCCTCCCAGTCAACAGCCCTTTGTGCTAGCCAATTCATCACCACTGAATTCTAGAGTTTGATTAAATTCTATCCAGTAACCAGGCAACGTTACTAATTTGTGTATCCCATTGTTGGACTATTTGGGGAATGTTTTTGTCACACTGGAATTAGCCAATCAAACTTACAGTTCCTGATAATTGATTAGCCTTTCAAGACCTGTGACTTAAATTTGATAAGAACTTTCCCAAAACTGCCTGAAAACTGTCATAGTTTTTTGGGTTTTTTTTCATGATAAACCGACTCGTGCAATATATGCATCACATTAATTTTGTATAAAAGGTCTCAAAAGTGCAATTTCAAATGACAATTTTACTGGCCCTCATAGATTACTATATTACTTCAGTAATGGAAGTATGTCGTTAGGACTACGAGTCGTATCCGTTCACTCTTACACAGTTCAAGCTTTCATTTGATCGTATTCGTACTCAAAACCTTATCAAATTCTATCCATAACCACAAAGGATATGCTTGCCATTCTTTTCAAAACTTTGATGGCACATTCAGCAGAGCCAAGGTTATTGTATTTTCAAAGTTTAGTCATGTGATTCAACATACTCTAGACTGAATAATCATGAACTATAATACTGACGCTGTGCTTTGAAGTCCTAAAACAAACCACGCATGGGAAGGCACAGGAGCTACAGACATACACAGGAATGGTGGCGAATTGTTCATGAAAAAGCAGACAACCCTGTACTACTCCATACAGCAGAACGGAGAGGTACCCCGAGACTACTTTAAAGATGCTACGATCAAACCACATCCACAAGAAAAAATGTGATAAGAAATTACACAATAATTATCATGGGATATTGACCCTGTTAAGTATGGAAAAGACTCTTGGTGGACTCAACCTTAACAGGGTCATCATCCACGTAGCTGAGCCCATCATCTGATTATCAATGTCGCTTTCGTGGTGGCACAAGTGACATGTTCGCCATCTGCCAGCTGCAAGAGAAGTGTCAAACAAAACCCGGAACTCCACATCGTGTTTACAGACCTGACTAAAGCATATGACAGCGCTAACCAGGAGGTCCTGAGGGAGAAGTTTGTCTCGCTGACTGCTGCTTCCTTCCACTCTGGTTTCACAGAAAAGCAACAGGCTGATTCAATTACTACACACGTTCCCTAGTTACACAACAGTTACTAACCGCAAACCACTGTGCGAATACATGCTGTATCAGAACAAAGACTTACACCGCACACATGATTAAGTCAAACATGTCATATAACAGTGCCCAGTTTAACGTACATGGCCCGGCATATGAATACCGGCATTTCATATCGTCCTTCCCCTGTCTCTCCCACTCTTACCTCATATCAATCGACGCTTGCTGTCCACACATGCCCCCACCCCACACATGCCAAGTACAGCACTCTGTATACACAATAAGACCAGTCTTTTGTTTGCGTCCAACCTACCCCCTCCTTCATTCGTTTATTCTCTTTGTGTACAACAGAACATCCCTCCCTCTCTTACATTATGTAGGCGCAGGCACACAATAACCCATCTGGCTAATCATGCACATTTCACGGATTGGCTGTTAATTCCAATTGATTGTCTTTCAATATACAGACGTATACCCAATAGAAACAGTTCTAAAAACTTGGGAAGTACATGTACAGTCACGTTGGCTGTATTCCCAAGTTTTTTTGTTCAAGAAAGTATATAATCGAGAAACATACAGTCACTGTGAGGTTTGGGAAACCCTCACACATCATACTGCCCCCCCCCCCCCTCCTCTCCCCAGTTCTTACCATTACTCACAAATACATGATTTCATTTTAGTCCTTTTCTCCCACTGGACAAAGCGGCAAGAAGTTATGGTCTTTTTCTCCTAATTTTTGCATTTGGTGTTTGTTCGTTTGTGATATTACGTTTACGCTTGACAAAGGCCAGTTGGCTGAACATTTGTGCCTGTCTTATCTGGTTGTATTAAATACGCGTTCTGAATCTATTTTCGTGTTTTTTCCGATTCCTTTTGGAAGGCTGACCAAGGACTGTTGGCAAGATCATGGGGAAAAGCTCGCCACAAAGATTGCTCTGTACGGCACAGTTGTCCTAGTGCCCTGGTGTCCTGCTGTGAGACCCGGACTACCTACCAATGACACATTCAACAGCTGGAACGGTTCCACCAAAGATTTCTGCACAAAATCTGCAACATCACATGAAATTTATGTGCAAAGTTTACTAATTTACAATGATATCATAAGGGTGAAAGAATCATTCTTTATGTTGAGGTCCTGCAGAAATAATCGAGAAACGATTTCCTCAGATCATCGCCAACACAGCCTCTGGTACAGCCAGGTTGTTTCAAGGTTGTCGCCATTTCTAACTGTGGTTGCTGGTCAAAAAGGGCAATCGTTTTCAGTCCCAGGATGCCAAACGTCTGAATGGATACTGACACAAAACGATTTCTACCGGCTAGAGCACATTATTTGTACATGTTACATTCCTTGGTACACCTGGACTACTGGCAGATTGAACGATGTTGGCGACGGAGATGGTGTCGCCACAGGTGGCATCCAATATCAGAGGTACGCCATGCTTGAACCTTAACACCGTTATTCCGTCCAGTGTTTTCTGTCCAACAAGTTCGAGCACTGCGGGGAAGCTGGCTCCATCCATGGCACGTTGGACTATGTCACTGATCACCATGTGGCGAGGGGTCTGGCTGTCACTCAGATGACAAGACAGCAGGTGCAGGCTGTGCTGGCTGATAATATGTTCACAGTGACATTTGCACTGCTGGCAGATCTCGAGTCCCAAGCAGAGAGAAATGACCGGTTTGTTGAGCGTCGTCATCGAGCATTGTTACAGTGACCAAAGACGAAATCGCATGAATCCAGTTATCGCTGTGTGGCTGGGCAGCTGTAAACAAACATGCTAGGCAGTGCTGGTCGAGATTCATGCGCAGTGTGACTAGGCATGCGAAGGGATATGGTGTCCTAAACGCGGGCACTTAGAAATCTTGTCATCATCAACCTTAGAGATTTTTTGTGTCATTTAGACTTGATCGGACAGTGTTGGGATGAATCGGCATGTTAGGATGTGCAGTTTTTCCTTGAGGGTCACCTGGACCTCGTCAAGGATGCAGCAGATGGTTTTGAGAGCAGTTCAAAATCTTCTGGTAGTATGTCGAGATTGATACGTGGTCTGTATGGACGACAACCACACCCAAAAATGATACTGTATGTAGAGCTAAAGCTGCGACACCGTGTGTCATACGTTGTTTTAACATTCCACGCTCCCATTTTCACAACAATGAGATCAACACTTCAAAAATTCTGCAACTTTGGCATGACAGTGACCAGCAGTGGATTTCTTGATGCGCTGCGCATCTGAAAGGCAAGCTCTGTCTTTGGATGTCTCACCGGTGCACCAAGAGGTTTCGAAAAGAAATTAGGCTAAGCATGAAAATTGCTGTGCACAAAGCTGTAGTCCTGAGCGCCCTGCTGTACCCGCTGCAAAGAGCTGGCCTACTTACAAATGGTGCATATGCTCAGCAGCTGGAATGCTTCTGCCAAAGATGTCTGCACAAGACCTGCGACACCACATGGATGATCGCATGTCCAAACTTTTAAGTTCGTAAGAAGTGTAGCATGCTAAGTATAAAGAATATAGTCATTAAATTGGCGCTTCATCGTACAGGTCGCATTGTTCATATGGAAGACAACCATATCCCAAAGATACTCTTGTATAGACAGTTAAAGTATGGACACTGCCACCAGGAAGACCATAAAGGTGATACAAGGATACTCTGAAGCCGACCTCATCAGCTGCTCAAATCTAACAACTGGGAAGACAATGCAAACAACAAGTAAGCTGGCGTCAGCAGTGCACACTTAGCACAATCACATCTGAACATCGCATAACAACTGCTATTCAACAGAGGTGAATCGATGGGAGTAGAATCCCGGGCCGCATGACTCCTTTCCTATGCACAGCCTAAAAGAACCTAAGCCCCCAGGATTGGTCTTGTAACCCACAAGAAAACCCAAACCAGCCGATAAAAGTGGAGTATATTCAATCACTGACCGGATCGATGTGAGAGTCCATCCTCCTTTAGAGCCCTGAAATGGCTCCAAACGGTTGGGCAGGCTATACTGAACTTAATTAATGGGATTTTGACGTTGAGATCCCCGTGATCCTGAAACTTAACCGAGGCTGACCTTTGTAACAAACACACACACACACACACACACACACACACACACACACACACACACACACACACACACACACACACACACACACACAACACACACACAACACACACTCCTCGCATCACAGGTCCATTTTAAACTGAATTTTCCTGTCCTTCCCGCTCTGTCCAAATAAAATAGTACAAAACGGTGAAACAAGGCGAGAGATCGATTGTGTGGCCCAAACAAGCACTTAGGTCGTACAAAGTATTTGAAGCTGTCACGCATACGCTTGACGGTACATTAAATTTCCATCGAGGGACACTAGGCAGCGTCAATCACTCTTGCTTAAAGAACGTCAACAATGGTCGACCAGAATCGGCAATCAAGCGAGCAGAGACGGGACGGGGGAAGTGGACGAGATGGAAGGTTGTGAGCAGAGAGAAGAGGAAGAGGAGAGGAGAGGTGATAGTGTGAGAGGAGAGATGCAGAAAGACTCAATAATATAGACACCGAGCCTGCAACCGGATCGCCCCCTGCTCTTTCCTTGGCCACCCTTCTCTCTTTACGGTTTCTGATTGGATTACAGAGTGCGTGCATAAACCAATCAAGCGAGAGGAGAACGGAAATGAAACATTTCTCCCCAAACACCAGGAAAAAAACCAATACAATGATAAAACGTCCACCCCATGTCGTTTTCTGAACCACTTGGGGAGGGGGTGTTAAAGAAAGAACAAAGCGGAGAATAAACGAAAAGTGGGGGTAGTGAGCTTGGAATCGAGATGAGGATGAGTGATGATGACGACAATGATAAATGCGTATTCAGTTTGAAGACCACAATAACAAAAACGATTTCAGTTTCATCAAAACTGCGTTTCAGTGTGCGGATGGCCTACATATACTACACCCAGAGAGCGAAGAATATCTAACACCATGGTTTCTGGCAAATCAAAATCTCTTTAAAAAAAGAAAAAGACTCCAATTTAAATTGCAGTAACTGTACCTTTTGCAATAATACCAAAGAATCTCTTGCTGGTAGTGTCAGCCCAAACCCACAATACTTAGAGAAAAGACACTAAAAATCTCATTTTATACGATCTTAAAGCCCACCATATGTTTCACAAAGACTGCCTAAATCAACTTTTACAAAAGTGGGTATATGCCATTTCATCCATTTCACAATGCTCCCTGTGTTCATACAGCAGAAACTGGCTGTCATTTTACACTATTTCAGGGTCCACTAAATCAACAGAGAACCCACGACCCATATTTACCATTCTGATCGTTCATAAAAAACTAACAAGTCTTTATTTGCACAGCAGTCAGCCTCGATCGAAACACACTGTGCTTATATCCAATCAACTTGGCGTCATTGTCAGCGGCTTCCAGTGTAATTAACTGTGTGGTAATCTAACCCACGCTACCCTGACCACAGCCATGGAAGCCCAAACAGATAAATAAAACCAGTGACGTGATGGCAAGCAACAACTGTTGATACGCAACGGTAAGCTAAAAATCCTAAAGGCTTTAGGGGGAAAAGTGTTAAAAGCTTTTCACAAATCCACAGCAATTAATAATCGCCGGTGTTTTGTTACAGTAAATTATGTAGACCAGCGAGCCCGAGAGGACTGCGAAAACAAGTGTTTGCTCATTTGATACACCTTTTCCCTGCCTGTGTTGGCCCATATAACGCTAATAAAGGATGGCGAAGGAAACAGAAAGGTCTGGGAACCTTGAAGCTTGTTTTCACGTCGGCTTAATGCAGGCCGATTGATCCTGCGCAAAGCAGTGGGCGCCCAGCACGCTCACTGTCTCTGCTGCTAGTCCTGTGATCTATGTAGGCCTCACTATTAGATCTGATAACACAACAAGTAGGGGAACAAACAGAGAAATCAATAGTCCCTTATCAGAAGCCGGCTGGACGACAATCAAAACCTGGAATATCATTTCTGCTGCTTGGTGCCTGTTGCAAGCAGGCCCGCCAATAATGTATGTACCGTTTATTTGGCTGTGAATTACGCATTGAAAAATCCACCCCTTCTCTTACCTTCCCTCTCAGCTGACAGGACATGAGTGACGCATGCACGTGCAAAACAGGCAGCATGGAAATGAGGACAGGGGACGAAATTGGATTGGGACAGGCTGGAGTGGAAAGAGTAGGTATCAAATAACTCACAAAACAGGGTCAGCCTGTGGGTATGTCATTCCACTTTCTGAGCTTCGTTCCTTTTTCCAATTTTCTGAGCATGGAGTTTTTGTGTATTTGATTGAAGTGGGCATAAATCGTGGTGGGGAATTCACGGCGGTAATTGACTGCCATCAGGGCCCCGTGCTGATCTTTCATGTTATGTAAATATAGATAGAGCGCTGGTTACACATCCACTAGCGCCAACTACAAGGAACAAGGAAAAACGATCACAGTCAACACTCGACAGAGCGAAATAGGCATTCATATTCACCTGACAACTTTCATTTCGACACTCACAACAAATGCGTGTGTCGGCTGCGCGCGCGCGCGTGTGTGTGTACGCGTGCGCGTGCGTGCGGGAATGGAAGGGGGAGAGGCAAAAGGATCGTAATGGCAGGTATATGAGGTTACGAGCGCGTATACAGTGCCCACGTGAGAGAATGTGTATGCGCATGCACGCATTAGCATGTGTGTTTGTGTGCGTACGTGGGGACAGTGTGTATGTGCGTACGTCTTTACGTACGTGCACAAGCACACACACGTGTACGTGTGCCTAATCATCACCTTTTTACCTTCGCTCTTACGATCTCCCTACCCTCACACAATTACAAGCGGCTTTACGCCTGTAACGTGCACGAGTACAGTATGAGCGAGAGATGAGCGCGTGCCACAGGCTGAACATGCGTGCGAGTTTGCCATCACTGTTCCGAGAGGACGCGGCAACATGCGAGTTCGAACTGCCCAATTCGTCGCCATGAAGCGCCAGCACCAGCAGCAATCTGCTGTTGTAGCAGTGCTCTGGCACCACGTAAATAATGGCACAGTCACACACGACAACCGTCAATCTGACGTGTTCTACAAGCACAGTCACACACGATAACAACCGTCAATGTAACGTGTTCTACAAGCACAGTCACACATGATTACAACCGTCAATGTGACGTGTTCTACAAGCGCAGTCACACATGATTACAACCGTCAATCTGACGTGTTCTACAAGCACAGTCACACACAACAACAACCGTCAATCTCACGTGTTCTACAAGCTCAGTCACACACGACAACAACCGTCAATCTCACGTGTTCTACAAGCACAGTCACACATGATTACAACCGTCAATCTCACGTGTTCTACAAGCTCAGTCACACACGACAACAACCGTCAATCTCACGTGTTCTACAAGCTCAGTCACACACGACAACAACCGTCAATCTGACGTGTTCTACAAGCACAGTCACACACAACAACAACCGTCAATCTCACGTGTTCTACAAGCTCAGTCACACACGACAACAACCGTCAATCTCACGTGTTCTACAAGCACAGTCACACAGATTACAAACCGTCAATCTCACGTGTTCTACAAGCTCAGTCACACACGACAACAACCGTCAATCTCACGTGTTCTACAAGCTCAGTCACACACGACAACAACCGTCAATCTCACGTGTTCTACAAGCTCAGTCACACATGATACAACCGTCAATCTGACGTGTTCTTAAAGCTCAGTCACACAATACAACCGTCAATCTCACGTGTTCTATAAGCTCAGTCACACACAACAACAACCGTCAATCTGACGTGTTCTACAAGCACAGTCACACACGACAACAACCGTCAATCTGACGTGTTTCATACAAGCACAGTCAACACATACAACAACCGTCAATCTGACGTGTTCTACAAGCACAGTCACACACGACAAACAAACGTCAATCTGACGTGTTCTACAAGCACAGTCACACACAACAACAACCGTCAATCTGACGTGTTCTACAAGCACAGTCACACACGACAACAACCGTCAATCTGACGTGTTCTACAAGCACAGTCACACACAACAACAACCGTCAATCTACGTGTTCTACAAGCACAGTCACACACGACAACAACCGTCAATCTGACGTGTTCTACAAGCACAGTCACACACAACAACAACCGTCAATCTGACGTGTTCTACAAGCACAGTCACACACAACAACAACCGTCAATCTCACGTGTTCTACAAGCACAGTCACACACAACAACAAACGTCAATCTCACGTGTTCTACAAGCACAGTCACACACGACAACAACCGTCAATCTGACGTGTTCTACAAGCACAGTCACACACAACAACAACACGTCAATCTCACGTGTTCTACAAGCACAGTCACACACAACAACAACCGTCAATCTGACGTGTTCTACAAGCACAGTCACACACAACAACAACCGTCAATCTGACGTGTTCTACAAGCCAGTCACCACAACAACAACCGTCAATCTGACGTGTTCTACAAGCACAGTCACACACAACAACAACCGTCAATCTGACGTGTTCTACAAGCACAGTCACACACAACACAACCGTCAATCTACGTGTTCTACAAGCACAGTCACACACGACAACAACCGTCAATCTGACGTGTTCTACAAGCACAGTCACACACGACAACAACCGTCAATCTGACGTGTTCTACAAGCACAGTCACACACGACAACAACCGTCAATCTGACGTGTTCTACAAGCACAGTCACACACGACAACAACCGTCAATCTGACGTGTTCTACAAGCACAGTCACACACGACAACAACCGTCAATCTGACGTGTTCTACAAGCACAGTCACACACGACAACAACCGTCAATCTGACGTGTTCTACAAGCACAGTCCACACACGAACACATCAACACGCAACCTCTGACGTGTTCTACAAGCACAGTCACACACGACAACAACCGTCAATCTGACGTGTTCTACAAGCACAGTCACACACACACAACAACACGTCAATCTGACGTGTTCTACAAGCACAGTCACACAGAAACAAACGTCAATCTGACGTGTTCTACAAGCACAGTCCACACAAAAAACCGTCAATCTGAGTGTTCTACAAGCTCAGTCACGCATGATTACAATCGTCAATCTGAGTGTTCTACAAGCACAGTCACACGATAAAACCCGTCAATCTGATGTGTTCTACAAGCACAGTCACACGATAAAACCCGTCAATCTGATGTTCTACAAGCACAGTCACACGATAAAACCCGTCAATCTGATGTGTTCTACAAGCACAGTCACACGATAAAACCCGTCAATCTGATGTGTTCTACAAGCACAGTCACACGATAAAACCCGTCAATCTGATGTGTTCTACAAGCACAGTCACACGATAAAACCCGTCAATCTGACGTGTTCTACAAGCACAGTCACACGATAAAACCCGTCAATCTGACGTGTTCTACAAGCACAGTCACACGATAAAACCCGTCAATCTGACGTGTTCTACAAGCACAGTCACACGATAAAACCGTCAATCTGACGTGTTCTACAAGCACAGTCACACGATAAAACCCATCAATCTGACGTGTTCTACAAGCACAGTCACACACGACAACAACCGTCAATCTGACGTGTTCTACAAGCACAGTCACACACGACAACAACCGTCAATCTGACGTGTTCTACAAGCACAGTCACACACGATTACAACCGTCAATCTGACGTGTTCTACAAGCTCAGTCACGCATGATTACAATCGTCAATCTGACGTGTTCTACAAGCTCAGTCACATATGATTACAACCGTCAATCTGACGTGTTCTACAAGCACAGTCACACACGACAACAACCGTCAATCTGACGTGTTCTAAACAGGATGAAAACCGACAATATGACGTGTTGTGTCACAGTCATCCAGTATAATATGTGTCACTGAGAAAATGCGAAACTCATTCAATCTTTCTTCAGACGTGTGTCTTATAAACAACCAACAACAACAAAAATAGATATCAGCCGAAAAGAGGCAATTTGGAACATACTGTCACACATCTTCATTAATTTATAATGAATATTTATAAGGTGAGCATAATAAAAATGAACAAATATCAGCAATCTATGCAGTACTGTGTTAAACACTTCCACTAAATGGTTATGTAACACATCGAACATTGGCACACTGAAGTATTGAAACATTATCATTACAGTGAGCGTTTGTGTTTGTATTTGCTTATTTTGGTTGTGTGTGTGTGTGTGTGTGTGTGTGTGTGTGTGTGTGTGTGTGTGTGTGTGTGTGTGTGTGTGTGTGTGTGTGTGTGTGTGTGTGTGTGAGTGTGTGTGTGTGTGAGTGTGTGTGGTGTGTGTGTGTGTGTGTGTGTGTGTGTGTGTGTGTGTGTGTGTGGCGCGCGCGCGCGCGCAACACTCTCTGTGTGTATGTGTGTGATGGGCACGCGTGCTTGCGCGTGTTGTAGTTGTTATTTGAAGTTTAATGTCCGCACCCACATTAGCAATACGACGGATGGATTGCTATGCAATTCTCACCGAAACACTAATCGGTCAATGAAGAGTATGAACACATTAACGTATACTGAGTATGTGTGAAACTTAGTTGTATGTAGTGTGTGTGTGTGGTGTGTGTGTGTGTGTGTGTGGTGTGTGTGTGTGTGTGTGTGTGTGTGTGTGTGTGTGTGTGTGTGTGTGTGTGACTGTGTGTGTGGTGTGTGTGTGATTGTTTTAGTTTGTTGTGTGTGTCGCGCACACAACCCTTCACCCTCTTGAACAACCCCTTCCTGCACCAATCCTACCCATCCACTTAACACACACAACCAATACACGCGCCTTTATGCCTACATGCATGAGAACAGTGTGCCCTAGAGAAGCGCGTGCCATATGCTGAACATGTATGTGTGTTAGCCATGGCTATTCTGGGAAGACTCGGCTACACACGAGCTGGAACTGCCTGATAACAGCAGCCAGATAACAGTAACAATCTGCGGTTCTCAGACCAAAGTGAGTATCAAAGGCCCACGTTAGAAATCCCACAGCAACAAAGGAGTTGTCCCTGGCAAACGTCTGCAGAAAACCCACTTTCACAGGTAAACAGAAACGTACGCTTACAAAAACAAAATATGGGTGGCGCTGCACTGCGGCGACAAGCTCTCCCTAGCGACAGTAGCCCAAATTTGACGGGGTAAAGCCTTCTGACAATAAAAAAAAATGTATATACATATAAATACAAGACGAAATCTGGCGATCTATAAGTAATCTACAAAGAATAATAAAATAAAAAAAGCAACCAGTTGTGTAATGCAGTATTCTGATTGGCACTTTTATCAACAAGTTTTGGGTGAACAAAAGGTAACGACACACAACGAAAGCGGACACCTGTCGTATTTTGCCACACACTCGCATTACAGGACGATCACATTTTCAAAATCGGAAATATGTCGGGTATTCTGGTAACCACTCCCATTAAATTGAATATCAGAATGCATTAAACTCCCCCCCCCCCTCTCTCTCTCTCTCTCTCTCTCACATATGCACACGTACACACACAAACAACACATACACGCGCGCGCACACACACACACATGCCCGCGCACAAACATACACACACACGCCCCTGCCTCCACCACCAGCACCACAACCATCACAACCACACAACAACAAGGCAACCACTACCACCACAAGCTCTACTACTACCAGCACCACCAACAAGAAAACCCAACCAACCATCAACAAGGCACTCTACTTGATTGCCTTAATATATAAGTTGCATTGTTCCAGAGTCTTGATGTTGGCTAGATCCTTCTGTCCAAAGAACAGCACCATTGCAGGCTAGACAACAAGAACGACACAAACATCACCACCACCATTACTACCATCACCACCACTTACGACAATGCCAACGACTAACAAAAAGAAAAAGCTCCAGACCTTAATATCCCTCTTGAAGCGCTCCAAGTTCTTGATGTTGGTGAGATCCTCCTGGCCAAACAGCAATACCATCGCAGACCAGACGTTCTCTAGAAGACGATTCAGGTGACAGTCATTGGCCTGGTCGTTGCCCATGATGACGATCAGCGACAGGCTAACAATAACAACAACAAGGGCACTTAATGATGATGTTAACTTCAATTAGGATATCACAGAGAAAGAAGGTCCAAGGAAAGGGGGAAAACAACAAAACACACAAGATGATCAAGCCATCTAACCCTCATTTTCCATACAAAAATGTATACTGAAAATCCAGATTTTGTACTTTTCAAAGTCACTGAGACCTTAAACAAGCATCCTCGGTGCTTTGTTTCCGTAAGCCACTGAACACAGAGATAGCTTAGGTGTCGTTAAAGCGTCTTTCTTAATGTTATTTTTGTTTAAAGCTCAGCCGACTGCGTAGAGCCATATCAGGACTGAAGTGCCTAGCTGATACTCAACGTGCGTATGGACACGAAGAAGGTTTTGATCTAAGATACCGAAAAAATCTATACCTTTTATCCACCAGATGGCGGTACCCAGGCAGGTTCGAACCCAGACCTTCCAACCAGAAGACCACTGCCTTAACCATTCGACTTTTGCGCCCATCTTAGGTCACTTTAAAAAAATGTGGAGGTAGAGGAGATTAATAAACGACTGTGGTTTGCCGGTACATCTCCATACCGTTGTTTAAGATAAATAAGTAAATCGAGTGCCCTTTTCAAAGCTGCAAAAGTATGACAATAACAGCAATGAGAATAAAGATGATGATGATAATATAATAATGCTAATCTGAGAATGTAAACTGATCCTCTGTCATGCGTTGCCTCTTCGGCTATCTATAAAATCCATTGACGAATTTCTTTCATACAGTGTTCAGAACTGTTGGCACTTTATTACATCGGTGGCCTTTTCTAACACCAAAGCGCTTGCCCTCCTGCCCATGAACAAAGACTGCTGCTCTTTAACACTTTCTATCTTTTATTATTTTGTTCAGTCATTCGTTTCCTCCTCCTCCTCCTCCTCCTCCTTCTCCTTCTCCTTCTTCTCCTCCTCCTCCTCCGGCATGTCACAGCAGTAGAAAGTAAGGAAAAGACGAAAAGTAATGGTTAAATTATTGTTGACAATAACAAATCAAACATTTTCCCACTCAAGCAAGCTGTCCAAACAAATAAACGTCGTATGTCATTCCATAGACTTTTCCTGCCACACTTCAGAAAATATGGTTTCCCGTTTTGTGACAGTAGTAGTAGTAGTAGTAGTAGTAGTAGTAGTAGTAGTAGTAGTAGTAGTAGTAGTAGTAGTAGTAGTAGTAGTAGTAACCTACATAACGCTGTCTGTTTCCAACTGTACCCAAGAGCAGATGGGAGAATCTCTTTACGGTTGAGACGGATTGTCTGCATGTTCCAATATTCCTGCCAAAGATTTCTCACATTACTGTGTACTCTGGCGTTCTTGGCGAGGCAGTCAACCTTTTCAATGCCAACATGGCCAAGAATCAGGTAAAAACTTCGTAATAACTTTCATTTATATAAGAAGAAAACATTCAAACGATTTCAGCAGCTCTGGGTGACTAACGTTTTGGCCAGCAATTGCCTGCAAAGCGGAGAGGGAGTCAGAAAAGATGAGAATATCTTTATGCTAGGATTGGGACGCCATTTTCAGTGTCAAAACCAAAGCAATCAGTTCAGCAGTACAAACGAAAATGTCAGAGGGAATGTCTTTTGAAAATGAACAATTGGGAACACGCGGAAAAAAGGCAGCAGCAGCAACACCTTCATCAGACCTTGATCCATCAGTGAATATTCTGTGGGATGACGGAAATTTGACAGTCTTCCATAAAACGATTGGTATGGCAATGAACTAGCTCAGTCTGAACGAAAGAAGCAAGCTCAAAACAGACCTTAGGTGTTTTCAAGGTCCGTAGTGGGCTATCTGAAAATTTAGAAAAGTCTGAAACAACTGCTGAATCTATATCTGCCGTTTGCATGCGAGGATGGATACGGATTCCCAAAGGGGAATGACTTTCGGATTTTTTTCAAATTCAGTTTGAAATTTGGGGTTGAAGATGCAGTCGTACGCTGCAAAAATTTAAGGCTAGTATCTGTCTTGGTTGGAGAGGGAGGGTTCCCCTGCTTCTGCGTATAAACTTTATACAGGAGTTGTTCTGAATGCACCAAGACGGAGGCGCAGCCCTTGATGGTGAATGGAATCCAGCAGTTTTAGGTAGGAGGGTCTTGCAGAGCCAATACAACGCGCAGTCATAGTCCAGTTTAGAGCGAATTAAAGCTCTGTAGAGATGAAGCGGTGTTTTCTAATCGGTACCCCACTCCGTGTGAGCTACGACTCTAAGAACGTTCACAGTTTTCTTATATGATATTTTATCAAGTTCGATATGACTGAGGAAATTCAACTTTTCACCAAAGATCACTCCCAGAAAGTTAGCTTATTTTACAGCTGGAATGAAGGACTTTCCCAGATGGATCTCCGGGTCTGCAAGGAATTGTCACAGATTATGACAGCGGATACATTGTGTTTTGGTTGTAGAAAAAGTGAATCCGTTTTCTCTGCCCACTGTTGGATCCAATTTATCAAAAAGGGGGGGGGGGGAACAAACCTATACTGTTATTGTTGTTTAAAGCCCAGCCGATTGCGTAGAGCCATATCAGGGCTTAAAAAAACAACCTGGACACATATGTAAACATAACTATGGGCTCTTGAACAGACAGAAAACTGGCCTAAACTAAATTTACCTTAAATTGCTTCTGCAGATCATATTTCCTTAAAACCATAAATGCAATTGATACATACACCCAATTATCAATCGTAAGAGAAAATATTTAAGGCTTTATAGAACACATCTTCCATCCTGTCTGTCCTCCGTCACTTTGCAAGCCCGTCCAATATTCTCTCCCTGGGTCTACCTGGTGTTCTCTATCCCTCCAGCTTTCTTGTTGTGACCAGGTGCTCTAATTCTCCTTTCCTCATAAAATGGCCTTAAATGTTGCTTCTTTTCCTAATCTTCTTTATCAATGATCTTCTTGTGTCTGCCTCCATCAAGACTGTCTCGTTTGTTTTCTTTGCTGTCCATAGAACTCTCAACATTCTTCTTAGAAACCATATTTCAGTTGTTTCAATGTTGTTCTGGCTTTGCGTGTTGACTGTTAATAATAATAATAATAATAATAATAATAATAATAATAATAATAATAATAATAATATAATAATAATGTTTATTTGTATAGCGCATATTCCATATAAAAACATGCTCACCAGCGCTTTACATTTCGCAAGAAAGGCAAAAGGTGATAAAAAATGTTCACAATTACATACACAATAAGATAACAACAAACATTAAAGCTATACAAGTAAGAAGACACATAAGAAACCACAGAATATTAAAATTTAAACACTGACTTATGTAATGAAGAAAGATTAACAGATTTTTCATATGAATAAAGAGGCATACTGTGTTTATATATTGCTGCGTGTGTGTGCTTGCGTACGTGTGTGTGTACATGTGTGTGTGCGTGCGTGTGCGTTGCTGTGCGCGTGTGTTTGTAAGAATGTGTGTGTGTGTGTGTTCACGCCTCACAACCTCACACTCTCTCCTGCTCAACGCCATGTTATGGAAGCTGTTTACTTTTTTTTCTTTTTACTACCTCTGAGTACTGAGCACTTTTTTTCTGATGTTTTTTGTATACGCTTGACAAAAACCAGTTGGCCGAAAATTTGCGCCTGTTTTGTTTTGTTATTATGAAATGCGCGTTCTGGTTATATTTTTTGTTTTTCTGGTTTACTATATTTCAACTGAGGCTAGATCAATGGGTACACAATGACTTCACTATATTCCCTTGAGAACGCTAACCATGTCTTCAAAAGTTTACCTGTCGTGAAAGTCCCTCCACACAATTTTAGCGTCACTGGTGGTGGTCGATTTCAGAGAGGCACCATGATTGGCCGCGAACATGTGAACCGCATTCAACGAACCAATCACAGGAAACGGTAACTGAAATATAAGAAACAATCGTTTAAAAACACCACAGACACATACAGTTTCAACCTATAAGAACAGTTGTCTCTGTGCGTGCGTGTGCGTGCGTGCGTGCGTATGTGTGCGTGCGCGTGTGTGTGTGTGTGTGCGTGCGTGTGTGTGCATGCGTGCGTGTGTGTTCAAACATGGTTACACCTCAAACGGTCAATCTTGAGATGTCAATAAAGGATATGGTTTTCATAAAGACCTGTTGCCCCCAGAGCTGCTCTTTTAAGTTGCCTTATTTGGTCCTTGCTCATTTTATCTTTTAATAGTGGGCAAAACTGTAGAACGTGCTTGGAGACTGTGGTCCTGTCTGGCATGGACATTTATCACTGTGGGGCAGCTGCACTCAGCACATATCGTTGAGGAAGCGGCAGAGTCCAGTCCCCTTGCAGAAGACTGATTTGTTGCTGCCGCTCTGCTCAAGATAGTGGAACTGGAAGGGATCACAGGCAAAAACAATCTGGTAACCTTCATCTGAAAGAGTAGAAAACATTTTGAAGAACTTAAGAAGCTCAGGATGACTAATGTTTCGGCCAGCAATTGCCTGCAAAGCAGAAAGGGAGTCAGAAAAAAGTGAGAAAATCTTTATAGTTGGATTTGGACACCATTTTTTGTACCAAAACCACAGCAGTTAGTTCAGCAGTAGAAACGGAACTGTCAGACGGAATATGTTTTGAAAATGCTCGATTGGGAACCGCGGAACAGAAGGCAGCAGTATCAACATCTCCATCAAACTTTGATCCATCAGTGAAGATTCTGTGGGATGAAGAAAATTTCTGACACAGTTCTGCATAAAACGACTCGTACGCCAGTTCACTGGTATTGTCTTTACGGAAGGAAGCAAGATCAAAACAGACCTTCGGTGTTTTCAAGGTCCATGGTGGGCTGTCTGGAAATTTCGGGAAGTCGTTAACAACTGCTAAATTTATATCTTATATCTGCCTTTTCCATATGAGGACGGATAGGGATTCATAAAGGAGAAAGAGAGAGAGAGTAGAGAGAGAGAGAGGAGAGACAGAGACAGAGACAGAAAGAAACACAGAGACAGACAAAGAGAGACAAAGACAGAAAAACAGAGACAGAGACAGATTTTATTCAGGACAAACCAGGGCCCATTCTAAAAGAAAGCAAACCAAAACAACATTAAGTATACCAACAGAAAGAAAACATTTTAATGTTCAACCATATCAAGGTTTTGACATCAATGGGAGAGCAAGATGGGAGGAGGGAGAGAAAGAGAGTTGACATGAAATGAGCATGGCTGGAGCACAAGACACTCTTTTTGATCAGTCGACATTAACGCATACGTTGGATGTACTGAACAACAAACTAATTACTGTCCCTGCATAGTTAATATCTTCAAACGTGTTTGAGCGCGAGTACACACACACACACACACACACACACACACACACACACACACACACACACACACACACACACACACACACACACACACACACACACACACACACATCTGACAGTAACATCCTCTTCTACCCCCATCCCCAGTCATCTTTTCATTTTCAAATCTGTTCTTTCAAGCCCGACTTTCTGTTCTCAATGAAAGTGGAAATGTAATGATACCTCTAAATTTAGGAATAGAGAAAATCAAAAGATTGATACGGGATCATGGGAACTGCATAAACACCAAATTCCTTCAAGAAATATGGGACAAAATCTGAGTTACGCTTTTAGGATTATTCTGTGAATTTAAAGGGAAAAGTCACCCTGAATGGCCCTGTCACCAAAAGATTAGCACCGGTGTTAAACCTCAATTAAATAAACTTCACTGGCATAATAAACCTATAAAATCACAAAGATAGTGGCGTTATTCAAAAGAGATGACATGACACTTCTTCGTTAAAATAAAAGAAAGGTTTTGAAAAAAAAAACACCTCATTATTACAGAAAGCCAGAAAACATTTGAAGATGATCAGATTTTTGTGACAAAAGCTGTACGAATCATCATCGATATTTGACTGACCTTCTCCGACCCAACCCTCTTCCCCTTCGTCATCACACACAGTCCATCTTTCCCTTCGTCTCACACACAAGTCCATCTTTCCCTTCGTCTCACACACAAGTCCATCTTTTCCTTCGTCTCACACACAGTCCATCTTTCCTCGCTCACCAGTCCCTCTTTCCCTTCGTCTCACACACACAGTCCATCTTTCCCTTCGTCTCACACACAAGTCCATCTTTCCTTCGTCTCACACACAGGTCCATCTTTCCCTTCGTCTCACACACAAGTCCATCTTTTCCTTCGTCTCACACACAGTCCATCTTCCCCTTCGTCCACACAAGGGGTAAACAAACACCTTGCTCAACAAGTCCACTCATTCCCTTCGACATGCGCATGGGTTTAAAAACAAACCACAACAGACAACGGACTACTGCAATTACATTAATAGTGTGATATGAGCAGCTTTCTCTTTACAAGTCAATAAGTTGATTTTCTATTCAATTATAAAAATACTTGAATGGCAAATTTTTTTAGACTTAGTCTTTTCTGAAACCCTGCAACTTTTTCAGATAGTTTAAGTGAAGCTTAAGATGGCTTACTGTTTTGGTTTTTTTTAAGCCCAGCCCGCTGCGTAGAGCCGTATCAGGGCTACAGCCATTTCAAACATACAATACTTCAACAGAGAGAAAAGGAAAAGAATAAGGCCTACTAAGCACACACATCAATGCATCTGCACACATTATCCAAGAAGATGCCCCTGGAGCTGACCACTCCGTCCAATTTATTACACGGGGTATTCAAGAAACATCTCCTTCTGCATATCTCATTTCCCTGAGCCAAAATGCACTAAATACATGTACCCAATAATCAATCCTATGAAAAAGTACACAAGAACACATACAGGTGAACGGACCAGCAAGGTAGAAAATAATAGGAAGAAATGACAGAAAGCAAAGGAATAGGGCAGAAACAAACACAGTGACAGAAAAGAGGAAACTTCTAGCACAGAATTTCCAGAAGGTTGGGATACTATTTATACTGAAAGAGCCCCTGGCATCCCCATGGGGTAAGTTAAGACGGTTTAATCATATTAAAAGTATCCCTTTTCTTCACTTTCATGAACGTTTCACACAACCATATCTTTTAATTTTAGATCCCTGGTTGGATAGTTTAATTTCGATTTTGTTTGTTTACATTACTCAACATGCAAGTCTAAGCCTTCCCTTTCATATCAGTCCTTTCAATCCAACCGAGAAAGAATGCTCTGGGATAAAGGTTGCAGGCAAAATGATGAACAATCTTCATAAAGCAGACAACACCGTGCTCATTTCAGAAAATCTAAAAGACCTACAGAATCTTGTGAATATAATAGAAAGCAAAAACAAAGGGCTGGAGCTAAACAGCAAGAAGACTGAAGTCGTGGTAATCAATGAAAAAGAATCCCTCATTCAAAACAACAGCAAATGGCACAACACTGAGGCAAGTTGATAAGTTTAAATATCTGCGAACGGTCATCTCACCAGACGGCACATGCACATCAGAAATAGCCAGCAGAATCGGCCAAGTTAAAACAGCATTCAAGAAGATGAAAAGCATTCTTACCAACAAATACCTATCAATTAACACCAGGAAAAGAGTTCTTCAGTGTTATGTAGAACCGATACTGTTGTACAGTTGTGAGGCGTGGACAGTCAGCACGCAAAGTCACAACAAGATTAAGGCAACTGAAATATGGATTCTAAAAAAAAACGTCAGAGTTCCATGGACTGCAAAGAAGAAAAACGAGACAGTTTTGAAGGAGGCAGACTCAAGAAAAACATTAATAAAGAAGATTAAGAAAAGACAAGTGACATTTATAGGATACTTTATGAGGCAAGAGAAATTAGAGCACCTAGTCACTACAGGAAAGCTGGAGGGAAAGAGATCACCAGGTAGAGCCAGGGAGAAAATATTGGACGGACTTGCAGAGTAGCTGAGGATAGAGACGGTGGAAGATGTACTTGCAGTGACAAGGTACAGACAGATTCGTGTGGAGGGTCATGATCGCCAACACATGCGGCAGGACATATGGTGATGATGATGACTATAAAATCCACCTCTCTGTTCCTCCAAAATACACAAGAGGGCATGGAATTAAAAGACAAACAAACAAAATAGATAACAAGCATCATGACATCATGGCCACACATTTGCAGTTTTAAATCTCAATTAACTTAACATAGCTGTGAAATCACGCTCATAATGGTCTTATCAAAGACAGAAAAATATTCAAAGACGACACAATTTCAAGACTAAAAAGAACTGTTTTGCAAAACACTCCTCAATCCTGGTATGTCTGATTAAAGACAGCCAGAAAATATTTGTCGATGATCGGGTTCTTCTCACAAAAGCTGTAAAAACCCTCGTCGATATTTGACTGATCCACTCCGACGCCATCCCTCTTCTCCATCGACACACACAGGTCCCTATTCCTCTTTGACACACACCGGGTAAAACAAAAAATGACAAGCTTACTGGCATCACGACCCTCTGGTGCCTGCCACACATTCTGCTGCTGTCAAAGTTAAAAGACTCCAGTTCAAGGAAACAATTTCCCGCTCAAATATTTCTTCTTTTCCCTTTCAGTGATAGCAGCTGTGATTAGCAGGCAGTTTCACTTTGATATCCTGTCGATGGTTGTTTCTTATTACAGGAAAAATCTGCTCTTAATCCAATTTTACTACTTGTTATTGTTGTTTAAAGCCCAGCCGACTGCGTAGAGCCATATCAGGGCTATAACCAGTTCAAAACACACAATACTTTAATAGGAAAAAGGAAAAGAATAAGTAACATATCAATGCATTCGCGCACATAATCTAAGGAGATGCCCGTGGCGTTGACCACTCTGTCCAATTTGTCGCACATGGGATGCAAAAAACATACCTGAACACAAACTTAAACATGGCTAAGGACACTAAAACATATATAAAAATTGGCCTACATTACCTAAAATTGCTTCCACATATCTCATATTCCAATAGCCAAAAGTGCACTTAACACATGTACCCAATTAACAATCCTAAGAGAAAGTGCGTAAGACATTATCGAACACATACAAGTGAATGGACCAGCAAGCAGAAAATGATAGAAAGCAAAGGAAGAGGAAAGAAACAAAGAGAGTGACAGAAAAGAGGAAATTTCTAGCACAGAATTTCCCGAAGGTGGGGATACTATTTATACTGAAAGAACCCCTGGCATCCCCACGGAGTGAATTTTTAAGTTACGGAGCAGAATGAAGAGATGATCTAGATATGTAATACCCCTTTTTCCCTAATTTTTATGCACGTTTTGCGTAACCTTCACTTTAAGACTTGCATTTTCAAATCTGAACAGTTGACAAAAATTGTTATTCAAATATATGATATACAGGTAATCAAAAACTCCGTTATAAAAAACAGCAAAGAAATCCACCCTTTACAGAGTTGAAACTAACAGAGTAAATGTGCAATATTCCCAACACCTCCAGTCATCACGGGGAAGTCATGCGTCCCTGGCCCTGAATCTCAAGTTCGATGAGCCACAGCAAAGAAGCAAAGCTGACGAACATAGGGCTAGTATTAGTTCAGCTTATTTTCATCACCATACTTCGCTTTTGATCGGTTGAAGACAGTGAGGGTCTCTGTGGATCATTTCGAACTGTTGTTCATAACTTCTAACAGAGAGTATCATAACTTCGATCACTAGTTCGTAACTTCCAACATGGGGTATCATAACTTCCAACAGGGGTATCGTAACTTTCTACAGGGGATATCATAACTTCCAACAGGGGGATCATAACTTCCTATAGGGGTATCATAACTTCCAATATGGGTATCTAACTTCCAGGGGTATCATAACTTCCAACAGGGGGTATCATAACTTCCTTAGGGATATCTAACTTCCAACATGGGTATCATAACTTCCAACATGGGTATCTACTCCAACATGGGTATCATAACTTCCAACAGGGGGTATCATAACTTCCAACAGGGGATATCATAACTTCCAACAGGGATATCATAACTTCCAACGGGGGTATCATAACTTCCTATAGGGGATATCATAACTTCCAACATGGGGTATCAACTTCCAACAGGGGATATCATAACTTCCAACAGGGGTATCATAACTTCCTATAGGGGATATCATAACTTCCAACAGGGAGTACCATAACTTCCTACGGGATATCATAACTTCGACAGGGAGTACCATAACTTCCAACAGGGGGTATCATAACTTCCTACAGGGATATCATAACTTCGAACAGGAGTACCATAACTTCCAACAGGGGTATCATAACTCCGATATTAGTTCGTAACTTCCAACAGGAAGTATCATACCTTCGATCACTAGTTCGTAACTTCCAACAGGAAGTATCATACCTTCGATCACTAGTTCGTAACTTCCAACAGAAGTATCATACCTTCAATCACTACTTCGTAACTTCCAACAAGAAGTATCATACTTCGATCACTAGTTCGTAACTTCCAACAGGGAGTATCATACCTTCGATCACTAGTTCGTAACTTCCAACAGGGAGTATCGTAACTTTGATCACTAGTTCGTAACTTCCAACAGGGAGTATCATAACTTCGATCACTAGTTCGTAACTTCCAACAGGGAGTATCGTAACTTCGATCACTAGTTCGTAACTTCCAACAGGGAGTATCGATAACTTCGATCACTAGTTCGTAACTTCCAACAGGGAGTATCATAACTTCGATCACTAGTTCGTAACTTCCAACAGGGAGTATCGTAACTTTGATCACTATTTCGTAACTTCCAACAGGGAGTATCGTAACTTTGATCACTAGTTCGTAACTTCCAACAGGGAGTATCATAACTTTGATACACTAGTTCGTAACTTCCAACAGGAAGTATCATAACTTTGATCACACTAGTTCGTAACTTCCAACAAGGAGTATCATAACTTTGATCACACTAGTTCGTAACTTCCACCAGGGAGTATCGTAACTTCGATCACTAGTTCGTAACTTCGATCAAAGGGCAACACAACTTCGAAGACAAGCATCCATACGCCAAAGAACAAAAACAGAGAGAAAACAGTAAATTCATTGGTTTATGCGATACACAGAATAGTTTCATCTTACAGAAATCAACCCCAAACAATGTGTGTAGTGGGATCGGGTAAGGTGAGGGGCCTTAATATCAGCTGCCTCAGAAAAAACCTTCTACAGTGACATCTTACAGAAATAAGCTCCAAATATTTCGTATGTTCATATGATGCACTTTATTATTTATCAAGTGCAATACTCTTATTTCACATATTCAATCCCAAGCAATTGCTACATAGCCTCTATTTGTTTATTAACACGCTTATTATTTCCAACATCCTCATTGCTCCATCCTTACTTGAAATCCTTACACACACACACACACACTCTCTCTCTCTCTCTCTCTCTCTCTCTCTCTCTCTCTCTCTCCACACACACACACACACACACACACACACACACACACAAACACACACACCACATCACACACCACACACACACTGCTTCAACGTTAAGCTGTTCATAACTGCTTTTGTTCCATTTCTTTGTTGGTATTCTAGTCAAATATGCAAAAATGAAAGCATTCTTGAAATAAAAAAAATCCCCAAATGGAAAAGCTACAGTGAAGAAAACTGTTCTGTTCTTCTCTGTCGTTATCTGTTTGCAAGCAAGCTGGTGCGTAACTAATGTACGTTAAGGATCATTGGCTTGAAGTTAATATCGAGTGGTTTTGTTGGAATAAAATGTGTTGTCTTTCTGTATTGTTTCAAAATATTAATGATAATGTTCCTGGTTTCAATTATATATCTGATTTCTGTTGAAGGAAAATGGTGTGGATTTTGTTCACCGTTTTGTATGATTTGTATGTTCACTTATATGTATGACATTTTTGTTCAGTCATCTGTTTCATTGTTCATCCAGTCATTCATACATACTTTCATTCTAAAGTAAAGTTATCTTGCCATTGACATGGTCAGCCAAGGTTGGCACAAAGATATTGAACTGGCGAGATGTCTCCCTGAAAGACATCATCTTGCCCTTGAACTGACTGACAGTCTCCTCTGACTGGGTAGTCATTTTTATGCAAATGATTCACAACTTCAGAACAGCACAACCCCTGAAAATATCACTTCCTTTATCTTTGTTTTAGTATCCAGCTGCTATGCTTAGTGATATCCAGCACTGAATGAAACAAAATAAACTACAATTGAATGGTCATAAAAGTAAATCCATGCTTGTAGGCACCAAAAACACACTAGCCTTTTTTACACTGAATACCATCCAGCTAGGTGACAACATCATCCCGCTCTCTGATTCTGTCAAGAATACGGGTGTAACCTTGGACAACACTCTTTCTATGAAGAATTTTCTGATCCACGCCAGACAATCATGCTACTATCACGGTGTAACCCTGGACAACACTCTTTCTATGAAGATTTTTCTTATCCAGACCAGACAATCATGCTACTATCACAGAGCCCCCTTGGGTGGAAACAGATCCATACCTGTACTAGTCTGAAACAAGTGTTGGCAATGTCTGGAAAGATAGACAATTAGCCTGTGGTCTGAAGACAAAGGATGTTGACAGTGTCTGGCAAGCCAGACAAACTAGCCAGTCGACTGAAGGCTTAGGATTAACCAACATCTAGCAGTACAGCCAAGCACACTTATGTTACTGTAAGCGAGACATTTAAACAGTAAAGCCAGATGTACAAACATCTCTATTGGGTTGTTTTTGAAGTTGGCCCAGTGAAAGGGAAAGGTCCATTGTCTCAGTGGACAGGTTCTAACCTGTGTTTTTTCACGTTAACTTTCTTTCATAGCGCTCACAGGTAGAATAACACACTCGAAGTCAGCTTAAGACAAGTTGAGTCAAAACCCCAGCGTGTTCTGATGCACCCTCTATAAATGAAAAGGGAAAATAACAAACAGGAGAGATAGACAGACAGAGAGAAAGACAGAGAACGGTCAGACAGGCAACAGTCGTACTAGGAGACAGGCCACTCAACTTGACAGAGGTGCCAAGCCTTTGCCAGAAACATGTAGTGAAGGTATGTTGATATTTTTACTCCAGTATCAGGTTTTAGAGTTGATAGACAAAGAAGTAGGATTGTATTAGAACTTAGGCAAATAAGAATGATGATGAATGATTATGTTTTATGTTGAACATGTTAAATTAAAAAAAAAAGATCTATATTGACTTATAATGCTATGTGTGGACTGCCTTTGAAAGTTGTTACTAGTGTGTTTAGTGCGCTTCTGCTTGTCTCTCTCCTTCCTTGATGTTGTGTGATTTCTGTATAGAAAGGTAACTCCGCATAAACATCCCCAAAATTCTAAAACAACATTCAAAAATTCTTCCTGTGACACTGCTATCAGATTCGGCACATTGGTTACATTCGAAAATATTTTTCAACTGAGGCTGCATCTAAGCTTGTGACATCTATCATTCTGCGTCATCTTGATTACTATAACGTTCTCCTTTCCACCTACCAGCTTCTTCTCTCCTCTGTCTGCAACACATGCAAAACACAACTGCTCATCTTGTCCTCAGAAAGGAAACGTTTGATCGTGTCAGTCCTCTCCTTCACTCTCTGCTCTGGTTGCCCATTTAAACGGACTGAATATAAGCTGGATACCTTGTTCTGCAAATCTATTCATCAGGGTGTTCCATCCAAATCTGTTCATCAAAGTATTCCATCCTGCCTTTGTTGACAGATCTGGTGGTATTCATCAACAACAGCCACAAAACATTTATAGGCCATCAGCTGGCTTTGGTGATTAAAACATGTTTTCAAAATTGTCCTCAATATATGATTGATTCACTCCAACCACCCCTCTTTCCCTTCAACGCTCACAGGCATGCACTGGGTGAAACAAAAATAACTAGCTTCATGGCATCACGACACTCCGGTGTCTGTCACACATTCTGCTGCTGTCAAAGTTAAAAGATTCAAGTTCAAGGAAACGATTTCCCGCCCAAACATTTCTTCTGTTCTCTTTCAATTACAACAGCTGTGATAAGGAGGCAGTTTCTCTTTGATACCCAGTCGGTAGTTTATTACTAGAAAAACAAACATAGCAATTTTACAGCTAGTTTTATCCCCCCCCCCCCCTTCTCTCTCTCTCTTTTCCAAAGAATGGTGGGGGTGGACAAAATGGCCTGACCATACGAACTATATCCCTTTTCACAACTGATATATGCGTAACCAGATCTGTTCAAGGTGCACAAACTAAAATATGCACAAACACCAATGTTTATTGGTTTAAAAATCTGACCTAAGGTTTGATAAAAATCAATCAAGATACGAAAAAAAATTATCCGAATAAAAAATTGATATCACTGGTCACAGTGACCCAAACAACAAGTAGTCGACGTAAAAAAACGTGTGCGTTTCTGACTTTTCAATAAGTTGTGACCTTTGGTCAAAAGTTTGGAAAAAAGATCCATCCACAAGCAGCCCAAAAATCTGTGTCGACACATGTTTGTACACACACACGCGCACCACACACACACACACACCACACCACACACACACACACACACACACACACACCACACACACACACACATACACACACACGCGCGCGCGCAGCACACGCAACGCACGCCCACACATACATACATACACACGCACGCGCGTGCCATGAACGTTAAGGATTCATCGAAGTCAACCAATTTCTTTCTTTATAAAAGAAATATACAAAAATATTCTATCAATGTGGATCCATCAGCCCAAGTAGCAACGTTTAGATCAAACGATGGAGGACTATATCCACGGCCAGGTCGGCATGACAGGTAAAAAAATTGGCCAGTGAGGGACTGGTGTCGGGCAGCGATAGCATCCCCTTCAAACGTCATAATCCTCATTCTGGAACGAAATGGGAAGTAAACAGCCTACCACTGTTTTAAACTGCTGCCATGGACAATCCAAATTTATCGCCCCCCCAAATCTTAATTGAATTCTCTCGGTATTGACTGAATTGGCCTGACTACCAGGCCCACAGGATGCTTGCGTCAACATTATGTAGAGAACGGCAAATATGAAGCTCCCTTGAAGTATTTTTCCCCACTTCATTTTCAACAGGCGCTTCCAAACGGAAGAGAGGGAAAAGCGCGGGGCGGAATTTGTGTACTGTTGAATAATGGATTGATTTCTCTCGATGATGCCCTTGTTGGGATGTAGATTGCCCGCTCCAAACCACAGGCACAGAAAATTGGCTTCATTTAACGCCATTGCTGTTCTTGCTTAGGGATTTAAAACACGCATACAGACATGTGCGCTTCCACGTACGCGCATGCTCACGCGCAAACATATGCACAGACGTGGTCAAGACATACTGACAGTTTTCTTGTACCACTGAAAATGAAAAGACAGTTGTACAGCCTCGCAGATAACGACCTGCACCAAACTAAAGCTCCAAAAAGAAACATAATGCTCTGTTCTTTCAGGGGGAGAGCACCTTTACGCACATTTTTATAATCTGTGACCCCGAACATCTGGCAATGAATGTCGCTGTTTATGGTGCATTCACACGATGCATTTAATATATATATATATATATATATATATATATATATATATATATATATATATATATATATATGCATTTGTATGTTTCTTTGTATAATAATCTTATGCTCTTGCTGCTGATAATACGATTGTATTCTGCTTTCATCTTCTATCGAAATGGGGAGACACTATAGATATATCTGACCATCTCAATCACTATCCCGGCTGTTACTCGAACATTCACGTAACGACCATTCTATCGCGGTGTAAATTATTCACTAGTTTGTAACTGAACAGACGGAGAAAAAAAAGTGAGCAAGAGACACACAGATAAAGAAGACATGGACTCACGCATACCTGAATCATTTCCTTTCATTAGAACCAGGGAATCAAAAAGTGAACAAAATAACAGATTAATGAAACTGCATGGGAGAGGGATTGCTGTCGTAAATCTCAATAAAACGTTAACCAGAGGGTTAAGCCAAACTAAATATCTTTCCCCACAGACAGAAAACCAAACAACCATAGAATAGGTACAAACGAATAACAAATATAGAATTTCTTTGATTCTGAATTGCTTGCTTTCTCGACTATAATGAAAACTGGCCAATCTCACCTGAACTTGCAGTTTTAACAAAAAAACTTGTGCTAAAAACCAAGAACAATCTGTACACACCAAGAAGGTCTTAATCATAATATAGCTAGCACGTAAACTTCTAACGGTCATATGCAGTTACGTAACAGTGACATAAAAATCTGCTCATGCATAGTTTCAAAAACATTAGTCCGTTAGCAAATATCCGAAAGAAAACCTGTTTATGAAATGTGCACTGTTTGAGTCGTAGTAAAAGAAACTATACTAAAACAACATCAACATCATCAACAACAACAAACAACAACAAAGTTGAGGACATGGAACGATAATAGCCATTTAAAATGTATACATTCGCGATTTCCTATTGGGCCAGACTTGTAGTCTTTGTTGACACAATCTGTTCTCTCTCACACACACACACACACACACACACACACACACACACACACACACACACACACACACACACACACACACACACACACACACACATACACACAATTATATTATATTCTTACACAAAATTTTTCAGAAATGCTGGGTGAGTGGAACTGTACCACAGGTATGACAAAAGTCTATTGTTATACCCATATTAAAAGCAGGAAAGCCTAAAAACAATAAAAACAGTTACAGACCTATTGCGTTGACGTCCCATACGAGCAAACTAATGGAAAGATTGGTCTTGAACAGACTTATACATTACTGTGATAAAAATAACGTTATTCCGGTAAACCAGGCAGGTTTCAGAAAAGGGAGATCCACAGTTGAGCACCTGGTTAAACTTACAACTCAGATAAAACAACAATTTGCCCGTAGAAAATGTCTTTTAGCAACCTTTTTTGATGTGAAAAAAGCTTATGATCAAGTTTGGCATACACGATTATTGTACAAGCTGAAATCTATTGGTCTGTCTGGCAATATGTATAATTATATCAAGTCCTATTTAGCCAATAGAACAATTCAGGCAAAGTGGGAACAAGTTATTCTACTTCAGATGTCTTGATATGGGAATTCCTCAAGGTTCAGTGATAGCACCTATATTATTTAATATCCTTATACATGATCTTCCTAATGTACTCTCAAATCGTGTTGTTTTGGTACAGTACGCTGATGATATATGCATATGGATGAATATTACTTTAAAAAAGACAACTCCCAGAGAGCACAGAATTACATCAGGAAGGTGTATCAATCTGATCTTGATAGTCTTGGAAACTACATGTTAGAAAATGGTCCATCGTTATCAACTGAAAAAACTAACATGATGCTATTTAATCCTGGTGGTACTTTAAATAACTTGCCTACTTTCAGACTGCATGGTGAAGTGATACATTACAAACAGGTGGTAAAATTTCTGGGAGTTTTTATAACATCGAAATTAAACTGGAATGTCCATTTGATTATGTTTTAACAAAAGCAAGAAAAGCCTTAAATTTTCTAAAGATAATAAGCAGATTACCCTGGGGAATGGATACAAACATACTACTTCATCTATCAACAGCACTTGTAAGATCTAAATTATCCTATGCACAAGAGGTGTTCTTCAGTGCACCAAAATATTTACTAAAGAAGATTCAAAGCTTAGACTGCAAAAGTCTTAAAATTGCATTAGGTGTACCAGTCCATGCTTCAAATCTGGAAACGTACAAAGTTGCTGGAATTCTGTCTCTGAACAACTATCGTGAGCTAGCGACAGCAAAGTTTGCAGTCAGAACTACTTCACAAACGGACAATTTTGTGAGCAAGGAAATTAAACTAAGGTCTGATGTTGACTTTCCAAAACGAGCAAGCAACATTTCATCACAAATGACTGTTGCAACTTATGTCTCTGACTTAGTCAAACAGTCTAACATAAATTTGGATGAAATAGCTGAGACACCATCCACAACGCCTATCCCTACATGGGAAATGCTTAAAGCCACTTTTGACATTGATTATACAGATGCTAAGAAATATGAAAATATTAACATTTCGATATGCACAGCGAGAGAACACGTCGATGAAAATTACCGTACCCACCTCCATATTTTTACCGATGGGTCAGTATTAGAAAATAAATCTGCTGGAGCAGCGTTTTATGTTCCAAAATTTAGAATACAAAAGTCATTTTTCATTGGGCCAAATATATCTATATTTACAGCGGAATTAGTCGCTATTATACAAGCTTGCATTATTTAGTAGACCTTAAACCTGTATTTGTCAAAGTAGTTCTCTTTGTTGATTCAAAATCTGTATTATATGCCTTACAGTCTTTTGATACAGACACAAGACCTGACCTAATTACTGAGGCAAATCATCTTATACATCGTTTAAGGACAAAAGGTACATATATCAGTTTATGCTGGGTGCCTTCTCACGTTGGTCTTCACGGCAACGAAGTAGTAGACAGAGCAGCTAAGCAAGGTGCACACAACACTGATAATACTATAGAATTACGTATTAAAACTTCCATAAAAGAAGCTTGCGGCTTGCTAGAATCAGCCTCATGGATTCGTTTTCATGAACAATTCAATGAAAAGTGTGTGACACAACAAATGATAAAACGTTCTTTTCAAAATGTATGTAAAAAATTGCAGTATTCTTCCATATATCATTCGAGATCAATTGTTGCTGTTCATTTTCGTATTCAGCTAAACGCGTTGAAAACAAAATATTGTAAAAATATCAAGTGTATTTGCGGAGAACAGTTCACATTGTTTCACTGTTTATTTTACTGCAAAAAGCTACGTTCCTTTTTACCAAAAATGTTTACACAAGAAAACTATTCTGAAACTCATTTTAAAGAAGTAACTTCAGATCAATCTTTGTCAGTTAAAATTTCAGAATCATTGGTTCACAGTCCTGTTAATGTATTGCTTTAAGTTTATGAAGTTTGTACTTTAGCGTTAAATTTTCCCTTCGCATTGTTAATGTTAACTGTTAGTGTTAAGATTTTGTTCCATTTTTATATTTACACGCTTATTCATGTCTCATACTCATTCTCCCTTCTGCCCCCAATCCAACTCGCCCATCTTCCATCCTCCATTTTTCCTCCGTCTAATATCACTCATAGTGAACAGACGTTAAATCAAAGAACGAACACACACACACACACACACACACACACACACACACACACACACACACACACACACACACACACGCACACACACACACACACTGTAGACGCATTCAGGATGGCGTAGACTCTAGTAAAATTTTCAGCTGTCGCAGGAAACTGAATAGTCTAAACTGATACGGCGAGACGAGGCCGCCTTGCTCAACACTGGTCCAATACCTCAGAATGATCTCTGGTTTAATTCTCCAATCAACTTAAAAGAGCTACACACACACACACAAACACACACACACACACAAACACACACACACACACACACACACACACACACACACACACACACACACACACACACACACACACACACACACACACACACACACACACACACACACACGATTGTCTCTGCGCAACAAAAGGAAATGCAATTTCAACTGAAATGATTAAACCTCTTCCAGAATATATTCTTTTCTTACACAAAAAAAATTCGGAAATGCCATGTTACAAGAACTGCACAACAAATCTGACAAAAGTCTATTGTTATACCAACAGTAAAAGCAGGAAAACCTAAAACCAATAAAAACACTTACCCATTGCTTTGACGTCCCATATGAGCAAACTAATGAAAAGATTGGTCTTAAGCAGTACACTACTGTGGTAAAAATAACGTATTCCCGGTAAACAAGGCAGGGTTTAGAAAAGGGAGATCCGCATTTGAACACCCGGTTAAACTTACAACAAAGATCAAACAACAGTTTGCCCGCAGAAAAATGGCGTGAAAAATGCTTACGATCAAATCTGGCAAAAACATTTCTTGTACAAGCTGAAATCTACTGGTACATCTGACAATATGTATAATTACACTGTCTTTTTTGTAGCTAATAGAACAATTCAGGGAAGAGTCATCATCATCATCATCAGGTGCCCTGCCGCATGGCGTTGGCGATCATGGACTTCCATCTGTCTCTATCTCTCGTTGCCCCTAGCATCTCTCCCATCCCCCTCGTCCCCAGCCATTCTGCAAGTCCGTCCAGCATTTTCTCCCTGGGTCTACCCAGTGTTCTCTTTCTCTCCAGCTTCCCCGTTGTGACCAGGTGCTCCAAATCCCCCTTCCTCATAAAATAGCCTATAAATGTTGCCTGTCTTTTCCTAATCTTCCTTATGAGTGATCTACTTGTGTCTGCCTCCATCAAGACTGTCTCATTTGTTTTCTTTGCTGTCCATGAAACTCTCAACATTCTTCTTAGAAACCACATCTCGGCTGCCTCAATCTTGTTCTGGCTTTGTTTGTTGACTGTCCACGCCTCACATCCGTACAACAGTATTGGTTCTATATAACATTTAAGAACTCTCTTCCTGATGTTAATTGACAGGCATTTGTTTGTAAGAATGCCTGTCATCTTCCCGAATGCTGTTTTGGCTTGGCCGATTCTGCCGGCTATTTCTGATGTGTATCTGCCGTCTGATGAAATGATCGTTCCCAGGTATTTGAATTTATCAACCTGTGTCAAGGTTGTGCCATTTGCTGTTATTTGGATGAGGGGCTTTCATGTTTTTTACTGATCACCATGACTTCAGTCTTCCTGCTGTTTAGTTCCAACCCCTTACCTTTGTTTTCTATTTCTAGTATATTCACAAGGTTTTGTAGGTCTCTTTCACTTTCTGCAATTAGCACGGTGTCATCTGCGTATCGAATGTTGTTTATCATTTTTCCTCCAACCTTTAATCCAGGGTCTTCTTCTAGGTTTCTCATGATGTTTTCGCTGTAAAGTGAAAACAGATCTGGTCACAAAACACAACCCTGTCTGACTCCTCTTTTGATGTTTTGGAAAGAGCTTATATTGTTTTCTATTCTCATTGCAGCTGTTTGTTCCCAGTACATATTTCTGATTATTCGTAGATCTTTTCCATCAACATTGAGTCTCTCCAGTTGGTTGATCAATTCATCATGTCTTACCCGATCGAAAGCCTTGGTGTAGTCAACAAAGCATAAATACAAATCCTTATTCATCTCATTTGATCTCTCTATGATAGTTCTTAGGATATATATGGCATTAATATTTCCTTTCCCTTCCACAAATCCACACTGTTCTTCTGCTATTTCTCTTTTGATTCTATTCCTTGTCCTCATCATGATTATTCTTAACAGGATTTTTGTTACATGACTCATCAAACTGATTGTGCGATGGAGTTCGCATTCTATAGCCCCTGTCTTCTTTGGAAGTGCAATGGAAATTGATTTTGACATATCTTTGGGGATTTTTCCAGTGTCGTAAATTTCATTTAGGAGGACTGTTATTTTTTCTATGCCAAATTCCTCCAGGGCTTCAATCATCTCTGTAGTAATGTTGTCTGGTCCTGGGGCTTTTCCTGGTTTCATCTTTTTCAGTGCTGTTCTAACTTCATCTTTCATTATGGGTGGTCCTTCGAAGTTCTTTTTTATAATGTGTTCTTCGTTTCTGTCATCCTAAAAAAGGTCTTTAATGTACTCTCCCCATCTATCTAACATTTTGTCCTTTTCCATGATGAGCGTGCCATCTTTCGATTTCAAGCACCCAGTTGATGTGCATGTATTTTTCCTGTGGACAATTTCTTCGATTCGTCTGTACATACCCTGAGGATCCGTTTTGTGTCGGTCTTCCATTTCTTTGCACTTTGTTTTCAGCCAAGCTTCCTTAGCTTCATTGCACCTATTCCTGATCTCCTTGTTTATCTTCCTGTAGATCTCTCCGTTTCTCTTTGCCTTCCTCCTTTCCTCCATCAAGCCCAAAATTTCATTAGTCATCCAGCTCTTTTTTGCTTTTCTATCTGCCCTAGGGATTTCCTCACAAGCTTCATTTATCGAATTCCTCAACTTTATCCATTGTTCCTCACTGTCACCAGCGTCTTCCAGAGCACTGAATTTGTTTTGAACATGTACATTAAATTTTTTACGTATCACTTCATCTGTCTTTAAGAGTCCAAGGTTTAATTTGATGTTGTTTTTGGTCCGTTTCCTTTTCCTCAATTTCAGTTTCAGGGAAGAATAGGGGCTAGTTATTCTACTTCACAACAACTCGACATGGGAATTCAACAAGGTTCAGTGATAGCACCTATTTCATTCAATATCCTTTACAGGATCTTCCTAAAGCTCTTTCAAACCGTGTTGTTTTTGTACAGTATGCTGATGATATATGCATCTGGATAACTATTACTTTAAAAAAGACCAACTCCACAGAGAGCGCAGAATTACATAAGGAAGTCGTACCAAATTGATCTCGATAATCTAAGAAACTAGATGTTAGAAAACGGTCTGTCATTGTACGCAGGAAAAAAAACTAACATATGCTATTTGATCCCGGTGGTAACTCAATTAATTTGCCTACTTTCAAATTGCTCGGTGAAGTGACAAATAACAAACAGGTCGTAAAATTTCTAGGAGTTTATATAACATCGAAATTAAACTAGGATGTCCATTTTGATTATATCTTAACAAAAGTGGGAATAACCTTTATTTTTTCTAAAGATAATAAGCAGATAACCCTGGGGAGTGGATACAAACATACTGATTCATCTGTCAAAAGCGCTTATAAGGTCTCAACTGTCCTGTGCGCGAGTAGCGCTTTTCAGTGCATCTAAATATTTACTAAAAAAAAAAAAAAAAAAAATAAAAAGATTCAAAGCTTGGACTGCAAAAGTCTTAAAATCTGGAAACGTACAAAGATGCTGGAATTCTGCCTCTAAACAACTATCGTGAGCTAGCGACAGCAAAGTTTACCATTAGAATCACTTCATAAACGGATAATTCTGAGAGCAAAGAAGTTAAAATCAGATCTGATACTGACTATCCAAAACTAGTGAAAAAAAAACATGTATTTACAAACAACAGTTGCAACTTACATATCTGACTTGATCAAACAGCCTAACATAAATATGGATGAAACAGCTGAGAAACTAACGACATCGCCTATCCCTACATGGGGAATGCTAAAAGCCACATTTGATCTCGATTATACAATCGCTAAAAAAAAAATTAAAAAAAAAAAAAAGGGGGGGGGATGATAATGTCAACATTACGCTGTGCACAGAGAGTGAACAGGTCGATGGAAAGTACCGTACCCACCTCATATTTTTACCGATGGATCAGTCCTAGAAAATAAAAAGAGCTGGAGCAATATCTTATGTTCCAAAATTTAACACTGAAAGTCATTTTTCACTGGGGCAAATGTATATACATTTACAGCAGAATCAGTCGCTATTATACCGCTTTGCGTTATCTAGTAAACCTTCAGCCTGTGTCTCTCAAAGTAGTTCTCTTTGTTGACTAAAAGTCTGTATTAAATGCCTTAAGTCTTTTGATACAGAAACAAGATCTGATTAAATTGTTGAGGCAAATCATCTAACACACTGCTTAAGGATAAACAGCTCGAAAATTGGTTTATGCCGGGTGCCATCTCACGTTTGCCTTCCGGCAACTACGTAGTTGACAGACCAGCTAAGACTGAAGCACTCAATTCTGATAATTCTGTAGAAGTACATGTTAATATTTCAGTAAAAGAAGATTGCAACTAGCTAGAATTAGCATCTAGGATTCAATTTCATTAACACTTATATGAAAAGTTTGTGTCTCAAGAAAAGATCAAACTTCAATTTAAAATATATGTAGAAATTGCAATATTCCTCCCTACATTATTTGAGATAGATTGTTGCCGTTTATTTTCGTATTCAACTTAACGCTTTGAAAACAAAATATTGTAATAATGTCAAACGTATTTCCGGTAAACAATTCACACTGTATCACTGTTTTGTTTTACTGCAAAGTGGTACTTTTTTTCCCCTACTTCTTTTTAACCAAATATGTTTCCTTACACAAGAAAACTATCTTGAAACGCATTTTAAAGAAGTAACATCGGATCAAATTTCGCTGGTTTAACTTTTAGAATCATTGGTTCACAATCCTGTTAATGTGTTGCTTTAAGTTTGCTTTAAGTTTATGTATGAAGTTTGTTCTCTTATTGTCAATTTTCCTTCATATTATTGATGTTAACGTTAAGTTCCATTTCTCTACTCACCCATGTCTCTTTTCTTAAGACCCTGCCTCTTCCTTTTACAAACTTTCTGTCTCCCTAATTCTCATCTTCCAGGCTTACACTATTTTTTTTTTTTGGGGGGGGGGAGAGAGAGAGAGGTGTGTGTGTGTGTGTGTGTGTGTGTGTGTGTGTGTGTGTGTGTGTGTGTGTGTGTGTGTGTGTGTGTGTGTGTGTCTAATATTCTCTAAGTATTTCACCACCAAAATACAAACTCTTCGTGACAGGCTTGACAGGACACCCTGTCAACCATACCCACCTGACCCTTCCTTCTCTGGCACACCTCTTACTACTTTTACCCCAGTCTCACAAGAAGAAATTTTCAACACAATCAGATCGATGTCGTTCAAAACCTGCGAACTGGATCCTCTTCCAGGTTCTCTCTACTCCGATTGTCTCCCTACTCTCCTCCCATTCATCACTGACATCATCAACACTTCTTTTCAAACTGGAACTGTCCCAGATTCTTTCAAGTCTGCTATTGTTCACCCTCTCCTCAAGAAACACAATTTAGACCCAAATGAACTGAAAAATTACAGGCCTATCTCTAATCTCTCTTTCTTGTCAAAACTCCTTGAAAAAGTCGTCCTCAACCAGCTGAACTCTCACCTGTCTGCCAACAATCTCCTCAATCCTTTCCAGTCAGCCTACCGCCAGTGCCATAGCACTGAAACTGCCCTACTACACATTCTCAACAATCTCCTCCTTGCAACTGATACTGGCAAAGTCTCTCTCCTCACACTCCTTGATCTGTCTGCAGCTTTCGATACCATTGACCATGGTATTCTCCTTTCTAGACTTCATCATACTTTTGGCATCTCTGACACTGCTCTCTCCTTTTTCACTTCGTATTTATCAATCAGAAAACAAACTGTTCTCATCAATGGCACTTACTCTCAACCTGCATACCTGACCTGTGGTGTTCCACAAGGATCTGTCCTTGGCCCTGTTCTTTTCACTCTTTATACCTCCCCCCTGTCCACCATCATCAACTCCCACTCTATAAAACACCACTTCTATGCTGATGACACCCAACTTCAAGATAGTGACTCACCTGATAATATACAGCGCCTGTTGACTCGCACCACTGAGTGTTACTCGGACATTAAGAACTGGATGACACACAATAGACTTCAGCTTAATGACGACAAGACAGAAGCTATCCTCATTGGCACCCGTCAGAAACTTTCTCAGCTGCCTCCTCTTTCTCTCCCATTATGTAACACATCAGTCCCAATTTCTGATTCAGCTAAAAACCTTGGTGTCTGCATTGACTCTACCCTCTCCATGAACAACTTTGTTTCTCAAACTGCCAGATCTTGCTACTATCATCTCCATCGTATAAGCCTGATCAGGAAGTATCTCTCTGTCGAAACAACTGCAAAACTCGTTCTCTCCTTCATAATGTCTCGCATTGACTATTGCAATTCACTCCTGTCTGGTCTTCCTGCCTCCACCATTCACATCCTACAGCGCATTCAAAACAATGCTGTACGCCTTGTACTCAAAAAGAAAAAAGCTGACCACATATCTCCTCTCCTGGCACAACTTCACTGGCTCCCTGTATCAAAGCGCATACAGTACAAACTAGACACCATGTGCTACAAAAGCCTCAATAACGCAGCCCCCGATTACCTGTCAAGCCTACTTGAGATCTATGTTCCCTCACGTACCCTCCGCTCTGCCTCCGATCCTCTGACTTTTCGCTTTCCACGCACTAAGCTCAATACCTATGGTCCACGAGCCTTCTCTGTTTCTGGTCCACTCTCCTGGAACAAACTTCCTCTCTCAGTCCGTCAGCAACCTACTTTTGCCTCCTTCAAGTCCGCTCTCAAAACTCACCTTTTCTCCTCTGCATAAAATCCTAACCTCACTCAACCCCCCTCTGCAGCCTGTCTCCGCTCGGAGGGGAATCACTTTGTTTTAATATATAATTGTATATGATGTGCTCTCTGTGGTTTTCCATTGGTTTTATTCTTGCTTTTATTGCTTCTATTCTTTTCTCCCCATTTGTGGCCATGCATGTGTGTGTGTGTGTGTGTGTGTGTGTGTGTGTGTGTGTGTGTGTGTGTGTGTGTGTGTGTGTGTGTGTGTGTGTGTGCGCGTGCGTGCGTGCGTGTGTGCGTGTGTGTCTTTTCGGCGCTTGGATTTGATTTTGTCGAGATTTGCGCTATATAAATATTGTAATTATTATGTATGCATGTGCGTACGTATGTATGTATGTATGTATGTATGTATACGTTTAGATTTATGTATGTATGCATGTATACGCTCAGCTTAGATTTATGTATGTAAGTATGTAAGCATGTATGTATGCATGTATACGCTCATATGTATGTAGGTATGTATACATGTATACGCTCAGCGCTTAGATTTGATTTTGTCAAGATTTTGCGCTATATAAATAAACACACACACACACACACACACTCTCTCTCTCCTCTCTCTCTCTCTCTCTCTCTCTCTCTCTCTCTCTTCTCTCTCTCTCTCTCTCTCTCTCTCTCTCTCTCTCTCTCTCTCTCTCTCTCTCTCTCTCTCCGCGATAGATACAACAATGTTTTCAACATCAAGTGGGCTGGCTGATTATCCTGGTCCCGAAATCTGCCTAAGTATATTCAATGAACATGCACGAGTCCACATGCGCTCTTGCTTTATCGGTACTCAATCACAGTCCCATACACGCTTCACCCACGTCTACCACTGATGACCTGAAAGGATCGTCGAATTTGCGAAGGAAAATATAATTATGCAGGGGCAAGGTCTTGAAATGGAAATGGGATGAGACGCTAATTTTACGCCCACCATGAAGCTGACAGCACCAGACTGACCAGCACAAGGCTGAATTTCAGGCATCAGTTCACTGAATTCTCAATAACGTCCGGATACCACTCTAATGCCAATAATCAAGTTTTTAAAAACGCACGATCATGAAAACTAAACTGTAGTCATCTTCTGCCATAAAAAATAGTATTAAATGAAACAAAGAAACTAGTTTTCTCAACGACTTAACTATGAAGTTCTGATCATCCAGTATGCTATATGAGATTATGACCATCTGTATATATTAGCATCTAAAATGCTGACCTACTTACTATGTATGGGCTTAACCAATTCATGTGTTCTGAATGGTTTCTGAAACACTCTCGATCTCCAATCTTAGCTCTTCGGGATATTGAAACAGAGGGTGACTTTTACAAAGTAAACAAACTAAATTGTCATCATTTTTACCTTCTAGAATTTCGACAAAATTCGACTTCATGCTGGTCTGACAAAACCCCATTTAAACTCACAAGGTGAGTTCGTTTGATTGTGTTCATTTTTAAACACACACACACACACACACACACACACACACACACACACACGCACGCACGCACGCACGCACGCACGCACGCACGCAAACACACACACACACACACCACACCACACACCACACACGTTTCAGGGACATCGTTGTTCAAGAAAACACTACGAACAACCGCCAAAAAGAAAATCAATACGGTCAGGGTGTACTGACATTGTCTCTTTGCCCTTTATTTATACACGCTCTAGGTCAGTATTCTTATTAACCTTAAAAACGGGTCCGGCAATCTCCAATTTTGGGCATTTGGATCCTTTCCTGGGTCAAAAGGATGACCCGACTCTCCAAGACAACCATTCTAAAAATAATAGAATAAATAAATAAATGAAAAACGGGCGGAACATTGTCGATGTTTAGGTCATTCTGACCTTGATATTGGGGCCCTTTCCATTCAAACTTAAGCACTATCGACGTCCTATTGGGAAGCAACGATGAACAAACTCTTGATAGAGATCCGTCCACAAACAGCCAAGAAAATTCCTAATTTGAATACCACACCCCTTCCCTCTGTCCCTCGCACGCGAACACCCCACGCACGTGCATCCACGCACACGCGCACGCAGGAGTGCACACACACACACGCACACAAACCACACACAAGCGCGCGCAAGCGCGCGACGCATGGAAACACGCGCACACAAATCTTCAATATTCGAATTCTATTTCTCCCTTCTTCACATCACCTACCCTTCAGCTCAACCTCTTCTTCTCTGAAGCACTAAACACATGATGAAAAGCAGATTTCTGCTGGGCAGGCGAGAGAAGACGAGCCGAGAAATGGGATTTCAAACACTCAAAGACATACGTGCCTACCCATTACGTAAAATGGCATCCCTATCCTCCACTCACGATGAAATGGAAGACGGGACCCGTAAAAAGAGAACAAAAAAAACCAAAAAAAGTCAAGCCATTTGAACCCAGTTTCCCTTTTCAGGTAAAATGACAACAGCATAGCCATTTAAGTACCTGAGTGTATGTCCTGCAAGTCTTGAGTTACTCTGAATCAAGCCATACAATTTTAACTTCGTCTTGAATCCTTTATACGATGAGCAGTCGACACTAATCTGGTCAAAAACAATTCCCATTTAAACATAATTATTCAAATGCAAGTTACAGATCCTTGACCATACATGCATCTTCATACTCTGGGTACCAATATTCCACAGTGACCCAGGATTGAACCATGCCAACTGCAACATGTTTTCACAATCAAGCACTGGAACGGACTTTCACACCAAGTGACAATAAAACAATCCATTAAATCTAGATTTTACCCTTCTCAAGGACACCATAACCTTAAAGAAGCATCAGATGAACTAAAGCTTGAAATGAAGCGAGGATAATGACAGACCTGTCACAACAGTGAACACAGAATATAAGTGATTTAGTGTGTGTGTGTGTGTGTGTGTGTGTGTGTGTGTGTGTGTGGTGTGTGTGTGTGTGTGTGTGTGTGTGTGTGTGTGTGTGTGTGTGTGTGTGTGTTCGTTCTTCGATTTAACGTCTTTTCACTATAAGTGATATTGACCTCGGCGCCATAACTTGCAAATGACATTCGCGAAACCTCAAAGGTCTACACCTCTGACCCAAGTCTGGAAACGAGAAACAGCTGAGAAAATCCTGCCAATCACTCACACACACCACACACACACACACACACACACACACACACCACACACACACACACACACACACATACACACACACACAAACAAACAAACAAACAAAAAACACACACACACAAAACAAACCTTTCTGTGGTCGATATGAAAAAAGCTTACTTTTTAAAATAAGGGGAGACTAAAAAGAAATGTAAAATAAAGGAGGAGAAGTAGAGTTTTAAAAAAAGAAAGAAAGAAAGAGAGATGTGTGTGTGTGCCTACCTCTTCATGGCTAATGGAATAGACAAAAGTTTTATTGAGCCCCCCAAAACACAGCAATTCCATTAGGCCGCCGCCGCTCGCGGGTTTGCACGTCAGTGCGCGTCAGACCTACAGAAAAACAAAGCGTGGCGCGGCACCTATTGGTCACGCGGCGAAAGGAACAAACGTAATTCAATTGTAATGATCAATTACTTTTCTAGGCGGGCGGTAAGTGGTGGGGAGTGGACAGAATTAATCATCCTCCAAGAGGCATTCTGGCATCGCCCACGATGTTCTTTAGTTTGATGTTATTAGATTTGGATAGATAGGTATAGTGGCTTAGTGGTTACGATGCCGATGTTATACACAGGCGAGTACAACTACAATTGCAGACTAAATAAATCGTTTTCTTTACTTGCAAGATTCATCGGCATATTGGTATGTACCTTAAAATGAATCTAAGACGTCCCTTATTTACTTTTTTTTTTTAATACAGATAGGCGAATTTCCAGGTTACGGTGACAGCATGCAAAGAATGTTCGACATTTCTTTCCATCCTTTCACTATCCTCCTGAAGATGATGCAGAAAACCCTCCATGACTACTACACCCCCATCTCCATTTGTGACAAGAGCATCTTGCAGCCTGCAATTTGCTGATGACAGGGACCTGATGGCAAACACCAACAATGAACTCTAAGATCTCACAAACAGATTCGTGGACAGTGCAGGAACGGATGGAACGGGGTGTTAGCAAAGAGCAGAGAATAGGTTCAACTGCACAATCAAGAGCAATGCAGAAGTCTGTATGAATGGCCAGTAACTTGAAGATGTAAACAGTTTCAAGTGCCTGGAGCTACCCTGACCCAAGACAGCAAACTACACTGCAGAAATCCGCATCAGGATATCAACAGTACCGGTAGCAACAGCCATGCTAAATGATATGCCGTAGGAGGCGATAGTCGAGTGGTTAAGACATCAGATTTCCATCAGAAGGTCTGGGTTCGATCCTGGCTGAGTACCTCCCGTTTGTTGAATAAAGCCTGGGGATTTTTCCAATTTCCCGGGTCAACGAGTGTGCAGGCCTGTTTGTAAATATACAGGTACACATACACGCACACAAAATATCAAAAAATCACGTAAAAAATCCTGTAAGTGTCCGCTGGCTTACAGAAACATCATAACACCTAGAATGCACGCTCAGGAAAAACGAAATATGCTGTGCAGCAAGATAACCCTGCACAGTATTAGTAAAACAATGCCCAGAGCATATTCAACAAGAACAAAACGCTAAAAATAGAATAAAAACAAACAAAAAAAGATTCTTGAGAAAGAGCACCATCAGCCTCACCACTAAATATATCATTACGAGTCACTCCCAGTCTCTACTCTCCTCTCATCAACATCAGTATCATGTGCCCTGCCGCATAGCGTTAGCGATCATGGTCCTAAATACGAATCTATCCTTTGTCACTGCAAGGACGTCTCCCACCCTCTGTGTCTTCATGCCGTAAGTAGGTGCTCTAATTGTTCTTGCCTCATTAAACATTCTGTAAATGTTGCTGGCCTTTTCCTAATCTTCCTCATTAATCTTCCTCTCTCAGTCCGTCAGCAACCTACTTTTGTCTCCTTCAAGTCCGCTCTCAAAACTCACCTTTTCTCCTCTGCATAAAATCCTAACCTCACTCAACCCCCCCCCCTCCCCCCCCGTCTGCAGCCTGTCTCCGCTCGGAGGGGAATCACATGGTTATAATATATAATTGTATATGCTATGCTCTCTATAATTTTCCATTGCTTTTATTCTTGCTTTTATTGCTTTTATTCTTTCTCCCCATTTATAGCCATGCGTGTGTGTGAGTGTGTGTGTGGTGTGTGTGTGTAATAATAATAATAATGGGTACTTTTTGAGCACACTATCCAGACAAACTGCTCAAGGTGCTTCACAAATCGATGCTAGATCTATACACAATTGTAGCACATTACGTGGACATAGACATGGCATTGTAGACAAAAAGAAACATGACATGAGCAATAACATACAAAATAGTATTGCATTACAAAATCGACACAAACACTCTAGTCATTAGACAACAGAGGGTAGCAAACCGATACAAAATACCGTGTTTAACATGCGCACATACGTCAGCATCCTATACACACAAGCACATAAAATACATTCCCACTTACTTACACACATTCTAAGTACGGTCACTAACAGACTAAGCAATGTCCAAGTTTTCCACTCACACAATATACACGCACGTGCACACAGCTACATTTATCCCCCCTCCTCCCCCCCACATACACACTGACATGCATGCACACACTCGCTTATGCACATGTGATAGTGACTCACAGACATGTCTTCTGTTAAGTCGTATCCGAGCTCTTCGAGAAGAGATGTGACTTTAGACCAGATTTGAAAGAGACGAGGGAGTCAGAGTGACGAAGGCTGCCAGGGAGTTTGTTCCATATTTTGGGACCTTGGAAAGAGAAGGACCTTTCACCATAAGTCTTAGTTCTTGCAGATGGTATCGTGAGAAGTCGAGTGTCAGAAGAGGAACGCAGTTGGCGGGATGGAGTATACACTGGGAGTAGTTCAGAAAGATATTCTGGGCCAGAACCACAAACAGCAGAAAAGGTCAAAGTAGATACTTTGTACGATATACGATCAGGTACAGGAGGCCAATGGAGAGAGCGAAGAAGAGGAGTGATATGTTCAGATCTAGAAGCTTTACAGACGAGCCTAGCAGCATTGTTTTGGATTCGCTGGATGTGTGTGTGTGTGTGTGTGTGTGTGTGTGTGTGTGTGTGTGTGTGTGTGTGTGTGTGTGTGTGTGTGTGTGTGTGTGCGCGCGCGCGCGTGCGTGTGTGTGCGTGCGTGCGTGCGTGCGTGCTTGCGTGTGTGTCTGCTTCAGCGCTTACATTTGATTTTATCAAGATTTTGCGCTATATAAATATTGTAATTATTATTATTATTAATGTTCTTTGTGTGTCTGCCTCTTTCACGACCGTCTCGTTTGGTTTCTTTATTGTCAATGAAATTCGACATTCTTCTTAGAAACCACATTTCATTTGCCTCAATCTTATTCTGACTTTGCATGTTGACCGTCCACGCTTCAAATCCCTGCGACAGTATCGGTTCTATATAGCACTAAACTCTCTTCCTGATGCTAATTGATACGCATTTGTTGGTAAGAACGCTTTTTATTTTCTTGACTGCTGTTTTAGCTTAGCCGATTCTGCTGCCTATTTCTAATGTGCACCTGCCGTCTGGTGAGATGACTGTTCCCAGATTTTACTTATCAATCTGTCTCAGTGTGGTGCCATTTGCTGTTCTTTTGAATGAGGGGATTTCTGGTTTTTATTGATTACCATTACTTCATTCTTCTTGCTATTTAGCTCCAGCCCTTTATTTCTACTTTCTATTTCTATTACATTCACAAGATTTTCCAGGTATTTTTCTTTTTCTGCGATTAGAACGATGTCATCTGCGTAATGTGGATAGTTTAACATTTTCTTCCAACCTCTATCCCTGGGCATTCTTTCGGTTACTCATGATAGTTTCGCTGTAAAATGAAAACAAATCTGGTAACAGAACACATCTCTGCCTAACCCCCTTTTTGATATTTCGGAAGAGCTTACACCATTTTCTACATTCATTGCTGCTGTTTGTTCCCAATACATATTCCGTATTATTCTTAGATCCTTTCCATCAACACTGAGCCTTTCTATCTGGTTGACCAATTCTTCATGTCTTACCCAATCAAAAGTCTTGGTATAATCAACAAAACATATATATATAAATCCTTATTCAGCTGAACTGATCTTTCTATGAGAGTTCTTAGGGTGTATATGGGATTAATAGTTTCTTTTCCTTCAACAAATCCACACTGTTCTCCTACTTCTCTTTTGATTGTGTCATTTGTCCTCATTATGATGATTCTTTATAGAATCTTTGTCACATGACTCATCAAGCTGATTGTACAATGGAGTTTCGCATTCTATACAGCCCGTGCTTTCTTTGGAAGTGCAATGAAAACTGATTTTGACATATCTTTAGGCATTTTTCCGGTGTCATAGATTTGATTTAGGAGAACTGTTTGGTTTTTTTTACTATCAAATTCATTGAGAGCTTCAATTATTTCTGTAGTAATATTGTCTGATCCTGACGATTTCCCTGGTTTCATCTTTGTCAACACTGCTCTAATTTCAACTTTCATAACTGGTGATTCTTCGACTTTCTTTCATATGATTTATTCAACCTTTCTGTCATCGTCAAAAAGTTCTTTAATGTACTCTCCCCATCTCTCTAATATTTTGTCTTTTTCCAAAATAATCGTACTATCTTTAGATTTTAAGCAACCAGTTGACGTGCATGTCTCCTTCCTGTGGGCAATTTCTTCAATGTTTCTGTACATTGACTTAGGATCTGTTCTGAGTTGGTCTTCTATTTCTTTGCACTTTGTTTCCAAGCTAAGCTTCCTTAGCAACAATGCACCTCTTCCCGATTTCCTTGAGTGTCTTTTCGTATTCTTCCGCCATTTCCTTTTGAGCTTCTCCGTTCTTCCATCAAGCTTAAAATGTCTTTTGTAATCCAGTTCTTCTTTGTTTTTCTGTCAACTCTACGGATTTCTTCATAAGCTTCATTTATTGAGTTTCTCAAATTTGTCCATTGTTCCTCACTGTCACCAATGTCCTACAGAGCACTGAATCTGCTTTGAACACATACATTAAATTTTACACGAGACGATTTATCTGTCTTTTAGAGTCCAATATTAAGTTTAATGTTACTTTTGGATTGTTTTCTTCTCTTTATTTTCAACACAGATCTTCCTATTACAGGGTTCTGGTCACTGTTGCAGCCTGCGCCTGTAATTTTTTTTTTCTATCAGTAAAAAAATTCTAAATCTTTTATTTATCACGATGTGATCAATTTCATTTCTTGCGCTGTCTCCTCGATCATCCATGTCCATTTTCTTCTGTTAGGTTGCTCAAACCAAGTGTTTCCGATTATGAGTTCATTTACTTGTGCCCACTCAACAAGTTTCTCTCCCACTTCATTTCATGTGCCAAGGCCATGAGGTCCAATTATGTCAGCTACTTTTTCCTATCCCACTTTAGCATCAAAATCTCACAGTATTATTGTAATGTTCTGCGATTTACACTGAGCCTTGGCTGTCTCTAAATCTTCAGAAAAGTTGTTTTTTCCTCAGTACTTGTGAATATTGGTGTCAATTTCTTCCTCAGTACTTGGATGATGTTGATATCAAATGGCTTGCCCTCCAGTCTAACAACTAAAAGTGGTTCTGATATAGCCCAATATCCTTTATAGGCTTTGACTTGTCACTGTCCATTATGACGCCTACTCCTCGTTCATGTGCATCTCCACCAGAACATACAATTTCATGCTTGCCTGATGTTATCATGCCTGCTCCCTTCCATCTCGCCTCCCCTAGTCCTAAAATACTGATGTTAAGCTTTTTCCATTTCAACCTTGACATTTTCTAATTTTCCTTTTTGCAGTTAATGTTCTCACATTCCATACTCTCCTTTATCTGTGTGAAATCTGGACACTGTTTGCCGGCTCAAATGACAATTCACAACTTAACGACCAAGTGCCTGAAGAAACAGCTGCAAATACATCCAACTTCAAACATCCGACAATGAAACCATCCAGGCTTGCTTGGTTCAGGCATGTTACCCAACACAAGACACTGTCCAAGACCACCCTTTAAGAAGTCATTGCTGAAGTCGACAAAGAGCAGCTGAGCGGCAAATATCAAACCGATTATTTTCAAAACTCTAAGACAGGTTTGTGAAATTTGGGTGTTTGGCTGCGCTGAATGATAGCGTGCCCTACCTGGACAATAACCGTCATCCCTGGAGCTTTTAAAAGGTAATCTCGCATCAGTTTTATTGATAGGTAGATTTGACAGAATAATATCAGGAAATTCGTTGCAAAGTGACTGCAAGTTCACACCTGGACAGAATGACTCATCATCGTTTGCACTTAACAAAGCATTTTGGTATCGGCCTTATACATATAACGCCCTTATGGTGTTATCAGATCTGCGCAAATTACTGTTGCAGCAGAGGGACTTGGATGCTCCAGTTGCATAGCATGACTGCATTTTCAAACCTGGACAGAACCTTACAAAAAAATCCTCCTCTCCTGAAAGAGGCATGCTGGCATCAGTCTTAACATGAGGCCTGATGTCAACTCATGATAACCCTAGTGCAACGAAAATCATCATTCAGACCATTTCAAAACCAGTATGGGGCAGGCTGATTTGGGGACAAAATGGTAAGCTGTTCGTGGCGCACAATGATCGCTGATTCAAATCTGTTTCTTGGCCATTTGGCCCACAAACTAGAAATTCTTCGCAAGGACGAATTAACGGACAAGAAATTTTAATGCAGCCGAAAATATCCCAAATAAGTCAACTGCGTGGTAGCCAATAATAGATATTCCTTAGTGGACAAACCAACTGCTTTCTACAATCTAGTCGGGCAAGGAAACGTGACAGAACATAGCGTTTGTTTGTCGGTTTGTTTGTTTGTTTGCTTGCTTGCTTGCCAGCTAGGTTTTGTGTATGTGTGTGTGTGTGTGTGTGTGTATGTGTGGTATGTGTGGTATATGTGTGGTATGTGTGTGTGCGTGCGTGCGTGTGCGTGCGTGCGTGCGTGCGTGCGTCGTGCGTGCGTGCGTGTGTGTGTGTGTATGTGTGAAGAAAAAATCGCCGTCTGTTACCTGTGGTTGCCACTGATAAAAGTATCTATAATCTAAAACATGAGATACTTTCAAAGACAGGCTGTAAGCCAAAACTTCCGTCCACTGAAACACGTGCACCTGCGTGCGCATAGACTATCTTTATGCGATATTCACATCACTACGATGAACAATTCAAGACGCAACAAACCAACACAGCATCACAATAATTTGGAGTAAAACTTCGAAACGACTCAAAAATATAACCGAACTCTCTTACAAGTGACAATCCGCCAGATTCACTGGAATGAAATACACATACAACATACACACACACACAACACACACACACACACACACACACACACACACACATGTACACACACACACACACACACACACACACACACACACACACACACGCACGCACGCACGCACGCACGCACGCGCGCACATGCACACAAATCTGTTATGTCATCCACACACACGTACGCGCGTACATAGTAAATTGCTTAAGGCACACACAACTACTTTGCGTCGTGCACACACACACACACACACACACACACACACACACACACACACACACACACACACCACAACACACACACACACGTATATATCAATAACTAGAACACACACACACACGCCACACATACACATATACCTACACATAAACACTCAGGCACATGGACGAACGTACATTATATCGTACACACACATGCAAGAACGTACATATTAATACTACAGAAACACATACGCACACACACATATACACACACACGAACACATACACACACGTGCCTTACGTCGTATCTAATTACACACACAAGTATGCTCGTTACATACTACATTGCTAGACGCACGCACCCATACTACAAGTACACAAGTATACAGACACACACAAAACGCAGACATACACACACGTACGTTACGTCGCACATGCACACGCACACACGTATACACTACATTACTATAGACGCCACATGTACACACACACACACATGTAAAAACATACGCACGTACACTTAAGCTCGTAGAAATTCTAACTCACCCACACACACACACACACACACACACAACACACACACACACACACACACCACACACACACACACACACACACATCACACACTCTCTCTCTCTCTCTCTCACTCACTCACGCACTTACACTCACACACACACACACACACACACACACACACACACACACACACACACACACACACACACTTATGCACTTGCAAAATGGAACATACGTTGCGTACACGATCCAAATTTTTCGACAAAATCGTGAAAAATCGATTATCTCTTTGCCAAACGGAGCATGGTTAACGGTTATTTTTAAAAAGGAAGCTAAGCAGATTTTTCATGTGTCTTTTTCCACATAGACAACACTTCCAAAACGCTTTAATTAACCAAATAAATGATTCGTTCATTCGTTTATTCATCAACTGCTTTTCGAATAGTTAATCTACTCAGACAATGCATTTAAAATGTCTTTCTTGGTGACTGACTGACTGACTGATGATTTTTAAACAATAAACAAGTTAAAACTTTTTGACATTTCATTGTTGAACTGTAAAACGCTTTCCAATATTCACACCACTTTGAAAATAAAGGAGAAAATGCACTATATCATTTGTTATTCATAAACTGGTTCTTGTTCTACGTTTTAAATGTCAACAGACTGGCTATGTTTAATAAGTCCAAAAAAATACAAAACAGTGACAATTTTCTTTCCTTTCACAATCCTACTGAAACATCTGCTTTAGATCCATCAGATTCGGTCAGCTCTCAGTGTTTAAATGCTGCCAATAATAATTCTAATAACGATAATGAAGAACTCGAGTATAATGCTACTTCACCGCATTAACTGTGCATTTGGCACATGTTCGTCAATAACCAACAACAACAAATGGAACAGTACAATGCAATTTAAATAGTAAACAAATATGACAGCTTTATTGACAAAACACGCGTACGCGCGCAAACACACGCACGCACGCACACACGTGTAATGTATAGGCAGAGTGACAGAAGGTGCGGGAAGGGAAAGACAGGCAGACAACGATACTGAAAGAGGGAGAAACAAAGGCCCTATCCAATCACCACACACTTCTTTCTTGATGAACTACGAATGAAAATGATGTAGCATTTTTAACAACAGACCTAATCCTGTAAAACATGTTCTTTCTGTAAAAAAAAAAAAAAAAAAAAAAAAAATTCTTCTGTTGTTTAAAACCAATAGCAAAACGGCCACTTAGGAAACGAACTCACTAAGCAACTCGAGCAGATGCAGAGTGTCGCAAAGTATGTACACGTTGAAACGTTCATGACAAAGGGATAAGTGTGGCGCTCTGTAGTTATGATACTCATTTATTGTCTCCATTCCCTTCACTTCCCTCATTCTTCCCAATCTCTACGTGTTCTAATCACCGGTTGTACTAAAACTACAGCTTCGACAAAAAAGTAAATAATTGTATTAATTTATACACACAAAGGAACCTCCAACAAGAAATCAAATAAGAGTGCTATAGTTACAACCATTAATTCTGATGGGAAACATGTTCTTAGTCCGGCTGCCGGCTGTGACAGGAAAATCTGTCCGCTTGAAACTTCAGTCCCTTTCGCGTGTACGGTGAAAAAAAAAAAAAAGGGGGGGGGGGGGGCGAGGGGGGGGGGGGGGGCGTTCACACGGATTTTCATCGCCGAAAATGGAGGAGGTTCGGGTCCTCTTTTCTGATCGACCTTTCGTCACGACCCCGTAATTCTCCTTACCGTCATAAGGAGTATCCGTCAAGAGGCAACGGGGAAAACAAGAAAGAGAAGGTGGAGAGGTGAGAGAGGAAGGGCTGAGTTTTATAAACACAAAAAAGACATATACCTTCACCATATCCCTATCCCCAAAACACCCGCCCCATCCGCTCCTCACGCGCACTCTCTTTGCATTTCGGGGAGAGCCGAAGCCCAGCAAATCAATACTTTCCAAACCAATCAAACGTGGGCTCATATTCATGTCACATGGCAAATAGACAAAGGCTTTTCTTTACTTTCTGTGGAGTTTAGGCAAAAAAATCAATCAAGCGATGACAGCCAGCGTATGGCCCGCCATTGGAGCCCAGATGAGAAATGGCACCAAAAATTTCCATAATAATTGAAGCAGCAAAACAAAGAAAAGGAAACATTATTCGCGGCGTTCGAACACGAATAAAACAATGCAAACTAAGCCCGGTCGTAATGAAAGGCTTCTTTTTGTCGTGCACGAGAGCCGGTGCAAAAACCCGGGCAAGGTTTGATTTATTGAAGCAAATATCCAATGACTTATTTGAATAATTCTGCCAGAAAAGCTGCACTTGTTTTATTTTGCTGTTTACCAGTTCAGTGCATAAATCAAGAAGCTGATATATCCACAGAGATTTAATCTTCGGTTGCGTGCGCGTTCTCGTGCAAAAATCCGTTTGCTGTAGACTTGCACTGATGAGTGGCTAAATAATGTCCATAAAACCGACAGAAAAATGAAGTACCAGTAAAACAATGTTCCTCAAGATAACAAATGAGCACTTTTTTAATTATATAGGTCAGCAAAAATATTCTACTTCTAAACTCCTAAAACATATCAGTCAAAAACAAAAGCAGAATAACAGAATACAAAAAAATCAAAAACATACACGACAAAAACAAAAGTAAACCAAGGAACGTAATAAAGGAAGGCAGGCATAAAGGAAAAAAACAAGCTACAATGAAGAATAAATCATAACTAAAACATATCAAGATGGTCATGCCACGTGTATGATCATCTTTTTATACTGAATTCAGGCATCCACGGACATGATGAAAGCTCGTCAATATACGACAACAAAATGAAAACACTTTCAGACGCGTATTTCGTATTTGGGTGTTAATCTAAACCGACAGTTCCGCCAATCACGCTTACGTTAGACTGTAACCGAGACATTCGAACAGTAAAGCCATATGTACATACAACTCTACTGGGTTGTTTTTGAAGATCGCTCAGTGAAAGGGAAAGGTCCATTGTCTCAGTGGGCTGATCTAACCTGTGTTTATTCACGTTAACTTTTCTTTCACAGCATTCACAGGTACAATAACATACTCGAAGTCAGCTTACGACAAGTTGAGAGTCAGAACCTCAGCGTGTTCTGATCCACCCTCTATAAATGAAAAGGGAGATAGGGAGATAGGGAGAGAGAGAACAGTCAGGGAGTCGACGGTCAAAATAGGAGACAGGCCACTCAACTTGACAGAGGTGCCAACCCTTATTCCAGTGTAGAGTTTTAGGGCTGATTGGCAAAGAAGTAGGATTGATTTTAATTAGGAGAAAGCAAATAAGAATGGTGATGACTGAGCTTTAAGTTGAACATGCTTAATTAAAGAAACTGTACTGACTTATAATGCTTTTATGTGTGCTTTCTGTTCGTCTCTCTCCTTCCCTGTTGTGTGTAATTTCTATATAGAAAGGTAGTTACGCACAAACATCCCCCAATTTCTAGATCGACACTCAAAAATTCTTTCCAAGACAACAGCAACAGTCATGAACACTGAATCCAACCAAAAGCCCAGAAATTCTATGCGCTGTTTTGGTTTGAAAGTATTTTCTGCTGTTTTTTGCAATGTTGACTGAATATTAAGCATCCCTGATTCAAAGTCGATGGACGCAAAAAAGCAGTCTTGTTTCATAAGAATAACTGCTTGTTTTAATGTGTCCATTTTGAAATGAATTTTCTCAACACACGTGTTTAACCGTTTCAGATTAAAGATGAATCTGGACTGACCATCTTTCCTCTGTTGAGTGAAAACTTTGGATATGTATTCCCCAGGGGTGTGATGCACCTGGTGAATGGCCCGTTTTTGTTCCAGTCTTAGAATTTCCTGCTGGATTGTCTGTAACTCTGAACTCAAGAAGCATACCTCCTTTTTTGGTAAATGCTAGTGATGGGTCTAAAAGAAACCGGATATTTACTCCTTTGATCTGATCCATTGATCTTTAGTAATGATTTTCCAATTGTCTAAATGACCAGCTATTTTCCCTCCATAAAAATTTTGTGTGTGTGTATTCTGGGGGAGGGGGGAGGAGATATATAGGTCACTCACCGTTGTAAGAGTGGATGGGGTGGGCTCTTTGTAAGTGAAGGAGTCATTCTTTCTTCCGCATCTTCAGGGTGTAGTCGAGTTGTGACTGATTTGGACGGCCTGGTCTTCTGAGGTTGTGATGTCTTGCTCCTCCATGGTTCGTTTTTTGGAAACCCCGTTCTTCTAGAAGGTTTATGTGCCTTGGTGGTCTCCTCTATCCTTTTTGTGATATCGTCACCTAAAAGGTTGTTTGTTTACTGGACAACTGAATTTTTTTTCGAGTGGGTGACAGTTTGTATGTCTCGTGGTAGCGCCGAACGTACTGCATCTCAGAGGGCTTGGGACATGTCCTTATGGCAAGAAATGAGCAGACAAGACACATTTGCCAATTTATGAAAAATCTCTCTGGGCTAAGCTAGTTCTTTTTTGGTCTGCTTCTGTTTGTAAGCGTCCATGAGAGTTGCAACAAGCGTTAGGCTTTCCGTTACTAGATCCTGTACACTGGCCAGACGGCTGCCATGTTTCTGTGAACACTTGTCCAGAGAATCTAATTCCTGGTTTAGTTTTGGTGTTCTCATGGACGGACTATTCTTTGGTCTAGTACAAGACTGCGGCAGCTCCTTGATCTTTTTTCTGTTTGTCTCATTTCTAAGTCCTGTATCAAAGGTTGATGCAAGTGCGTCATCCACATTGGGCCCATCTCGTTTGATGCAAATATATGAGTCAAAGCGAAATTACGAAGCGTCGTCAGTGGCTGGTATATCATCAGTGTCACCTTCCGTATTGTTGTCGAAGTCAAAGCTATCAGAAGCTTTCCTCTTTCTGGGATTGCTCAGATTCGGATCGTTTTGAAGTTCGTCTTTCTCGCCAATCCCGGTCGTGGCATTTCCTTTGTTTCGGTCTTCCATGCTGATTATGCGAAAGCTAAGTTTGTAATTGACTGAAGTTCCGCCGTTTTAGATGTTAGGATGTAGCATTTAGAATTTTGCCAAGGGTGATCTGTGAGTCTTCGTCGTCTTTCTTTTTTTTCTTTATGTTGTTCTAACTTTGTCTTTCACTTGTCTTCTTTCTGTGTCTCGAATGGTTCGGTATCCGCCATCTTGATCGCAAAAGAGACAGGCGAAATAGTAATATGCAACCAAACGATGGTAGATTTACTGTGCACTGCAAAACAGTATTTGGGACTGTAGACAACCAAGTGGGACTACACAAGTAGCCAAACTTTGCAAGAAGCCAAATGAGACTACAAAGTAGCCAGTATGGGCCACGCAGCGGCGAACAAGACTAAAAAGGCTGTTTCTATATACTAACAACCAGAAGTTAGACACAAAGAGGTCGCTGTGTAGATTCAATACCACGTTTGTTTGCACGGGACTAATCCACCTGAGGCAGAAAGTTTAAGATGATAAATATCATCAAATTGTCTAGCTTACCTAGGAATTCCAGTTGTGAAACATATAGGCCTACTCGTAAGTCACAGTTATTATAAAAACAATAGATTCGTTCTAAAACACGTAGTGAAGCTGGAATAAGGAAAGGGGGACAGACGATTGCCACACGTCGGGCACTGACGGGAACTCTAGCGTGACTGACAAACTCTCGCGTTCTCTCGCTTGATCCAGAATCCTGACGGAATTCTGGGAGGCAAAACAGTTCTTATAACTTGAGCACAGCTGGGGTCGAAATGTTGGAAAACAAATACTGGAAATTAACATTCTAAAATACACTAGCTGAGTGTGTTGTCTTGAGAGAAAATGAGTGTGTGTGTGTGTGTGTGTGTGTGTGTGTGTGTGGTGTGTGTGTGTGTGTGTTGTGTGTGTGTGTGTGTGTGTGTGTGTGTGTGTGTGTGTGTGTGTGTGTGTGTGTGTGTGTGCGTGCGTGCGTACATACATATATACATTATCGATTCAATGGGCAAAAACTGAACTTGAGAGGTAAAGCCGATGTAAATGGATTGTGTCTAGTGCAACGAATCCAGTCTGACCTTGAGAAAGGAAGAAAAAAAAATCACCCAAATCCTACAGCCAAGGGACTGAAGGGAAAACCGAAATACCTGGAGGAAAAAAAAACATAGTCAGACGTGACTGGGTCTGCCTTATTAAAAAAACAGGAAGTGAAACAGATGAGACGTAAAGAAGCATACGTGCAGCTGCAAAACCAAGACTTCACAGAAAGGAGGGTAGCAGTCAGAGAAGGATAGAATGGTCAATATCAGTAGGATAAGATATATAAGATATGAAGAGTTAGAATGAAAGTGCGTCTGTATTAATGTGAAGCATGCATGGACACACAACAACAACAACAACAAAAAGACTGTGAATAAATTCATCAAAACTATAAAAACCATAAATATACATGCATGGATAAAGGAATCACCATCTACATACACTGAACACACACATGCCCATACATGTACACATGCAGGCACACATTCACGCACATAAAGAAATTATGTGAAGGTTAACAACTGACAACAAAATACAAAGTACTACATATTAGGACATCGCAATTTCCCTTAATCTAAATACTTTCAACAGAAACAAACCAAAATTCTCAAAACCATAACGAGCTGAATTTTACACAGCTTAGACATGTCTGAATTTTCATAAATTCGCTACATACAGTCTAAATTTACCGACTATCCACACCAAGGCTACTGGCTAATGTATACAGTATAGGTAGTCTAAGATCTTCCATACACAGCAATTTAACCAGTATAGCATGCACGTATAGCTGGACATCTTTTTATTTTTACATACACTATTTTGATGTGCACGTATGTAACCCCAGAAATGTTTTTCAAAGCAAACAGTACTGCTTTACAATGCGTAACTGCTTTAGTTAACACTCAAATTTCTGCTTCATATAACATAATACGCTGTACTTGCATATCAAATATTCTTAGAAATTAGCCAGAAGAATTATTATCAAATATACTCAATTGATTCATGATACACAACACTGCTTTCTGAGCTCTGCTAGCAATATTTTTACAACAATTGATTCATGATACACAACACTGCTTTCTGAGCTCTGCTAGCAATATTTTTACAATCAAACCTCAAAGATGTTGAACAAACCCCAAAACTACTTATTTATAGAACTTAGAGCAAACTGTCTTTATTCCACAGCCAGTACGTAGTTGAGTGTGTTGAGGCGCTGCGCAACTACTCGGCCATCAAATCGAAAGACAACAGGCTAGGCTATAATTAGGAACAACAATGACCACATTATCGTCGAGAATGTTCCAATGAGAGTAGATTCAACACACATCAAGAATTGATCGTGTGTTTCCTCACAACCAATGGGGTTCAGCTATCTCAAACAGGACCAATCAGGTTCACTTATGTAGTGCAGTTCTTTGAAACTGACCAGTCGCTCATGCATTGACCCAGATAGTGACAATAATAAATACGTAAACACAAGCCTGCTTGATCTCGCCCTCCTAAGATGAAGGCCCTACAACACGACAGACAATAACGATCCTGACTGCCGCCTTTATTTGCGGCACCGTCTTCTTTGGCCTTCTGCTTATGAAGATCTACTGTCTTCTTTTTCTCAGGAAGATCATGTATTGTCTTCTTCTCCTAGAAGATTACCTTCACTGTCTTCTTATGAAGATGTTCTTTGTCTTCATCTGGTGAGAACTCGCGTAGGCTACATGTAAATGAAGTTTGGGAACCACCGTCCTGGCTTTATGTGTGTTTGAGTGGAAGAGTCCTCCATCTGCCTCTGACCTTGCATACCCATAATCCCCATTCCTTCCAACCTTGACCAACTCTTCCCTATCACCTAAAAAATGAAAATCACGGCTATAGACATAATGGGTTTCGCTGGCCACTCTAATCTGACTTCTTCAAACATGCACAGTCGTGATTCTTTGGATTAGCTGAAGGTAATGCAAACCCTTCAACCATAAGTCCCTGGAAGTCCCTACATAATGAAAAGATATAACAAACAAACAAAAAAACCCACCTATGTTAGTATATGTGACAATATTATGAAGATATTTTGCACGTCTTTGGACATCTAACCAAGGGCAAAACAATTATCCACTATCACAGCTGGATTGTCATGCATATGAAAGTTGACTGTGCATGGCATGTATCTGGGGTCTGACTACAAGGCGCGCTACATCAAGACAGGCATTCTTAGGCTGATTTTAACACATTTGCTGTTCTGGTGGTGTCAGTATAAGATCAGATAAGCCCCGTTCCCCCACTTCCCTTGAATGGTTATCTCGTCGGCCCTATCCTGTCACTCTTATCTTCTGAGGCAGGTGCTGACGTAAAACTGAACCAAATCAATCAATCCATAGCTGACAAGAGCTGCCACAAAAGCCACTATTACTACAAGCGTGGGCTTCTCAGGACATATAACCAATGGAAAGCCTACTGCCCATGATCAATCAGAATCAATGCAACAGATCACCTCAACCTGCGCACTACTAAACCAGACATGGTGTTAAGCTCTAAACAGGACTTGGTGCTACGTCAGTACAAGGACCGATATAATTATGGTCCTCTGATTACTATGACAATACCGTGGGAGGATGACTCCACTCTACTGCCGGTTACCAGATCAGCACGTACAGCCATGGAGTCAATTCCAAAGTTTGGAGTCCAACACTAGCCAATAATGAAAACTGCCTTCCAATAGATGCCTGTGCTCAAGTGCTCATATATTCTGATAGTGTCTGAGTTTTCTTTCCGTTCGGCTAACCATGCTTTTCAAGAAAAGATTCGATGGTGGTGTTCCGTTGGCTTCGGTTTATATACGCTGTCCACTAGCCTCTGTCGTTCCCATGACTACCCACAAGCCAGTGCGTGTGACTTTCCATCAAGATTTACTCCCTTAGCCTTGGTCTCTGCTGAGTTGTATTTCAGACCCAAGGCAGGGGTCATTTTCTGTCATGGTTTATTCCCTTAGCCTTTATCTCTCCCAAGACACCCACAAGGCAGTGGTGCCACTAACCCATAGCTGGAGATCTGGTTCGTGGGCATGAGAGCATGTCCACACGCCGTTGGACCTGAGAGCCGTACGTCTGAGCACCAGCCTCCTGCGAGTCCCTCGGGATTTTAGCCCGAGTCCGTATACAACGTAAATTGGGGCTCCACTCAAGCACCTTCGTCCGGTAGCGCAGGTGACACCCGATCGTCATCAAGTTACTATGATCAGATTCACAAATACGAAAATTCCAATGGGGAATGTGAAGACATTACTGCAAAAATGAAAATGAGAAAACGTCAAGATAGAGACGGAATGGGAGATGAGATGGAAGGGAGCAGGCATGATAACATCAGGCAAGAATAATATATATTCTGGTGGGGACACACATAAAAGAGGGGAAGGCATCATAATGGGCAGTGACAAGTCAAAGTCTATGTAAGGCCATGATCGCCAACAGCATGTGGAAGGGCACATACTGATGATAATGAGTATCTGAATTTGGTATCTTGGCATCATCTCTATTCCACCTTGGCATATTGCCTGCGTGTAGGGTTTTCCCAAGCTTGAAGTCTCTTCTATCCAACAATAACTGATCGTCCGATGAATTCATCAAATTATAATTCCAGATTTCAATTCCAGCAAAAAATATGTCCACAAACGGCCAAAAATGGGGTCATTGTGACACTGCAACTGGACCCTGTCTCTCCATATTAATGCACTGGCGACTAATGATTGCTTGGAATCCGATGAATATTCAACCACAACCAGTCATGAAATCTTTACAGATTTTTTCCACCCCCATGCGCACACTCATGAACACACGCTTGAACGCGCATATGTATTCATGCAAACATGCAGACTCATATGTGTGCATGCGCACGCACACACGGAGACTTCCAATCGAGTTTTTAAAAAAAAATGGACAGAACAGAAAAGAATAAGTTCGGAGCAATATTCATTCTTTTAGCTGAAACGACAAATCGAGACCCATATGACGCTAGCAAACAATTTACACACTACTGTATCCTTGAACAACCTCGATGGATGCAAAATTAGTACTGGAAAGAAGAATCGAAGTCTGATAAGTCTTTAAGTAAATAACAGCTCAAAAGGTCTCGGAAATTGTTTTTTTCAATCGGGTTGTGCGCGATGAACGATGAACGATGGTTCTAAGTTGTCCAAATTACAGAATAGTTATACTTAAAGATTTTTTTTTAAATGAGGAACTATGGAAAATAAATACAAACATGGACGAGATAATAATTTGATAATGTGGATTGTTCCAGATTTTGTCATAGCTGATAATAAAAGGTACTCAAAATCCACGTCGATGCTCCTCTCACATCATGAAAATAATTATCACATAAAATCTGAGCTCGTAAGTTAGGGTTTCAAGATCCTGTCACCAAGCAGAGTTTATCCATAAACTTTTTCACATTATCTCCCGTGATGATGTCCATGACATCAAGATATTAGACGTAGAACATCGTCTGCTCGCTTCGACGCCTTTTGGCGGAAGCAAAAAAAATTATACATACATACATACATACATACATACATACATACATACATACATACATGCACACATACACACATACATACATACATGCATACATACAGGCAGACCGACAGACATATAGACATACATACATACATACATACATACATACATACATACATACCGACAGACATACAGACAGACTAAATACTTTTGAGAAAACACACACACACACACACACACACACACACACACACACACACACACACACACACACACACACACACACACACACACACACACACATACACACATCAAATATTCCTGAAGACCTTACAACGATTAATGAATTCTCCAAAAAGAAGCGCAGTAGAAAAATATGCTTTGGTAAATATTCCAATGATGCACACTCTGTTGACAAGAAAATAGATACAGCGACAGTGCAAACCTACATCGTCATTTTCTCTCCTACAAACATTTTTTTCCCCTCAAATTAGCTCCCTGACAAGCCTTTTCCTTCGATCAATGTCCACTTTGGAAATGGAAGACTTAGGTCAACCCAGATAGTGTGTGTGTGTGTGTGTGTGTGTGTGTGTGTGTGTGTGTGTGTGTGTGTGTGTGTGTGTGTGTGTGTGTGTGCGTGTGTGCGTGTGTGTGTATGTGTATGTGTGTGCGTGTGTATGTGCACGCGCGCGCTAGCATGTGTGTTTGCATGCACGCACATGTGTGTGCTTAAGCTCACGCTCCCATGTCTCTAGATGGTAATTTATCAGACATGATTTTTCAGTTTCTTGATTCCTATATCCACTTGGGATATAGTTTGCACGACAGTGGGGAACGCTAGATATTTTGATCACAGAGGCCCAAGACCCAAAGTGAATAAATCAACCAGAAACCATATCTCTGTTGCTCTCGGGAAAATTTTAAACAAAACTAGGTCACACAATGGACTAGGACAGAAACCACCATCGGGCATTTCTGTAAAGAGCAAGACCGATGAAACGATGACACACTGTTGGATCTTTTGAAGAGTTTTCTACAGGTTTATTCCTAAAAAAAAAGTTATTCATTTTCCATGTAACATCATTTTACGATTTAAAAAATGGTCTTATTGTGTCTTATGATAGGTATGACTAAGTGTGTGCATAATTGCGTACTCGTGCGCTCGTGCGTGCGTGCACATGTGTGTGTGTGTGGGTGTGTGTGTGTGGTGTGTGTGTGTGTGTGTGTGTGTGTGTGTGTGTGTGCGCGCGCGCTAGAAAGACAGACAGAGAGAGAAAGAGAGGGAGAGAGAATGTAAATGCAGGTGATTTTTGTGTATAGATGTGTGTATGTGAGTATAATAAAGAAAAATCTCCACTCCTGGAATGCGTACATATACAAATTACAGATTACAAATAGGGTCACATGGTTTTCTGTAACTTAACTACTAACGAACATGAAATGAACACGCACAAATGACCGCATCTAAAAACTGACTTTCAAACAAATGGAGGACTGAGCTACGTAAGCTTTCACAAAAATAGTAAATAACGATGATGGCTTATGGAAACCGCAATCTCTGTAAATTATTAAGAAATTGTACTAATTAGTACAAGAAAATTTATATAAGATTTATATACACACCATAATCACAAACAAAAAATATCAAGAACAAGAGTAAGTACCAAACAGCGCCACTACACCACGATCAACAACAAAAACAATAAAGCACACAAGGTTCACTTCGACTGGAATTGACAAAATATATGACACCCATCAAATAGAAAGTCAATTCTACATCCACAGAGTCAATCACACAATGCAGTGCCACAGGCTACTTTTTTTTTCCCCTCAGAAAGGCAAAAGCCGTGATGGCTGACCCTCGTGACTGAAGAAGACCTCAGACAACCGTTAGAATGCGACGTTGGTAACCTGCGCTTGAGCTACATTACAGTGAAGATGTTACGCAGCTTTTGGCCCAGGCAGCAGATCTCCACCGGTAGGCCCCTACGGAACTGCGTCAGATTAGGTGCTGCATTTCATCAGACAGCAGATGCACATCAGAAATAGCCGGCAGAATCGGCCAAGCCAAAACAGCATTCAAGAAGATGACAAGCATTCTTACCAACAAATGCCTATCAATTAACATCAGGAAGAGAGTTCTTGAATGTTATATAGAACCAATATTGTTGTACGGATGTGAGGCGTGGACAGTCAACAAGCAAAGCCAGAACAAGATTGAGGCAGCCGAGATGTGGTTTCTAAGAAGAATGTTGAGAGTTCCATGGACAGCAAAGAAAACAAACGAGACAGTCTTGATGGAGGCAGACACAAGTAGATCATTCATAAGGAAGATCAGGAAAAGACAGGCAACATTTATAGGCCATTTTATGAGGAAGGGGGATTTGGAGCACCTGGTCACAACGGGAAAGCTGGAGGGAAAGAGAGCACCAGGTAGACCCGGGAGAAAATGCTAGATGGACTTGCAGAGTGGCTGAAGACGAGGAGGGTGGAGGAGATGCTTGGAGCAACAAGAGATAGAGACAGATGGAAGTCCATGATCGCCAACGCCATGCCGCAGGGCACCTGATGATGATGATGATGATGATGATGATGATAGTTTTTAGAGCAAGAAAACGACCTGATGACTTTGCAAGCAACGGGTGATCATCATAAAAGGTTTAACATGTCACCAGTAGGGAAAAAAACTACCTTATCTCACAAGGGGATCAAAGTATCACCAGTAAGATAAAACTAATGAGGATCGCGTTCGTAACGATGGCTAAGACAGGTTAGTTTCGCTCTCTTCTGATGATCAGTCGTTGCATGCTACTTATTGCTAGTAATGCTGCTCAGTACAAGAAGAAACGCAGACCTTTGATTACGTGCTTGTCTGATAATCCAAGAATACAAAGCTACCCCATCTGAAGGAACTGAGTAAGTGAATAAACGATAAAGAAACGATGAAAATAGCGGCACTTCAACGTAGCTGGTGTTCCCCACCTATGCTACATCTCTCATGCTTCTTCACAAACAAACAAAATGTCAGACTGGATCAATGTACAACTTAATTTGAACTGAAAAAAGAAAAGAACGTTCCGTGCAAAGGAGAAAAATTAACAATAATAAAGCAACGTTTTAAACGGACCACATCAGTACAACTAGGTAAAAGACACAAGTTGTCCCCTAACCTGAGCTGTTGCTGGGATCACAGTATTAGATACCTCAACTTTCTCGGAGCCATCGTTACGAAAACGGTCCTCATCTCCTCTCTCTCGCTGCATTACCACCTCACTTGCCTAAAGAAGAGCATGTATATCTACCCATTCATAAATACACTGGTTGATTGGGGTGGGTGTTCACGACAGGACACAAATCTGGTCATCATCCGTTTAGTTCCCATGCTTGATTGTACTTGATTGGTTTAATACTTCCAGTGTGTGTGTGTGTGTGTGTGTGTGTGTGTGTGTGTGTGTGTGTGTGTGTGTGTGTGTGTGTGTGTGTGTGTGTGTGTGTGTGTGTGTGTGTGCATAACTGAAACTAAGTGCTCCCCGTTTCCTTCATGGGTTCTCTCTCTCTCTCTCTCTCTCTCTCTCTCTCACACACACACACACACACACACAACACACACACATATATATACACACACACACATACACACACACACACACACACACACACACACACACACACACACACACACACACACACACACACATAATGCCCGTATGTGTACCTGTACTCATCAACACGAGTGCGCGCATGTATGTATACGTAAAAAAAAATTTTAAAAAGCGAGCCAAAATATTCTGGTCAACAAGGTCAGAAAGTGGTACCGTTAACTATACAAATATTTGTGGAGTTAAACTTTTGTTCATGTTATTTGCAGCAAAGAATATTTACACTCGGTACGAACAACGGTAGAATCAACTACAGATTAACTGCTGACCGTGGACATGGGCAGGAAACGAGTCTTAGCTGATTGAGGCTTGTTTAATATTTGAACAAAACAGAGGTAGGGAACAGCCGTGGTTAACGGAAAGAGTACATGATGGACACTGTTTTTCTTTGGGCTAGCATTAACAGGGCGGTGGCCATCTCCTTTCTGTCGCTGTTTTACCTTCCCCAACCGACAAGCACGACACTGGTCTCCGACTGGAAGGTCTGGGTTCGAGCTTACTTGGGTACCGTCTAGTGGGTAAAAGGCTGGACATTCTTCTGAAATCTGAGGTCCACGTATGCACAAATCTACAAGTACCTAGCTTACCCCCACCCTCTTTCATGCAGGAAACAGTGAGACACTCTGGGGATAGCCGGACAGCAGAAGGTCCTCAGAGGAGAACCCACCATCAAGCAATTGTTTAGGCCCCTAACTCCTGACACTCTATGGGGGCTGGGCCACAGGCAGGTCATGACTCATGGTCATGACTGTGCAGTCGCCTCTCTCTTTTTTTTTTTTTTTTTTTTTTTTTCAAGTAATTTGTCCTCGACCTGGAATCGAACCCACGCATCCTAGGTTGTCAGGTTTCTCAAGGCAAAGTCACCCTTGTAACTGGAACCACCTGGCTATTGGTCACCAGCAATATATAGGGGAATTTTAAGTCTTATGAAGTTCACTTTTGTTCTTCCTGGTCCAGATCCAGCTGGAGCTCTTTCCGCTGCTTCTGCCACTGTCTTTAGGGCTCTGGTCCTCTCTCCGAAATCGATACCTGCTTCATGAGATCATAGGCTGATGCGCCTATCAACCCCCTTGCTCCAACCTCTTTGGCGAGGACTTGGCTTGAAAGCCAGATGTCCTCAATTGCTGGCTAGACTGGCGTACTTTTCAGTCTTGTACATATGGGTTTCCTCAATTCTGCTTTCGTATGGTACAGTGAATTCGACCAGAATCACTTGTTTGGATGAATGGGAATGGAGAACTATGTCCGGTCTCATGCCACTCTTGTTGATGATTTCTGAGTTTTTTTGTTGTTGTTTTTCCATTGTGGAAGATCTGCTGTGCACTCTCAGTCGTCTGCTTCATCCAGCAGACCCTGCTTCCATGCTGTGGGTGTCAAATCTTTTTCAGGCCACAGTTTCCTGTCTCCTGCCGTGTGGAAGGTTGTTGGAGCTTCTAGTGGCAAGTTTATGTGATCTCTTAAAGCACCTGATTGTGCCTCCATGTGTACTTTCCTTGGGTTAGCGCTACCTTACATGAGCTCAGAACATGTTCCACTGTCTTATTTGCCCTGGACGAGCTGCCAAGTAGAATTATCTGACTTCCCCCATCTCACCAGATCAGCATTCCGAGGGCAGGAGGTCATACAAATATCTGAGGATGAAACTGATTCCGAGAGAGGCCATACGCCACAAGTCACTTAGACTTCTTTGGAGTGTGTTTTCGCAAGTCGTCCACTATCCTTGTTGACCTTGCTGAACTGCCCTGTGAAGTCTTGTGGCATCCTCTTCTTTCTTCATCTCTTGTATTACATGTCTCTTTTTGCCTTCCCGTTGGCCTTTGACCACCATTCCATTTTTTGTTGATCCCAGTCCCTGCCTGTTGGAATGTGTGTGCCCAATTATTTCTGTGACCAATGCCTCCTGGACTTTCCATTTTCTACCAGTCCTCAGCTTGGGCTGGCTGGATCTCACAACCTGAGTCTTCAAGCGTGCTAAAAAGTCTGACCTTTCCTGTCTAGCACAGCATTTTCAGATGGTGGGGATACTATTTATACTGAAAGAGCCTACGGCGGAGACATAACACGTAAAACGTGTTCAATGTTGCACTTTTTGTTTTTACAAGGGCATACACCGATTATAATACATCTATTCATTTTACTTCTAACAGAATGTTTTCGGTACAGGCCAAAGAAGTTTCTTTACATGGAATCGAATGTCCTTTTAAAGTTTAAAGTCGATGAAAGTTGTAAAAAAAAATTTGATAACAGTAAATTTGACTGCCAAAACGTGAGCATGTGACTGACTGATGATTTTTTTTTTTCAAGCCAGCTTAGTGTTTTTCTGTAACACCGTTAAGGTTAATCCATTCTTGCAATATTTATTAGATAACGCAGTGTACAACTTAACGCTTACATTACAGAAAGAAATGTCTGTAGTTCTTAGATCACTGGCACCGCCTGTTTTAAACAAAGGAAGAATGATGGATTCTGTCCAGTTATCAGGATACTGATCGGTTGTAAATAACACACTGAAATAGTGAATTAGTAAATTTACCGTCTCATCCCCTGCGTTTTTCAAAACTTCAATATACCATCTGGACATGTTGCTTTATCGCAATGTTTTAAAACAGATTAAAGGTCCTCTTCAGAAATCATCATCATTATCATTATCGTTATCATTTTCTTCCTCTTTTGTTGGCAGTCTACATGGTTAGGTCATATCTGACAATGACTGTGCCTGTTTTATCTAGTTCTTACTCACATGGAGAACCGCAGGGGCAGGTTGATGCAACAGGCGAGCACCGTTCTTGTCTAATGTACTACATGACCATGTAGACGTCTGCATTCTATTGTAAAGTACTATGGTTTGTAAGAAGGTGATTCAAATTCTAATCATTTCCCAAACAGTTTCGTTCACAGAAAGAGACAGAAACAGATTCTAGGAGACGGACACACAGACAGAACCGGACACAGAGTGGCAGACAGACAAAATGACAGAAAAAGAGATATGTGTCACAGTTTATTCAAATCATTCCCTCCTTGAGCCCCTCTCGACTTCTTAAGTTTTTCTGTCCCTAATAAATAAATAACTTTCTGTTTATTATATCAACGCTCATGACGACGACGGCCAACAACAGCATTCACAAAGAGCATCGTCTATTTTGATAATTTATATAAAACGCTTAACAAAACGACAGCACACTCAAATCTATTGATTTTTCCTTCCTAATTTAATTCACAAGTCATCTAAGGCTTAAGGTAATCAATCTTGTGATGTGATTCTATCAAGCGGCACAAATCTTTGAAAATTAACTCCTTATGTTAAGTCGTTTTGCTTCAACCGGAATAAGAACAACAGCAGGTCTTGTGGGGGTAATTAGGGCTTTAAAGCTATGTCTTGCAAAGATCAATGTCTTGATTGCTTCTGAATTCACTTCCCTTTCCTACAGCCCATTAGATGTCATTTTAACTCGGTCACTTAAACATGCATGCGCATGTTCAAACACACATATACGCGCGCGCAAGTGCACGTGCAAGCACAACACATGCCCATGCAAATGCACAAAACCTGTGCCCGCGAACGCTCGCGTGCGAGTGTGTATGTATGCGAGTGTGCGAGTAGTGTGTGTGTGTGTGGTGTGTGTGTGTGTGTGTGTGTGTGTTGTGTGTGTGTGTGTGTGTGTGTGTGTGTGGTGTGTGTGTGTGTGTGTGTGTGTGTGTGTCCCCGCATGTTTTGTTGATTCAACTTTATTATCATCCAACAGATAGTTAACAATATGTCTACAAAAATATGACAAATAAAATAATGATCAATACCTTTTTATACATCCCTTCTCCCGAATGACCAATTCTCAGCTATTCGCTAAGGTAAAAAACGTCCGTCAGAAGACCAGATTTGATATGTTACACCTGCTTGACACCTCCACTTCCAAGTCAAGTCGTTGAAACACACACCATGAATGGCTTCTTTCAACTTCGGAAATAAATCAAACTCTGAGGGAGTCATTTCTGGATAACAGAGAGGGTATGGAAGGGTATGGAAGAGCATTTCGCTGAAATGTTGTCGTAAGTGACGTTACCACTTCTGCTTTGTGGCAAGATGTGACATGCGACTACATCTCAAACCGAAGAAACGATTAAGTTTGAAATTATTTCTGGATACCTTTTAAAATCTATACACTCAGGTCAAGGTGGTTTTCATCACAACGTGATGTGAAACCTCCAACTTCTTTGAAATAAGTTTTGTCAGAACTGGATAAGTGTCATCAGAACACTTCACTAATAAAGTGGACCTACAGCAGTCATTAGTATATAGAGTGAACAAAACAGAATATGATGTAGAAGAAATGGACGTACTGCTGGAAACAGCACTTTATACTGAACACGCTGATTTCAAATAATCAAAATAATCGATGATCTACAGTAACAGCTTATCTGGGACGCTCAGTAATTTTCTATCGTGTGTGGTTACAGGTGTTGAATGCTGAAGACAAGTCAATAAAAAATATGCACAAATAAGTGATATTTTTCACTGTGTACTGACACTGTCCAATAGTGTGAGTGTGGCATTTCTGTGGATCGTTTTGTTTGTTACCAAATTAGAAACTATCAAAATGCTCTCTGGTATTCAACGGAAGCAACCAAAGAACACGTTTCTCAAGACACTTCATCATGCCAGCACAAGAACAACTGAGTCATAGTCATCGAGGCAGATAGGATTGCACTTTGGAATAAGACGAAGGGTAGCATTTTTCCCATAAGACAGCTACACTGCATTCTCTGAGAGACCATGAAAACAATCAGCTAAAGACAAGACAGTTGGGAGGCACATAACTTAAACAGTATTCCGTCTATACCATCAAGGCCTGAGGCTTTTCTCACATCCAGATGACAGAAGAGACCGAACATTATCTTTGGAAGCAGAAACATCCTCTTCAAGCTCCCAATGCTTTTGTATCCTATTCTTCAATTGACTCCAATGTACTTTTCTTGCCTCCAACACATCAGGACAAACAGCTGTTCAAATTCAATTCTCGTGGCAAATATTTCGGCACGGTAGTGACGATAAAGCTCAAAGTCAGATAGACACAAAACTTTAAGCACAGTCCTATTACTTCTGCTACACCAGTTCTCACTGACATACACATGTAGACCCCCACCACGACACTTCTATACCGGCCGTTTGTCTCTATCAAGGCAAAAAAAAAGGGCTGACATGGTCATGGAACCACGGCTCGGAATAACACAACAAACATGCACTTTAGTATATATTTAGAAGTTGCATGTTGGTTTGAAGTTCATTTCTATGGTCATGCTTAAAGTCAGACTTTACTGAGTGGGTGTTAGATAAAACAACTGACGGAAGAGGTGTGTAAAAGTTCTTCATTCTCATATTGTATTTAACTTGTATCTATATTAAAAACATGTGAAATGAGAAGATGTAAATATCTGTGTAATGTTTACAGACTATTAAAAAAAAACCCAGAACTATCGATTTCATTAGTCCAATGTCGGTCTCCATACTCAATGTGTACAGCAATGCACAGAGGTAATAGAAGCAGACAAAAATATGTCATATTAATGCATGCTTAAAAATGTCGCAATCAGCATCCTAAACGTTTCACACTGTCCCAATAATTGTAATGATAAAAAATAAGAATGATAATAATGACAATAATAATAATAGCAATAATAATAATAATAAGTGTGTTTGTTTTGGTGTGTTGTGTGTGTGTGTGTGTGTGTGTGTGTGTGTGTGTGTGTGTGTGTGTGTGTGTGTGTGTGTGTGTGTGTGTGTGTGTGTGTGTGTGTGTGTGTGTGCACGCGTGACTGCCTGCATGCATACACATGTATGATCACAGATGTGTCTGTGCATGTGTGTATTTTACAACTTGAGGGAATATTTATTTGTCTATATATGTGTCAAAGCTGAATCCTGAACAGAATACAACAGGATCACCACACAAAATTGCATAAGGCAGATGTGGAAAAGAATGGCTACATGTGGCTTCAACTATTAATTGAAACTAAACATGTGAATAAAAACCGTAATTATGAAAGACTTAAACTGTGAATAGAAAACCGAAGTGTCACTGAGCTCTACAGTTTCCCAAAGAGGTCATTCTGCTACTTTCCATTACCCCTGATCCACACTAGGTGGGAAAGCAGCAATTAAAATTTAACCAACTGAATTAACAAACTAAATGAATTTGATCATAGTCATAAATCATGATCTAGCTCAGCTGTTTAATTAATTTGGGCTCCTCGAACTGCAGGCGTTTGCCTTACTGTGTGTGTGTGAGAGAGAGAGATGATGTGGGAGTGAGTGTGATAGTGGTGATGTGTGTGTGTGTGTGTGTGAGTGTGTGTGGTGTGTGTGTGTGTGTGTGTGTGTGTGTGTGTGTGTGTGTGTGTGTGGTGTGCGTGCGTGCCAGTTTAAACAAACCAGCAGGCAGGTAGAACAAAAAACAGACATACAAAGATACCTAGACACCTGGACAGAATATACTCTGTAAGGTAGATATCAAACCTTTCAGTATCATGTTACTCATATCAGACTTCTTAATATCAGATTTTTGTTAGCGTTCAATTCTATTAGTAGAATTACAACATTAGACTATTCAGCTCATTCAGTGAAATTCTCTTGTGTGCACTTTTGATGCATGATCATTACTTCTTTTTCTCGTTGCCATTACGCACAGAGACCAGTTCTTAAGCACAGATTTCGTTGTCATCTGCAAAACATCCACACGCTCTCAGTTTCTCCTCAAGGGCTTCGGCCACATCTCCTCCTCCTGCAGCCTGTAGATCTGTGAGGATGTTGTTTGTGTCCTGCACTGCCTCTCCACACGGGCACACAGAGAAGGGCACAACTATCGTCAGTCTAAAAAGATGCTTATTCAGCCTGTTGCATCAGTTCTCAGACGGACAATAACCACGTGTTGTGATCTTGACGGCTGATGGTAGCTGTTGCCTGTCTGAGGCATTCTAAACAGACTTCATGATGATAATCGTCTCTGTGAGGGAGACTTTATTCTCTTCTTCTTCATGTTCTGCTCCTAGTTTTGCCATTTTGTCTGCCTTATCATTTCCTTCATTGTCACAGTGTGAGGGGATCCACTGCAGCACTATCCCGCTGCATTCAAGTTTGTGTAGTGCCTTTTCCAATTGTGGCTGTCTGTTGTCGGCGAAAGCCTGCAGCAAAAACAGAGAATCAGTCAAAAAGACCACCTGGGTGTTGAGATCCACTCCGCTGCGGATGTTTGCTTCAGACTTGTAGTTGGTATAGTGGAGCCTATCGGGACTGCCTCTGTTTGCTACTCTTTACTGGGGTTTTGGACGTACACCCCTGCTCCGTTCTAAATGCAGAAAATGATAAAAGACCTACAAAAATAAAGGGATGGAGCAAAACAGCAAGAAAACTGAAGTCATGGTAATAAGTAAAAAACAAGAAATCCTCTCAAACAAAAAAACAGCAAATGACACAACATTGAGACAGACTGATAACTTTAAATATCCGGGAACGGTCATCTCACCAGACGATAGAAGCACGTCAGAAATAGCCAGCAGAAGGGGCCACGCTAAAACAGCATTCAAGAAGATGAAAAGCGTTCTTATTAACAAATACCTATCAATTAACATCAGGAAGAGAGTTCTTGGGTGTTAATAGAACCGGTACTGTTGTACGATTGTGAGGCGTGGACAGTCAACAAGCAATGTCAGAACAAAAAAAAGGGCAACTGAAATGTGGTTTCTAAGAAGAATGTTGAGACTTCGAGGGACAGCAAAGAAAACAAACGAACAGTCTTGAAAGAGGAAGACACAAGAAGATCATTAATAAAGAATATTACAAAAAGACAAGCAACATTTATAGGACATTTTATGAGGGAAGAGAAATAAGAGCACCTTGTCACAACAGGAAGACTGGAGAGAAAGACAGCACCAGGTGGATCCAGGGAGAAAATATTGGACGGACTTGCAGGGTGGCTGAGGACAGAGAGGGTGGGAGATGTACCTGCAGTGACAAGGGATAGATTCGTATGGAGTGCCATGATCGCCAACACTACGCGGCAGGACAGATGATGATGATGACCCCTGCTCATCCGTGTTTGACAGCATCTGTCGCTGAACTGTCTGTGAATATTTTTATCTATGCTTCTTTGGTGTATCTTTCTTCTAGCATACCAAGCGGCAGTATTTTCTTTGCTATATTACTCCGCTCATCTTCTCTTCTGATGTAAGGAACTGTGGTATGTACCGTCACTCTTTCAGTTCTACCTTCGCAGGGTGGGATGTGAAAACACGAGGTTCAACCGAGTGTTTTGCCTATGTTCCATTTGCAGTATTTGTGTCTCTGTGATAAAGCTTGATCTCTTTAGCTTGTTAGAAGAGAGCTTCTTCATTCTGGCACTCATTAGGTCGTCTTGGGTGCTCTTGTACTTGATGGCCTCATCATTGCTTTCTATTTTCTTTTACTCGGTGGAGGTATCACATCACTTATTCCATCTTCTCTATTGGTACGGACTTCATTGTATCTGTGATGATCTTTGGTGCTTGGTTCTGAACTTTTGTCAAGGGTGTGCCAGTATGTCTTGTCCGCTGTCATCCAATAGCTTGACATGTTGTACTCCAGGAGTGGTTGTACGTTCCCGATGGAATCTCTTCAGTATTTGTACCTCAATATGTTCCTGCCAGCTTTCTCATGATGTTCAGCCTTCTTCTGGCTTTTCCTTCAACCTATATGATACGTTGCTTCAATGTTAATCCCTTGTCAAAAGTAAATCCCAGCTATGCCTGCTAGTCTTCTATCTTAAGAGGTGTCTTGCCAAGAGTAAGTTTACCAAATCGCGCTTCGGTGAAAGAGTGAAAACAGTAGATTTCGTTTTATCCCTGCTGATAATACAAACTCGCTGTCTGCCCATGCTGTAACTCTCCCAAGGGCAAGTTGCATTCTGTAGGCTGCTCTTGTTGCTTACTCTTCCAGACAGCACAGAACCATGTCACCTGTATAAAGCGCTGTCTAAACTCCTTTGGGCAGCTCTGATATTATTTCCCTGAAGAAAAGTATGAACAAAACAGAACTCCTCTCTGAGGGATGTCTTGACGCAGCAGCATCTTCTGGTCATAGTGACCATCCACTCACATCCAGTTCTTTGGTTGTGTAGGTAGGACTCGGGTCCACCGATACATGCCGCCTCTGAGGTCGCAAGTACGAGCTTTACAAGGAGTCCATCTTTCCAGACATTATCAATTCCAAAACTGCTAAAATGAGTCATTATTTACTGATGATCAGGCCATGATGAACAATAATAAAACCCAAATTCAAGACCATCTAGACCAACTTGAATGCTTGCTGCAGGAAATATAGCGTAAGGATTAGCATTGGAAAGACAGAGGTAGTGACAGCTGGCAGAACACTGGGAAAGTTGAATATAAATAAGATGGAACAAATATCAGAATTCAAATGTCTAGGTAGCATTTTTACTGAAAATGGAAGATTGGAAAGAAAAATCAAAACACACTGCCAGAAAGCAACCTCTGTTAGCTACCAACTAGTACCTCTTCTGTGGCATCTATGATCTATGCATCCCCGTGAGCACCAAAAGAAAACTAATCAGTGCCATCTTCTCCCAACTATCATATACCAGTGCCAGACATGGCAACTGACAAAATCACTCCTAAGGACATTAGTCGCCTCTGAGAAGAAATGTCTCAGGACTGCAGCTAACAAAACTTTGAGAGACAGGACCACAGATGAGACAATCAGAGAAACTGTAGGAGTAACACTTACCCTACATCACATAGAAAGGCACAAAATAAAGTGGTTTGGACATTTTACAAGGATGCCCTCCAACACAAACGAGCCCAGTGTGTATACAACTCCACATATTCCGTCACCAGAGCCAGAGGGAGACCAAGGCTACGCTGGAGCGACACTGTGGCAGAAACACTGGCACATACATGTCGCCTTCCACTATGCCACAGATGGATGCCTGTATCCCCCCCCCCCCCCCCCAACACCAACATCTCACAGTACAGGTGGAAGGAAAAAGTAAAGAATGAAAAGACTTCTATAGATCGATGAAGACTGCCAGGATGCTCACCTGAGCCTGAAAAGCATCCTCTATGACCCAAGTGAGGCGTGTTGTTTGGTTTTCCATACTTTCGTACTGTCTGAAGCCAGCTAGCTAATGGATAATGTTGCTCTCTGACTCCAAGTGCAGCTGTAGACACTGGCTGACAATGTGCTTCCGTGGTCTTAAAACACAGCTTGTCAAGATTGTGGGGTGGCAAGCTCAGGACTTTTGCCTTGTTCCTCCCTTCCTTCAAAAGAGGAATCATTTAGCTTTTTGCAAGCACTGTGGTACCTGTTCTTAACTCCAGTTAAGAATGAAGATGTCCAGAAGCTTTTGGCAAGCCAAGGTGTTGTAGCATCTCTTTTGGGATGTTGTCAGGGCAAGGCGATTTCTTTTTCAGTTTCCTGATAACGTTCTTCAATTCAGCCATGATAATGCCATGCTGCATGGGTTCAGGTACCTGTCCATTTCATTCTCTTCTCTTGTTCTCTTCCCTTCTTATTTCTTTCTGCATATGCTGGGAAATGGCAGCGTTACTTTCCTTCTCATATGCTCTTTCAAAGCTGTTTCCCTGTTAGAGACCTTCCTTTTTTTCTGAAAAATAATCTTTCGTCCCTTGCTGCCTTCATCACTTAGTGCTCTTGTCAATTCCCACAGCTTTGTAGTATCTTTCTCTATTTTCAGTCTTGCTGTTTTGTCCCTCCATTGTATTCTTCTTTTCTATAGTTTTGTTTCAAAACACTTTGCTTTGCTTCCTTGGAGTTTGACGTTATTCTGCTTTGCTTCGTTGGGGTCTGATGTTATTCCCCTGACTGGGTTTGTCTCTACTTCTTTTCTAGCCTTCGTGAGAGCATCATGTGCCTTTTGCAACTCATCCACCTAATATGGTATAGTCTTTCCTCACTCCCCTAGGTATGCATTCCTTGGCTGCCTGTGTGATGGTGTTGCTCAATTATTTCATCATGTTGTTGAGTCTCTTCCTTCCACTGTTGTTTCTTGTCAGCTCACGGTTCACATCCTGATGTCTCAATGGCAGTTAAGTTGTTTCTATCAAATGTCGTTACCCTCCTTTTCTCCTCTCTTGATAGTCACTTCTAAACACCTGATACTCTCTGACAGTAACTGACCCCCCCCCCCCCCCTTTGCACGTGTGTTTCCTATATACAGATGTTGATACTGTTCTATTATAGAAAGTGTTCGGTTCTTCATTCTTGTCAGTTAACTCTTCTGCATATTCTAGAGCATGATGGTGACTGGCCAAAAGCCAAGCAAGATCTCTTCGGTCTTGCTTGTGTTTAGCTAATCACTCTTGTTGTTCATCCCATGGCTCCGCAGGACAAAATGAAGAGACTCAGATGCTGAGAGTAAGCTCTTTGAGACACAGAGCCTGGCGCTGCACCTGCGTGATGGATCTTCACAGGGCATGAACCTGTCTCCAAGTGTCATGATGGTCTGTTAGATCAATATGTCATATGGCCTAACACAGCTACCAGGATTGCCCCGCCCTTACCTTCCAGCCGAAACTCCTGCCCTGGAAGCACTGAGGAGGATTGTTCGCTAAGGACCCTACCCAAGACCATACTTATGCCTGGTTTCTACCCCCAACAGACCTGTTTCATTATCTGACTTGGTTAGACCTGCCAGGACCACAAGGCCCCATCAATTTTGCTCTGGAAGTTGCCAAGGCATGCAAGCCATCACACTGCATCAAGAAATCATGCGTCATTGTGACAGATAAATTACAATTTTCACATACATAATTGTTTCATGATAGTAAGAGTTCTGTGTGATAATGTACCTATATCATTTCAAAGAAAATAATGCTTTTCATGAAGGGGGAAAAACAGTACCTGGTGTGGTATATGTATTTGTCAAGACAGTTTGAAAGACCAATTTCTGCCACAGTCTCAACACAAGTATTATATGGCACAATACCGAGTAAACAACATGTAGTATGTGTCCTAGTAAAGGGGATGCCTTCCCTTCAAAGAACGCTGACAACTGTCCAATGTTAGTAAATCTGGCTGATTTCCGCATTGCGTTCTGTTGGTGTGACTGACATAAGTACAAATATCCTCTTCTGTTCTTGAACCCAAATGTACATGTGTGTATTTTGTATCTTGCTGAAATCAGTTTGTTGTGCTTGTGTTTCTTTTCTTTTCGATTTATTTATGTAAATAATATAAACTGTTCTATCAGCAAATAGGTCTGCAATGTTATCAACCAAAAAGACAAGCTTATTTGATCAGAAATTAATCATTAATCAAACTGCCTGGTTGGGCAGGCTCCACAGCAAACCCCAACTACCTGACAAATCAGCTTGCTCACCTTGGATAGTTGTCAGTGTTCTGTCAGTCAATTTACCTACACTGGACAGTTGTCAGTGTTCTTTCATTTCAATTTACCTACAATGGATAGTTGTCAGTGTTCTTTCAGTCAGTCTACCTACACTGCACAGTTGTCAGTGTTCTTTCAGTCAGTATACCTACATTGGACACTTCTCAGAGTTCTTTCTGTTCAATTTACTTACACTGGACACTTGTCAGAGTTCTTTCTGTTCAATTTACCTACACTGGACACTTGTCAGTGTTCTTTCAGTCAGTCTACCTACACTGCACAGTTGTCAATGTTCTTTCAGTCAGTCTACCTACACTGCACAGTTGTCAGTGTTCTTTCAGTCAGTCTACCTACACTGCACAGTTGTCAATGTTCTTTCAGTCAGTCTACCTACACTGCACAGTTGTCAATGTTCTTTCAGTCAGTCTACCTACACTGCACAGTTGTCAGTGTTCTTTCAGTCAGTCTACCTACACTGCACAGTTGTCAGTGTTCTTTGTCAGTCTACCTACACTGCACAGTTGTCAGTGTTTTTCAGTCAGTATACCTACACTGTACAGTTGTCAGTGTTCTTTGTCAGTATACCTACACTGCACAGTTGTCAATGTTCTTTCAGCTCAATTTACCTACACTGGACAGTTGTCAGTGTTCTTTCAGCTCAATTTACCTACACTGGACAGTTGTCAGTGTTCTTTGTCAGTATACCTACACTGCACAGTTGTCAATGTTCTTTCAGTCAGTTTACCTACACTGCACAGTTGTCAATGTTCTTTCAGTCAGTCTACTACACTGCACAGTTGTCAGTGTTCTTTCAGTCAGTCTACCTACACTGCACAGTTGTCAATGTTCTTTCAGTCAGTCTACCTACACTGCACAGTTGTCAATGTTCTTTCAGTCAGTCTACCTACACTGCACAGTTGTCAGTGTTCTTTCAGTCAGTCTACCTACACTGCACAGTTGTCACTGTTCTTTCAGTCAGTCTACCTACACTGCACAGTTGTCAATGTTCTTTGTCAGTATACCTACACTGCACAGTTGTCAGTGTTCTTTCAGTCAGTATACCTACACTGCACAGTTGTCAGTGTTCTTTCAGCTCAATTTACCTACACTGGACAGTTGTCACTGTTCTTTCAGTCAGTATACCTACACTGGACACTTGTCAGAGTTCTTTGTCAGTATACCTACACTGCACAGTTGTCAGTGTTCTTTCAGCTCAATTTACCTACACTGGACAGTTGTCAGTGTTCTTTCAGCTCAATTTACCTACACTGGACAGTTGTCAGTATTCTTTCTGTTCAACTTACCTACACTGGACAGTTGTCAGTATTCTTTCTGTTCAACTTACCTACACTGGACAGTTGTCAGTATTCTTTCTGTTCAACTTACCTACACTGGACAGTTGTCAGTGTTCTTTCTGTTCAACTTACCTACACTGGACAGTTGTCAGTGTTCTTTCTGTTCAACTTACCTACACTGGACAGTTGTCAGTGTTCTTTCTGTTCAACTTACCTACACTGGACAGTTGTCAGTGTTCTTTCTGTTCAACTTACCTACACTGGACAGTTGTCAGTGTTCTTTCAGCTCAATTTACCTACACTGGACAGTTGTCAGTGTTTTTTTTTTTCTTCTTTTTTTTTTTAGCTCAATTTATCTACACTGGACAGTTGTCAGTGTTCTTTCAGCTCAATTTATCTACACTGGACAGTTGTCAGTGTTTCTTTTTGTTTTGTTTTTTAAGCTCAATTTATCTACACTGGACAGTTGTCGGGGGGGGGGGGGGGGGGGGGGGGTTGTTGTTGTTGTTTGTATATTTGTTTGTTTGTTTGTTTGTTTGTTTGTTTGTTTGTTTGTGGGGTTTTTTCAGCTCAATCAAAAACAGCTCAATCTACCTACACTAGACAGTTGTCAGTGTTTTTTCAGCACAAGGTGTACTGAAGTTGGGTTTCGTACTACTCTGGTGCCAGTGGTTCATCAGGATTGTCACTGGACACCTATGGAAGTGGTCTCCTTACTGGGAGGTGTCTCACTCAGTCTGGCTCAATGATTACTCAATTTACTGTTGTAAATATGGGACTCAACAGAGTGGCTTCAGTTTAATGAGATGGATCACTACAGGCATTGCTGAACTGCACCTTAGACACCAGCAGCAGTGTGGAGTCTCCTCTAGTGGACAGCCTTATAGTCATTTGACATATCTGACTTCTGTGGGCTTCCTGACACTAGCACTTCAACTGAACAAAACTGGGATTGAACAGCGTGAGATCAACAACACTGAGGTGACGCAGGAGTTGGGGCATCCAAACAACAAACAAACAAAATAAATATCTACACATATGTAAAAGCAGTGGGATTCCCCCCCCCCCCCCCCCTTGGTAATTAATAACACATTAACAGCAAGCTCAGCAGTGATGTTATCTGTTAACGAATATCTCTATATATAACAGCAGTGAGGTCCCCCCCCCCCCCCCCCTTGGTAATTAATAACACATTAACAGCAAGCACAGCAGTGATGTTATCTGTTACATGGCTGCCAAGAGCTATGGCACCCAAAAATATGTCAAACCAACTATTCCAACATCAAAGATCAATTCATTATCATATCTAACGTGTGGTATGTTAATGTTTGTACATAATTTCCGTATTTTGTAATTCACAGTACAATGATTATATCATAGTCCTATGTTGTTTATTCAAAATACACTTCTGACAATAAAGACTGTATGATACATATCTGGATGGGTGTGTACAAGTGGGTAAACATCAAACCCCCAAATGGAAGGTTCTGGGTTTGATCCACCCAGATGCCTCTGCCTTGGGGTAAAAGAAGATTTTTCAAATCTCCCAGGGCAACATGTGCGCAGACCTGCTGTGTCTTTATCCCCTTCGTGTTTGATGTATGCAGAATATTACATATGCATCTTAAAGATCATGTAAGTCATGTCAGAAGCTGGCTTATAGAAACATGAAAATACCCACCATGCATGCCAACCAAAGATACAGTCTGTGTGACAACATAGCCGTTTGTGGTCAATACCTAACAATAGTAACATCCTGCATTCTCAGTACTCTATTCACACACACATACACACACACACACACACACACACACACACACACACACACACACACACACACACACACACACACACACACACACAACACACACACACACAAAGAGACAAAGAGAAAGAAAAAGTCTGAATATGTGTTACTGGTAATATGCAGTGAGTCCAAATGATCTTGGATAATAATACTAGATGCAAATTAACAGTTCATAACAGTACTGATATTCAACACAGCACATATCAGCCTAACATGGTGTGTCTGTTCATCCATGATGGACTGAGTGAAAAAAGTCTACACCTGAAATTGTTCAGTTTACATGTATGTATCTCTGATGACATGGGATGTACATACTCACATACCATACAGCTGAGTCCACCCATAACCAACCTGGCAATGCTGTACTCTTTTTATTTTCCCTGTTTTCTTTCTTTCTCTCTCCCTCATGTAAAATGCTGTCTATGAATATGATAAACGATCCTCTATTGCACATAATGAATTCCTCTTTCAACGAACAAGGTGCTGTTTCCAATAGTCTGAGTTTGCTACGCTTAGTCTTGCCTTATAACAAACAAGTGTTCAAGAGTCAGAGCTGCAAAGTCCTAGAAAGCACATAGTGTAACATTTTGACATTTTAAGTGTCATCATCATCATCATCAGGTACCCTGCCGCATGGCGTTGGCGATCATGGACTTCCATCTGTCTCTATCTCTTGTTGCCCCAAGTATCTCCTCCACCCTCCTCGTCTTCAGCCACTCTGCAAATCCGTCTAGCATTTTCTCCCTTTTAAGTGTATGATTTCAAATTTAAGCTTAGCACTTTTGTACAATATAATTCACTGAAGCTGAAGTTGGGATTTTTTTTTATGATTTATAATTTATGATTTGTAATGGTGGGTTAAGAAGACCAAAACATGATTTTGACTTGACCTACAAATGTTCAAAATGGCCAATACATACACAAAACTGACCAAGCAGCAAAATCAAATTTGTCTTCAACAATTTTTCTTCCTCTTTTTCTTTTTCCTTCACTGAACTTGGCCTCCTTTTGATGAAATATGTTTACCTAAACTTGCTTCCGCACATCTCAGTTCCAGTTGTGATACATTTTAGAAACTTTGGACATGACAAGAGCAATGGAATCCAAGTTTGTACAACTGTAGACATGAATGTAATAAAAACGACAAATAAAATCACTTGGCTGATATCCGCCACCAAAGGGATAAGGCTGTCCCCAATCACTTCAGCCAATCAGACCATTCAATCAATGACATCCGAGTGAAAGGTCTGTGGCTTCTGTGCAGTGACGGCACCATAGACAGGAAAGACAGAGAGTCCCACCTCGTAGATAAACTTGGAGCACGCAAGCCATGTGGTCTTAATGACAGACCATAGGTAATCCATTGCGCAACAGAATTCAGACATGCCGTTTCGTGTTTCTTCCTGTTCCCAGGCCTGCCGGATTCGTGGCGCTGGGCACAATCTACTCCCTTGCCTCTTGGCTCTTGCCCTGTGCCTTCTTCAGAGCAGGGCTATACCGATATAGCATGGCCACTTCTCAAAATTGCAGAACTCATCTCACTTCCCTTTTGACATCATAGTTGCCTCCCCTCTCCCCACTTCTTACTACTGCTCATGACGACATGGGCATTCCATTTCTTACCCACTGGACGAGGCGGCAGGGAAGTTTTTAGTCCCGTTTTTATTATCCATTGTTTGGTGTCTGTGATCTGTTTGTGACCGTGCATTCGCGCTTGACAAAGGCTAGTTGGCCGAAAATTTGCGCTTGTTTTGTTTTGTCTCGTTGGAGACGCGCTTATATTGGTTCTCTTGTTCTTCTGGTTCATGTTTGCTTGGGCGCGGGCAGTCACACTTGTTTTGGATCAAATAAAATCAATCAAATCTTGATCCTAAAAGAAAGCAAGATGGTCAACCATTGTTATTTCTTCATTTCAAAGTCATACTTGAATCAAATATGAAAAAGAAAACTGTCCCCAAAAAGCTGCATAACTTTCATGGAAAGAAGTTGGTATGCTGAGCCACTGTAGAGCACAATACATACTTTGCAGATATTCATTTATTTCCAACTTTCACAGAAATAAGTTGGCATACTAACTCACTGTAGTGTGCATATTTGTACTTGTAGAGATTCATTTATAAGTATTCAACAAAGTAACTTGAATTTTTGGCAGGAGTAATCAAGTCTCAAAAACCTTGGAAGCAAAAATTTTAAACACAAAATAATGTTATCTCCTAAATGCAAAGTTCATTTTAAATGATATGTGTGTATCACTGTATGTGTGTGTGTGTGTGAGTGGGTGGGTGGGGGTTGTGGATGGAGTGAAATACACAAGTTTTTACACAAACAGTCCCATAAGCCATTAAATCTAATCACACACAATGCTTTGATTTTCAAACCATATTTAAATTTGGTTTGTCATTCTAACATTTATAAAGGCAGTTAGATCCTGTCAAACTCTTTGCTTATGCTACACAAGAAAAAGTAAAATCCCAACTTATTAGTATTACACATCACAGGATAAATACCGTTCATGAAATGATTAAAAACAACAAATATGGCAAAGCTCTGGGAAAACACTAATTTTAGTGCACCAGATTTCTGCTCAAAATATGGAAATTGCACTTAAAAAATGCTCCCTTTCTGTAATCATTAGGATTTATTTAATCAGTTTTTAGAAAAAAAAGGGGAAAACTGACAAAGGAGAGAAAAAGACTAAAGAAGAGCATTTAATTTGAATCAAGTCATTTGCTAGCTCAGTCTTATGATATATTAAAAAAAAATTCACCATCATGTCTGTAGAAGAATCATCACACTGATTCTGGCTCTGTTGTTAATAAACTATTAAAGTTTCTTGCATGCTACTTCTATTGCATGCCTCCAACATATTCAGAATTCTGCGGCCCCTCTACCCCTTTGTAAAAAAAAAAAAAAGGCATGATCACGTTATACTTATTCCCTTGCTTCGCGTTCTCCACTGGCCGCCCATTTATCAAATAATTTAATAGTAATAATACAAAATGAGCACATTACAAGTGCATCAATGGCACTGCACCCATATATCTTCGCGATCACCTCTGAATGTACTCCACTGCCTGACTTCCCCATTCTACATCTGACACTAGCTCAGCAGCTGTCTACAAATTCCTTGATAAAAATGTACCACTGTCAGTCACCATTCTTCTTCTGTGTCCCCCTCGTCTTTGCATGCACTTTGTGCCCTAGAGTGTTGGTCATGGTGGGGTGAATGATGAGATAGCGCACTTTGGTTTGACTCTTGTATGAAGATTTTATGCCTTCTAAATGTCATTGTTATTTCTAACAGCAAGTCACCAAAATACAACACAAAGCAAAATTTAGAAAATGTGTAAATTACTTTTCTGTAACTGTTTAAAATCTAAAATACAAGTTTATCACCACTGACGACATCACAAAGATCACATCACAAGGAATGATAATATTTAGAGTTTTCTGATCGCTGCTATGTTCCTTCACACAGCCCTTGCCAAATCCATTAGCCCGTTAGCCAATGCTAATAAAACTCGCGTCGGGCTAATAGAAACTTCGTAAGCGTTAGCCCAAATGGCTAATAAAAATTCCTAGATGTGTATGCGCCTCAGTAGACTGTCCGCGATCTCCACACACGCACGCTTTCGTATGTCGTCTGCTACTGCAAGCCTCGAAGCGACGCATACATCCGGCAGAGGTGAGGTGCATTCAGCAAAAGGTATAATTATATCTTATACATAGTAAAATAAATTATGCCAAATGATTTTGGCTAATGATTTCTCTTCCGGGCTAATAAGGTTTCAAAAGTTATTAGCCCAAATGGCTAATATGGGTCCTTCTGGATTTGGCAAGGGCTGTTCACATGAAATGAAAGTGTCAGATGTGATTTTGGAGACGTCAGTGGTGATAGTGGAAATGATATAAATTCTACTGATGTGATGGAAAACAAAGCTAGTTTCTCTGCTAAGTACCTATGTGACACTGACAGTCAGCGCATTTGAACTTGGCAATGTCTCAGGCATCTCTTCAAGGAAATGATCCTTCACCACAGTGTTAATCAAAAGCGTTTATCAATACAGTTTGGGTAAATGCTATTCGAAGAGTCAGCTGTGACGGCCTAAAGGCTAAACTGGATGGATATGACTAAATCATCTATTTTCCTCTTATCTGACATACATAGTCTGCTCTTAGTTTTGTTTCTAGGAAAGAGTCATCATCTCTGGTGGAAAATACAAAGTGTAAACAATCAAGATATGTGGCACATTCAATTTCTGCCACCAATCTCAGTTGTGATGATTGAATATGAAAACAATGCACAGAAGATTAGCTCCGTTCTTGAAAATCATGTGTACTAAACTTCTTAATCAAGTCTGATGGACACAGTGAATCACATTTGATCCAATTCACTTTCAGATTTGACTCAAACATAAAAAGGTGTGCACAAGCTCAAGGGATTAAAACACTGGCAAACATCTAATCATTTCACACATTTCACTTTGCATCCTGACTTTGCAACAGCTGTATGGGGTTGATGCTTATGGCATGTCAGTGGATATCCCAGTTTGGCATGGCCGACTTCAACTGTTTTCTTTTTACAAAAAAATCAGTATTAACAACACAATCTGATGTACCTGTGTGATGCTGTAGTATCTATCTCTTCATCATGTAAGCTGTTGGTAAAAAATACGACCAAACAAAGAAAAATATTTCTGTATAGTTTATTTCTCAAATCAAACACACAGGGGTGCATCTACATGACGTTTTATCACTGGCTCATACGTGGGAGACAGACAGAGAGAGAGAGAGAGAGAGTGGTGTGTGTGTGTGTGTGTGTGTGTGTGTGTTGTGTGTGTGTGTGTGTGTGTGTGTGTGTGTGTGTGTGTGTGTATGTGCGCGCGTGCGCGTGCAGTGCACATGTATGTGCATGCGTGCATATGCATTATGTGTACATGCATGAGACTGGGCATGTATGTATGCTGACATATGTAGGCCTAATATCAAGTGACAGTGTGCATACTTTTATGTCTGGTCACTTGTCTGACTATAGATAGTCTGGTATAGTTAACTATATCGTTGCATGCAGGCTGAGGAAAGCAAGGGGCTAATTACTTTCATCATCTCATTCATGTTTAGATTTATACATGTACACGTTTTATGTTTTGAGAGGGGCTGGTTTGAGTGATTCAGTCACGCCAGACTGAAAGAGCTCAGATTGAGTGTTTGAGTTAATCAATGAAATTAGTCTTGCAAATGAAACAAATCGGAACGGTTTGCCGTGTACGCAGCGTATCCTCAATTCAATGTTCTTATTTTTCTTTCTTTCTCATATTTATCTCACGCCACGACCATTCAAAAACTTCTAGCTGAAAGCGAAAACGTATGTTAATCGTCTAGTTCAGATCAAAACAAAAGTTGATCCGAAGATCGCTGCTCGACGAAACTTTCGTGAACATAAAGTTTACTGCAAACACAGTAAAGAGTAATAACAATGCGACTTGGTTAATAGAATTATCGCTTTGCTTTAAACATTTCTAATCTAGTGTCAAAAATAGTTGCTCACCGGCTTCACATCTCCATGTGAGCGTGAAAATATTGGGATACCTCCACCAGCAGACAGACACAGCAAGTAAGCCGCCATTGCTAGTAAACATTGCTCGCGCATGCCCATGAAAGTTCAGAACTCGGCCGTTCCGCTCCAAACAATACTAAACAGTGTTCGGACTAATTTAAAATGCTTTGTAGAGAGCCGGAATGACGATTTTTCATTCGTGATAACTTATCAGGCATATATTTCTGGTTGAATAGGACTGATTTTCTGTAATCAAATTCACAGCTGTGAATTTTTTCATTGATTGATTTGCTCCACAAGTTTCGCGTGCAGCAGACGACAGCAGTTTCGGTTTGCCATCCAGTCGCTCATTGATTAATTAATCAAGCACTGATTTTATTTTTGATCTTTGAATTCGAATTGTGTGACTATTCTTCGCATTCCACAGCCATATATTCACTTCAAAAGCCCATCAGCGACCCTTTGACTCTCACATCTTTCGGGTCTCTCACATTTTTCCATTGATCCTGCGGCCAAGAACATGATTGACAGGTGCCGATAAACAAGCCTGGAGATAGGAAAAACTGTCCTCGCGCAGCGAGCTTGTGTGTGTGTCAGACTGCACTCTGTTGTGCAGCAGCCCTTGCGTGCTGATTGTGTGTCGCACTGAGGTCTATGAGAATATATGGCCCGCGACCCGAACCGATTATTGATCATTCGCAAAGATAGACACCGAATATGCACCACCTGAAGCAAACTCTAAGAAAGTCCTTTGCTGTTACTAGATCTACTCACGCTTGAACGAAGGTAAGGCTGCAAGTTTTTGTTTTGTTTTGTTTTGTTTTGTTTTTTGTTTTTTTCTTGACACGTTGCATTGTTTATTGACGGTGTTGTCTGCTACAGTTTTTTTGTGTTTTTTTTTTACTGAAGCTGTTCGTAAACTTTACATGTTCACTTCACTTGGTAAATTCATTATCTTTACAGATTTTCTGTATAAGTTGGGGATTCATCGCACCAGGACAATTCCATATGTGCTTCACCCAAATCTGCCTAAATTACCTGGCAGACACTTGAACCTGCGGAAAACATGCGCTTGCAAGGTCTTGAAATGGGGCTGACGACGTGGGGGTGTGAAGGGACCTATCAAAGTATTCGAACGCTAACCTGACCTTACCAGAATGATTGAGGCATCAATGTGGGCATCGACCATGGTAGGCAGGAACTGAACTGAAGACATCAGAGTCCACGGCTCTATTAAAAAGAATAAACCAGTTCACAAAACTTGTGTGTGTGTTAGATATCTCGTCATTATTATAATGTATTTGAACATTCCATGTCATTTTGAAATGATGTGAGTTTTACAAACACACACACACACACACACACACACACACACACACACACCACACACACACACACACACAGCACGCACACGCACGCACCACGCACACACACTACTGCACGCACACACACACACATCCACACACACACATACACACACACACACACACACACACACATACACGCCACACACGCACTCTCTCTCTCTCTCTCTCTCTCACTCATACACACACACACATACACACACAAGCATATGCATACACATGCCTACACGTATGCACATATATGCACACATGCACACTATGTCATACATACACACACGCATGTGTCTGTGTGTGTGTCTGTGAGTGTGTCTGCGTGTGTGTATCATTGTCATTGTCTCTTTCCCTTTATAGCTCTTTCCCTTTCTAGTTCATTCATGTATGCAAGTGATGATTGTGAGCTAAGAAATGCGTAGAGCTTCTTTCTCAGCAGTTCTTCACTGACAACCGTCTTGGTAGACCCATTATTTGGTCTCGCTGGGTACAATTGGATGCAAACATATCTTGAGAATACATAGATCTGTTTCTTCGGTTATGTCTGGCCAGAATAAGTGTCTCCTCAGGGAAAGAATCTGTATAAACCAGAGACACACAAAAATAGAATTAGAACGTGTATTTAATATAACAAAACAAGACAGGCTCAAATTTTTGGCTAACTGGCCTTTGTCAAGCGCATACAAAAGACACACACCTGCTGTTTAACGTTTGAGTAGTTGTCAGCTGGTTTGTGTTGTGTGTGTGTGTGTGTATGTGTGTGTGTGTGTGTGTGTGTGTGTGTGTGTGTGGTGTGTGTGTGTGTGTGTGTGTGTGTGTGTGTGTGTGTGGGCGCGCTAAGTGTTGTGCATTGTGTCTTTGTCTGTATAGCATGTGTGTTCGGCTTCCCAAATTTCCGTAATGAGTAACATGTTCGAGATTCGCCAACATATGGTTAAAATTGTATTTTACAACCCTTTCGTAAGAGCAATGGCCTAATGAAAATCTGCTGAATCTGACCCTCTCTCTTCTCTCTCATATCTCATCTGACTCTGCCTCTCTCTCTCTCTCTCTCTCTCTTCTCTCTCTCTCTCTCTCTCTCTCTCTCTCTCTCTCTTCTCTTCCTCTCTCTTCTCTCTCTCTCTCTCGTTCTATCTCTCTCTCTTTCTCTCTCTCTCTCTCTGTCTGTCTGTCTCTTTCTCTCTCTCTCTTTCTTTCTCGCACTCTTTTTCTCTCACTGTCTGTCTCAGTATCCCTGTCTTTCTCTCACTCTCTCTCTCTCTGCTCTCTCTGTCTGTCTTTCTCTCTCTCTCGCCACCCCCTTCCCCTCTGTCTCTGTCTATCTGTCTGTCTCTCTCTCTTACTCTCTCATTCTCTCTCTCTCTCTCTCACTCATTTTCTCTCTCTTTTTAATTGCACCACTGAGATAGTGGTTAAAACTTACTAAATTGCCTCTTTCAAGATTATCAAAACAGGTTACACCATGCTTTTAAACACTTTCGAGGGGGCAAAATAGTTACAATAAGACCTGAGTTAGAGATGTCTAGAAAAATCAAGAGGTATGGATACACGTGTGACTAACGAGTCAAACTTTTTGTCTTCCTTTAAGCAAAAAAATGATAGAGAGATTAAAAACAAGAATGGAACATGGAACAGTAAAATACTCAACACGATAGATTTTCGATATATCGCCAATTTAAATCACTCCACAAAACAGAAAAGTGCGTGAATGACAACTGTTAAGAAATTTCGTAATTTGCCTGATCAGATTTAAAATGGGCATGAGTGAACTGTCTCTTTTGTCCCATTACTTTAGAAGACGAATTCCTCTATGAAGACATCAGAAATAAGCATCTACGAGGAATCGTTGGAAATAGTTCTGATACCTCTTGGAGTATGGCCCTAAAGTGTAACAAGCTAGATCATTCCAGAATTTGACGATGTTTATATTCTATACTTTAAAGCCTTGGCATGGGGTAACAATCTGAGAATTTTTTACATTCGTACTACAAAGCATTCTTACCAACAAATGCCTATCAATTAACATCAGAAAGAGAGTCCTTGAATGTTAAATAGAACCAATACTGTTGTATGGATGCAAGGCGTGGACGGTCAGCAAGCAAAGCCAGAGCAAGATTGAGGCAGCCGAGATGTGGTTTCTAAGAAGAATGTTGAGAGTTCCATGGACAGCAAAGAAAACAAACGAGACAGTCTTGATGGAGGCAGACACAAGTAGATCACTCACAAGGAAGATTAGGAAAGACAGGAAACATTTATAGGTCATTTTATGAGGAAGGGGGATTTGGAGCACCTGGTCACAACGGGAAAGCTGGAGGGAAAGAGAGCACCAGGTAGACCCAGGGAGAGAATGCTGGACGGACTTGCAGAGTGGCTGGGGACGAGGAGAGTGGGGGAGATGCTAGGGGCAATGAGAGATAGAGACGAATGGAAGTCCATGGTCGCCAACGCCATGCGGCAGGGCACCTGATGATGATGATGACTACAAAGCGGACGACTAATGAAAAGTATTCTGTACGTTAATAATGTTACCCACTCCCCATAATTCCTGGTCTGTGTATGGGTCGGTGGCCTTCACAATAAACTATGTGTCAGTGTCAGCGTCAACGTCAGTGTCAGTGTCAGTCTCTCTCTCTCTCTTTCTCTCTATATCTCTCTCTCTCACTAACTCTCTCTCTCTCCCCTCTCTCCGTCTTTCTCTCTCTCTCACACACCACACACGCGCGCGCCACACACGCACACACACAAACACACATACACACACTCACACACACGCACACACATACATACACACACACACACACACACCCATACACACACACACTCAAACATACACACATACATTACTTATGCTCTTTAGATTTCACTCTTCAAATGATCTACTGACACAAGCATTTGCTTACATCACATCGATAGAAAACATTATTATTTTAACTCAATTGAATGTGCACAGATATACATAGTTTTACTCAAACATGCACAGAACCTAATGTAACGAGAAAAGTATCCTCAAGCAAAGAGCTATAAGAAAACACAATACGCATTCTAACCCATCTCCCCTCGCCCCCCCCCCCCCCTACACACACACCTGCCCATAATCGCAGTGCGTGCACTTGCACATATACACACATTCGCGCACGCACGAGCACGCAGCAACACGCACACACGCACACACACGCACACACGCACACACGTACACACACACGCTCACACACACGCACACACACACGCACACACACGCACACACACGCACACACAACCACACACACACACACGCCGCGCGCGCGCGCGCACACACACACACACACACATACACACACACACACACACTTAAATTGGGGGTGGAAGAGAGAGCAAATGTGTGCATACGTATGTAAGTGCGTGTATATTTCATTTTGTTTACACTGTGAATTCATGCGAGATTAGCCTTCACCGTGCCCTTTTGTCACCCGCACCGCTTTTATGGCTCCACCCGACCTTCCACCTCTCAATGCGTGTTATATCATCGGGATATACTTCCGGCAGATGTTGTGTCCTTAACGCTGGCAGAAGAACCGACGGCAAAATGCCGTGGAAAATCTACTTAGGACCAGAGAAGGTGCGACAAGTTTGGCTTGTAACATGAAAGGGAAAGGCAGGGTGGGTGGTCAGAAAGAGGCGGATTAACCCACACGTACACACGCACACACATATGCACACACATACACGCGCGTACACACACACACGCGCGCGCACACACACACACACATACACACACACGCACACACACACACGCATACACACACACACACACACACACACACACACACACACACACACACACACACACACACACACACAGGATTGGATGATATATTCATGTCATAGGCCATGGTCCTGCATTAAGGGGTATGTGAGCTACATACAACATATTTTCTACATTTTAAATAATTATAGGCAACACATTGTGAATAATTAAAAATGTAATTACGACTTAGTTCTGAAAGTGACAAAAAATAATACCAATATTACGAAATAGCTATTTCTATAAATTTCAGAGCTTTACGAGTTACTCGTACAAAACCCACGAGAAACCGCGCACAGTCTCAGGGTTTGTTGATGACATCAGTGCACTTAGTTTAAATCAGCAACGTTGTCTGTAATATTTAGGCTTAAAGTAAACTTTTCTCTAATATGATTAAGTGCTTGACAACTGAGAATAAAATCTACTTCATTATCTGTTTTTTTGTGTGGGTTTTTTTGTGTGTTTTTTTGCACAAAGGACATACCTATTCACTCTCAGTAAATGCTTTGTGTCTGAAACGATGTACAGCCAAATCAGACAAAAACGAACCTGAATTTTGTTGTTACATATTTCACATGTACATGGATGTTTAATCATATAATCGTAAATATACTTCGCCTCAGGCATACTTCAGAATGTTCTGTAAAAACTAAATATTTCGCTATCGTTAATAATAGTAATCCCAAGTCTGATTTAGCCACACATCAGCGAGAGAGAGAGAGAGAGAGAAGAGAGAGAGAGAGAGAGAGAGAGAGAGAGAGAGAGAGAGAGAGAGAGAGAGAGAGAGAGAGAGAAGAGAGAGAGAGAGAGAGAGGAGAGAGAGAGAGAGAGAGAGAGAGAGAGAGAGAAAGAACGATACCTAATCTTTCAACGATTGAAGTTATTGTCTAAAAAAAAACACACACACACACATTTTGTCAAACTTGCAGTTGCTTGCATGCTGCGTGTTTTCATGTTTCCATGAGCCAGCCACTGACATAAACTTACAGGACCTTTAACTTGCATATTTGATATTCTGCATGATTTGTACACACAAAGGGGTGTCAAGCAGTGGCAGGTCTGCAAACGTTGACATGGGGGCAAAAAAAATCTCTGCCGTTTACCCACCAGGCGGAGGTGTCTACGCCGACTCCTGATTGGAAGTTGGACGTTTACCACTTGATTACGCGTCGTCATGTTAGAGAGAGAGAGAGAGAGGGAGGGGGGAAGAAAAGAGAGAGAGAGACAGACAGACAGACAGACAGACAGACAGACAGACAGACAGACAGAAAGACAGACAGAGGGAGGGAGGTAGAGAGAAGAGAGAGAGATGCACGGAGAATTACACAGTCTCAAAGTATTTCTTACTGTGCACAACAGCCAAACACCTTGTTGTAGAGGGGTCAAATTTTCGACTTTAATGTCTTTCTCAAGTAAAATCAGAATGTCGACCAACAACAAAGCAAAGCTATTAAAACATAGAATTTGTGATTAAAGTTCATATCAGTGATAAAAGTGATAAAGTGATTAGTATTAAATCTAAATGTCTCTTGCCTGTCACAATCCAACATATTCACATTTTTCATGCTTTTTTCTAGCATACATGTTTAGGCCCATGCACACACACACACACACACACCACACACACACACACACACACACACACACACACACACACACACACACACCACACACACACACACAGTCACACAGTCACACACACATCCACACAGTCTCCAAGTATGATAGTTTTGCAGTGTGAAAATCATATTCTCTAATCTGCAGTAGTCTTCTACCTTTTAACTCATGGTTCAATCTCTGCAGGCTGCAAATAGCCGTAGACCTGTCGTTACTACACAGAAAGACTGGAAACTAGGTCTGTCACTAGCTCTTTATATTGGATCAAAAGTCCATTACTGTTTTGCAAGTCAAAATCCTAACCACGAAAGTTAATTTCAATCAGTTTCATTTTTTACATTGTACCTTTCGGTCGGTTTCTGTTAATCTATTTTATGTAATAATGGTAATAATTATGACTGCTTTACAGCATCTCATCTCACCAGAGCCCTGAGGGTCCTTATGTCCATTGAGGTTAATCTCACCTGGTCTCACTTTTGTTCAGCGTCAGCCTAATTTGATATTGTAATTTCGAGATACCGATGTTGACAGGGAAACATGTTCCTTCTTTCTTTCTTTCTTTCTTTCTCTCTTTCTTCTTCCTTTCTCTCTTTCTTTCTTTCCGTATTTTTCTTTCTGTATTTCTTTCTTTCTGTATTTCTTTCGTGTGTGTATGTGTGTGTGCGTGTGTGTTTGAAGGGGGTTGTTTTATTGTTTTGTTAATTTTTTGTTTTGGTTTTAAGGGGAATGATTTCGTATCGACTGGAGACAAATGAGTGCTTTTGTCTGTCTGTAACAAAATAAATGTGTTAGCAGCATTTCCTCAGCATTTTGGTGTTGGATCTTTACCATACTCAAGTCAAAAGTATGGACTGCTAAGGAGTCGAGATTGCATGAGTTTGAAAGAGGAGGCGTCATGTAATGTCACACGGACCATAAAGTGCTAAAAACAACACCACCAACAACAAAAACCGGCACCGTTTATGAAAGATGTGTGAGCATCACTGTGGCATTAATTTCCAATTATATCTCAGTTCTGTTGTTAAAGTCTATCACTTTCTTCTCTATATGCGAAGTTTTAGTTCAACTGAGGCGTCTTCAAGATCATGGTGACTTTGACAAGCACAACACGTGAACTTTTTCATGGGAAGTCCAAAATTTCAGTTCAATTTTCCACAGGTCTTTTATTTATTTATTTATTTATTTATTTATTTATATTATTTATTTATTCATTCATTCATTTATCTATTTATTTATTTTATCAAGGAAGTGTGATGTGCCACAAAGCCACTATACATATCATTACTCAACAATTAAAACTGTTTAACAAAGTAGCTGTGGGTCCTAACAACTAAAAACCATCATTATATGAAGGTAGTCAAGTCACTAAAAGAAATTCTTTTGTTGTGTGTGGTTCACAATGACGTCTGTGTGAACAGCAACTATCACCTTAAATAATGAAGCGTACACAGTCGGTTTTATGATTTCAACAGAACTTGAAGCAGACTCGCGAATGCAAAATTTGGGATGGTCTTTGCTTGATTCTAAATTAATTAAGCTCACGCTTCAAGACTATTGAAATAATGTTATGTCACAGCTCCCATACTTTTTAACAGATTATAATTATCCTTTTATTATTTTTTTTATGAACAATAAACAACTTTCAAAAAAAAAAAAAAAAAAAAAAACCCGGCCGTTTTTGATTGGCCTTTATTGATATTCAGCGTCATTTGTGCACTCATGATTACACTGTATGAAATAAGCATTGTCAACATATCAAGGAGTCTACTTCCTCTGTAAGAATATGCAAGCTTAAGAACAAATGTTTTTCATTATAATATCAGACTTTTTTGTCATTATGTATCTGGTGATGTGTAACGATTTAACATCAGCGGCCAAAAGAACGTCATCACATAAAAAAAAAGTTAACGCTCTAGAAATCTTTCTTTTTATATCAAAGTTATAAAATGAAACAAAACTTGACATGCATCGAAGACAACGGCAAGTAGACTGTCACGAGATTGAAAACAGACTTTACATATTGTCAAAAGTTTCCGAGAAAATGTTATTAACAACACTTCCCCCAAAAGAATGATTTTAGACACTTTCTGTTTTTGATCTGTGTGACCTTGACCTCCAAACTGATGCCTTCGCGACTCCTCAGCTGTCCATATTCTTCACACGAAAAAAATTAGTAAGAGCCATCCAGAAACAGCTGAGAACATCTTGTTAATGCATCATGTCACACACACACACACACACCACACACACACACACACACACACACACACACACACACACACACACACACACACACACACACACACACATACACACACACACACACACACACACACACACACACACACACACACACATTATCACTCCCGGGTAATATGAACCAATCTCCTTTTTTCTACAGGTAGATATAAAGAAAACCTTTTTTGTTCTTGGCATCTTCCGTTTATTAAAGATTTTGAAATTTAACACACTGATAGATTTGCATTGAGGGGAAATGTTAGGTCATATTTC